>JAVJIX010000067.1:3655000-4255000 GCA_036785185.1 Paratrypauchen microcephalus
TCTAATTCACTGTAATCCTCCTGTAATGTCACTATTTTCAGTACAATATTCAAAAACATGTCAACAAAAATACAAGTCACTGAAATGTTTGGAGCGGAACTTAACAACTCATTTAAAATGCAACTAGAACATTTTATTTTGAAGTTTTACCTTTCTCTTTTCCGGTACAGTCGTGGTTAGAAATGTAACTTGACGCTGTTGTGATGTTTTTTTGTTTGTTTGTTTGTTTGTTTTTGTCGTTTCCCACGCTGAACTCAGTCCAGTTATTTACAGCGCCTCCCTTCGCTGGCTTTTGCGTCCACTTCTGCGTCTTCATTGAGAACGCTCGTCTAAGCGCGGATAAAAAATTGAAGACGAGACGCCACTTTTGCGTCTTCTGTTTTGACCGTCGCCGTATAAACGTAGCCTAAGGTACCACCTACTGAAAGTTACATGGTGTAACTTTAAAACTCACTGTGGAACTTTTCAGGAGGAGGCTTGTGTCCGCTGCTTATTTGTCTCCATGGAGATGTTATTGTTTTACCTGGAATGTTCAATGTCTCCATGGAAACAGGTGAGAATCAGTCACCAGGAAATGAATGTGAGTGAATGTAATGTCCTCACAAAGCATGGAAACCCAGCGTGAGAGAGAAGATGAGAGAGCGATAGAGGGAGCAAGAGAAAAGAGAGAGGAGAGGGAGGGAGGTAGAGCAGACAGGTGCAGAGCTACAGCTGACACTGAAGGTGGAACGCATCAAGACGGAGATAAAAATAGACAAGATGCACTGACACAGAAAGAACAGAATCAAAGAGAAAACAGGAGGGAGGGTCGGAGGGAGAAGGAGTTAAGGGATGGGGAGGAGCGAGAGTGAAGGAGGGAGATGGGAGAGAGGAGGAAACATGAGAGTGAGGGAGAAAAAGGGAAAGAGAGGGACAAGAGAGAGGGAGAGAGGAGAAATAGATGAGAGTGAGAGGAAGAGGAGAGATAGAGGAGAATGAGAGACTGGGAGAGAGGAGGGGTGGATGGAGGGAGAAGAGAGGGGGGAGTTCTATTGGACTAAAAAGATAAGACTTAATTAATAACACAAATAAAGCTTGATGGGACTGCTGTCAGTTTAGTCATCTACCGTTCGTCTTGATCAAAAGTTGCTTCTCCTCTTCACGTTTTCAGACAGATAATTGGAGGAGATAGCTGCGCTTTTCACTTTTTGTGCTCAACTATTATCAGAACTGTTATGGAGAAACTCTTTGGAAGTCTTTGTGGAAATGAACTTGAAGAAGGTCATGGGAAAAGTGAGTATCATAATTACAAGAAACTGCAAAAACAGTGCAAATGTTAAAGGAGAATTAACGTTTTTTTACAATCTGAGCCTTATTTCGGTAATAAAACAAGTTGTTTTACTCACCCATAGCACTTTGGTGTCATATGGAGCACTTCCAGAGATGTTTTAGATTAGCGATAGCCGTAGCGCGAGTTCTAGCCGTAGTTATATGCCCCGTGCGGTCTCCAAATAACAAACTTTAGCACTTTTCAAATAGAAGCTCGATGTCTTAGTCTACACTTTCGTTTGAGTCAAAAGTGGCCTGTAATTCGAGATTATATTTTACATTATTATACATGTTTTAAGGCTGTAAACACCTTAAAACACTGAAATTAACGTTTCGTCACGTTTCTCTCTCGTTTAAACACTCAAACTTTCGTAGATTTTCAACAAAATGTATTAATAGTGAAGTGTGGGGGCTCCGCCGCGAGGGGAGAGGCAACGGCACTGCCATGTCCCGAGACGCGATGCGCACCAACCCCTTGGAGAAGTGCGCGTGGTCAAATCCGTGACAGAGCAGCACAACCGGCGCGAGGCCGGGGCTGTGAGCACGAGATCGAACCGCGGTGCCCGGACCACACCCCCTCAGAACCGCGTCCTCACAGCCCGAGCCACAAACCGAACACGAACAAACGAATGCAAGAGCCCCACGAAACCAGCAAAGAGACGCACGGGGTGATTTAATCCTGGTTTAGACCTGGTCTAGTCCTGGTTTAGTCCAGGACCAGTCCAGGTCTAGACCTGGTTTAGACCTGGTCTAGACCTGGTTTAGTTCTGGTCTGGACCTAGTTTAGTCCACGTTTAGTCCTGGTCTAGTCCTGGTTTAGTCCAGGACCAGTCCAGGTTTAGACTTGGTTTAGACCTGGTCTAGACCTGGTTTAGTTCTGGTCTGGACCTAGTTTAGTCCACGTTTAGTCCTGGTCTAGTCCTGGTTTAGTCCAGGACCAGTCCAGGTTTAGACTTGGTTTAGACCTGGTCTAGACCGGCTTTAGTTCTGGTCTAGACTTGGTTTAGTCCACGTTTAGTCCTGGTCTAGTCCTGGTCTAGTCCTGGTCTAGTCCCGGTCCCCCCCGTGTCCCCCATCTATCAATCGGCAAAGGTCTACAGTCTCTTAGCCAATCAGGACGCAGAACACAATGTTACACTAAAAACAATTTTAAAAAATTAAAAAAAACGCGAAACAGCGAGGCCACGAACAGTGAACCGCGATAGAGCGAGGGACCTCAGAATACTCTAAATATGCTGCCAAACCTCAAAGCTATCCAAGTTCAAATGATTTGAATGTGTCACTTTCTTGTTTCTGTGGAGATGTCAGTGCTCTGCCTGTAATGTTCCACAGTGTGACATTAAACAGCTCTACTTTACATTTATTCATTTACAGGTGGTTTTATAGCTCAAAAATACCCAGAAAAACAGACATTCTGACTGTGAGCGGGGCCGCCTCTCCACAGATCTGACCTGTACTGTAACTTGGTCTGGTTTAGGCTCCATGAAGATAGAAAGGTTTAATGCCATACTGTGAAACATTTGAGACAAAGCTACCTACATAGAGCTTTTTGCAGTGTGAAGGTTTTAGTATGTTGTGCGAATAGACCGTGGAGGATGAAGTACTCAACTTTGTTACTTACTAAATGTACAGATATAAGGGCAAACAGCTACTAAAGTCAAAGTAAAATAAGAAAAGTACTGTCAAACTAACTTAAGTAAAGTACAGATACCTAAAATTTGTACTTAAAGGTGCACTTTGTAACTTTGTTGGTGGACTTACTTGCCTTCATGTAATGTAATGTTATTATTGCCTGAAATGTTTCACGGTATGGCATTAAGCTTATCTATCTCCATGGAGACAAACATGATGGCAGCAAGCCAGGTTACAGGTCAAATGTGAGGAGGTTTTTCAAGAAAAAATATTTTAAAAAATCACCTGACTGAATAAATGCAAGATGGATATGTTTAATTCCAAAAGCAAAACTATACTAAAGTTACACAGTGCACCTTTGAAGCCCCAGTGTGTAGGATTTGTGGAGCATAGGTGGATGGTGCTTTCTGTTTTAGCTACAGCAGACCTCGAGGGTCACCCGGGCGCGCGCACGAGCCGCGCGCCGCACAGTCCCGATTTTTTTTTTTTCTTTTCTCATGAAAACACACATTCCCGATCATGTACCATGACACTCTACACATCAAATTAAACCTTACAGTCTCCTCTTTTTGACTATGCAATTCATTTCCCTGCATAACAATCACTCCCCGAGCACATGGGGCTTTTATACGGAAAAGCACAAAACGAGGTTAGCTTACCTTAGAATGCTTTGCACAGGTCAAACTCTGTATTTCACCATAAACTTGCTCTCAATTTGTCCGTAAGGATCCAGCGAATAAAATCCAGTAAAACAATTTAGTCCAAAACACGTGTTAGATCCATTACGACGTCTGATCCGGCAGCATGCTTGTGCTGTTTACCCAAAACCACGAGCCTTGCCGAAGGCGAAGGCGGAGCCCAAATGTCCTTCTGCGGCTCTCGTATTCAAAATGGCTGCCTCTGCATGGGGAAGATCCCCCTTTTATGTGACTATATCTAAGTCCAACAGAATACTTTGATTTCATGATGGAAGTGAAAAGGCTTGGAAAACAATGTATTTTTGAATGGGTATCTTCAATTTCAGTAATTAACGGGTAAAAATCTTACACACTGTCCCTTTAAGTATTGTACTTTTACTTGTGTACTTCACTTGTGTTCACTTCCACCACTGCAAAACGAAATGAACAGTCTTTTATAACATACTGTACCTCCCTCTTGGTATTTCAACCTCGTAAATCTTGTTCCGATTCCTCGGTTGTCTTTCGTAACACGAGGGAGTTACTGTTGCCCTTTTACAAACAAGCAGAATTGGGGAGAGCAGCCCGTTGAAAGCATGCATCCTTAATACGACCATCTATTCGCTTCATCTGCTGAAATGGGCCTCTGTTTGAGTCTCTTACATAACACTATTAATGGCATTGGCCCATACAGACAGTGCACAAATGACTTCGTTAAAAAGTCTGGCTGCAGATCGATACAACAGTCGTTAATGATTTTACATTAGCCCAAGTTAGTGCGTACAAAGTTCCTTAACGCAAACTCAATAGGGTTTTGACAGGATGAATCCAACCTTGTTCACTGTAGGTTAGATTTATAGTGCTTTTCAAAATGTCAGCCGCTACTAAAAAAAAAAGAAAAACAGATTCTTTAAAGGTCCTATATTATGTAAAAATGACTTGTGTCCAATGTGTAACATTTCTGGTTGCTCTTTTCTACATGGAGATGTTATTGCTTTGTCTGGAATGTTTCACAGTGTGGCATTAAAGCTTTCTATCTTCATGGAGACCAGATCAGGCAAAGTTACATGTCAGATCTGTGGAGAGGCGACCTTGCCTGTTTTTCTATGGATTTTTGAGCTATAAAGTCACCTGTAATTGAATAAATGTAAGGTTAGGCTGTTTAATGTCACACTGTGGAGCATTCCAGGCAGAGCAATGACGTATCCATAGAAACAAGCAGGTGACAGACCCCTCAACAAAAAGTTACATAGTGCATCTTTACGTCATGTTACCTCATCAAAAATATTCCTGCATTTGTGTCTTGTTTCAATTAAATTTGAGTATTTTTTTTCAAAACTACATCTGCAAAGCTCAAAATGCTCTGTTCCACCTTGTGATGTCATGAAGTGTTAGTTTTCAAGTTAACAGCTCCTTTAGTTGAGCAGAGATTGGCAATTCCAGGTCTGAAATGATCCAAATGATTCTAGTGAAGATGTATGAAGTCTAAGGCTACGTTTATACGGCGAAGACGCAAAAGTGGCGTCTCGTCTTCAATTCTTTTATCCGCGTTTTGACGAGCGTTATCAACAGGTTTATACGAAGACGCAAAAGTGGGCGAATTCGATTCAATATGCATTCCAGGCCGCTAGGTGGCACTGTGATAGAGTGGCGGCATTTCGGCGAGCATGCGCAAAATTGTCATTTTCTGTTTCTTGTGCGAAATAACAATGATGGCGGTTGCTAAGAAGAAGTTTGTATGGACTAGTGATGGGCGGATCGATACCAAAGTATCGATATATCGATCCTGATGGGGTATTAAATATGCATCGATCCTGGTATTAAAATATCGATACCAAGTCATGTTTTCTTACTGACTTAACTTTCAGTTTATTTAGTTCAAATTCATATGTGTTTTGGTCATTATTCAACCATTGCCAGTTGTCAGGCACTACTTTTCCTTCCGCGTTCTCACCAAACGTGGGGTAGTACGTCATCCCGCCATACACTCACTGCTGTGAGGTTTCAGTCAAAGCGGCGCGGGGCTGCTGGAGTCATGGGAGACCGCAAGAGAAGTGTGGTGTGGAGTTACTTCCACACAGTGGACGACAATGTTGCGAAGTGCAGTGTGTGCCAAAAAATGATCCGATATTGTGGCAATACCACAAATTTTAAATAAACACTTGATCATAAATCATAAACCTCAGCATGACGAAATGCTACTGACCAAACGACGACAGGAGGCGAGTCAGGCAGCTCCCTCCAGCACAGCAGCAACAGCAGTACGACAGAGGTCAGCTGCCGAGGCGTTTGAGAGAGGGAGAATCCAGGAACCATCAACCATGTAGAAGACTAAGAGTAGTGTATGTGAGAGGAGAATGTATGTGAGAGGAGAATGTATGTGAGAGGAGAATGTATGTATGTGAGAGTGAGAATAGTGATACTTCATTTGTTGTCTTTTTTCATAGGCTGCAAGTGCCCAACTTACAATAGATTTTTTTATTTTATTTTATTTTATTTATTTATTTATTTATTTGATAGGGACAATGCACATTAATTAAGTATAATTAAGTATAAAACAAATGTAAATATGCCGAATTTTAGCTACAAAGCTAGTTTTCATCCGTAGTCCCTAGGCAGGCAAATACATAAAAATACAACATACAACACAAGCAGCACAAACAAAAGTCTAGTGTCACATTTGACGTCTGCATTACCATTTTCATTTCATCAAAGAATTTTTTTTCAGATATCTGGTGTTAGATTGTGTGGAGCTAAGCCCCCTGGTGGAGCTTTGTGAAGCCAAGGTATCTAGTTAGAGCCAGGTTAGTGTTTGTCTGTAGTATTAAAAATGTATGAAAGTATCGGTATTGGTATCGCTATCGCGATTCTAACCCTGGTATTACTTGGTATCGTATCGAAACAAAAATAACTGGTATCGCCCATCCCTAGTATGGACCGATTCTTGTATGTTGACTAGAGCTGCTAGAGCTGCTTGAACATCCGCGGTATCAAGGTAGTCAGACATGTTTGTTATTGTTTTTACCGGCTTGGCGCATCCAGTGTGACGTCAGGTGTATGCGGCGTGAACATGTTTTGCGCTTCTTGCCGTTTAGACGGAGACACGACCCGGGCCGTCTTCAGAACTCCACACTCTGGAAGGAGTCTTCAGATTTTTGCGGTTTCAGAGCCCGACGGCGCCGTTGCCGTGTAAACGAAAGACACTTTCGATAGAATATTTTGTCGTTTTCAATCGCAATCGTCCTCGTCTAAACGGCCCCTAAAAACACAGTGGAGCGCTTCCTGTATTACAACATGACATCACAATGTGGAACAGAGTGTTTTGTGTTTGAGAAAAGAACCCAGCCTAAATCTGCAGGGTTTGTGTGTTAAACAAAACACAACTCCAGGTCTGTTTGTGATGAGGAAACGACATTAGAATATAGATCAGAATTTTATTACTTTGACTTTGTTACGTTCACTGCTGTAGGACTGCATATATGATTGTTTTTTCCTCATCTATTACCAATTTTACAATCTGAAAAAAAAAACAAAAAAAAAAAACAACTGGTTCATTGTAAACACTTGATACCAGTCCAAACTTTTTCCTCACTTTCCTAACACATTCCCAGCATAATTATCCACCACACCACAAGTTTACAAGCTCAAAATGTCAGTTGTTACGAAAAAAAGAAAAAAAAAGAAAAAGAAAAAAACAGATTCTTGTAAATTCAGCTATTTGCCTGCCACCATAGCAGTCAGTTTTAAGTTTTAAAAATGTGAAAAACAGAACTAGTTCATTATAAACTGTAAACTTTTTCCTCACTTTCCAAATTCCTAGCGTAATTATTCACCGTACTCCAAGTTTACAAGTGCCAAATGTCAGTCGCTAAACTAATAATAAATAATCATAAAGACCGTTTGCCCCATTACCACCACAAAAGCAGACTCATTAGTCTTTTTGGTAACCATTATTATACTGCAACTACTATTATAAAGTTTTAAAAATATGAAAAAAATATGAAAAACAGAACTAGTTCACTGTAAATTGTCTGCAGCCGTCCAAACGTATTCGTTCTATAGCCAGTGATGTGAAGAATATTTTGAGAATGTTAACTTCTTGGGTTCATTTTAAAGACGATACAATAGAGCAGTTTCAAAGCTACGTCATCACTAAATGTGCACGCAGTGTTGACTCAAAACAAAGCCACTGCTGCCATAAAACCCCCAGCGAAGATACAGAAGAGAAGAACTCGAATAAAGAGAAACAGATGGAATAAATGACAGTTCATATCATTCAACTGACATACACACAAGTGAACACCTGCTGCTTGTTTAGGGTCATTTGCCCAGGTGTTCAATGGTGTTTAATCATGCTGATTAACTAGCAAGCACAGGACACCGCAAAGCTCACAGACATATTAACCGGGTAACCTCTACGACAGACACATGTAAACAAACACGAATAACTTTGTTAAAATGCATGATAAGTTTTCGCATGACCATCATAAATGGCATTTGACATGACTGAGATCACATCTGTGACTCGTGAATTAAGTCGTAGTATGTTACTTACCCCGCAACACAAGTGCAGTTGGCGGTCAGAACGTAGTTCTCGCGCTTGTTGATGATCGCCCAAGCATTGTACATGGTCGTCTTGTGGCCTTGTCTTTGACTGGGGAGAACATCAGATGCCAACACGCAAAACTCCCCATCGATATCGTGGTATTTTACCTCCTGTACATGGCCACACACGGCAAACTGGTAGGCATCCATGGATTTGTATGCGCGCACTTTCTCTCTTGTATACACGCTGGGCTTCTCCACTAAATAACAGTGGATATCTGGCCACTGTAAATCTGGCCACTTTCTGCGGTCGTACTGCCACTCCGTGATCGCATAAGGATCTGGTAGTCGCTATGGTCCGCCATGGTTGATTCTGGGTCAACAGTGCGCGCACATGCCGGTGACGTCACGTCTGTTTACTAACTGTAAAGGGGTCTATAGGACGTGTATTTACCATGTGGACATGTTTCGGCTCCTGGCCTTCCTCCTCCTTGCACCGGGCAACTCGAGGCGTGGTCAGTCTGAGCCACCTGCCAGGGTGATCAGGCTGACCATGTCCACAGGATGTACCAACAGCTGAAATACGGCACGTCATCACTGACACCGAGCAGCTGATACATGTGAACAAGGAAACCTCTTACTGTAAAGAACCAAAGAAGTGAATGCACCTAAGAAGACATAATCAACGTTTTTGGATTACTCTAAGAATGTATTTAGTCACAGAATACTGAATACCTGCAATAAAATGTATTTTGTAACATATTCTGATACATGGTCCAGTCAGAGTACTGTCTGAATACTTCGTCGTACTTAAACTACTGTAAATCAGCAACAAGGGAATGAAAGCAGCTTCATGCTTTTTTCACCGTTTTGTTGCAGAGTGCACATTCTATCAAGAGACGACCAAGATTCAAAAAGTTTCAAATTAACCAAACAAAAACCTAACAAAAAGTCTAATACAGAGCTGTGGATCAAAATTTTGCTCTAGTGCTCACAAGCATGTAAGACTCTAGCAGCGTAAAAGTGACTACTTCCCCCCCTCTCCCTCAGACCCAGATAGAAGTACAATCATGATTCAAGATTCAAGATTGTTTATTTGTCATATGCAGAATCAACACAGGGTCAACAATGCAATGAAATGTTTAGGATCAGAAGAACCGTTGACTCGCTAAGATAGTCAAGAAGTACTAATAACATGTAATAATAGTACATGGTAAAAAAAAGTGTTGCAAAAGGGCAGGGGAAGAAGTAAACAATATAATAAACAATATAATAAAATATGAAATAAAATGTAATAAAAAATACAAGGTACAATGTACAAAGGTGCAGGTAGGATTAAATCAAAGATCAAATAAGGTGTAAGTATTTCACAGATTGCACATAATATGGTGTGGTGTAGGTGTTGCATGTGGATTTCGTATTGCACATAGTATGGTATAAATATTGCACATAGGTTATTGCACTGATTATTGGACAGGTAACAGTAGTTTACAGTGAGGTAGTGACAAACATGATATATACATACAGAGCAGCAGCAGTAAACATATTCTGCATAATGAAAAGTAGTTTAGTGCAGTATTATTGAGAGTTCAGTATTATTTAGAGTATTACCCAGAGTTCAGTAGTCTGACAGCTTGGGGGTAATATCTGTCTTTGAGTGTTTTTGTGCATGCTGGCAGGCTCCTGTATCGTCTACCAGAGGGTAGCAGACAGAAGAGTCCTTGTGCCGGATGAGTATGGTCCTTAGTGATGCTGCGTGCCTTACGCAGACCCCTGCTGTGGTAAATGTCCTGGATGAAGGGGAAACTGCTGCCAGTGATGTCCTCTGCCGCTCGCACCGTCCTCTGTAGTGCTTTGTGGTTCCCATACCACACTGTGATGCAGCCCGTCAGCAGGCTCTCCATGGTGCACCTGTAGAAGTTTGTGAGGATGCTGGTGTTCATACTAAACTTCCTCAACTTCCTCAGGAAGTAGAGTCTTTGTCGGGCTTTCTTAACCACAGTGTCTGTATGTAGTGTCCAGGACAGATCCTCAGTGATGTGTACCCCAAGGAACTTAAAACTGCTGACCTGCTCCACCTCAGCGTTGTTAATGGAGATGGGGGGATGCTGGTCTACACGCTGTCTCCTGAAGTCCACCATCATTTCCTTAGTTTTGCTGACGTTCAGAGAGAGGTTATTTTCCTGACACCAGCTGGTCAGTGATTTCACCTCGTCTCTGTAGGCACTCTCATTGTTGTTGGTGATGAGGCCTAGGATGGTGGTGTCGTCAGCAAACTTGAGGATGGTGTTGGAGCTGTGCCTGGCGGTACAGTCGTAGGTGAACAGGGAGTACAGGAGAGGGCTGAGAACACAGCCCTGGGGTGCCCCAGTACTGAGGACACATGTGGAGGAGACGTGGCTGCCGATCCTCACCGCCTGTGGCCTGTTGGTGAGGAAGTCCCATATCCAGCAGCAGATGGACGTCCCCAGGCCCAGGGCGGTGATCTTAGAGACCAGTTTGGGGGGGATTATGGTATTGAATGCAGAGCTGTAGTCGATGAAGAGCATTCTCACATATGTGTTTCCTCTCTCCAGATGACTGAGAGAGGTGTGGACTGCTAGAGCAATAGCGTCGTCTGTAGATCTCTGAAGATGTTACTGAACACCTTGGCGAGTTGGTCAGCTCAAGCCCTCAGCACCCGTCCGGGGATGCCGTCGGGTCTTGGTGCTTTGCGGGGATTCACTCTCTTGAACACCTGTCTCACTGTAGCAGTGTCTATACAAAGTGCAGCGTCCTCACTGTCCACATGGGGTCTGGTGACAGGCGTGGTGTTATCTGCATCAAACCGGGCGTAGAAGGTGTTGAGTTCGTCCGGAAATTATGCGCTGGATAGTTCCACGGGCCCGCTCCTCCCCTTGTAGTCAGTGATGCAGCGTAGCCCATGAATATTCAAATATGCAAATAACATGTGGATCAAACTCCGCTCGCTCCTCCCTGCTTTCTCCTGCTCTGCCACCAGACACGCCCACTCCTCATCTCCATTAGAGACGTCTCCTCCTGGCGCCTGCACACAACACATTCCAAAAGACACTCACTCTTGTGCAGAAAACATTTATATGCTCCAGTGTTCATTCAAATAATACACAAATAAGTGACCTTAATGTTTACATGTCGTATAATAATAAAGTATGTGAGTGCACCTGAAAAACTGTATTAATTAAATATTTCTTCAGTTTGTTACATCAGTTAATCACTCATTTATTTCAAGCTTAGTTGTTCAATTCTTTCTCACGCGTTACTGTCACGGCAGTCAAATTAAAGCTGCATTGTGTAACTTTTCTGGGTCCCTCACATGCTTGTCTCCATGGAAATGTTGTTGCTTTGTTTGGAATGTTTCACAGTATGGTAAACCTTTCTATCTTCATAGAGAGTTCAGATCTGTGGAGAGTTAACCCCGCTCACACAGTCAGAACGCCTGTTTTTTTGTTTTTGTTTTTTTTTTTGTATTTTTGAAGTGTAAAACCACCTGTAATTGAATAAATGTAAAGTGGAGCTATATTTAGTTACAGAATACTGAATACCTGCATTAAAATGTATTTTGTAATACATTCTAATACATGAACCTATCAGAGTACTGTATTCTGAATATTTAGAATACTTTTTGAGTAATTTGAATTATAGTGTAAAAAACACAACATAGTATTATAAATAAATTAAACCTTTTTTTTCCACAATGCCTCACCACCAGAGTAGTGTTTTCTATTTTCTCTAATATCGCACAGTTTGAAGCTAAATTGTGTGATCAAGAACAATGTATTGCTTTGATTTGAGGAAAGTAACTGTATTACCACCAAATGAAAAAGTAACTGTACTAGTATATGTATATATATTTAGTTTCTTCCCAACACTGCCAATTGTGTAATTAACTACAAAAAGACTGGAAACTAAAGGAACTGGTCTCTATAGGACAGTTTAAAGGGATATGCCACCCCCAGGTCAAATTTGGGCATCTCCCCACAGTCCAGAGACTATTTTCCAGTGCGGAAGAATAAAGCCGAATCACGCACCACGCTGTGCAACAGGGGAATTCCCTTCCTGGTGCGTAACAGGGATTCCCCTGGCAGCGTGCTGCGTGATTCGGCTTTATTCTTCCGCACTGGAAAATAGTTCCCACCCAAAATGACCAAGGCAAGCTCTCCGTGTTGATTTGCACATTTATTTGCACTCGATATGAATGCGCACTACACACAAAGTAATTGGGAAACGCATCGAGCAAATTAATTCCTTTTGGCCGAAATCCTTCTCTGGCGACGTTAGACTCCAGTCTAAGGCGGAGGAGCTGCAGATACCGCGGCGGTCAGTGGCGACAGACTCGGACAAACGCTTTCCACCACTTATTTTAGTCTCTGGACTGTGGGGAGATGCCCAAATTTGACCTGGGGGTGGCATATCCCTTTAAAATCTTGCTCAAAGGTTTGGAATTGAAATCTATGGTCTGTAAATGTTTTTAATTCTGAAACATTTTATTGCTTGTAATTGCTTAAATTGTTTTTGAAATGGTTTTGTAATTGTATTGATCTGTGCCGCTGCCTTGGCCAGGACTCCCTTGAAAAAGAGATTATTAATCTCAATGGGACTTTTCTGGTTAAATAAAAAATATTCACGGCAATGGGTTTACAAGTGCAATTCAAAACTTTGAGAGGCCAGAGTGGAGTTTTGATGTCAACTAGCATGCTAACAGAACATCAGCATTACTCCTGGTTTGTGGACTGGTCTCATTTCTCATTCTCTGGTACATGAAAAACTTATAAAAATACATGATTTCTTTAAATGACAGTTTGATTTTCAACAAAAAGGTCAGTGACTAAAGTCAACCTAATGCTGATTTTAATTTAATATGTCAGAGACTTGTTTCACAGCACTACTAAGTCACTTCTTTATGGTCAGTCTGTGTTAAAATAAAGCTCAGATTAAAGTTTAACAAAGCCTCAAACAGATCAGTGCCTACAGTTAGCATCACACCCCCAGGGAATAGAATATTTATGACATCAGTTGCAAAGTATCAATATGGGCGGCACGTGCCAGTGGCAAAGCGATCACCACTCTCGCCTCACAGCAAGAAGGTCCTGGGTTGGATTCTGGGGTGGTGTGGGGCCTTTCTGTGTGGGGTTTGCATGTTCTCCCCATGCCTGCTCTGGTTTCCCCTACCACTACAAACATGGACAAGAGGGCCCCATTCTGGTTCAATAAAGGTCAGTAAAATGAAATAAAATATTGCCTTCAAAATGAAATATTTCTTTAAAGATCCCATGACATGGTACTTCTTGATGCTTTTATATGGCTCCTTAATGGTTCCCTAATACTGTAAATGAATCCTTCAAAATCAACACTCAGTGCATGAGAAACAGAGATAAGATGAGAAATAGTATTTTTTCTCTCTCTGAACAGGCCATTATGGGCGTTGTTGCTTGAATGCAAATGAGGAGAAAAGAGCTGGCCTATAGTAGAGGGTGGGGGCATGGCCAAACTCTCCGCTCTGAGCTCTCAGCTGATCCATTTCCATGTTTTTTCACGGGGGGAGAGATTTGAAGCATTCCATTGAAAAATAAACACATTTCCACAGAAAATAAAATTAAACCACTGCTGTTCAAAGGTCCAGAGGCTCAGATAAAGGACTTCCGAGCCTAGAAACACTCGGACGTGCCTCCAGGCAAATAAAAAAACGCATTTCGCATTGCCTAGCGCATTCGCAGTCCAAACTCTCTGGGCGTGATTTACAGAGACGCTGAGTACAGACAGACGGGGGTGGAACTGCATTTGCATTTATTTTTTCAATCTGACGTCAATAAGGTGCCTTGTTCAAAATCACCCATTTGAGCTCCGATTTTTTGTAGCGCAGAAAAGGATCGCAAATGCTCAGTTTAGACATTTCACAACTTTTAACCATGGGGGGGGCTAAACAGGGTAGGGGAGCTCACATTAACGTTCAAAAACCTCAGAAAGTGAAAATTTCATGCCATGGGACCTTTAACGCAAGTAAGTCTGTTTAAATTAAAAAAAAAAAAAAAATGTCCAAAAAAATGTCCATTAAAAAAACTAACACTAATATTTAAGGTTGGCTTTTAACTTCAGACTGACTTTGAATAGGCAAAATCAATAGTGCAGAGCTGGTGTGTGTGTGTGTGTGCGTGTGTGTGTGTGTGTGTGTGTGTGTGTGTGTGTGTGTGTGTGCGTGTGTGGCTACAGTGACGGTGGTGGTTAAAAGGGCAGATTCACAGAGAGATGGTGTACACACACGGGCGCTGATGTTATCAGAGCTTGTTGTGCGTTATCAGACCTCAGTTCATTTAATGCTGCGATCGATGACAGAAGGACTCACACACTCAGCGGTCAATGAGACACAACCAAAGAAACGCACAAGTACAACTACAGGCACAGCAGAGTGGAACTAATGAGACTGGATACAGAACAAAACACATCTATATTATATCTATGTTCTAATGTTGTTTCTTCACCACAAACACACCTGGAGTTGTGTTTTGTTTCATTCGCACATGTTTAACGCACAAACCCTGCATATTTAGGCTGAGTTCTTCTCTCAAACTGCAATGTCATGTGGTAATACTGTACTCCAATGTGTTTTTAAACTCCATTCAGCTTGACTAAAATCATTTGGACAATTTCAGACCTGAATCTCTATTGAACTAAATGTAAAACGAGCTGTTAACTTAAAGGGACAGTGTGTAAGATTTTTACCCGTTAATTACTGAAATTGAAGATACTCATTCAAAAATACATTGTTTTCCAAGCCTTTTCACTTCCATCATGAAATCAAAGTATTCTTTTGGACTTAGATATAGTCACATAAAAGGGGGATCTTCCCCATGCAGAGGCAGCCATTTTGAATACGAGAGCCGCAGAAGGACATTTGGGCTCCGCCTTCGCCTTCAGCAAGACTCGTGGTTTTGGGTAAACAACACAAGCATGCTGCCGGATCAGACGTCGTAATGGATCTAACACGTGTTTTGGACTAAATTGTTTTACTGGATTTTATTCGCTGGATCCTTACGGACAGATTTCAGACCAAGCTTATGGTGAAATGCTGAGTTTGACCTGGGCAGAGCCTTCAAAGGTAAGCTTTGTGCTTTTCCGTTTTGTGCTTTTCCGTATAAAAGCCCCATGTGCTCGGGGAGTGATTGTTGTGCCGGGAAATGAATTGCATAGTGAAAAAGAGGAGACTGTAAGGTTTCATTTGATGTGTAGAGTGTCATGGTACATGATCGGGAATGTGTGTTTTCATGCAAAAAAAAAAAAAAAAAAGGGAACGGGACCACGTTTTATGTATACAGTAGTGGCGCGCGGTGCTTGCGCCGGTACGCGAGCTGTCCCCGCTACGGCGCGCCCGGGTGACCCTCGAGGTCTGTCGTAGCTAAAACAGAAAGTGCAATAGCGACTATCCACCTATGCGCCACGAATCCTACACACTGGGGCTTTAAACTACCGCTTCATGACATCACAAGGTGGATTAGAGTCAGTTTTGCGTAATATTGGACCATTAGACCCTAAAATGTTACCGAATTTTGTATGAATGCTGTGCCAAAATCAATTTACTTTTTGTACTTCATAATAATGCAGTATAGTGTAGTTCAATGCACATAATATGCAGGGCCGTCAGACTTTTGGGGGCCCAGGGCAAGAAGCCTCACATGGGCCCCCCTCTAATATAAAATTATAAGGTCTAATTCTGGGTCTCTAAAACCTTGGGGCCCGGGACAAGAGAGCCCGTTGCCCCACCCCCTCTCTCTTGCTTTCATAATATGTATTGATACTTTGCAGTGACATCACGCTGGGGGGGGGTTCCTGCTTATAAGCCTATGGTGGAATTTTCAGTTGTTGTCATGGTAACACAATACAAGCATTAGCAACATTGACAAAAAATCCTTTAGATTGTCTGAAAACCTAAGAAAATAAAATACAAACTGGATTTCAACAGCACATTTTCATTAGCCTATGTTCAGTACGAGTGTTCATGATCCTGTTTAGGAGTTTGACTTTCAACAAAAGGTGAGAGTAGCTTATTGGCTTGGTTACATGCTGTATCTTTAACAATTTAAAGCAAAATGTTACATCTTAAGAATGGTCAAAAGTGCGGAAGCCGAGAGAGGCCATACTCATAAGCAATATTTTTTCTTCCTTGTTATCCCGAGATAACGAGATACAGTGGAACCTCACCTTACGAAATTAATTCGTTCCAGAAGTGGTTTCGTAACGTGAATTTTTCGTAAGTTGAGTAGCTACTGTATGTAAATGTAAAAGGCCTGATCCGTTCCAAGGCCCCGTTCGTTCTGTTCGATATCACTCAACCACATGCCACTTTCATATTTTTTTTATCCTCTCCTATTTTACTTCTATTGATAACAGAGCCCGCTTCTTCTTTTCACTCGCACTGGGAATCACTTTCTTGCGCTGTCTGACGAAAGTGCCTATGGAATTGGCCACACACACCGGCAGGTGAAGCTGAAGGCTTGGCTGGCACTTTCTGTACGGACATCTCGTGGGATATTCTCGTTCTTTGGGCCAGATCGGGCTCCATTTGGTGCCTTTGGTTGGCATCAGCGATGGGTTTCGCTCGCAGTGTGAGTAGTTGATATTTATTGTGCTGTTTTTGATGTTTTGTGTTTTAACCTGTGTACAGCACTTTGGTCAACTGTGTTGTTTTTAAAGTGCTTTATAATAAAGTTGGATTGGATTGGAATAACGAAGAATAAAGTTGCAATGAGCACACTCGAAAAACTCACAAAACAACAGTAACTCTGTCCTTTACGCGTGTTAGAACTCCGTGACGAACGAGGGTCAAAGGCACACGAAAAGCATCATGGGTATCATGGAGATGAACAAAATATAGAATGCTACAAGTGTATTTACGTTTCAGGGGATTCGGGCTGCTCCTCCCAGTTGCGAGATAATTATTCCGTTATCGTGAGAAAACAAAACTGAGACGTTCGTAATGCGGAAGCTGACAGAGGCCACGCCCCCTTGTAGGCCAGACAACGAAGGAGGGAGACGACGGACAATCTAAAAGATAAAATGGCTTTTTATGATGCCTTGAGAGAGAGAGAGGGGGGTCCCAGAGGAGAACATCACCCGGATGATAGAGGACGAGGTGAGACAAATGTATTCAACTTCATAAATGTTATAAAAGGTGTTGGCTAATCTGTGCATTTAGTGAAAGCTCATTGTTGCATCAAGCAGCGGAGGCTCGTGCAACAAATGTTCACACCTAGCGCTAGATCAGTATTGTACTTCTCTGTTGGTACCTAATGTAGCAGGCTAGCGATTTAATCTTTGCTGAAGTCAGGTGTAGTTTAACCATATGTCATATGCTGTTTCCCTCGTTTACATGGAGCTGCTTACATTATGCAGTTAAGTTACATTTGCCAGTAGATGGCAGCGGAGGACTGCATAAAAATAAAAAAAAATCCAGGAGCGTTGTCGTGTGGACGTAGCCTGAGAATAACCCGCTGTAATGCCACATGAATGTACTGAGGGGCTGTGACAGGGCAAGGACCAGAGATGTATGCCTAGTAGTAACAAAGTAGAACCACTTAAGTACTCTACTTAAGTACTAAAATGCAGTACTGCCACACCGATATGTGGTGCTGTAAATAGGAAATAGCCAGAGCCACCGGAAATGCAATACTACAAAGAGCGCATGCGCATAAACTCCTTTCTCTTCTGCAAACAAACACAAGATAAGGCCAAAACGAATACAAACTTCTCCGTTTCCACCAAAAACGTTGTCGTGTGAACTCAGACATCAGTTTGACAATAGAAAGGAGGTGACAAAACTATTTGTGATGTCTGTATTATTACATGTATTATTAATGACATGATTAATAAACACGTTACAACGATTCAAGGTTTGTATATTTTTTGTGGCACCTTGTATATTGTGCGTCTCACTCTGAGGGCCTGCCTTACAGAAGGAGCTGGACAATGGTGCAGATGTGGGACATTCGTCCGGGGAGGAATGGGCATGATCTCTACCATGGAAAGCCAGTGATAATGGACAATGTACCTGAGCTGTATCATGCACAGAATGATCTGCATCCAGTTGAAATGGACAGAATTAATACAGTCCTAGGTGAAGACATCTGCCAGTGGAAAAGATATATTCCATGTGACATTGACCTGCATGACTTGTGCTTGCTGGTGATTGAACAACACAACTTGTCTCGCCGCCATGATGCTGAAGGAGCCATTAAACTCTACAAAGACGTGAGGCCATTGATAAAGGCACTCTTCTCTCTTTCTCTTGTATATGTATATGTTCTTGTCATGATTTCAGTCAATTTAACTTGACATGTAAACTGATTGTCTTGATGCTAGTGCATATATTTTTCAATTTATATTTCAGATTTGAAAGACTGTATTTCCTCAGTACATTGTGGTTGACCAAACTGGTTAGGGAGATGAAACTCAAATGACAATAAGTGACCAACTTGTGCAGACAACCAAATAATTCCAAGGGGTTCAAAACTTTACACTTTGAATGTATTTAAGTACTGCAAGGAAGGGCAGCGTATCATTCAACAACTATCACAATATTGCACAATCCACAATAATGTGTGTAATGACAAGTTCAGAAAATACTATAGCAGGAAGATCATAGTATAGTTATTTTAAGATGACATACCATAATCACACGGTCATCACAGTTCAGACATTTAAAACTTTATGTGAGCAACAAAAGGCAGAAGTTGCAATTCCGAAAATACTGCATCAGGAAGAACATTTGACTTATTACAAGTTGAGTTATCCAACATTCAGATAATGAAATCAGGAAGAACATATTGATTTCAATTCTGTCAACAAGTATACTGTCGTTACAATTCAAACATTATTCAAAAATAATAACACTGCAAAACTCGTAAAGGTAGAGGCTAACTCCAGGGTGCACGAGCAGGTGTGTGCAACTGGGCGCCTTTCAAAGTCTGACATATTCGCAAATGTCACCTGAATGGTCTTGGAAAGGAAAAGGTCAGAGCCAGTGCAGAACCTCAGAAACATTCCAATTTCTAAGGCATCCATTTCTCTAACAAATCTCAGAAGATGCAGAGAGGTTGTTCTCTCTGATTGTGACATGTTAGGTGGGAAGTGGATGCATTTGGTCAGATTTCTTGCCTTTGGCTTTAAGTCCATAAGGATCTTTTCCAGCGGCTCACCTGTGAAGGAGTCTCTCTCTGTAATACCCTTCAGGATCGGCTTCCAACACTTGATGATGAAAGCGGGTTGAACTAGCTCCTTGTGAGCAAATTCTGCTCTGTGGGTAGACTTGTGCAGCTGTGACTGCCCAGGATTGTCAGGAGCTCATCGAAGTCAGCCTTGTGGAAATCATTGAAAGCATCTGTGAGGGCATCTTTTTCACTGGGGCTGATATAGTTGAAAATCACTTCCATCCAGCCACCAGCTGGAAGAGCTGGAGGTTGATGTGTGAATGGAGAAAGCCTCTAACAGGAATCAGGAATGGTGGTGCCAGCTTTAGAAGAAGATATTTGTGCTTCCAACCAAAGGCCAAGTTCCAGGCCACTGCTCCCCACTCTCTTTCCCTGTAAGAGTGGTGCAAGGTAGGCACCTTGAATGTTGAGCATGAGGACCTTGACAAGTAAAACGTTGACCAGAAATGTGTGAGACAGTCTAGCATGAGGCCATTGCCCACCCCATTTTCCATTTTCCAGCACCCACTGACAAGTAATATTTGCATCCAGAATGTTGGGGTCAGAGAAGGTATTAATCATATCTGACAAGCAGTGGGCTGCACGAATAGTGTTTCTCTGCAACATTTTCTGAGTTTTCAAAGAAAGAGTTGGAGTTTGCATCAGACACCACATCAACCACATTATCAGTAAGCAAGTCAGTTAGCAAACTATCAAGTGGAGGCAGAGAGGGAATTTGTGGGCCATACACAAGTGTGTCACTAGTGTCGTCACATGACATGTTCCCAGGATCACCAACAAATATTACCTCCTCATCCTCATTTGAATGTGGAATCACAGGTGCAGGTATCGCAGAGCTGGAGGTAGACTGTTCAGACACAGGAACAGGCATTATAGGGCTGAGTTGAGACACGGCAGAAGAAGCCCGTGGAGAAAGGCTGTCTGGAGTAGAAGTCTTGCTTGCTGTAGCGTAAGTATGCTCTGCAAGTAAGCTGTCTTGGTGAGGTGTGGCATTCAAATTAGTTGAAGTTTCAGTGTCTTTTCTCTTAGAGCAGACATACAATCGAAGATTTTTATGCCAAGTCATGTCATAGAGACTTGCAACAGACAGTGTGCCTTCTAAAGGCTCATCTGAACCCATAACACAGAGTGGGAATTCAAATTTGTCCAGATGCCCTTTTGAGGATTTCCCATCTTCTTTCCATCCCATCTTCTTTCCCATCTTCTTTCCATCCCATCTTCTTTCCCATCTTGATTTCCATCATAACCGGCTGGTTAGCTCAACTGGTAAGTCATGGACTTTCCCCCTGGGGGTTGTGGGTTCAAATCCCCCCCCGGGCAATGAGCTAACCAGTGTGGGTCCTTGGGCAAGACCCTTCACGGTACTGCCCCCCGGGTGCCGAAAAAGATGGCTGCTCACTGCTCCTGAAAAAGGATGGGTCAAATGCAGAAGTCAAATTTCTCCCGTGTGTCACTGTGTGTCATTGTGTGTGAGACCAATAAAGGCTTAAGCCTAAGGTTAATCCTCAAGTATTTTTTTCATGGTGTCACTTTTCCTGACTATAATTTCCCTTGTTCCACCTCCAGTTGGACGTCTAACCTGTTTCATAACACCAATCTGATAGTTCATCCAATCTTCCTTGTGCCTCTCTCTGCATTTTTGTTCCCCACGCCAACACTGTTGCGGTTTTGAGAGGCAGTCGGTGCTGGGTCACTGGGGCCGGGAAGCCTCATTTTGGACCGAAGTCGATCCACAAGGGTTCTCTTCCTCTCTTCATAGCGTTCACCATTGGTCCAGTTCCTGGCAAACACTCGGTCACCCAGATGAGGAATATACCTCGACAAGGTGTCTTCATCTAGTGCAGTCATGTCTTGGTCCACCTGAAAGTGTAAAAATATTTTCATTATTATTAAATGATTGTCTCTTGTCTTAACCACAGCCTCTAGGTTAACTTACTCAGGTTTGTCTTTTCATCAACTACTTACTTCAGCACATGAAAAATGTATCGGAGTAAAAGTATTAAATTCATATAAAATATGTAGTGAAGTAAAAATGAAAGTAAGGGGAAAATAATACTCCAACAAAGTACAGATGGGCCTACAGTACTGCATTTTAGTACTTAAGTAGAGTACTTAAGTGGTTCTACTTTGTCACTACTAGCATACATCTCTGGTCTTGCCCTGTCACAGCCCTCAGTACATTCATGTGGCATTACAGCGGGTTATTCTCAGGCTACGTCCACACGACAACGCTCCGGGATTTAAAAAAAAAAAAATAATGCAGTCCTCCGCTGCCATCTACTGGCAAATGTAACTTATCTGCATAATGTAAGCAGCTCCATGTAAACGAGGGAAACAGCATATCGACATATGGTTAAACGACACCTGACTTCAGCAAAGATTAAATCGCTAGCCTACTACATTAGGTACCAACAGAGAAGTACAATACTGATCTAGCACTAGGTGTGAACATTTGTTGCACGAGCCTCCGCTGCTTGATGCAACAGGTGAGCTTTCATTAAATGCACAGATTAGCCAACACCTTTTATAACATTTATGAAGTTGAATACATTTGTCTCACCTTGTCCTCTATCATCCGGGTGATGTTCTCCTCTGGGACCCCCCTCTCTCTCTCAAGGCATCATAAAAAGCCATTTTATCTTTTACATTGTCCGTAGCTACCTTCGTGTCGTCTCCCTCCTTCGTTGTCTGGCCTACAAGGGGGCGTGGCCTCTGTCGGCTTCCGTAATGCGGAAGCCGACGTCTCAGTTTTGTTTTCTCGAGATAACGGAATAATTATCTCGCTATCTCGGGATAACAAGGAAGAAAAAAAAAGAATGAATATGGCCGCTGTCGGCTTCTGTACAAAAGTCCTCAAAATGAAACAGAAAACAGAAAGAAAGATGAAACACACAAAAACATAACTTACAGCAATAACTCAGAGTACAACTTTCCCCCACAGACCATCCCTTTGTTTGTCTTTTTGTCTGCTCCGTGTCTGGTGTTGTGTGCGATGCTGAAGGCTAATTTATGAGCTCAGAAAAAGTGAATATTGAATGAGGAGTTATTGTAGAGGAGCTGCAGACGGCATCGGTCACGGCTCTTATTAGATAGAGACAAACTCATGCGTTATTACCACACACACATTATGCACAAAAGGCTGGGGGAAAGCACAGAACATTTGGGCTGTAAAAACATTATTCAAATTCTGTAAGATTTTTTTGAATAATTGTCAAGGATCACTGGACTCCAACTAAAAACTAGAAAAAAAGAAGAAAAAGTCCAAATTATACATTGCAAAATGAGTCTATGGGCTGGAATGATTAATTATATAATAAAATGCATTATTATTATTAATATTACACTGCAAATTAACACGTTATAAAAATTAACGTAATTAATTATGAGTGGCAATTCAATGCGCGCGCATTTTAAATTTGGCATGCGGCGAGCAAATCGTTGCCAGGGCCTTTGATAAACACGTTGGGACAAGTTCCATTGTTCCAGTGATAGTGCGAGTGTGAGTGCACTTCACCAAACCACACTCGCAGAATTTAGGAAACGAATGAGCAAAGGGACCACAGAAAAACTGACAAACTCAATAGCAAAGTGGGTTGCCTCTCTCTCTCTGTCTCTCTCATGAGATTAAAATGTTATTAATTAGATTAATTAATTACAAATCCTGTAATTAATTAGATTATTTTTGTAACTGCCTGACAGTACTACTTTTAAGTTTTCAACAGCTCCTTTTACCTTTAGATAAAATTGGCAATTCCTCATCTGGGCGGCAGTAGCTCAGTTGGTAGAGCGTTTGTCTACTGATCCAGGGGTTGGCAGTTCGAATCGCCCTCTTGACGGGTGGACCGTGTGTGACCCCAGCTCCCACAGTGCTGCTGTTGTGTCCTTGGGCAAGACACTTAACCCCACCTTGCCCCCAGTGTCTGTGGACACTGGTAGCCCCCATGACAGAAGTGCATTAAGGCCTGTTGTGTCGTGGGCCGTCCTCCTGTGGACCCACCACCCATGGGAGGATTCATGGGGGCTGGTGCATTGTGTTCTGATCTGCTTGGACTGCTGCCCCCGCGACCCAGAAATGGAAGAGCAGAAGAAGATGAATGAATGAATCATCTGAAACAAGACATTACATGACATCACAAGGTGGAACAGAGCGTTTTGTGTTTGAGGGAAGAATTCATCCTAAATCTGCAGGGTTTGCATGTTAAACATGTGTGAATGAAACAAAACACACCTCAAGGTGTGTTTGTGATGAGGAAACATTAGAACATAGATCAGAAAATAGCATAATATGGACACTTTAAAGAAGGGTTAAATGTGCACTGCAGAACTTTTGAGTTTTTTTCTCTGGTATTAAGAGTTTAAAGGATCTCAAGGGGTTTATTCTAAATGTCAGTGAATAATGCCATACTGTGGAACCTTTTTTGAACAGGACATAAAGGTTCTTTTCTGATGGAGGGTCAGTCAAATGCTTTTCTCCATGGAGATGTCATTGCTTAGTCTGCAATGTTTCACAGTATGACATTAAATCTTTCTATCTTCATTGAACCTAAACCAGACCAAGTTATAAGTCAGATCTAGGGAGTGGCGACCCCGCTCTAGGTATTGTTGATCTGTTTAATGTTGTACTCTGGAACAGTCCAGGCAGAGCAATGACATATCCATAGAAACAAGCAGGTGACGGACCCTCCAGTTAGAAAGAAAGTTACACAATGCAGTTTAAGTTATACTTAGTTATAGCTAAGTAGTTTAAAGCATCTGTGTAACTTTTTTTCTAGTGGAGGGTCCGCCAACTGCTTGTCTCCATGGAGGTGTTATTAATTTCCCTGGAATGTTCCACAGTGAAACATTAAACTCATCTCCATGAAGATACGCAAAAACTAAACTAGGCCAAAAACAGGTCAGATCTATGGAGAGGAGCCTCAGTGTGATGCAAGAATACTTGTTTTCCATGGTATTTTCAATCAATAAAAACATTTGTAATGGAATAACCACAAAATAGACAAGTTTAATACAGTACTGTGGAAAATTTCAGGGAAAACAAGCACATCCCCATGGAGAAAAGCAGGTGATGGACCCTCTACCAGAAAAGTTACACAGTGCACCTTTAGCTGATAGCTTTTTATTACTTTACTTCTATATTTTATTTTATTTGTATTTGTACACAGGCCTGTTGACAGAAATTTGGGGGCCCATGGCAAAAAGCCTCACATGGGTGCCCCCCCCCAGTCTACTGCCCTGCTTCTATATCCTCCTGGGACCTGAAGAAAAAAGTGTATCTGAATTATTATTATTATTATTTTAATTTTCTATTTGGAGGTAAATGAACACCTTAGCATTTACATTTTGTTAATTTTATTTGTATTCATAATAATAATTTTCGTAACGTGTCCTGCGTAATGGACGTCGGGGACATTTTGGTGTTAAATCCACGTGAAGTTAACAACCTCACAAAAACTTTTTTTTTTTTTTTTGATGACCAACATCTCTGACAAGCTTCTACAGTCACGTTTTTAGTCTCCATTTTAATCTCTTATTTATGTATTTATGGATTTATGTATTTATTTATTTATTTTTATGTATTATTTATTTTGTATTCATTTATTTATTTATTTATTTTTATTTATTTTTTTATTTTAGTATTTTTTTATGTACTGTATTATTTATTTTCTATTTATTTATTTATTTATTTTTATTTATTTTAGTTTATATATATATTGTTTATTTTTCATTTATTTTTATTTATTTATTTTAGTTTTTATTTTTTATTTATTGTTATTTTTATGTATTCTTTATTTTGACAGACTGGTTAACTCAATGTCCACTATAAAGGACACAAATGAATGGGCGGGTCTAAGGAGGATATATACATTTATATAATTATGCCTTATTTGACACCAGCCTCTTTCTATGTTTTACTTATACTTTTTGAAATTATTTTTATTTATTTTTACCATATATATTTTTGCTCTTTCTTGTTATAATATATTGTGATGTGTGACTGTGCCCAAGTCATTTCCAATTTCCCAAAAAAATCTATAAAGTTTTTGCTTAAAGCCCCAGTGTGTAGGATTCGTGGCGCATAGGTGGATGGTGCTATTGCACTTTCTGTTTTAGCTCCGGCAGACCTCAAGGGTCACCCGCCGGGCGCGCGCACGAGTCGCTACTGTATAAATAAAACGCGGTCCCGTTTTTTTTTTTTTTCTTTTCTCATGAAAACACACATTCCCGATCATGTACCATGACACTCTACACATCAAATGAAACCTTACAGTCTCCTCTTTTTGACTATGCAATTCATTTCCCTGCACAACAATCACTCCCCGAGCACATGGGGCTTTTATACGGAAAAGCACAAAACGAGGTTAGCTTACCTTAGAATGATAACAGGAGAAGTTCAATTTGTCAACTGGACAAAGTTTGTTTGGTTGAAAACGTTTCGCCGCTCATCCGAGAGGCTTCGTCAGCTCTAATAAGAATGCTGGTAAGACACTTGCTTATATCTTGCTGTAGGGAGGAGCTACCTAGCTAACTACTTTCCGGAACTATCTCATTGGTTTCCGTCTTTTGTTTCTCTGGCGTCTAGCTAACGATCCCTATTCATCCCTACACAACTGTTTTTCACACCTCTGGCCCTGACCTGGCTAGCCCTATTGTTTCCCTGTTTGCTTGATCTAGGCTTAAGAATGGAATTGTAGATGGGATGCAAATTATGTCTGACTCCACCATTTCTGTTCAGAGAAGGATTCTCTTTTTTGACAAAAATAGCCTGTTTAACTCCCCTCTCAAACCAGTTCTTTTCCCTGGCTAAGATCTGAACCTCACTGTCCTCAAATGAATGGCCCGTGGCTTCTAGGTGAAGATGTACGGCAGAAGACGGTCCACTCTGGCACGCCCGTCTGTGTTGGTACATCCTCTTGTGAAGTGGCTGTTTTGTTTCTCCAATATAGCGCTCACTGCAGTCTTCACTACACTGAATGGAGTAGACCACATTGCTTTGTTTGTGGCTCGGTGTTTTGTCTTTTGGGTGGACGAGTTTTTGTCTTAAAGTGTTTGTGGGTTTGAAATAAACTGGGATTTCATATTGTCTGAAAATCCTCTGTAGTTTTCCCGACACACCGGCCAGGTACGGAATCGCTACCCCTTTCCTCCTGGGTTCGGATTCTCTATTATCTTGTTTCTTGCCCTTGTCTCTCTTGGTTTTGTTGACAGCCCACTTAGGATATCCACAAACAGAGAGGGCTTCCGTTATCTAGACGCCAGAGAAACAAAAGACGGAAACCAATGAGATAGTTCCGGAAAGTAGTTAGCTAGGTAGCTCCTCCCTACAGCAAGATATAAGCAAGTGTCTTACCAGTATTCTTATTAGAGCTGACGAAGCCTCTCGGATGAGCGGCGAAACGTTTTCAACCAAACAAACTTTGTCCAGTTGACAAATTGAACTTCTCCTTTTATCATGGATTCTACCTGGACGACTGAGGGACTTTTCACTTACCTTAGAATGCTTTGCACAGGTCAAACTCTGTATTTCACCATAAACTTGGTCTCAATCTGTTCGTAAGGATCCAGCGAATAAAATCCAGTAAAACAATTTAGTCCAAAACACGTGTTAGATCCATTACGACGTCTGATCCGGCAGCATGCTTGTGTTGTTTACCCAAAACCACGAGCCTTGCCGAAGGCGAAGGTGGAGCCCAAATGTCCTTCTGCGGGTCTCGTATTCAAAATGGCTGCCTCTGCATGGGGAAGATCCCCCTTTTATGTGACTATATCTAAGTCCAAAAGAATACTTTGATTTCATGATGGAAGTGAAAAGGCTTGGAAAACACTGTATTTTTGAATGGGTATCTTCAATTTCAGTAATTAACGGGTAAAAATCTTACACACTGTCCCTTTAAGTCTAAGTCTAAGATGGACACCATAGCTCTCATTACATGCTCACACTCTCTTGAGCTGTATTCTGCTTGTGTCAGAAGTTTGAGATTACTCCACAGCTGCTTAGACTCAGATGATCTGACAGGCCCAAAAACACAGGAAATAGGGGCTTTGAAGTGACAATCACCTTCTGAAGAAAGTGCTCCAGGAAGAGACCTCTGAATGTGCTTTAAACAAACAAGAAGGTCTAAACTTTAAGCTCAAGCTATGACAAAAAGTCCTATCAATTTAATCCTCCGAGAAAGAACAGTTTGCATCATTCTTCTCATCATTGTTTAAAATAAATGGACCCACTAGCCGTTGTGTTCCAAACAGGAAGTAAGCATGGGAGTGTTTCCGGCTCCATCGACGGTCACCCTTCTCTCTGTAACTCTGCTGTAGTGAGCGTCGTCATTTTTTCTTAAAATATTCATATTAACCCGTTCTACATGAGCCCAGTGTTTTTATTTCACAATTTTGTCTGTAAATCAAGATATGAACATTAATAAGAGACCAATCAGGTGCCTTCTTTCCCTGAGGTTACTCCTGCTAGCTTTAGCAACAGGTTGATCAGGGCTCTCAAGTTTTGAAGTTTGGTTGGAGTGAGATTTTTTTTTTTTTTTTTTTTGGGGGGGGGGGGGTTGGGGGCACCTATCCACCTATCCACCTATCCACCTAGCGACCCATTGACCCTTCAACCCAGCTTTTTTTAAAAGTTCAATTATATCATACACTGTTTATTTATTCTGTGACAAATAATAATAACCACAGTAGGCAGATTGCTAGTTGGTTACTTAAAATAACGCTAGCTTGAAATGGACAGGTGTAAATGTTTGTCTAAAGAGCAAAACTACAAAGCAACTAATGAGAGTTCTATAAATGAAGTTATTACCTGATGGTTCTCAGTCCTGAGTTGGATGTCCGTTTGTTTTATCATTCACCGTTTTGTCATCATTCGTTCGTCTCACTCGTGTTCAGTTGCCGTCCTTCAATTATCACTGACAGTGCAGTGCGCGCTTAGCTGAAACTAGACTCTACGGTCTGCCCGACAACAGAACAATCTAGTTTCTGATTGGCTGAAAAGGGCGTGGTGCCTGGATAACTCTTCTGAGCCACACAGACCGATGTTCTGGGCACAGAAGCGCTGTGACCAGTGGCTGGAGTTTCATTGAATTGCTTAACAAAATTTCAGCGTGAGAAGTACCATGTGTGGCGTGTGAGCATGTGAACTCGTTGAAATGCGTGTGTCACACTCTCAGAGTCTGATTGGCTCTTTGCTTGTCATGATATTTGAGGTCAAATTTCCAAATATGGAACTCTGCTCCAAATTCGCCCCCATAACAGCTAGCCTCGTGAGCTTCATTTGACTGGAGCTGAACACTATGGGTGATATCACACTCCCTTTGTCCACTTCTTTATACAGTCTATGAGTTATGACTGAATGAAATCGAAACTATTCATTCTAAACCTGGACGAGATCTAGCCCAGTCCAGGACTAAAGGATCAGGACCAACCAAGTCTTATGGGGTTTTTAAAATGTATTGAACTATCCTGAAACTTAACACATGTTACCAAATTAGCAAATTCATAGGGTGGAGCGTCTGCTACTTTCTTATCTCCATGGAAATATAATTGCTTTCCCTGAAATGGTATTAAACTAGTCATGTATTCAATTATGAGTGTTTATTTCTCAAAAAAACAAACAAAAAAAAACACCCATTCCTTTGCCTCTATGCAGATAGACAAAGCAGTAACATCAGAGTGAAGACAAGCTGCAGGTGGCAGCCTCGGCACCAGAAAAGATACAGAACGTACATTATGATTCATACAATAGAAGGCAATTTATTATCCTCAGTTACATTCCTGTATCCTCCCAGCCTGTCTGCCAAACCTAAAATGGTGCACATATTAATGACAAGATTTAGACTTAGACTTACACTTAGACTTAGACTTAGACTTACACTTACACTTACACTTAGACAAACTTTATTGCTATTGCTTAAAGGGATATGCCACCCCCAGGTCAAACTTGGGCATCTCCCCACAGTCCAGAGACTAAAATAAGTGGTGGAAAGAAAAACAGACGAAGCACACACCACGCTGCGTAACAGGGGAACTCCCTTCCTGGTGCGTAACAGGGATTCCCCTGTCAGCGTGGTGTGTGCTTCGGCTGTGTTTTTCCGCACTGAAAAATAGTTCCCACCCAAAATGACCAAGTCAAGCTCTCCGTGTTGATTTGCACATTTATTTGCACTCGATATGAATGCGCACTACACAGAAAGTAATTGGGAAACGCATCGAGCAAATTCATTCCTTTTGGCTGAAATCTTTCTCTGGCGACGTTAGACTCCAGTCTAACGCGGAGTAGCTGCAGATACGGCGGCGGTCCGTGCTGACAGACTCGGACAATGGCTGCGTCACCAGAAAAACACTTTCCACCACTTATTTTAGTCTCTGGACTGTGGGGAGATGCCCAAGTTTGACCTGGGGGTGGCATATCCCTTTAAGATAAAAGGAGAAATTCAATTTGTGAACTGGACAAAGTTTATTTGGTCGAAAACATTTCGCTACTCATCCGAGGTTCTTCGTCAGTTCTGGTTAGAGTGCTGATATAAGCATATAAGCAGTGTCTATCAGCACTCTAACCAGAACTGACGGAGCACCTCTGACGAGCCAGTTGACAAATTGAATTTCTCCTTTTATCATGGATTCTACCTGGATGACTGAGGGATTCTTCACACAGCTATTGCTTAAGGGAAATTGTTTTGGGTACAGTAGCTCACTCATCAAATATAAAATATAATATATAATATGTAATATATAGTATATAATATATAACAGAGGGTAAAAAAACAGATGAGCAATAGACCTGTGTCAGATGACACATAATTATATACATAAAAATAATGATAATAAAATATATATATATGTATAAATCAGATATAAATAGAAAAGTAGTAGTCAAATAAAAATACAATATCAAATAAAATGTACAATACCAGCTGTATACAGTTGCAGGGAGTCCTGTCTGGGGAGTGTTATATTATCTGTTACATAAGGTGAGTTGTTGTACAGTTGTAGGGAGTATTATCTGTGACATAAGGTGAGTTGTTGTACAGTTGTATGGAGTATAGTATGAATGTTGTCCTGTATCTCTCACTGTTTGAGTGGAGCTGTAGGAGCCTGTTGGAGAATGAGCTCCTCTGTCCCTCTATGGTCTGGTGCAGTGGGTGAGCAGGAGTGTCCATGATGGAGAGCAGTTTGTCCAGTGTCCTCCTGTCCCTCAGTGTGACAAATGTCTCCAGTTCACAGCCGATCACGTGACCAGCTTTTAAACATAATGACTAAGCTAGGGATGTCAACAATTAATCGTCTTACAATTAATTGTCGATCAAGACGTTGGCCGAACAAAATGCATTAATTTTAACTAATCGACAATCGCGGCCTCGCGCACCCGTGGTCACGAAACAAGGCAAAGGTTTAGACCCGGTCTAGTCCTTGGCAAGGCGCACCGCGCTCATTCAACGGCACTGCCATGTCCCGGGACGCAACGCGCACCAACCCCTTGGAGAAGTGCGCGACACGTGCACCACCGGCGCGAGGCCGCGCGTACACCGGGGCTGTGAGCACGAGATCGATCCACGGCGCCTGGACTGCGTACTCTCTGCACGAGCCACAAACCAGCCGCACGAAACCAGCAAAGAGCGGCACGTGGTGGTTTAATCCTGGTTTAGTCCAGGTCTAGACCTGGTCCAGTCCTGGTTTAGTCCAGGTCCAGTCCAGGTTTAGACCTGGTCTAGACCTGGTTTAGTTCTGGTCTAGACCTGGTTTAGTCCACGTTTAGTCCTGGTCTAGTCTCGTAGCCAATCAGGACGCAGAACACAATGTTACACTATAAAAAAATGTTACACTATAAAAAAAAGTGAAAAAATAAATAAATAAAAATCTGCGAAACAGCGAGGCCGCGAACAGTGAACCGCGATAGAGCGAGGGATTACTGTATTTTGTTATTCAGCATCAATACATTTGTCTGCTTTTTACTAAGGAATAATTAATTGAGGAATATACAATATAATAATACTATGATATATTTTTGACTCAGTGTTATGTTACTATAGCTTATATTCTTAAAGACCCTATTGAAACACTCAAATTCAGGTGAAAAACGCCGCTTATCAGTTAATCGTAAGTCGATCGATAAGGTCAATCAACTATAGATTAATGAATTAATTGATAATTTGAATCCCTAGACTAAACCCATTTGAGTCCTGAAATACCCAGCGTACATCTCTCTTTCAGTTGCTTTCATTGTCTCTGTGGTGTTTAGGCCACAGACACGAGCAGAATATTACACCGAGCCTCTGTAGGTTTTCTAATGTAATTCTTCTTCTGTCATTGAAGAAGGTGAAGCTGTAGAAGCGTTTGTCCAGGCTAAAAGCATGTCATAGGATCATGTTTATTTCATCTCATTACAAGTCCATATGCTCAGCTATAAAAAGTCTAGACTCCAATGAATCACTGTAGCCACTATGCAGGGGTCATATACGTGGGCCTGTTTTTCATATAGGCTTCCTTAAGATAAGGTATAATCATGGACAGTTCCTCATAAGATCTCATTTCAACAGATCTTAGGTGGAACTGATGAAATTGCTGTTTACTCAAATAGAAAACACTCAATACGGGAAGTGCTCCACCTTTATTAGAATCATTTGGATGATTTCAGCCCTGGAATCGCCAATTTCTACTTATTTTTCAAAGTAAAAGGTAGATGTTAACTTGAACACTAATGCTTCATGATGTCACAAGGTGGAACAGAGCATTTTGGGCTTTGGAGATGTGGACAGACTAATAAAACGGGTTACTCAAACATGAATGTGAATGAAAGAAAACACAACTCCAGCTATGTTTCTGATGGCGTAATATTCTGACATGACTTAAAGGAAAAGTAACGTTATTTTACAATCTGAGCCTTCTTTCGGTAATAAAACAAGTCGTTTGACTCACCCATATCACGTTCGTGTCATTTGGAGCTGTTTGAAGAAAGTTATGTTGTAGCGTATCCGTTAGCATTTGTATTCGGGGCATTACTTTGCGGTCTCCAAATAACACAAACTTTAGCACTTTTCAAATCATAGAAGCCCGATGTCTTAATGAAAGATTTCGTTTGAAGAAAAAGTGGCCTGTAATCCGAGATTTATCCATAGTTTTCAGCTTTGCGTTTCCTGTTTGGGTCCCGGGAGCAGTCCGCGCATGCGCACTGGCGTCCTCATCTACTTGAAACTATGGCTAAATCTCGGATTACAGGCCACTTTTGCTTCAAACGAAATCTTTCATTAAGACATCGGGCTTCTATGATTTGAAAAGTGCTAAAGTTTGTGTTATTTGGACACCGCAAAGTAATGCCCCGAACATATGATACAGCACCATGTTAACGGATACGGGATCATTACTAGAACAGAACGGCTCAACATAAGTTCTGCGATACTGCTCCAATTGACAGAAAAATGCTATGGGTGAGTAAAACTACTTGTTTTATTGCCGAAAGAAGGCTCAGATTGTAAAAAAAACGTTAATTTGCCTTTAACGCTCACAAGAATCCATTTTGTGTAATATAGGACCGTTAAACTCTTTATGTAAGTAATATGTACATTTTCGGATGGACGGTGTGGAACTTCTCGTCTCCATGGGATATTGCATTGCCTGAGATGTTCCACAGTATGCCATTAAAGGTCCCATGGCATGAAATTTTCACTTTCTGAGGTTTTTGAACGTTAATGTGAGCTCCCCTACCCTGTTTAGGCCCCCCCCATGGCTAAAAGTTGCGAAGTGTCTAAACTGAGCATTTGCGATCCTTTTCTGCGTTACAAAAAATCGGAGCTCAAACGGGCGATTTATCTGAGCCTCTGGACCTTTGAACAGCAGTGGTTTAATTTTATTTTCTGTGGAAATGTGTTTATTTTTCAATGGAACGCTTCTAATTTCTTCTCCCCACAAAAACGCGGAAATGGATCAGAGAGCGCACAGCTGAGAGCGGAGAGTTTGGCCACGCCTCCACCCTCTACTATAGGCCATCTCTTTTCTCCTCATTTGCATTCAAGCAACAACGCCCATAATGGACTGTTCAGAGAGAGAAAAATTACTCTTTCTCATCTTATCTCTGTTTCTCATGCACTGAGTGTTGATTTTGAAGAAGGATTCATTTACAGTATTAGGGAACCATTAAGGAGCCATATAAAAGCATCAAGAAGTGCCATGTCATGGGATCTTTAATATTAAACTTATCTGTCTACGTGTCATTAGGCCAATTTAGATCTGTGGAGAGGCAAACACTCTCTCACAGTAAGAATGGATGTTTTTTTTTTTTTTTCACGATTAAAACACCTGAGTTTTACTTTGCAACATTATTTGCACCTACACCTCCTGAAAATACTCAAAAATAATACATGCATGATGTAATTTAAATAATTTATAAGATGGTTGCTAAATACAGTTAGTATTGTCTGTTCTTTGCGCTGCACGGAAATAAAACTCCGACAAAGGTGCATCTCCGCGTCTCTGCTGTGTGACCTTTGAACTTTGACCCGGAGACCGCTTTGAGTCGATAAAAGGATACACTCCATCAGAACACTTTAGAGCCGGTCAAAGAGCACTGTATTGAAAGAAGTACAGAGGAGAGAGAAGGGGAGAGGAGGAGAGGAAACAGGAGAGAGGAGGAGAAGAAAGAGAGGATTAAGGAAGAGAAGAGAAGAAAAGAGAGGAGAAGAGGCTATAGTCAATAGACTCACCAGCCACAGGATAGAAAGCACCCACAGATATTTTCAAGTGTTCATTTTACACTTTCTTTGACTTCACAAAGTCTACATCAGGACCAGGGCTGGACTGGGACAAAAAACATCCCTGGCATTTTTGGCTTAGACCGGCCCCTCATAATTAGCGGAGCACAACAGATTAATTTATATATGTGTTTCCCGAAGCAAAGTATTTTATTATTGTTACATCTTGGCCGAGGGGAAACCAGGGCACAATATTTAAAGGAGAGCACTTCCGGAGATGTTTTAGATTAGCGATAGCCGTAGCACGAGTTCTCGGGGTATATAATCTATGCCCCCAGCGGTCTCCAAATAACACAAACTTTAGCACTTTTCAAATCATAGAAGCTCGATGTCTTAGTCTACACTTTCGTTTGAGTCAAAAGTGGCCTGTAATCCAAGATTTATCCATAATTTACACCTTTGTGTTTCATGTTTGGGTCCCGGGAGATGAGAGTGAAATAAACTGTGACTCCGCACATGTGCACTGTCCTCCTCATCTACTCGAAACTATGGATAAATCTCGGATTACAGGCCACTTTTGACTCAAACGAAAGTGTAGACTAAGACATCGAGCTTCTATGATTTGAAAAGTGCTAAAGTTTGTGTTATTTGGAGACCGCAAACATGTGCCCTGAGAATGATGGAGATCGCAAATCTAAAACATCTCCGGAAGTGCTCCATATGACACCAAAGTGCTATGGGTGAGTAAAACAACTTGTTTTATTACCGAAATAAGGCTCAGATTGTAAAAAACGTTAATTCTCCTTTAAAGAAAAAATCCCAGCTCCCAAAAACTCGCAAACCAGCAAACTCGCAGTAACTACACATTCAATGGTTTATTAAAATGCATCTTGCACACACTCAAAAAAACGTTCTGACTGAATCTACACAATTCACATAGATCACCTGTTCTGGCTTCAAAACGGCAAATTTTGCCATAAATGAGCGATTTTCATGCCTGTCCATCAAAAGTCCCAGTATTATCCTAACATTCCTACCTGCTGACCTGCTGTGCCTGTGCTACACTTCCCTGGTCACTCTGTCCCTCGGGTTCCCTGTCCACAGTCTCTGGCTGCTCCTCTCCCTGTCCACCTTCAGCCTGGGCTGCAGAGGACGTGGAGGCTCTAGCAGCCCGTCCAGAGAATATGTCTGTTATTTTAGAACATTTTGCAGCGTCTATAGTGAGATTTTTTCATCTTTTAGCCCACAACTGCTCCACACCCCATTTCTGCCACTTCTCCATGTTTCCATGCTCAACACTGAAACTGGCGGGGATCAGCGCAGAGAAAGGGGTGGGACCGCTCTCGTAAGCTTCTACATCCTGATTGGTTTAGGTCACTGTCTATATTGATGATGGCAAGAGGAGAAATTCAATTTGTCAACTGGACAAAGTTTATTTGGTTGAATAGGTTTCGCAGCTCATCCAAGCTGCTTCTTCAGTTCTGGCTAGAGTGTTGGTGGACACTGCTTATAACTATCTGCAGGGAGGAGCTAACTGCAATGAAATTACTATGAAACTATCACACCTCTTTGTTTTCAGTTTCTGTGTGGGATCTTGTTAGCATAATCATTCAGGGCCATAATGATTTTGTTCACGAATTCGGCTGTGTTCTCAATGTGGTGCTCAGTGTTACCCACCAGAGGAGCCAGGATGGTTTTTAGGTGTTTGGCCACATTGTATGTGATGGAGTCAGTGCTATATACAATGGGTCTGAGTGGTACTCCTTGTTTGTGAATCTTAGGTAGGCCATAGATGCACGGGATAGCATCACCAGAGTACAGTCTGTAATACAGCTGTCGATCAATGACTTCTTCCTTCTCCAGCTTCTGCAAGCAGTCAGTGATCTTTTTGTACCCATTGGTGGGGTCTCGTTTTAGTCATTTGTAGGTTGTGGTGTCACTGAGTAGGCTGTTCACCTTAGCCTCATAATCAGCTAAGTTCAGGATGACATGTTTATGTGCATCTCCCTTTTCCCGCAGGCAGGGTGTTGACGCTGTGGTCCTTCTCTAGAGCAAGAGACTACTGCAGGATACCATGCTAGAAGAGAGAACCAAACTTTCACCCAATCAAATCTGCCAACTGCTGGAAATTTGTTTAAATACCACCCATTTCCAGTTCAGAGGAAACTTCTACAGGCAGATCCTTGGCTGTGCGATGGGCTCACCGGTCTCCCCTATCATGGCTAACTTATACATGGAACAATTTGAACAGAGTGCTTTGGCCTCACATCCAGGCACTCCTCCCACACACTGGTATCGTTATGTTGATGATACTTTTTCATGAGGAGAAAACAATCCCACACTCCGCCTTACTTGCAAAATGAGAAATTTATTAAGACATGCAACGTTTCAGTCCTAGGCCTTCATCAGGCACAATGGAGAAAGGCTATTACTTCATTGTATCGTAAAGAAACTGATAAAAACACACTACTGTTGGCCTCTAGCTTCCATCCTAGTCCCCTCAAAAGAGGTTTACCCAAGTCAATTTTACCGATTAAGAAGAATTTGTCATTCCACTGAGGACTATATTCAACAAGCCACTGACATGAAAGTGAGATTTCACCAACGAGGGTATCCTGTGTCTTGGGTTAATGATGCCTATGAGCGGGCTCTGCATAAGTCTCGGACAGATTTATTAAAAAAGAGCACTAAGAAACAAAAAACATTTTCTGTAACCTGCATCACCCAGTATTCTACCCACACTCCTGCAATCAAATCCATCTTCCTAAAACATTGGCACATTTTGAAATCAGACCCGGAAATCTCAACCATTTTCAAATATCCACCTCTCTTTGTAAATAAAAGGGGTAAAAATCTTAGAGATTATCTGGTACGTGCTAATTTCACAAACAAATCAAAATCATCCTCCCAATCTCTGTTACATCCTTTACTCAATGGCAACTACCGCTGTGGCAGCTGTGCTCAGTGTAACAACACAACCAAAACTGACCACTTTGTACACCCCCACACTGGGAAGAAATATCCCATCAAAAGTGTCATCACATGTGCATCCACACATGTTGTCTACATGCTCAGATGTCCATGTGGCCTGGCTTATACAGGCAAGACCACCAGGAAACTCAAACAAAGAATGAGTGAGCATAAGAGCTCCATCAGGAGGAATGACAGAGACTATCCTGTAGCGGTACATTTTAATGATCATAGACATGACATTTGTTCACTCCGGTTCTGTGGCATTGAGCTAGTCCCCCCTCCGCTCAGAGGAGGGGACCATGACCTCCTTCTCAAACAAAGGGAGGCATATTGGATCCATACCCTCCAAACTTTAGCTCCAAAAGGTCTCAATGATGACTTTAATTTGAGCATTTTTTTGGTAAATATTGTATTGTAAATAATCTTTATTCTCTTGCTTCTGTTGGGTTGTATGTGGGCTGTATTGTAAGATTCACTGTGTATATGTAGATATGTAAATAGCACGCCAGTCTTATTCTATAGTTGCGTGAATATTTACTATAGCTATATGTATTCCAATATTCTCCAGATTTATTTTTCAATTATTGTTCCATGACTATTATTATTATTATTATTATTATTATTATTATTATTATTATTATTATTATTATTATTATTATTATTATTAATTACATTACACTATTTTGATTGATTGCCTTTGGATTTTGAATTCTGTTGTTTTGGGTGCACTGTTCATTCACGACCTGTCACCCTTGGGTGCTCGCCACACCCTATTTAAGATGGCCACCTTTAGCTCTTACTCCATTGTGCCTGATGAAGGCCTAGGGCTGAAACGTTGCATGTCTTAATAAATTTCTCATTTTGCAAGTAAGACGGAGTGCGGGATTGTTTTCTCCTCGTGTGTTCTGGGTCTGCTCCCTCGCCTCCAACGCACCCGTCTGAAGAGATTGAAGTGCGAAGTTCTCATTTTTGGATGATACTTTTTCAAAAATCAAAATTCAAGATTTGGAACCTTTTACTGCACATATCAATTCTGTAGATCTGAACATCGAATTCATTCGTGAAGGTGCCAAGGACAACACATTGGCATTCTTAGATTGTGCAGAAACGAAAAGGAGAAACGAAAGAAGACCGGTAGAGGTCTTCAGGAAGCCCACACACACGGACCAATACCTGCTTTTTGATTCACACCACCCACTGCAGCACAAACTGGGAGTTATTCGGACATTACAACACAGGGCCCAAGTGGTTCCCACAAGCACAGAGGGTAAGGAGAAAGAAGAGAAACATGTGTAGAAGCCCTCTCTGTTTGTGGAGATCCTAAATGGGCTGTCAACAAAACCAAGAGAGACAAGGGCAAGAAACAAGACAACAGAGAATCCGAACCCAGGAGGAAGGGTGTAACCATTCCCTACGTGGCCGGCGTTTCTGAAAAACTACAGAGGATTTTCAGACAATATGAAATCCCAGTCTATTTCAAACACACAAACACTTTAAGATAAAAACTGGTCCACCCAAAGGACAAAACACCGAGCCACAAACAAAGCAATGTGGTCTACTCCATTCAGTGTAGTGAACAGGGACGTGCACAGGAATTTTGAGGGGCAGTTGCTCTGACCTGAAGAAGCCCCTCATATAACCAATCACAGGCTATATGAAGCGTCTGGAGGAGGCTTGTGGCTGCTCTTCATCTTAAATGTAATGTAATTATGAAAAATTGCCAGTAGTAGGCTAAAATATCCAAGCACAGCAAATTCCCGTGATCAGCAGACAGCGACATGAGCATAAAATTTCTAATAAATCTACTGCCAATGTCCATAATCTCAGATCTCTTCCAAAAGCACACACATCACAAATTCCTATTGCTACTCAGTCTCAGTTAACTTTAAACATGGCCCTTTTAAATGTCCGCTCTCTGCTGAACAAGTCCTTTATTGTTAACGACCTGATTGTAGACCACAAACTTGACTGTTTCTTCTTAACTGAAACGTGGTTAAGTGCAGACGCGCCAGCTGTTCTCACAGAGGCCTCACCACCCACTTTTAACTTTGCATTTTCAACTAGGAACGGTAAAAGGGGAGGTGGCACTGCTTCTATATGTACAAGCACTCTGGCCACCAAACCAATTTCATTCAGCAATTTTACGAGTTTCGAATATCATTCAATTGTTTTTAGCAACCCTCAAATTTTATGTGTCACCATATACAGACCACCAGGAAAATGCAACGTTTTTATCAGTGAGTTTTCTGAGTTTCTATCTACTCTACACAATTCATTTGATATGATTATTATAACTGGTGATTTTAACTTGCACATAGATAACCTTTCAGACCCTATTGCAAATGAATTTTTGAATGTTCTTAATTATATGGATTTTACTCAACACGTCACGCAGCCGACTCACAACAGGGGGCACACTCTGGATCTGGTCATTACTTACGGCCTGACCACTAATGTGTCCTCTGTTGCTGACCTGGCCATGTCTGACCACTACTGTGTGTTTTTTAATATCACTGGTTTTATACAGCAGGAGACCTCTGTGAGAACTGTGAGGAAGCGCCATCTGACCCCTGAAGTGGCAGAAAATTTTATCGAGGTGTTAGAGAAAAATCCCTCAATGGTTTTACCTGCCTCTTGCGATTCCATTACTGAAGATTTCAACAGTAGACTGCGGTCAGCCTTGGATCTGGTTGCTCCACTCAAAACCAAAAGTATTAAAACCAAATCAAAGCCTCCATGGATGAATGAAGACTTGAGAAAATCCAAGAGAGAGTGCAGAAAAGCAGAACGTCGATGGAGAAAAAAACAAAACGACTATAAACCACCAATTATTCATCAATCAGCAACGGTCACATAACAATGCTACAAGGAATGCAAGAAATCGTTACTTTTCCACAATAATCACGAACCACAAAAATAATCCAAAAGTTCTTTTCTCAACCATTGAAAACATTCTAAACCCCGATTCTAACGCGTTTTACCTGACACCCACTGACTCTCTCTGCGAGCAGTTTGCTGACCACTTCACGGGAAAGATAAACACCATCCGATGTAATATTTTATCTTGTCAAAGCTCTGTTTTTAACTCACCTGAGTGTTTGTCTCGCCCAGAGAAGACTCTGGACAGTTTTGCCTTGGTTAATGCTGGGATGCTGGACAAGGTCTTCTCCTCAGTGAGGCCCACCACATGTCTCGTAGACCCAATCCCCACTCCATTTTTTAAGTCTTTTTATGGATCTTTTAGGGATGAACTTTTGGTCATGATGAATTGCTCTCTTCAGACAGGGGTCTTTCCCGCTGCCTTCAAAGCGGCGGTGGTGAGGCCCCTGCTGAAGAAGAGCAATTTAGATTTTAATGATTTTAACAACTACCGACCAGTGTCTAACTTGCCATTTTTAAGCAAGATTCTAGAGAAACTTGTCTCTATCCAATTAAATGAGTTTCTAGATGATCACAACATTTTGGAAAAATTTCAGTCTGGTTTTAGGGTGAACTACAGCACCGAGACTGCCTTGGCAAAGATTTTAAATGACTTTAGAATAAACTGTGACTCTCAAAAGGTGACTGTGTTGGTTCTGCTGGATCTGAGCGCTGCCTTTGACACAGTAGACCACATGATTCTTTTAACTCGCCTAAAACACCTCGGCCTCTCTGGTGCTGTTCACAAATGGTTCACGTCCTATCTCACAGACAGAACATTTATGGTGAGTGTGGACACATGCTCCTCCAAGATCCATAAAATCACATGCGGTGTCCCCCAGGGCTCCATTTTAGGCCCTGTGCTTTTCAACCTGTACATGCTTCCCCTTGGCGGCGTCATCAGGAGTCATGGAATCAATTTCCACAGCTATGCAGATGATACACAGCTTTACATTTCTGTGTCTCCTGATGACACCAGACCAATGGATGCTCTTTTTAACTGTATTCTAGATATCAAATCCTGGATGGCAAGAAACTTTCTCCAGCTTAACCAGGACAAAACGGAGGTTTTAGTCATCGGTCCTGAGGCCCAGAGAGAGAAACTTTTATCAAAACTACAAGCACAGTCTTTTAACCCATCTCCTCAAGTGAAAAACCTGGGCGTCATTTTTGACTCTGAGCTGACTTTTATTCCACACATCAAGAACATCACAAAAATGGGCTTCTATCACCTAAAAAACATAGCCAGAGTTCGCCCTATTCTCTCTCAGGCCAATACGGAGACACTGATGCATGCTTTTGTCACCAGCCGTATAGACTACTGTAATGCCCTGCTCTCTGGTCTTCCCAAAAAGAGTATTTCAGGTTTGCAATTATTGCAAAATTCAGCAGCACGTGTCCTGACTAGGTCCAGAGGGCGGGATCACATTACACCGGTCTTAAAATCTCTGCATTGGCTCCCTGTGAGTTACAGGATAGATTTTAAAGTTCTTTTACTGGTTTTTAAATGTCTTAATGGTCTTGGGCCTTCCTATCTTTCAGAAATGCTTTCCCCTTATGAACCTTCACGGGCCCTGCGCTCCTCCGGCAGCAGGCTCCTGGTCATTCCCAAAGTCAGGACACACACTCACGGAGAGGCGTCTTTTCAGTACTACGGCCCTCGTCTATGGAACTGTCTGCCGGAGGACCTCAGGGCTGCAGAGAACGTTCATGTTTTTAAGAGTGGGCTCAAGACTCACCTGTTTAGCTTGGCCTTTGACTGACTTCGGTCGTCTGTTTGCTTGTCTTTATTTGTTCTTTTGTTTGTTGTTGCTGTTCCTGTTGTTGCTGCTGCTGTTGTTGCTGTTCCTGTTGTTGCTGTTCCTGTTGTTCCTGTTGTTGTTTTGTTGTTGCTGCTGTTGTTGCTGCTGTTGTTGTTGCTTTTGTTGTAGCTGTTCCTTTCGTTGCTTTTGTTGTTGCTGTTGTTGTTGTTGTTCCTGTTATTGCTGTTATTGTTTTGTTGTCGCTGTGGTTCTGTTGTTGTTGCTGTTCCTGTTGTTGCTGTTGTTGCTTTTGTTGTTGTTGCTGTTGTTGTTGCTGTTGCTGTTGCTGTTGATGTTGCTGTTGTTGCTGCTGCTGCTGTTGTTGCTGTTGTTTCTGCCATTGTTGCTGGTGTTGTTGCTGCTGTTGTTACTGTTGTTGTTGCTGCTGTTGTTCCTGTTGTTGCTATTGCCGTTGTTGCTGCTGCTGCTGTTGCTGCTGCTGTTCCTGTTGCTGCTGTTGTTCTTGTTGTTGCTGCTGCTGTTGTTGTTGCTGCTGCTGTTGTTGTTGCTGTTGTTTCTGTCATTGTTGCTGCTGTTGTTGCTGCTGCTGCTGTTGTTGTTGTTGATGTTCCTGTTGTCGTTGTTGTTGCTGCTGTTCCTGTTGTTGCTGCTGTTGTTCCTGTTGCTGTTGTTGCTATTGCCGTTGTTGCTGCTGCTGTTCCTGTTGCTGCTGTTGTTCTTGTTGTTGCTGCTGCTGTTGTTGTTGCTGTTGTTTCTGTCATTGTTGCTGCTGTTGTTGCTGCTGCTGCTGTTGTTGTTGCTGATGTTCCTGTTGTCGTTGTTGTTGCTGCTGTTCCTGTTGCTGCTGCTGTTGTTGCTGTTGTTGTGGTTGCTGTTGCTCTTGCTGTTGTTGTTGTTGCTGTTGTTCTGTCGTCGTTGCCGTTGTTGCTGCTGCTGCTGTTGTTGCTGCTGCTGTTGTTGCTGCTGCTGATGCTGTTGCTGCTGTTGTTGCTGCTGTTCCTGTTATATATGTATGTATGTATATGTGTATGTATATATATATATATGTGTGTATATGTGTGTATATATGTATATATATATATGTATATGTGTGTATGTGTATATATATGTATATGTATGTGTATGTATGTGTGTGTATATGTGTGTATATGTATGTGTATATATATGTATATATGTGTGTATGTGTATATGTATATATATATATGTGTGTATATGTATGTATGTATGTGTATGTGTGTGTATGTGTATGTGTATATATATGTATGTGTGTGTATGTATATATATATATATATATTTATTTATTTATTTATTTATGTATTTATTTATATATTTATATATTTATATATTTATATATTTATATATATATATATATATATATATATATATATATATATATATATATTTTATTTTTTTTTATTTTTTTTCTCCCTGGCGGCACGGTGGCTGAGTGGCTAGCACTCATGCTTCACAGCAAGAAGGTTCGGGTTGCCCGGGCCTTTCTGTGTGGAGACTGCATGTTCTCCCCGTGTTTGGGTGGGTTTCCTCCGGGTACTCCGGTTTCCCCCACCAACCTAAACATGCGCCATAGGTAAAATCCTCCAGCTTAGGGCCTGACCAAAGCATAAATAACAAAACAAAATCATGGGATGGTCCCCGGGTCAAATTTAGAAACAACTTCTCCTGTGCGAGATCAATAAAGGTCAATCTTCTAATCCTTGACCACTGTAAGGCGCTTTGTGCTACAATTTTGTATGAAAAGCGCCTTATAAATGTTTGATTGATTGATTGATTGAAAATATGAGTCTAATTAATTAATCCATTAGCCTACACAGTATCATCTCATCTTTATCACAATGCAACGTCTCTGTCTCACCTGCTGGTTGGCTTTTTCTTAGCTAACCCTGCAGTGATGTGCTCCCCTTAGGTTGCCTACCACAAAATTAGCAGCCTATATAAATAATGGGTTGCTTGTCTGCAGGCTAGCTAGCTCTCTGATTATTTAGGCTAAACGTGGAAAACTGAACATGTATTTATGGAAATTTTTATTGAATTCATAAACCATCATGGTGATAATTTGTTATACATCTCAATCTCACCTTTTACGACAACGTTAAGACAACCGCGACAATATTTTCACATGCAGGCTCGGGTCAGGTGCCGGTTACGTGTACCAGCAGCGGGCACTGGGCCCCGGGAAGTGGTGAAGTCCGTGCGGGAGGCGCTGCCCCGGCTGCGTGCCACCTTCACTGGGTGGCTGTCCCGTCCTCACACCGTCCACGGGCTGAGCCTCTATCAGAAGGACTCAGGCCCCCGATCGACACGAGGCAAGCGGACTTCTGTACGCGCACGCCCCTCGGACGGGGATTCGGCGCTGGGCTCTTCCCTCTTTGCTCACCACTTTCTTTTCCTCCGCTTAGTAATATGCTTAAATTCAGCGGGTAGTCTCGTCTGATCTGAGGTCGTAGTCAGATGGAGCGGGAACATGGGGTCTCCGGACGTAGCCGCCGCCGCCGGGGGGGTAGAGGCGGGCTCACGGAGCTCCGGCGACCGCCGCTAATGAACCGGTCCAGACATCCCACTTCCTTTTTTACTTTCACTCTCAGTGTCCGAATGGAAGTGAATGAGGCTACTTTTATTTTAGGAAAAATGTTTTGAGTGGCGATTTTTGAACAATTTATTATTATTAATATTATTATTATTATTTGTAGGTGCAGTTTCTTAAATTCGTGTTTTATGACCAGTTCTTTGAGCTTAAGTCCATGACGCGAGACTCCTTGTAAAGTTTAAACTGTTTACTTAAAAAATCATTGTCATTACAGAAATAAAAAGGGTAAAATCAAACTGAAAGTAGCTTCATCTTAATAACTTCTCGTCTCCGTCTCGTCTCGGTCTTGCCTTGGTCAAAGACTGCTGCGCTCTGACCTTCCAGTTTTTATATTTTAAGAGTGATGTCATACATGTCTTAATAAAATTAAGCAATATTAAACGTACGAAAATAACATTACTAAATAATCAGCAGGAAATATTTACAAATATGAAAACTAAACATTACGTAGTACAACATTAAATAATATTCAGCAATTTCCCATTATGGCTCTAACATTATTTTTTATTTTTTTCGACTCGGAAGGGCAGTGTCAGTCCAGGAGAGCATGGGGCAGTTGCCCGGGCAACCTGAGCAACCCCCCTGTGCACGTCCCTGGTAGTGAAGACTGCAGTGAGCACTACATTGGAGAAACAAAACAGCCACTTCACAAGAGGATGTACCAACACAGACGGGCGTGCCAGAGTGGACCGTCATCTTCCGTACATCTTCACCTAGAAGCCACGGGCCATTCTTTTGAGGACAGTGAGGTTCAGATCTTAGCCAGAGAAAAGAATTGGTTTGAGAGGGAAGTTAAAGAGGCTATTTTTATCAAGAAAGAGAATCCTTCCTTGAACAAAATGCAGGTCTCAGACATCATTTGTCTCCCATCTATAACTCTATCATGAAACCTAAATCAAAACAAAACAAAACAAACAATAGGTTAGTCAGGTCAGGTCCAGAGGTGTGAAAACACCCATTATGGCCCTGAATGACGATGCTAACAAGATCCCACACCGAAACTGAAAACAAATAGGTGTGATACTTTCATAGTAATTTCATTGCAGTTAGCTCCTCCCTGCAGCTAGTTATAAGCAGTGTCCACCAGCACTCTAGCCAGAACTGAAGAAGCAGCTTGGTTGAGCTGCGAAACCTATTCAACCAAATAAACTTTTGTCCAGTTGACAAATTGAATTTCTCCTCTTGCCATGGATTCTATCTGGACGACTGAGTGATTCTTCACATATATTGAAGATGCACATATATTGGAAGATGGAAAAAAACAGCATCGGCCCCTAGGACTGTCGGCCCACCAGGTCATTAGTAACACAAAGCTAAAAGAGTAAAAGGAAGTACACATATCATCATTGGTAATATACTGACTAAACCCTCAACTTAACCTGGACTAGATCAGGACTAAACCTGGTCCAGAATATAGAAAACCAACTCTACATCTGACTAAAGTGAGCTTAAAACAGGATCAAAGTGTGACAGCACAGTATTGAAAAAGTATACTGCCCACAAAAACAGTTGCACAGTTATTTGCCTGAAAGACACAGTGTAACTTTTTGGAGTGGGCCCATAACCTTCATGACTCAAGGGAAATAGAAACCTTTAAAAACATGAATAACAATAACAATAATTGTTCATAGAGAGGGACATATGTTTTATGCCTTGTACAGTAGAACATTTTATACAATCAATCAAATTTCCAGACAAGCAGGTGGTGGCTAGGTTTAAGTCAGGTCTGTGGAGATGCAAGCGTGCTCCCAATAAAGATGCATGTTTTTCAAGGTTGTTTAGTTAAAATATATGTTTTGTGGGGCTTTAAATTTAAAAAGTGCCTCCATGCCAAACACAAAATCACATTCACTTTATTTAATTTTACATTTTTAAAGGTGCACTATGTAAACTTTTGGTTAGGGGTCCATCACTTGCTTTTTTCTATGGATATTTCCTTGCTCTGCCTGGAATATTACACAGTGTAACATTAAACAGCTCTACTTTACATTTATTACAATTAATTACAGGTGATTTTACAGCTCAAAAATACCTCGAAAAAACGGCATTATGACTGTGAGAGGGGTCGCCTCTCCATCGAACTGATCTGTAACTTTGTCTGGTTTGGTTTCCATGAAGATAGAAAGATTTAACACCATACTGTGAAATATTCTAGACAAAGCAATAATGTCTGTTTCCATGGAGAAAAGGATTTGACAGACCATCCAGCAGAAAACTTCCACAATGCATCTTTAATCGAACATTTTATGATTTTTTTATGATTTGCTGCCACCACCCCCTGCTCCCTAACCTGGGGAACTAGGCTAAGCGAACTCTCCTGATTCTGGGAGCCAATCAGAGAGCGGGGAGGGGTGGAAAGACAGTGACGCGTACTACGTGACAAACGGAAGCTTGTAGTTTGAACTGACAACTGACATGATTGGCTATGGGCTACGTATACGCCAAATGATAGACATTCGTAACGCTCAATAAACGGCCGTGGGCGATTGTAAACGACACCTCCACTATGAGATACAGTGGTACCTCACCTTACAAAATTAATTCGTTCCAGAAGTGATAACAGGAGAAGTTCAATTTGTCAACTGGACCAAGTTTGTTTGGTTGAAAACGTTTCGCCGCTCATCCGAGAGGCTTCGTCAGCTCTAATAAGAATACTGGTAAGACACTTGCTTATATCTTGCTGTAGGGAGGAGCTACCTAGCTAACTACTTTCCGGAACTATCTCATTGGTTTCGGTCTTTTGTTTCTCTGGCGTCTAGCTTAACAATCCCTATTCATCCCTACACGCCTGCTTTTTCACACCTCTGGCCCTGACCTGGCTAACCCTATTGTTTCCCTGTTTGTTTGATCTAGGCTTAATAATGGAATTGTAGATGGGATGCAAATTATATCTTACGCCACCATTTCTGTTCAGAGAAGGATTCTCTTTTTGACAAAAATAGCCTCTTTAACTCCCTCTCAAACCAATTCTTTTCCCTGGCTAAGATCTGAACCTCACTGTCCTCAAAAGAATGTCCCGTGGCTTCTAGGTGAAGATGTACGGCAGAAGACGGTCCACTCTGGCACGCCCGTCTGTGTTGGTACATCCTCTTGTGAAGTGGCTGCTTGGTTTCTCCAATATAGCGCTCACTGCAGTCTTCACTACACTGAATGGAGTAGACCACATTGCTTTGTTTGTGGCTCGGTGTTTTGTCCTTTGGGTGGACGAGTTTTTGTCTTAAAGTGTTTGTGGGTTTGAAATAAACTGGGATTTCATATTGTCTGAAAATCCTCAGAAAATTTTCAGACAATATGAAATCCCAGTTTATTTCAAACCCACAAACACTTTAAGACAAAAACTCGTCCACCCAAAGGACAAAACACCGAGCCACAAACAAAGCAATGTGGTCTACTCCATTCAGTGTAGTGAAGACTGCAGTGAGCGCTATATTGGAGAAACCAAGCAGCCACTTCACAAGAGGATGTACCAACACAGACGGGCGTGCCAGAGTGGACCGTCTTCTGCCGTACATCTTCACCTAGAAGCCACGGGACATTCTTTTGAGGACAGTGAGGTTCAGATCTTAGCCAGGGAAAAGAATTGGTTTGAGAGGGGAGTTAAAGAGGCTATTTTTGTCAAAAAAGAGAATCCTTCTCTGAACAGAAATGGTGGCGTAAGATATAATTTGCATCCCATCTACAATTCCATTATTAAGCCTAGATCAAACAAACAGGGAAACAATAGGGTTAGCCAGGTCAGGGCCAGAGGTGTGAAAAAGCAGGCGTGTAGGGATGAATAGGGATCGTTAAGCTAGACGCCAGAGAAACAAAAGACCGAAACCAATGAGATAGTTCCGGAAAGTAGTTAGCTAGGTAGCTCCTCCCTACAGCAAGATATAAGCAAGTGTCTTACCAGTATTCTTATTAGAGCTGACGAAGCCTCTCGGATGAGCGGCGAAACGTTTTCAACCAAACAAACTTGGTCCAGTTGACAAATTGAACTTCTCCTGTTATCATGGATTCTACCTGGACGACTGAGGGACTGTTCACGTTCCAGAAGTGGTTTCGTAACGTGAAAAATTCGTAAGTTGAGTAGCTATTTCAATGGAAAAAGCCTGATCCGTTCCAAGGTTGTTGTTTTTTTATAGTGTAACATTTTTTTTAATAGTGTAACGTTGTGTTCCTGACGGGCTAAGAGACTAGACCAGGACTAAAAGAACGTGGAATAAACCAGGTCTGGCCAGAACTAAACCTGGATTGGACCTGTTATTATTATAACATGGCAGTGCCGTTGGAGGAGCGCAGTGCTCGGTGCTCGTGTCTGTGCTCCTTTAAGAGGCCGAGAAAGACGTTCTTTCAGCGGGAGTAAGAGCGGGGCGGGGCGAGCTCTGCTTCTATCTGACCTCCAGAGCCGGGGGGCTGACACTGTGAGCTAACAGGCCGCTCTATCGGCGGGCAAGACTGCGGGGTCTCGCTCGGGGTGGGCTCTGGTTCTCTCTGACTTCCAGAGCGCGGCTCACACTGTGAGCTGTGAGCCGCGCGGGCTCGGCCCCGAGGAGGAGGAGGCACGCGGCGCCGCGGCTCAATCCCGCAGCCCCGGTGTAGCGCGGCCCTGCGCCGTATGGACGTTTTGATCCTTCGATGTCGGCTCTTCCTATCATTGTGAAGCAGAATTCACCAATTCACTAAGGGAACGTGAGCGAGGTTTAGACCGTCGTGAGACAGGTGAGTTTTACCAGACTGTGTTGTTGTGTCTCCGCTTCCATTGCACGTTCGGCGGCGCTATATTGAGCCATGTCCCCCCCCAACACATTCCATTGAAAATCTATGAAAGTTCGAGCGTTTAAACGAGAGAGAAATGCGAGGAAAAAAGTGTAGAATGTGTGTGGTGAGGCATTTACAGCCCTAAAACATGTAGAACAATTGCCAAATACAAAGTTGTCCTACCTCGTGGACCTCTCCCACCGCGGGCCACCTCTGGAACCTAACCCCGTGTGTGTTGATAAAGTGTATTTACGTTTCGGGGCGTGCATCTGAGCGCGCATTAATTGAATTTTTGAGATTTGTTGTTTTTAAAGTGCTTTATAAATAAAGTTGGATTGGATTGGATTGGAGATTTCGCGTTTCGTAACTTGAAATTTTCGTTTGTTGGGTCATTCGTAAGGTGAGGTACCACTGTATTCAGTAGGTGCTCCCAGACCATATATCACTTGTGATATGGTCTGATGTAAACCAGGCAACCTGCTCCCCGTTCTGCCCACCTCCGCTTTCCCCCTCATGAGCTCCACCGGGTCCATGTATTTCTCTCATTAACTGCTGTACATGGAGAACATGCCTCTTCCGTGTATTTCATAAATGCCAATGAGATGAGCCTGAGATTGTGTGCGGGCAATGGAGCGGAGCCTGTCCCCTTTCTGTAATCGCATGAGCTGATCTGGATTCAGGACTGTCCCGTGATGGATTATTCCTGGTGCGGAGAGGGGCGCCCCGTTTCCATGGTCACGACTCTAACGCCGCAGATACATCCTGATAATAATACATAATAATACATTCCACACCGCGCAATGACAAACCCCACGGGACGTAATGGTCAGGAGATGAGTATGTGCATGGACAGGGATCGTAATGTTCACAACGCAATCTGCAATATGGAAAACGAAATGGTGTCTGCATATCTGCGCATGATGATTCAACCTCGAGAAACCATCCCCAAGCCAGGATAAAAGATGGGGGGGTGTCTGTTACTAGGGGCAACAGATCATCATGCAATCATACCACACACAAGGAGATAGAGTATTCCCAGTGATAACAGGAAGAGGTATAGCTAAAGAAGAGAAAAATAGTCTAGTAAACACGCTATATGTACAGAATACCTAAAGAGCTGCCAAATTAAACCATTAATTCAGTGCTGACTTTTGTTTAAAGGTCCTGTATTACGTAAAATTGAGTCTTGTGAGGTTTATAATGTCAAAAGGTACATGGACATGTGTTTTGTTTCATTCATTCACACATGTTTGAGTAACTCTTTATTATACCTTTTGTGCTGTACAGATGGGGAAATCATCCAAATGATTCTAGTGAAGGTGTGTGGAGTAAAAACACAGTGGAGCACTTCCTGTATTACCTCATGCAGGGTCTGTGTGTTAAACATGTTTGAATGAAATAAAACTCCAGGTACGCTTGGGATAAGGAAATAACATTATAACTTTTCATTATAACAATTTTTAAAAAATACAAATTGAAACAGCCCAATTTGACTAAGTTGCTACAAAAACTCATGAAAACAAAAATGTACTAGTACCATTAATGATTAAAAATATATAAACATGTGTACATGTCATTACAGCATTACAAAAGCATAGTTTTAAACCGAAATATAAAGGTATTTAAATACTGCAAGTTGGTCGTACATACACAATTACACGAATTAAGTACTTAGACTTAGACAAACTTAGACAAACTGAGCCAGAAGGGAAATTGTTTGGGTACAGTAGCTCACTCATCACAATATAATATATAACAGAGGGTAACAAAAAATAGATGGAATAGCAACCAAAGAGCAATAGGCCAGTGTCAAATGAGACATAATAATAAAAATGTATAAAATGATAATAAATGTATATGTACAAATCAGAATTAAATAGAAAAATAAGTAATGAAATATAAAATACAATATAAAATAAAATGTCCAGTCACAGCTACAAACAGTTGTAGGGAGTATTATGTGTTACATAAGGGTAAGTTCACGTCTGGACTGGGACAAAAAAATGGCCCTGGCATTTTTGGCTTAGACCGGCCCCTCATAATTAGTCCTGGTTTAGTCCTGGTTCAGACCTGATTTAGTCCTGATTTACACCTGATTAGTCCTGGTTTAGTTCTCGTTCAACCCTGATTTAGTCCTGGTTCAGACCTGATTTAGTCCTGATTTAGACTTGATTAGTCCTGGTTTAGTCCTGGTTCAGACCTGATTTAGTCCTGATTTAGACTTGATTAGTCCTGGTTTAGTCCTGGTTCAGACCTGATTTAGTCCTGATTTAGACTTGATTAGTCCTGGTTTAGTCCTGGTTCAGACCTGATTTAGTCCTGATTTAGACTTGATTAGTCCTGGTTTAGTCCTGGTTCAGACCTGATGTAGTCCTGGTTTAGTCCTGGTTTAGTCCTGGTTCAGTCCTAAATTGTGGGCCGGTCTCTATAAGTAAAAAAAAAAAAAGAAGAAGAAGAAGGGCATCGGCCCCTAGGACTGTCGGCCCACCGGGAAAATGCCCGGTATGCCTAATTACCAGTCCAGGCCTGGGTAAGTTGTTGTACAGTTGTAGGGAGTATTATAGTATGAATGTCGTCCTGTATCTCTCACTGTTTGAGTGGAGCTGTAGGAGCCTGTTGGAGAATGAGCTCCTCTGTCCCTCTATGGTCTGGTGCAGTGGGTGAGCAGGAGTGTCCATGATGGAGAGCAGTTTGTCCAGTGTCCTCCTGTCCCTCACTGTGACAAATGTCTCCAGTTCACAGCCGATCACGTGACCAGCTTTACGGATCGGTTTGTCAATCCGCCCAATGTCCCTTTTACTGGTGCTGCTCCCCCAGCAGACTACAGCAGAGTCCAGGGAGCTGGTCACCACAGACTGGTAGAAGATCTCAGTAAGTCTGCTCATGCTTTTCTTGTACACAGCATTACAGTTGTCCCTCCAGTCCAGCCTGTTGTTCACATGGACGCCCAGGTACTTGTAGCAGTCCACTATTTCCACGTCATGACCCTGGATGGTAATGTCCTCTTGCAACATGCAGCTTGCAACATATGAATCTTGTTTTTTTTTTCTCTTTCTTTTTAAAGGGACAGTGTGTAAGATTTTTACCCGTTAATTACTGAAATTGAAGATACCCATTCAAAAATACATTGTTTTCCAAGCCTTTTCACTTCCATCATGAAATCAAAGTATTCTTTTGGACTTAGATATAGTCACATAAAAGGGGGATCTTCCCCATGCAGAGGCAGCCATTTTGAATACGAGAGCCGCAGAAGGACATTTGGGCTCCGCCTTCGGCAAGGCTCGTGGTTTTGGGTAAACAACGACAAGCATGCTGCCGGATCAGACGTCATAATGGATCTAACACGTGTTTTGGACTAAATTGTTTTACTGGATTTTATTCGCTGGATCCTTACGGACAAATTGAGAGCAAGTTTATGGTGAAATACAGAGTTTGACCTGTCCAGAGCCTTCAAAGGTAAGCTAAGTAACAAACCTCGTTTTGTGCTTTTCCGTATAAAAGCCCCATGTGCTCGGGGAGTGGTTGTTGTGTCGGGAAATGAATTGCATAGTCAAAAAGAGGAGACTGTAAGGTTTCATTTGATATGTAGATTATCATGGTACACGATCGGGAATGTGTGTTTTCATGCGAAAAGAAAAACAGTGAACGGGACCGCGTTTTATTTATACCGTAGTTGTCGGCGAGGGCTCGCACAGCGCTGGGTGCGCGTGGGTGCGCGTGGGTGCGCGTGGGTGCGCGTGGGTACGCGAGCGGTCCACGTTACGGCGCGCCCGGGTGACCCTCGAGGTCTGCCGTAGCCAAAAGAGGAAGTGCATGGTACCTACACCACCTATGCACCACGAATCCTACACACTGTACCTTTAAGTAAATAAAATAAATTAAATCTATATGTTTTTTACAGTTTTCAGTAAAAACAGTTAAACGTTGTGTCTTCAGATCTGTCCAAAATAGAATAAATATGTTTGCATTCCTTAGAGCAACAAGTGTGGACTATCTACTAAATCAGTATGCAAATAGTGCACTCTGCAGACAGGTGATTTAAACAGGTGATTTATTGTGGTGCACCCATCAGGAGCCAGGTGGAAAGAGAGAACAATAACTTACTCATAAACTGTATAAAAATGCACAGGCAAGAACACATTTACCTACAAAATCTATATTTCTCTTTAAACAGAGCTGTCAGTCCTTTCAGTCTGCTGTGAGTTTCAGGGCTGTCTCATGATAAACAAAACAGACTCACACACAGAGTCATGGCTCAACAGCACTCTGTACCTCTGAAAACTCATTATAGAGACAAAAATACCAAAAAGTATAGAGAAAAATGTAAAATAACCAACTGAATGAAGCTTAAAGTTGAAGGTAAGTTTCAGCTCTTTTCATTTCATTTCATTTCATCAACTCAGGGGACAGAGAGGAGCAGAAAAGGGTCCAGAGGCAGCTCCAGTGGAGGATCCGACGGGCCAAAAAGGACTATGGGAGGAGGATGGAGGAGCAGCCAGGCCAGAACAACGTCCAGGGCGTGTGGAGAGGACTGAGGAACATGTCTAGTTTTGGACAGAGTGGCAGAGGGACAGCTGAGGGTGATCAGCGCTGGGCGGACGAATTAAACTGTAACTTCAACAGGTTTGATTCGCCCCCCACCCCCTCTGCCCCTCTGCCGACTCCCCCCTCCTCTTCACACCTCCCCAGGCCAGTAGCCACACCCCCCTCCCCCTTCACACGGACCCAACCCAGCACCTGGTGTGGGCACAACCACCTGAGCCTTAACACCAGTAAGACAAAGGAGCTGGTGATGGACTTCAGGAGGAGACCACTACCTCACTCACCGGTGAACATCCAGGGGCAGGACATAGAGACTGTGGACAGTTCCAAGTACCTGGGTGTTCACCTCAACAATAAACTGGACTGGTCCCACAACACTGACGCCCTGTACAAGAAGGGCCAAAGTCGCCTCCACCTCCTGAGGAGACTGAGGTCCTTTCAAGTGTGCAGGCCTCTGCTCAAGACTTTTTATGACTCTGTGGTGGCCTCTGGTCTCCTCTACGCTGTCGTCTGCTGGGCCCCGAGCAGCACAGAGCGGGACAGAAAAAGACTGAATAAGCTGGTCAGCAGTGTTGTATAGTAACGAAGTAATAATACTTCATTACTGTACTTAAGTACATTTTGGGAGACTTTGTACTTTACTTGAGTTTTAAAAAAAATGATAACTTTTACTTTTACTTCACTACATTTCCAAATTTAATTGCATACTTTTACTCTGATACATTTTCAATGTGCCGTTTAGTTACTCGTTACAAGAAAAACCCTCTCCTGACTGAAGGAAGTCAGGACGTGCCTGGGCTTGTTCGCTACTTGCGCATGACAATCAGCCTACACCTGCTGGTTTCATGCAGCTAGTTTAATCAATCAACATCCCTGATGGAAGAGGAGACAGCATCCACGTCGGCTACAAATGAAGGGGGACCTGACGATGAGCATCCCTGGCCGTACTTAAACACAATGTTCTCTTACGCTGATATGAAGGATTTGTATAACATATTTTGTGCCTGCATTTACTTGCTCATAGGACGGCGTTTCATGGATATCACCAAACCCAATATCTTCGACAGTGCTCCATATGACACAAAACTACCATGGGTGAGCCCAACATGGTGTTTTACAGTAGAATTAAGGGCCCAATTGCAAAAAAAACCCTCTTCCTCCAAAAACACTCCTTCGATGGTGTTATGTATGCCTTAATTTCAGCACTGTTATTTAAAAACAACAAAGGTTTGGTGGGGCGGACATTAAAAAATATTAAATTCAGACTGCCTTTGCTTGATACTTTTACTTGTACTTTTAATGACATTACTTGAGTACATTTACTTTTACATTACTTGTCATACTTAAGTACAAGAAGTTCCAGATACTTTAAGACTTTTACTCAAGTAACATTTCAGTCAGTGACTTCGACTTTTACCAAAGTCATTTTTGAGAGGGGTACCTATACTTTTACTTGAGTTTGACTTTCCGATACTTTATACAACACTGCTGGTCAGGAGGGCCAGCTCTGTCCTGGGCTGTCCTCTGGACTCTGTAGAGGAGGTGGCTGAGAGGAGGGTACTGGCCAAATTCACGTCCATCATGGACGACACCTCTCACCCTCTGCACTGGACTGTAGAGGAGCTGAGCAGCTCCTTCAGCAGCCGACTGAGGCACCCCCAGTGCAAGAAGGAGCGCTACCGCAGATCCTTCATCCCCACCACCATCAGACTGTATAATTCTACTGTATAGTCCAAACGTGTAATATCCTTTTTCCATGCTCTCCTTGTTAAAGGTACAGTGTGTAGGATTCGTGGCGCATAGGTGGATGGTGCTATTCCACTTCCTCTTTTGGCTACGGCAGACCTCGAGGGTCACCCGGGCGCGCCGTAACGCAGACAGCTCGCGTACCCGCACGCACCCGGCACTGTGCGAGCTCTCGCCGACAACTACGGTATAAATAAAACGCGGTCCCATTTTTTTTTTTTTTCGCATGAAAACACACATTCCTGATCATGTACCATGACACTCTACACATCAAATGAAACCTTACAGTCTCCTCTTTTTGACTATGCAATTCATTTCCCTGCACAAAAATCACTCCCCGAGCACATGGGGCTTTTATACGGAAAAGCACAAAACGAGGTTTGTTACTTAGCTTACCTTTGAAGGCTCTGCACAGGTCAAACTCTGTATTTCACCATAAACTTGGCCTCAATCTGTCCGTAAGGATCCAGCGAATAAAATCCAGTAAAACAATTTAGTCCAAAACACGTGTTAGATCTATTACGACGTGTGATACAGCAGCTTGTCTTGTTTACCCAAAACCACGAGGCTCCCCCCTCCCCCCTCCCCTTCCCCTTCTCTCCTCTCCTTCGCTCCCTCAGGCAGCGCGGCTGAGCAGGCGCTAACAGGAGTCTAGGCGAAGGATGAGCCCAAATGTCCTTCTGCGGCTCTCGTATTCAAAATGGCTGCCTCTGCATGGGGAAGATCCCCCTTTTATGTGACTATATCTAAGTCCAAAAGAATACTTTGATTTCATGATGGAAGTGAAAAGGCTTGGAAAACAATGCATTTTTGAATGGGTATCTTCAATTTCAGTAATTAACGGGTACAAATCTTACACACTGTCCCTTTAATGTTTGTATTATTATTATTATTATTATTATTATTATTATTATTATTATTATTATTACTATTACTTATTTTTATTATTACTTACTTTATCTCATTCTTGCTGCATGCACTTTTCTTTCTTGTTCAAACTGTCCTGGAGCTACTGTGGCAAGTAAATTTCTCCTGTGTGAGATCAATAAAGTCTTATCTTATCTTATCTTCATTTGGTATTAACGGTGCACTATATGTAACGTTTTTGGTAGAGAGTCACCTGCTCATCTCTGTGGTGATTTATTGCTTCACCTAGAATGTCCTGCAATATGCTATCAAACTTATCTGTCTTACATTTATTCTTTCAATAATCAGACTGAAACTTGGTCTCTTCACCTGCTCGTTTCTATTGAGAACGAGTCTCAGTGTCCTTCTGTCCTTCTGACAAAGATCATGGCTGCAATCCAGGTGCACTGGAGTTGTCTATTGCATGTGTGTTTATGAAGGACATGACAATCGCATTAGACAAGCCAGAGTGCTGTGAGAGTTTTAGCACAAGTGCTAGTTTTCAACAGACAGGAAAAAACAAGAAAAATAGGCAACATACATTAGTTACACACAGATAAAATATATACATTATTACATTTTTAGTGAGCATTTTGGTTGGAAACATACAATCATTTTAATTTATTTTTAAATTTCTTGCGATTGGTTTCAATTTTAAATCGGGTGGTTGCAGTTTCACAGTCTGGGCCCTTTGGCAGAGGAAGAGGATGGACCAACACAAAGACCACTGCTCTTGTAGGAGATCTGTGTGTGCAGTTTATGGTCCTGGCTAATTCTGAATTCAGTGGTATATCAGATGTAAGACACTTATTTAAGACAAAAAAATATATATAAGATTATTAAAATTAGTAACATTTTCAAAGTTAAATAGGTTATGTTTTGAATAAAGCCTGGAGGAAAAACTCCAGGCTTTATTTGTTTGATTAGCGACGCAGGTGGAAGTGACCTGCCACTGCCAAGTCGCCTACAGGTCCTTCCCTGGGACAAATTTAAAATGCACGTGCATTAAATCTGAGTCTTATTTCGGTAATAAAACAAGTTGTTTTACTCACCCATAGCACTTTGGGGTCATATGGAGCACTTCCAGAGATGTTTTAGATTAGCGATTAGCAATTAGCGATTAGCGATTAGCATTCTCTGGGCATAGAGCATGTAATATATGCCCTGAGCGGTCTCCAAATAACACAAACTTTAGCACTTTTCAAATCATAGAAGCTCAATGTCTTAGTCTACACTTTCGTTTGAGTCAAAAGTGGCCTGTAATCCGAGATTTATCCATAGTTTCGAGTAAATGAGGAGGCCAGTGCGCATGTGCGGAGTCACAGTTTATTTCACTCTCAGCTCCCGGGACCCAAACATGAAACGCAAAGCTGTAAATTATGGATAAATCTCGGATTACAGGCCACTTTTGACTCAAACGAAGGCATAGACTAAGACATCGAGCTTCTATGATTTGAAAAGTGCTAAAGTTTGTGTTATTTAGAGACCGCTCGGGGCATATATTATATGCCCCGAACTTGCGCTACGGCTATCGCTAATCTAAAACATCTCTGGAAGTGCTCCATATGACACCAAAGTGCTATGGGTGAGTAAAACAACTTGTTTTATTACCGAAATAAGGCTCAGATTGTAAAAAACGTTAATTCTCCTTTAAATTGACATTTATAATTAATTGCATTAATTTTTACAAAGCGTTCATTTGCAGTGTAATTAATTAATCTAATGAACGTGTTAAACTGGCAGCCCTAATTTTGAGCAAACAAAAATATGCAAATAAAAAGAGGAAAAAGGAAAAAAAAAACAAAAAACAGCTCAAATCTTTATCAAAAACACTACATTTGAAGCTTTATTAGATCTCAAAATGTGAATGACCGCAAGAGGAAAAAGCAAAAGGGGACACAAGTCGTCCCGGGGGCATTTTGAATTATTCACAGATTCTGAAAGTGTTTCCAACGATGCCTTACACATGGAAATCTGAGAACATTTGAAGAAGTTGTGGCTATTTGAAAGCAGCATATGGGATTTTGCTAAGGGCTGAAAACAGCTCGTAAACTTTCCTAACTCTAGCCCTTCTTGCCTCATTTGCATGACATTAAGCTAAGCCCTCCCCCATCACAGAGGTATTAGTAGGTACTTTGTTAAAATGGAAAAGCTTTTATAACAAAAAGTCCATATAATCATTCAATAATTCAATAATACACAGAATATGTTAAGTTAAAAATCACCTGTATTGTCAATTAATACAATACAATACAATATATATATATATATATATATATATATATATATATATATATATATATATATATATATATATATATATATATATATATATATATATATATATACACACACCTTAGTCCTGTTTTAGTCCTGGTTTAGTCCCGGTTTAGTCCCGGTTTAATCCTGTTTTAGTCCTGTTCTTTCCGAAAAACAAGCCAATTTCACAGACAAAATGTATGTTTTTTAAGCAGCTAATGCTGATATCTGAAATATGGAGTGGCTTCTTCATCATCTCAACTACCACATTCTGCAAAAAAAACAAAAAAACAAAAAAACGAAAATTACACATTTTGAAAAAAAAAAACTAAAAACTCTTATTATCTGGGTTTCACTAATCCCGAGTTGTGGCCTCTTTGGGCGTGTTCAGTCACAAATATGCATGAAATAGGTTCACTTTTTTCTCTTTTAATCCAAAAATAATCCAAAACTAAAAAAAATAACTCCCAACTTTTTGAGACAATTTTACTCCTAGTTTAGACCTAACTAACACTCCTCTTGGTTTAGTCCTAGGTTTATTTTCATTTTATTTATTGATTTATTTAGTGCTATGAAGCAGCGCTAACCACTCCGCTGGCCTCTACACACTCTTTCCATTATGAATGAATGAAAAGGCATTTTACTGTAACATCACAATCAGTGACCGTACCCGGCTTTATACTCCAATTATCTTTTCCCATTTTCATTTTTGCACAGGACCACTCACGTATTTCCCATTCTCATACCAACAAAACCCACGGACTGGCCGCCGTACAACCACTGATAATTTGATTTGAGATTAGCCTCCGTTACAGAGTGTGGAGTGAATATCTCTCCTGCACGCTTTTTTTTTTTCTCCTTTTTTGTTTATTCCTCTGTTTTTCTTCTCTCCTCTGCACTCGCTGTCTCTTTGAAGGCTGTAGCGTAACCGGAGCTGAAGAGGTCCGCAGCTTAACATTGCCCTTGGCAAAAATAGCCCAGACTTCAGAGAAACGAAAGAAAAACAGATTTTAAAATACAGCCATGCCTCCCACACTGTGAGCCGGCATCACGGAGGAGAGAGGGATGTGAGAAAGAGAGAGAAGTCACACACATGTCTGAAGAAGGTTGGATTTATTTACATGTGAAAAGTGATGGGAAAAAACTGTGGAAAACTGAATATCTGCATTCAAATGTACTAGTATTTTTTTACTTGGGTCAGTCAGAGTACTCTATTCTGAATACTTAGAATACTTTAACACCAAGTTGCATTATATTACAGTATAGTACAAAAAAATTATAAATAAATAAATAAATAAAATCCAAGCCTACAAACTGCTTTGTTTTTCTTGCCCTGTTTCTTATGCCTTAATTAATTTCTAAGTATTTTCTTTTTTCTCACTAATACTGTGCAGTTCAAAGCTAAAATTACATGATGAAGTACTGTCATGATGAAGTACTGTAACTGTATTCTGAATACAACCAAATGAAAGCCTAACTTGAGCAGAACGCAGGTACTCAAAATTCAGAATATATATTTTCAGTACATGTATTCAATTACAAAAGAGGACAGGGAGAAGAAATGGAGAGCAGAGAAATGGGTCAATATTGGCTACTTGTATACAGGAAAAGTGTCGAGACAGCTGAAAGTGAAAGGGTCTCTGGGTGAAGAGGCTAAGAATATACTGGAAGTGCCATAGAAGTGTAATATCTAAAGACTGTACAATCCTATCAACCCACTTCACTGCATCCCACATAGGAAGTGAGCATGGGGGCGCTTCTGGCTTCATCAACTGGACTTTGTTTGTATTAACCCCCTCTACATGATCCTGGGGTGTTTATTTCACTGTTTTGTCTGTAAATGATTTCCTATAGACCTTTACTGTTACAGAGAGACGTCACAGACATGACGTCACCAGCATGTGCGCGCACTGTTGACCCAGAATCAACCATGGCGGACCATAGCGGAGTATCTGAACGACAGGGAGAGCTACATTCAAAAGCTCACGTTGAGCAACTACCAGATAGGATATTGGAGACCGTGAGGGATACTCAGGCTTATGATCCGTTTTCTGATTTTCTGAATTAGGATGACCTTGATTCTTTAAAAAAAGAAATATTAAAGGAGAATTAACGTTTTTTACAATCTGAGCCTTATTTCGGTAATAAAACAAGTTGTTTTACTCACCCATAGCACTTTGGTGTCATATGGAGCACTTCCAGAGATGTTTTAGATTTGCGATCTCCGTAATGTGAGTTCTCGGGGCACATGTTTGTGGTCTCCAGATAACACAAACTTTAGCACTTTTCAAATCATAGAAGCTCGATGTCTTAGTCTACACTTTCGTTTGAGTCAAAATTGGCCTGTAATCTGAGATTTATACATAATTTACAGCTTTGTGTTTCATGTTTGTGTCCCGGGAGCTGAGAGTGAAATAAACTGTGACTCCGCACATGCGCACTGTCCTCCTCATCTACTCGAAACTATGGATAAATCTCAGATTACAGGCCACTTTTGACTCAAACGAACGTGTAGACTAAGACATCGAGCTTTGATTTGAAAAGTGCTAAAGTTTGTGTTATTTGGAGACCGCAAACATGTGCCCCGAGAACTCACGGGGGGGGGCTACGGCTATCGCTAATCTAAAACATCTCCGGAAGTGCTCCATATGACACCAAAGTGCTATGGGTGAGTAAAACAACTTGTTTTATTACCGAAATAAGGCTCAGATTGTAAAAAAAAAACATAAATTCTCCTTTAATACTTATTATGCATACTACTTTTTTAAATATTTGCAGTATTTCTTCAGTAAGGTCATGTTTTCATTTTGCCACTCTCTCGTTCTCAGCTCGGGGACCTCATCAAATATTGAAGACACTGAGACTGAGAAATGAATGGAGTCACACACTGCTCCAGACACTTCGGTCATGTGTAGGTCAATACCATTTTATCACAAATACAATGAGAATGTCTTTACAATCGGCAATTATAGTGCGAGCATGATTAAGTGTGGTCTGTGTCTTACAGCCAGTAGAGATGTCTGGTCATTTGAATCCAACTACAGGCATTGCATAGTAACGGTGTCCTTGAGCAAGACACTTCACCTACCTCGTATGTGCATGACTGCATGATTGCTTGGTGACTGCTGTTTGAAACTAAATGTGAAGTGCATTTATTTTTGAGTTTTGTTGATGGAAAAAGTACAGAAGCCCTGAGCGGCAAGCCAAAAAAATAAATAATAGGCCTAATAATAATGTCATTTGGGCTCCATTTTCTAAGATTTTTTTTTTCTCCAACAAAAAATAAACATTCAAATGACATGATTCTTTTCTTTCCACCACTTGCCGCTAGGAAAAAAAAAAAAAAAAAAAGTTAAAACATAAAATAACAACAAACAAAGCCAAGAATGCATTTTTTTTTTTTCAACTACAAATGGAAAATAAACCAACCAAAGCTAACCTTTTGTAGAGCAGTGTTAAAGAAGACATACTGTGCTTGATCTGCTATTGTTATAATCTATGACACCTGTGGATCTTCTCTTTTTTTTTTTTTTTTTTTTTATCATTTTGAACATTTAAAATAACTATATCCTCCTGAGACCCGCCCATTCATTTGTGTCCTTTATAGTGGACATTGAGTTAACCAGTCTGTCAAAATAAATAATACATAAAAAAAAAAAAAACTAAAATAAATAAATAAAAATAAATATATAAATATATAAATAAATAAAAATTAATAAATACAAAATAATAAATAAATACAAAATAAATAAATAAATAAAAATAAATACAAAATAAATAAATAAAAATAAATACAAAATACTAAAATAAATAAACAAAATAAAAAAAACAAAATAAATAACACATAAAAAATTTTAAATTTTTAAAAAAAACTAAAATAAATAAAATAATAAGAAATTAAAAGGGAGACTAAAAACTATTTGATGTGACTGTAGAAGCTTGTCAGAGCTTCTACAGTGACAAGCTTGTTATTAAAAAAAAAGTTAACTTCACGTGGAAGTGAAGAAAAAGTGAAGTTAACTTCACGTGGATTTACCACCAAAATGTCCCCGACGTCCATTACAGAGGACATGTTACAACATTATGAATACAAATAAAATTAAAAAAATGTAAATGCTGAAGTGTTCATTTACCTCCAAATAGAAAATTGAAATAATAATAATAATAATAATAATAATAATAATAATAATAATAATAATAATAATAATAATAATAATAATAATAATAATAATAATTCAGATACACTTTTTTTCTTTAGGTCCCAGGAGGATATTAATCTAAAATGACTTAAAAGAAAGAAGCCCAGAGACTTCTGTATTAGAAAACTGCTGTGCCCAATGGGGCAATGATGATTGATGTTGATCATACCAAAATGACTACGCAACGCTGCCGAATCGTGTATCACAGATGCTCTGAATGAAAAATGTGTAAGTCACAGTGGGCGGTGAAAAGAGGTTGATCTGCAAATTGTGACTTGAAAATAAGCAATTAAAGATTACTCAAACATGCACAAATGACTCCAAATACAAGTTCAAGTGAGCACTACTTTAAAGAGCACATCTTCCAGTATTTTCTGATCTGTTATAATGTTGTTGCCTCATCACAAACATACTCCGAGTTGTGTTTCATTCACACGTTTAACACACAAACCGTGCATATTTAAGAGTTCTTCTTTCAGAAAGACAACACTCTGTTCCACCTTGTGATGTCACGTGGTAATACAGGAAGTACTCCACTGTGTTTTTAAACTCCATACAACTTCACTAGAATCATTTGGATGATTAAAGCCCTGGAAAGCCATTCTCTACTGAACTAAAGGTAAAAGGAGCTGTTAACTTGAAAACTATTGCTTCATCACAAGGTGGGACAGAGCATTTTGAGCTTTGGAGATGGAGACAGACTAACAATAAAGAATTACTTAAATTTATGTGAATGAAACAAAACACAACTCCAGGTATGTTCTTGCGGAGATAACTTCATAACAAGAGCCCACAAGAGTCAATTTTGCGTAATATATAATATATATACAGTGTATAACCCTACCCTTACCTTACCCTACAGCCTTGCATACACAGTGGTCCCTTGTTTATCACGGGGGTTAGGTTCCAGAAATAACCCGTAATAAGTGAAATTCGCGAAACACTGCCGCTACCTCCCGCATTGACCACCCGGAGAAGTGTACGCGCAGACACGTGCACCTGCTCATCGTGGTCAAATCCGTGCGCCTCACCTGGGGCTGCGAGTACGAGACCAAGGCTGCGGTCCCAAGAAGAAACACGGTCTGTTTCCACAGAACGAACTGGTGGAACCTGGAGTCCAGGCGGCGGAACCAGTCCTGAGAGCGCACGGAAGCGTTCTCACTACAGTTCAGAACCTGTGCCCTCCCAAGACGTGGCAGTGCCGTTGGATGAGCGCGGTGCGCCCTGCTGCATCCTGCAGAACACAGTGTTGATACACTAAAAAAAAAAAAATTTAATTGAATTTTTTTTTTTTTTAAATCCGCGAAACAGCGAGGCCGCGAAAAGTGAACTGCGATAGAGCGAGGGACCACTGTAGTCCATAACATCTTTGAGTTGGATTTTCTTCTTCTTCTCCCTCTGCGTGGAGTCCAGAGCACATGGACGTCTCATTGTGTGAGATTTCAGCTCTCATTTCAGTGGGGTCATACAGATGCACGGGGGTCTGCTGGTGTCATCTTCTCCATAAATCATCATTTCTGTGTGTGTACATGCTATATATTTGTCCAGATTATGAAAAAGAGCCTGACAAGTGTCTTCAGGGTCAGCACTGCCCTGTCTGTGTGCCATATTCAACACACTATCTCCATATCGAAGCATGAGGCAACCACAAAAATGTATTGCGTGGATGGGGTGGGTTTCTCTTTCAAAGTAGCCGTCTGACCTTATTCTGTATTCTGTGCAGAGGAAGTGAATATGGTATAACTAGTGTACTGTGCACACTTTTACATACACAGTGGTAAATGAAGTACTCAATTCTGTCTATCGCCGTCTGATAAAATAAGTTGTAAGTAAGTAAATTTTGTTGCTAAATGAACATTAGTGAGTGGGATACGTCTTAATGACCCGTATGCGTTAAATGCACGTGAGGCGTAAATGACAAGAAGAAACGTCTCAAACTTCAGTAGACGGACACCCACACATACCTGATCGATACACCTAGCCCCGCCCCCCAAGAGCCTGAAATCTGCTGAAATCCTAAGAGACACTGACATGATCCAGACACCGACATGATCCCAGACACCGACATGATCCCAGACACCGACATGATCCAGACACCGACAAGATCCCAGACACCGACATGATCCAGACACCGACATGATCCCAGACACCGACATGATCCAGACACTGACATGATCCCAGACACCGACATGATCCCAGACACCGACATGATCCAGACACCGACATGATCCAGACGCCGACATGATCCCTTACGCCGACATGATCCCAGACGCCGACATGATCCCAGACGCCGACATGATCCCAGACGCCGACATGATCCCAGAAACCGACATGATCCCGGACGCAGACATGATCCCGGACGCCGACATGATCCCGGACGCCGACATGATCCCGGACGCCGACATGATCCCAGACACCAACATGATCCCGGACGCCGACATGATCCCGGACGCCGACATGATCCCAGACACCGACCTGATCCCAGACGCCGACATGATCCCAGACGCCGACATGATCCCAGAAACCGACATGATCCCGGACGCAGACATGATCCCAGACGCCGACATGATCCCGGACGCCGACATGATCCCGGACGCCGACATGATCCCAGACACCAACATGATCCCGGACGCCGACATGATCCCGGACGCCGACATGATCCCGGACGCCGACATGATCCCAGACACCGACCTGATCCCAGACAGGACAGTGGCTCTTTCTGCAGGAGACATGTGCAGTAGAGCGAGAAATGACAAGGTGCAAGAGAAAGACAGACAGGTGAAGAGACGACGCGCCGAGGAAGATGCTTGTGTGATTTAGTTTTGAACAGTTATTTTGTGCTTCATGGACACACCCTCCTCATGGAAAACACATGAAGAAATGCACATGATGCAGCTTTGAAGTTAAAGGCAATCGATCTGGCTGTAGAAGAAGGAAATAGAGCTGCGTCGATGAGTCGATGGTGAGACGTTGGCAACGGCAGCGTGACGAACTCAATGTAAAAAGACGACAAAAGCTTTCAGAGGCAATAAAAGCAGATGCTCCGAACTTGAAAACATTCTTGAAGGCGTGAACACCTGCAGCTTCTAGACAGGTGCAGCCTATATATAATTCTTTGAAAATGTAGTTGATGCTGCTTATATTCAGGTGTGCTCAATAGGAAATTACAGTACTCAAATAAAAGTATCACAAGAAAAAATCTACTTAAGTAAAAGTACTTGTTTAAATATGTACTTTAAAGGCAAAGTAACGTTATTTTACAATGTGAGCCTTCTTTCGGTAATAAAACAAGTAGTTTTACTCACCCATAGCATTTTTCTGTCAATTGGAGCAGTATCGCAGAACTTATGTTGAGCCGTTCTGTTCTAGTAATAATCCCGTATCTGTTAACATGGTGCTGTATCATTTGCTCGAGGCATTACTTTGCGGTGTCCAAATAACATAAACTTTAGCACTTTTCAAATCATAGAAGCCCGATGTCTTAATGAAAAATTTCGTTTGAAGCAAAAGTGGCCTGTAATCCGAGATTTAGCCATAGTTTCGAGTAGATGAGGACGCCAGTGCGCATGCGCGGACTGCTCCGGGGACCCCAAATAGGAAACGCAAAGCTGAAAACTATGGATAAATCTCGGATTACAGGCCACTTTTGCTTCAAACGAAATTTTTCATTAAGACATCGGGCTTCTATGATTTGAAAAGTGCTAAAGTTTGTGTTATTTGGAGACTGCAAAGTAATGCCCCGAATACAAATGCTAACAAATGCTAACAGAAACGCAACAACGTAACTTTCTTCAAACAGCTCCAAATGACACGAACGTGATATGGGTGAGTCAAACGACTTGTTTTATTACCGAAAGAAGGCTCAGATTGTAAAATAACGTTACTTTTCCTTTAAGAGTAAAAAGTAGTGTAAAAGGTAGTGATTTTGCTAAAGAATTTGGCTGACTTTAAGCGATTCGATTGATTTCTTAAATTTTCTAGCTGTTTTTGTGTATTTGCTTTACTCAAAGTTGGGACATTAATGCAAATTAAATGTGCTAAAAATAAGCCATTTCACCAGGTCTCAAAATATAAAGAAAACGTTTTACTTTTCCGTCCAGTAGGGATGGGCGGATCGATACCAAAGTATCGATATTTCGATCCTGATGGGGTATTTAATATGGATCGATCCTGGTATTAAATTATCGATACCAAGTCATGTTTTCTTACTGACTTAACTTTCAGTTTATTTAGTTCAAATTCATATGTGTTTTGTTCATTATTCAACCATTGCCACTTGTCAGGCACTACTTTTCCTTCCGCGTTCTCACCAAACGAGGGGTAGTACGTCATCCCGCCATAGACTCACTGCTGTGAGATTTCAGTCAAAGCGGCGCGGGGCTGTGGGAGCCATGGGAGACCACAAGAGAAGTGTGGTGTGGAGTTACTTCCACACCGTGGACGACAATGTTTGAAGTGCAGTGTGTGCAGCAATGACACAAGTGCAAGTTGTCAGGGATTTTTCCTAATAAACATCAACAAAAGGGAACAAATGAGAAAACAGACACAGAAGTATTATACTCGTTAACGAGGGAGAATGAGGCTACGTTTATACGGCGACGATCAAAACAGAAGACGCAAAAGTGGCGTCTCGTCTTCAATTTTTTATCCGCGTTTATACGAAGACGCAAAAGTGGACGCAAAAGCCAGCGAAGGGAGGCGCTGGACTGAAAAAAACAAAACAAAAAAAAAAACATCACAACAGCGTCAAGTTACATTTCTAACCACGACTGTACCGGAAAAGAGAAAGGTAAAACTTCAAAATAAAATGTTCTAGTTGCGTTTTAAATGAGTTAAGTTCCGCTCCAAACATTTCAGTGACTTGTATTTTTGTTGACATGTTTTTGAATATTGTACTGAAAATAGTGACATTACAGGAGGATTACAGTGAATTAGAAAATATAAAATCACATGGGATGGGGTTTTACATTTGAAGTGCCTCATGCGGAAGTCGCTTGTCTTGGCCCCTGTCTGGTTCTACCCACGTCAGACGGCTCCTGGGCACTGCGGGTCCGAGTGCTGGTAGCTCGGTGCGGCGCGGGCCGCTCGCGCTTGACCCCTCGGAGGTAAGACCGAGACGAACCGTATCCTCCCCAGTGGCCTTATCACGGAGCCCCTCCGCGGGGGTACGGCAGGCGACCGTACCCCCTAATCCCACGGACCGAGCGGGGGCCGGCTATCGTCAGACACTATTTCTCAAAGCTGCCCGTAAGAGACTTCCCCCGCCCCGGGGTCTCGAACCAAGTATACCGGAGCCGGGGCAACTTCCCCGTCCGGTCCGTGCGCGAGGCGCGGCGGCACGCAACTACCGGTGCTCACGACCCGCTGGAGCCGGGTAAGGGGCCGGTAGTGGTGGTCCACCGGTGCTCAGGACCCGCTGGAGCCGGGATAAGGGGCCGGTGGTGGTCCTCCTCATTGTATTGCCACATCTATGTGACGTAAACGTGTACTGACGTGAGCAGATCTGACCAGTTTTGCGTCTTGGGCAGTTTACACGGAGACGCTACAGCGGAGCGTATTTAACTTTTCCACTCTGGAGGGTGGTTTCAGATTTTTGCGTTTTTAGGCCCCAAAAACGCCGTCACCGTGTAAACGAAAGGCACTTCTGATAAAATATTTTGTCGTTTTTACCCGTAAGCGTTCTCGTGTAAACAGGCCCTGAGGTGTAGCATTTGTTAAGCAGAGCCGCCTCTGCCTCCTTCCAGGCCACACACTCAAATCTCAAAGAATACCTCCTCGTTGCTTCCTTTTATTTAGAATCACATAGTAATGGAAAATTCCCAGTTCCAAAGCACAAAGTCTTCAACAAGTTAATCTTTACCATACATACATACATCACTAATCAGCAGTTGCTTTGACTGTTTGTCTAAGCTAAGTTAATCAGTCTTTGTCCTTTGTCCCATCCTATTCACAATAGGAGATGAACCAACACAAGAAGAATATAACACTTTGATAATTCATTAAAGACACTATTATACAATTTTCTTTAACACAAGTTTTATTACGTTCTGCACGTTCATAATTGTTTTGTCTGTGTAAAAGAGTAAGAGGCACTTTTTTTGTAATTGTGTTGTTTGTGGATCCGTACGCCTTAAGTTGCCATTAGTACATGGTTAAAAATGGGAGAGCTCATGTTTGTGAGTGCCATTGTTATGTGAAAATAAACATTCTGATATTTCATTTGTTGTCTTTTTTTCATAGGCTGCAAGTGCCCAACTTACAATAGTTTTGATGTCTGCATTGCCATTTTCATCCAAGACTTTTTTTTCAGATATCTATAATAATAATACATTTTATTTATATAGCGCTTTTCAAGACACTCAAAGACGCTTCACAAATCATAAAAGAATAAAATATCACAAAATTTACAACATAAAGTCAAACATTTAAAATATCACAAAATTTACAATATAAAATCAAACATTAAAAGCAATTTTAAACAGATGGGTTTTGAGTGTATCTGGTGTTAGAATGTGTGGAGCTAAGCCTCCTGGTGGAGCTTTGTGAAGCCAAGGTATCTAGTTAGAGCCAGGTTAGTGTTTTTCTGCAGTATTAAAAAATGTATGAAAGTATTGGTATCGGGATTCTAACCCTGGTATTACTTGGTATCGTATTAAAACAAAAATAACTGGTATCGCCCATCCCTACCGTCCAGATCTAAAATGTAATGGAGAAGAAAGTACAGGTACATGTTCTCAGATGTAGTGACGAAAATGTTAAGTATCCACTGTAAAATTTACATTTCAATTCAGATCTGTGGCCATAGTTTGTAGATGATTGGTTTCTCATATGTGTCATTCCGGGTAGAGCAGTAACATCTACATAGACAGTTTGCTGACTTTCCAGTAGAAAAGTTACACAGTACACCTTTAGCATAGCTCTCCAGTATCAGAATTCCAAACAAAAATGCATCCAAAATTGTAGACATTGTTGGTATCTCATTTTTCATCTGTATTTATTGGAAAGTCCCTTGAGATTTGCCACCTTGTTTTTCGAGGGGGTTTACACTGCCTTATATAGTGATAGCATATACAAATGGAAAAATAAATACAAAATAATAAGGACAGGGATACAGAAAAAACCTACCATTTCCAAAAGCTTTTAAAAATTCCATGTTTCTGAATTTGGGAGCGATTTACCAACTGTCTCAGTAAACACTTGGGCAGAATGGTGCTCCTGGCCTCGGGGCTGCACAGGCTGCTGTCAGAGGAGAGAGCCGGGACTGGGGCATGCTTTTGTGCTTGTAGTGAAGTCATTATAATCTCTGCACTGCACATGATAGTTCATATGGTGCACAGTGGCCTATAGGAATCCAGTCTGCCGCACATGGCTCTGGGGTGTGGTTTCTTCTTCAGATCGTTTAATGAATGTCTGCTCTAGGGCTGGGCGGTATACCACTTCATACTGAATACTGGTGTTTTTTTGTTAGTTTTTTTTAATGATATGACTTTTTCATATATCCTAATCCCGGTGAATGTGAGCGTAACAAAACTTCGGGAACACAGAGTGGCGGAATGTCACGCCGCGGGACATTGTTTGAGAGGGGGACTTTTGCAGTGGCGTGAAAGCGGTGGAAGCTCAGTGTGTGTTGAGCGGTGAACACAGGGCTCTCAAGTTTTGAGCGGGGTCGTGCGTGAGACTGTGAGGAGCGGGGGGGGGGGGGTGGCTTGAATTGCGTGAGAAATGCCGTGTGAGCGTGTGAACGCGTCAAATTGTCTCTCTCAATGCGTGAGACTTGAGAGCCCTGCTGTAAATGTTTGTCTAAAGAGCAAACTTAAACTACAAAGCAACTAATGAGAGTTATATAAATGAAGTTATTACCTGATGGTTCTCAGTTTGTTTTATCATCACCGCAGTGTGCGCTTAGCAGCTGGAACTACACTCTACAGTCTGCCCAACGACAGAACAATCTATTTTCTGATTGGCTGATTTTTTTCCGGGGAGCGGGACGGGGAGGAGGGGGAGAGTTTTTTTTTTGCTGAAACTGAGCCACACAGACCGATTTTCTGGGCACACAAAAAAAAATACAAATCAGCGTGAGAAATGCCATGTGTGGCGTGTGAACACGTCGAATTGCGTGTGTCACACTCTCAATGCGTGAGACTTGAGAGCCCTGGGTGAACAACATGGACGGAGAAAATACCTATTTAAATACCTATTTAATTTTAAAGAAGGATTCTCTTTTTTGACAAAAAATGCCTCTTTAACTCCCCTCTCAAACCAGTTATTTTCCCTGGCTAAGATCTGAATCTCACTGTCCTCAAAAGAATGGCCCGTGGCTTCTAGAGACGGTCGTTAGGGTTGAATAGGTATGCTAAACTAGACGCCAGAGAAATTCGAAAAACAAAAGAGAGAAACTCAAAAACAAATTAGTTGAGATAGTTTCAGAATGATTTCAGTATAGTGAGCTCCTCCCTGCAGCGAGATATAAGCAGTGTCTAACCAGCACTCTAACCAGAACTGACAAAGCCTCTCGGATGAGCGGCGAAACGTTTTCGACCAAACAGCTGACAAATTGAATTTCTCCTTTTATCGTCATGCAAATTAGGTAAGGAGGGCTGAAGAGAGCAAACTTTGAGAGCTTTTTTCAGGGCTTTCGAAATTCTACTGTGCCTGCTTTCAAATAGTGACAACTTCTTCAAATATCCCTACAGCAGTAGCGGTTGAATCAGCGAGAAACAGGACTAAAACAGAACTAAAACAGGACTAAACCAGGGCTAAAACAGGACTAAACCAGGGCTAAAACAGGACTAAACCAGGGCTAAAACAGGACTAAACCAAGACTAAACCAGAACTAAAACAGGACTAAACCAGGACTAAACCAAGACTAAAACAGGACTAAATCAAGACTAAATCAGGACCAAACCAGGACCATCTTTAACATGTTTTTTCTCAGCTCGCCGTTTTCAGATGTGCTGCTTTCAAATGGTCACAAATTCTTCAAATGTTCTCAGATTTCCATGTGTAAGGCATCGTTAGAAAGTTTAGAATCTACACTTTCAGAATTTGCGAATAACTCAAAACGCCTCCGGGACGACTTGTGACTGTTTTTCCAATTGGCCGGTCAGATTTTTTCTAACTTTTTTTGTCTAGTTTTTGTATATTTGTTTTGCTCAAAGTTGGGATGATAACTCAGATTAAATGTTCTAAGGTAGCAGGTATCAAACCATAAAGAAGAGTACTTTTTAGTCTATTTTTTTTCAGTCCAGACCTAAAATGTAGTGGAGTAAAAAGTACATATACCTGTTCTCAAACGTAATGAAGTAAAAGGTATTCACTGTAAAATGTACTTACATACAGATACAATCTGACATAATTAAAAATTAAGTACTATACTTTTACTTTTGTACTTTATTACCTTCCACCACTGACAGCATGTAATATTCAACACACAATCTTCATATTGACGCATGAAGCAACCACAAGTATTGATTGTTTGGGTGGGTTTTTCTTTCAAAATAACCATCTGACCTCCTCTAGGAAAGTTACTTTAATATCTATTGTATTTATTCTATGTTTGAGGTGATTTTGAGTGCAGCTCAGCATCTCCCCTCGTCTTTGGTCATCCACTAAAACACTTGTACAGTGCATATTCTGTCCTGGCTTGTCTCTGGTGTGAGTGAGACAGATGTGGTGGACTCTGGTTCGCCCTCAGAGCCTGTGGAGACAAAGAGAAAGATGAAGATGGAGCGAGTGCTCCCATCTGCACACACTCTTCGCACTACACACATGTCGACAGTGGGAGCAGACAGCCCGGACAGCTCTGAGCCACTGCTACTGTACAGGCTCTGCGCTGTGTCTAAACAGAAAGAGCTGTCCACACGTGTTTTTTTTAAGATTTGAGTTTATATAGAATCATACCAAGGAATATGAGGGCCAAAACCGAGAATATTCTAAACCCAATCAATTTAACTGAAACTAAATGCTCTGTACAATGTGAAGATCTGTATGGTTGGATTTCTATGATGAAGATAAGAGCCAAAGGTATCACAATATGAGCAACAAGAAACCAAGAGTAACTTTAACCAGATATGGATAAAATACTAATCAAACATTAATATTATATATTAATATTATATATTACTATACTGGAGTCACTTTAACTGCCGTATGTTCACTGCTCAGAATCAGACATTTATTGTGCAGCGTTCCTGTGTCTTTAAAGCCCCAGTGTGTAGGATTCGTGGCGCATAGGTGAATGGTGCTATTGCATTTTCTGTTTTAGCTACGACAGACCTCGAGGGTCGCGCGCCGCGCGGTCCCGTTTTTTTTTTTTTTCTTTTCTTTTCTCATGAAAACACACATTCCCGATCATGTACCATGACACTCTACACATCAAATGAAACCTTACAGTCTCCTCTTTTTGACTATGCAATTCATTTCCCTGCACAACAATCACTCCCCGAGCACATGGGGCTTTTATACGGAAAAGCACAAAACGAGGTTAGCTTACCTTAGAATGCTTTGCACAGGTCAAACTCTGTATTTCACCATAAACTTGCTCTCAATTTGTCCGTAAGGATCCAGCGAATAAAATCCAGTAAAACAATTTAGTCCAAAACACGTGTTAGATCCATTACGACGTCTGATCCGGCAGCATGCTTGTGTTGTTTACCCAAAACCACGAGCCTTGCCGAAGGCGAAGGCGGAGCCCAAATGTCCTTCTGCGGCTCTCGTATTCAAAATGGCTGCCTCTGCATGGGGAAGATCCCCCTTTTATGTGACTATATCTAAGTCCAAAAGAATACTTTGATTTCATAATGGAAGTGAAAAGGCTTGGAAAACAATGTATTTTTGAATGGGTATCTTCAATTTCAGTAATTAACGGGTCCCTTTAACCTTACAGTGTAGTGTTTTTTTAGTTGATTATACATACTTATTAGGGGTGTGAATCTTTCACTCACAAAACGGTTCGATTCGAATCTCGATTCACAGGCTACGATTCGATTCAGGGACGATTCATAAAATTAGTAAACGATCCGGTACGATTCGATTCGATACGATTCAATACGATCCGGTTCAGTTAATTTCGATTCAGTACAAAGGTAGATAAGGTAGATATCAAAAATAAAAAAAGTAGTTATAAAACAAGCAAGTTGCCTATTAAAAGGCAAAAATCTGAATGAATCAGAATTAGTGCTTCAGTCACAGTTTCAGTAACTGTAAAAGTGCAACATATCACTGACAAGAAGATAGATATTACTAGGCAGTTATAGAAAACACTAGCATGTTAAATCCAACATGTCTTTTTATGTCTGTAATTAACTTTTCTTAACAAAAAAAAAGAAAATCAGAGAGAGCTCTTAACACTGAATAATACTTTCTCTCCATCTCATAACATTACCTCAGTCTCCTTTGAGACAAAAATCATCTGTGTGTGTGAAGTACATTTCTATACACACAAATCATAAGTATTTAATACAGAAATGCACCAATTCTGATTATACATTGTATTTTCCACACAAAAGTAAATTAGCCAAGTCAATTTTAGCCCAAATCAAATATACATTGCCAATACATGAATGTTGTCTAAATAAATCACCCAATCCACTAACCGTGACAATAAAAACGCTAGTATCATACAATTGTTATGGTCTATAGCTGCTATGAGACTACTGAGCCGATAGTGAAACATCAGACCGACAGTGAAAGTTTTATCAACGCGACACAACACTGGCACAAAAGTTAACCACGTATAGGAACCATGTCCATAAATAGCGGTAGCGCACCAAATTAATTTAACCACAGCTCAATAAAAGGAAACTTAGCTTAGCTTACCCATAGAGTAGATCTCCTGACGAGACGAGGCGGCGGGAAACCCGCCCTCCGCACAATGCGAATTGGGACACGGCTATACAGTGCAAACATTTTGTGCTCGCTTCCGCATACAGCCCGCACCGCTCCCATGATTGGCAGTTAACCGGCCAATAAGCTTCAACCCCAGGTAAGTGAACCACCCACCGTTCGCGAAAGAACGCAAACACACACAGGCGGCTGCTGCGCCATGAGAGAGACCGCTCAGGAGCCGAGAACCGATTCTTGGCCGTAAATCCGGTGCATCTGACCTTTCGTAGTGAATTTGGACCGATCCGGGCTCCGCTGATCGGTACACTCAGATCGCAGAGGTCACAGACCGATAACCGATCCAAATCGGTTCATCTTTACACCCCTAATACTTATTATTATTATATATTTTCCTACTGTTTCTGAAACTTGCATTGTGACACCGCAATTTCCCCATTGTGGGACAAATAAAGGATTATCTTATCTTATCTTATCTGATATGCAGCTGCTATTGTGTGAGGCTCTGAACAAACTAAACAAAATGTTTAAAAGGCTCTGATGGACATAACTAAAATTAAACCAAGACTAGATTAAAAACTAGATGGATATAGAGCTCAAGTAAATATTCCGGAGATCTCTACTCTCTTTGTCACAGTATTGTAAGCTTCCACAAGTTTCCATTTGTTTTCAATTGTTTCTCGCTCACTTTGAGCGACTGCCGTCCACACCCATCCCGTCAGCTTTACTGAAGACGAAGAAAGAAGTAAGATGAAGAAGCGCACTATATTGCCCCCATGGGGAAATTTGTCCTCTACATTTGACTGAAGGATTTGAACTACTGTGCATGTGTTAGGGTTGATCTGAAATTCCGCAAATGATTCTAGAGGTGTATCAAGTTTAAAAACACAGTAGAGCACATCCAAATTGTTTGTGGTCTTCAGACTGATTACCTGGTTATTCCTGATTCTGTCAACTTGCCTTATACCTGTTAACCTGATTTTTGTTGTTGTTGTTCTTTTTTTTTTATAGTTTTATCTTGAACCTTTGTTGAACACTGAGAAATTCTACTGCTCAAATACACTGGAAAAAGAAAACTTCTACCTCCTGTAGAGTTGATGGCCACTCCACGCCTCCAGTAGGTTAATTACAGCACACACAAATATAAACAACTCCATAATCGTGCCTAACATAATTGTTTTTACAGAGGATTCACTTTCCCATTATCAGATTTTAGATCACCAGTGAGCTGTGAGTATAAGAGTTAGCCATTGTTTCAGTTTTAAAAGGTTTCAAGGTCCAACCAGTTTGTTGACAGTGTGTACCCAAACAAAGCAGTGAGAGTAATACTAAAACGAGTCTAATGTAGAAATAAATTAAAGGCAAAATACACTTTTGTCCAGTACAGTGGTACCTCACCTTACGAAAGACCCAACAAACGAAAATTCAAATAATGCGCGCTCAGCCACACACATTATACGCTTTTCTCAGACTGGATTTAAACTTTTCTCACATTTGTCTCTCGTTTAAACACTCAAACTTTCATAGATTTTCAACAAAATGTATTAACAGTGAAGTGTGGGGGGAAGGGGGAGGGCGGAGAAGTGTGCGCGGGGACATGTGTGTGATAGCGCAGCATGACCCGGCGCGGGGCTGCGAGCACGAGACCCATGCTCAAACCGTGCCTCCTCTAGACCAGGTCTAAACCAGATCTAAACCAGGTCTAAACCAGGTCTAAACCAGGATTAAACCACCGCGGCTCTTGCCTGTGTTTGTTCATGCGCTCGGACTGCGTGCCGTCCCGAGGGGAGGCACATCTCCTCCCCCCTCGCTGCTCGCCTCAGCCGTGACTCGTGAGGTCCACTGGCAGAGCTAGCACGAAACCAGGAAATAGACCCACACGCGGTGGTTTAATCCTGGTTTAGACTTGGTTTAGATCTGGTCTAGAGGAGGCACGGTTTGAGCACGGGTCTCGTGCTCGCAGCTCCGCGCGCGGTCATGCTGCGCTATCACACACGTGTCCGCGCGCACACTTCCCCCCACACACGCAGTCGCTGCTCCCCTCAGCCGTGACTCGTGAGGTACACCGGTGCTGCTGCTAATAGCAGAGCTAGCACGAAACCAGGAAATAGACCCGCACGCGGCGCTTTAATCCTGGTGTCCAGTCCTGGTTTAGTCCAGGTTTAGTCCTGGTCCAGTCCTGGTATAGACCTTGTTTAGACCTGGTTTAGTCCTGGGTCTACAGTCTCTTAGCCAATCAGGACGCAGAACACTATAAAAAAAAAGTTACACTATAAAAAAAAACTTGGATCGGGGCCTTGGAATGAATCAGGCTTTTTCCATTGAAATACTGTAGCTACTCAACTTATGAAAAATTCACATTACGAAACCACTTCTGGAACGAATTAATTTCGTAAGGTGAGGTACCACTGTATTTCACCCAAAGACCAACAGAAGGAAAACCAAAAACCAGCAACAAACAGTCTTCTTCTCCCAGTATGAACATTATTAAAAATACTGACACTTCATAAAATAATTATTATGCAAAATGGACTCTTGTGAAGTTTAAGCCATGTTATAATGTTATTACCTCATGAAAAACCAACCAGGAGTTGTGTTTTGTTTCATTCACACATGCTTGAGTAACCGTTTATTATTACTCTGTCTACATCTCCAAAACTCAAAATGCTTTGTTCCACCTTCTGATGTCATGTAGTGGTAGTTTTCAAATTAAGAGCTCCTTTTACCTTTTGTTCAGTAGACAAAGGCAATTCCAGGGCTGAAATTATCCAAAAACTTGTGCATGATTTGTCTGTATATTTTAGATGAGGAAACAATATAACAGTGTCGCTGGCTCTATTAAAACTCAGACAGGATCGATTTTCCTGAGTTCAACTTGAGTTTAGGTCTAGTGCGGCTCAGATCACACAGTGCGCCGACGTGACCTCCTCTGTAGGAGGCAGACTGACTGACAGCCACAAATGGCTTTCTTTGACATACCACTTACTCCTCCCATTGCGGAAAATACATCATTTTAGGATTAAACAGTTACATAATAAACCTGTGTGTTATATTCTTCATTAACCAAACAGTAATAATGTACAAACATAAGGGCTTTGTAATGCGCATCACGAGATCAGCTCCATGGCTCGAATAGCACCTATTTCAACCATGGATAACCATGGATAATAGATAAAATATCTATTATTAGGAAACAGTGGCTCTGTTTGTGTGTGTCGGAGGAGAGAGGCAGCGTCCGTGAACAGGTGAGGGCTGCATGTGTGGATAGAGTATTATGATGCTCTCACATGTCTTGGTGAACTAGTGTCAGAGGAGAGGGGGGGAAGGCCTTAAAGGAGAATTAACGTTTTTTACAATCTGAGCCTTATTTCGGTGGCTGAGTGGCTAGCACTCATGCTTCACAGCTAGAAGGTTCCGGGTTCGATCCCCGGGTCGCCCAGACCTTTCTGTGTGTGTTCTGTGTGGAGTTTGCATGCATGGTCTGGGTTCAATCCCCGGGTCGCCCGAGCCTTTCTGTGTGGAGTTTGCATGTTCTCCCCGTGTCTGGGTGGGTTTCCTCCGGGCACTCCGGTTTCCCCCATCAACTCAAAACATGCTCCAGGTAAAATCCTCCAGCTGAGGTCCTGACCAAGCCGAGCAATAAGATCATGGAGATGGTCCCCGGGCGCCTGAAAGACGAGCTGCCCACTTCTCCTGAAGGATGGGTCAAATGTAGAGAAATAATTTCCCTACGGGGATGAATAAAGTCTGTCTTCTTCTTCTTCTTCTTCTTCTTCTTCTTCTTCTTCTTCTTCTTCTTCTTCTTCTTCTTCTAATAAAACAAGTTGTTTTACTCACCCATAGCACTTTGGTGTCATATGGAGCACTTCCAGAGATGTTTTAGATTAGCGATATCCATAGCGCGAGTTCTCGGGGCATGTAATCTATGCCCCGAGCGGTCTCCAAATAACACAAACTTTAGCATTTTTCAAATCATAGAAGCTCAGTGTCTTAGTCTACACTTTCGTTTGAGTCAAAAGTGGCCTGTAATTCGAGATTTATCCATAATTTACAGCTTTGCATTTCATGTTTGGGTCCCGGGAGCTGAGAGTGAAATAAACTGTGACTCCGCACATGCGCACTGGCGTCTATGGATAAATCTCGGATTACAGGCCACTTTTGACTCAAACGAAAGCGTAGACTAGTGCTTCTCAAATAGTGGGGCGGGCCCCCCTGGGGGGGCGCGGTGTGATGCCAGGGGGGGCGCGTGTGACCCTGGGAAACATGCTTTTTGCCGTACTGTACTAGAACTAATTATTAGTAATTATTAGTAATTGCACATCAACAACAGTAGATGGCAGTAGTGCTCTCATTGTCGCTCTGGGGCAGGGGGCGGCAACCTTAAATACGTGATATACAGTATACACCATCAGCAGAACATCCTCTGTCACAGAAAAAACACATATATTCCACTGAGTCGTGTCCTTTAGTCCGACAGAAGCTGACGCATCAGCGGCACAAGGACAGAGTGTGTTTTTTTTTTTTTCAGCGCTTTTAGTTCATGCAATGTAATTTTAAGTTTTGTTTCTGTGAAACGTAAACAAATGTGCACAAATCTGTACTAAAAACACATTAATATTTGAGTCCTCAGTGCAAAAAGACAGTGCAGTCTTTGTTGGAAGTTTCTTTCTTTTTTGTTTTTAATGTTAATAAAAGGATACAATGTTATGCAGAGGTGTACTAATAACAATTTTCTAGACAAATAATACTATTAATAGTCACACGCAGGGAGGGGGGGCGTGAAATTTTTTCTTCTTCCTAGGGGGGGCGTCATAGAAAATAATTGAGAAGCACTGGTGTAGACTAAGACATTGAGCTTCTATGATTTGAAAAGTGCTAAAGTTTGTGTTATTTGGAGACCGCTCGGGGCATATATTATATGCCCCGAGAACTCGCGCTATGGATATCGCTAATCTAAAACATCTCTGGAAGTGCTCCATATGACACCAAAGTGCTATGGGTGAGTAAAACAACTTGTTTTATTACCGAAATAAGGCTCAGATTGTAAAAAACGTTAATTCTCCTTTAATAGCACATACACTGTGTTTGGATGAAACCGTGGAGAAAGCAGGGAGTGAACTAGTGTGTGCGGGATGAATCCAGATGTCTGTGCTCAGGCACAGCACGTGTAGGCAGCGCTTACATTTAGGGCAAACCCGCCCAGAATCATAGACGAACTGACTCCATCACAAACATACATCAGAAAAAATTAAAAAGTGCATGTTTTTAATACCAAATTGAATTAATTTCTGAAATACTCTGCACATTATTTTAAATTTTTAGATCAGTTCAAACAAAGGGGAAGTAGAAATAATGATCTCCTCTAAATCTCAAGGTTAAATTCTTCATAGAGGAGCTTCAATGCAGTGTAATACAGCACTCATTAGCATTGGTAACAGATTAATATTTTTATAGTTGCAGTCGTATTACTAGTACATCGATGAACTGCAATTGAGGAGAAATTGTACTGAACTCAAAATCTGGTTTCCCCGGTCCGAATGATGCACTCTTAGTAACATGATTAGTGTTAGTGATACAGATGAGGAGAGATGCTCTGATGCCCACTGAAGTACACATGAGTTAAAAGCTGTTCTCATATAACAGAGATACACACAGTTACACACAGTTACACACAGTTACACACAGATACACACAGTTACACACAGTTACACACAATTACACACAGATACACACAGTTACACAGGGCTGAAGGGAAGTGGGCTCATGTTGGCTTCCTGTGGGCTGAACTTGATCAGATCACAGATGAGATGAGGCCTGGTCTGTGGTCATAGTTGGTCCAGTCCACAAATAAAACGGGCAGAGGCATGTCTGTTGTGATGATGTTACTGCTAAATGCTAATGCTATTCTAAAAAGGGATTTGTGAAACGACAGAAAACAAGTCACTGCAAAGACGTCCCTTGCTCCATTAGTTTGAATCTGGAATGTCAGAAAGATGACAAATATTAGTCAGATATAATATTAGAGAGAATTTTTGACTGACTGAAGAAATTTCTACTATAAATATTTCATATTTAATGTGACTTTTTAGGTTGTGAGATTGATTGAAATTCTTGTATACAACAGTTTGGTCAATAGGCAGTATAGGTACAATAGAATCCCTGTTTAAAGGTCCCATGACATGGTACTTCTTGATGCTTTTATATGGCTCCTTAATGGTTCCCTAATACTGTAAATGAATCCTTCTTCAAAATCAACACTCAGTACATGAGAAACAGAGATAAGATGAGAAAGAGTAATTTTTCTCTCTCTGAACAGTCCATAATGGGCGTTGTTGCTTGAATGCAAATGAGGAGAAAAGAGCTGGCCTATAGTAGAGGGTGGGGGCGTGGCCAAACTCTCCGCTCTCCGCTCTAGCTCTCAGCTGATCCATTTCCGTGTTTTTGCACGGGGGGAGAGATTTGAAGCGTTCCATTGAAAAATAAACACATTTCCACAGAAAATCAAATTAAACCACTGCTGTTCAAAGGTCCAGAGGCTCAGATAAAGGACTTCCGAGCCTAGAAACACTCGGACGTGCCTCCAGGCAAATAAAAAAACGCATTTCGCATTGCCTAGCGCATTCACAGTCCAAACTCTCTGGGCGTGATTTACAGAGACGCTGAGTACAGACAGACGGGGGTGGAACTGCATTTGCATTTCTTTTTTCGATCTGACGTCAATAAGGTGCCTTGTTCAAAATCGCCCGTTTGAGCTCCGATTTTTTGTAACGCAGAAAAGGATCGCAAATGCTCAGTTTAGACATTTCACAACTTTTAACCATGGGGGGGGGGGGGGGCTAAACAGGGTAGGGGAGCTCATATTAACGTTCAAAAACCTCAGAAAGTGAAAATTTCATGCCATGGGACCTTTAATCAAACATTAAAGCTTGAGTGGATCTCAGAACTCATTAGTTACTCATTTTAAAATGCTTAAAATTCTTCCAAATGTAAGCTCTCTGTGATTGAATATCAGCTTTGATTTCATGTTCATAGACTCAGTGTGTATACTTAGTCCATGAGGAGGGTCACAGATGAGTGTATTAACAGCGATTACAAAGACACTGTGCCTTTAGTAGGGATTGGAGCAATAATTTTAGCACTGTATCACAATCCAATGTGGTGTTATGGTGAGTTTATAGGGTTTAAATAAAATTTCTTTAAGGTCCCATGGCATGAAATTTTCACTTTCTGAGGTTTTTGAACGTTAATGTGAGCTCCCCTACCCTGTTTAGCCCCCCCCCCCCAGAGCTCAAACGGGCGATTTTGAACAAGGAAACTTATTGACGTCAGATCGAAAAAAGAAATGCAAGTGCAGTTCCACCCCCGTCTGTCTGTACTCAGCGTCTCTGTAAATCACGCCCAGAGAGTTTGGACTGCGAATGCGCTAGGCAATGCGAAATGCGTTTTTTTTATTTGCCTGGAGGCACGTCCGAGTGTTTCTAGGCTCGGAAGTCCTTTATCTGAGCCTCTGGACCTTTGAACAGCAGTGGTTTAATTTTATTTTCTGTGGAAATGTGTTTATTTTTCAACGCTTCCCATCTCTCCCCCCGCGCAAAAACGCGGAAATGGATCAGAGAGCGCACAGCTGAGAGCGGAGAGCGGAGAGTTTGGCCATGCCCCCACCCTCTACTATAGGCCATGGCCTGGTCCCAGGCTGGTCCTCATGTCTTAGTCCCGGTCTGGTCTTCCTACGGATCCAGTCACTCATGTCTCCGCTCATCGTGCATCCGGCCCCGGAGCCGGACTGCTTCTCATTCAGACACAGTGTGAGCACAGAGGGACAAGCAGCACCGCGCTCATCCCACAGCACTGCCACGTCCCGGGACGCGCAGGTTCTGAACTGTAGTGAGAACGCATCCGTGCGCTCTCAGGACTGGTTCCGCCGCCTGGCCTCCAGGTTCCACCAGTTCGTTCTGCGAAAACAGACCGTGTTTCTTGTTGGGACCGCAGGCTTGGTCTCGTACTCGCAGCCCCAGGTGAGGCGCACGGATTTGACCACGATGAGCAGGTGCACGTGTCTGCGTGAACACTTCTCCACGTGGTCAATGTGGGAAGTAGCGGCAGTGTTTCCGCAGAACGAACTGGTGGAACCTGGAGTCCAGGCGGCGGAACTAGTCCTGAGAGCGCACGGATGCATTCCCACTACAATTCAGAACCTGCGCGTCCCAAGACGTGGCAGTGCTGTGGGATGAGCGCGGTGCTGCTCGTCCCTCTGTGCTCACACTGTGTCTGAATGAGAAGCAGTCCGAGCCGCACCGGGCTCCGGGGCCGGATGCACGAGGAGCGGAGACATGAGTCACTGGATCCGTAGGAAGTCCAGACCGGGACTATGACATGAGGACCAGACTGGGACCAGACCGGGACCAGACAGGGACCAGACCGGAACTAGACAAGGACTAGACCTGGACTAAACGTGGACTAAACGTAGACTAAACCAGGACTAAACAGGACTAAACCAGGACTAGACCAGGTCTAAACCAATGACCAAGGGTGCCCCCCTCGCTTCACTATTAATACATTTTGTTGAAAATCTATGAAAGTTTGAGTGTTTAAACAAGAGAGAAATGTGAGAAAATGTTCATTCCAGTCTGAGAAAGCGTATAATGTGTGTGGTGAGGCGTTTACAGCCTTAAAACATGTATAATAATTGTAAAATATAAAGTTGTCCTACTTTGCGGATTTCACTTCTTACGGGTTATTTCTGGAACCTAACCTCCGCGATAAATGAGGGACCACTGTATTTGAAAAACGACAAAAAAATTCTCCTTCCTTGGAAAATCCTCTATACAACCTTTAATGTTAACTAACCTCAGTTCACTAATGTGCAGCTCTTAACACACACTGAACGCACACTACAAAACACATACAAAGCATACACAAAAGCCATGACATCTGAAAGTTCTGTTCACAGTTCATTCTTATTGTAATACAGGTGCAGCTAATTACCTCTGTACAAGCACCAGATCAAATGCCGCACTCAGTGTTTGTATTGAAACAAATGGCTGTGGTGTTAGGTGTCTACACCACAGAGCCCAACGTAGACATCATCATTTGTACCTCGAGCGTTTGATGAAGAGGGACTGTCAGCGTTCAACAACAGCAACTCAACCCAGCGCTCCCAGACACCCCACCAAACCCAGATTGATTACACCCAGCTCTGGTCTCTGTAACAGGCTCTTTATATGCACTATACTTCACTGTCTGCACAACGTAAGAAATACTGTGCTCAGTTAGAGGACCGTAAGAAAACACGAGGAGGATTCATTTTGTTAAAAGGTTCTATATTACGCTAAATTGAATCTTCTCTTAGAATGCGTGAAAAGTCCCTCAGTCGTCCAGGTAGAATCCATGATAAAAGGAGAAGTTCAATTTGTCAACTAGACAAAGTTTGTTTGGTTGAAAACGTTTTGCCGCTCATCCGAGAGGCTTCGTCAGCTCTGGTTATTGTACTGGTTAGACCCTGTTTATATCTCGCTGCCAGGAGGCGCGTCCTACACTGAAAAAGCCCTGAAAACGATCCCCCCTAATCTGTCTCTTTGTTTTCCAAATTACTCTGGCGACTAGTTACGGCCCCCTATTCAACGTCTAACGACCCTCTCCACCCCTCTGCCCTGTGCCCTTGTGGTCTACTCAGTGTTGGGTAAGTTACTTTATAAATGTAATCCGTTACAGTTACAAGTTACCTTGATTAAAATGTAATTGTACTGTAACTTTTTGGATTACTTTTACAAAGTAATGTAACTGATTACTTTTGGATTACTTTTGGATTACTTAAGTTTAAATGAGCATTAAACCCATGTTCAACATTTTATTTGTGAGAACTGACAGTGTGAACCTTAAAAGAGTACTAAACTGGGAGGGAATTGCTGACAGGCAATCACAGGAGGTCCACAAGAAGAGATGCCTGCACCAGACTTGTAAGATTTTCACACAGTTTCCCAATGTCAAGTGTTCTAGCCACTGACTGCCAGCTAACTGCATTACGGTACTTCATACATTTACAATGACACCCTTGCTTGTAAAATTACACAATCACTGTTTTAGACCAGCAATGCTGTCAGGTTTCACACATTGGATTGGACACGGGTCTCTTGATATCAGGCAAAGACTTTACCACTAGATCACATTTTAGACTCAGATGCAGAGAGAGGCAGAGGCAAAGCAGGTTCGGTCTTTTTGTCTTTACTTTGTCAAAAGGGTGTTTTTTTTACAAGACCTGGTAGTTCAAAAAAGTTCAAAATTAGAATGACTTAGAATTAGAATGCAAATCAAAACTGAAAAGTCCCATTAAATCCAGGCAAATGAAAAGATCCAGGTAATTATCAAAAGTCCAAACACAAAAGTCCAAAAATAAGAGTTCCATAGTCACAAGCAAATTAAAAGAATAAAAAACAAGCACTCAATACAACTGTGGCACAACTGTGCAGTCCGCGGTGCGCATGCACCAGCGCGGTGCATGCTGGGATCGAAGAAATAGCGCGCGGTGCTGGGACCACGCTCCAAACTACACTCGCTGAATTGGAACACGGCTAATAACAGACGAGAACAATGGAGAGATTTTTTCGCCCGCCTGGCACCGTAAATAAGACGGCATCTTCACCATCCGATGGTGCCTGTTCTTACATTCACGCGTGCCTGTGGAGGAATTCTGGTTTGGACTCAGAGAGGAGTACCCCGAAATCTCACTGTGTGCTTTAAAACTGTTGGTTCCTTTTGGAAGTACTTACCTTTGCGAAGCTGGATTTAGTGCTCTTGTCTGTATTAAATCAAAGTACCGTTCCCGATTGGATGTTACGTCAGAGATGAGATGCGCACTGTCTACCACAGCACCTGACTTTGAAAGGCTGCAGCGACGTGTGCAGGCTCAGCGATCTCATTAAATGTGAGTAAAGACTTTTTTCATAGTTCTGTTTTTCTTGTGAAATCGTTAAGTATTCATTGTTAGCCCTGTAAAGACATAACTAAAGGCTACAAACACGGTACAAACATGAAAAAAAAAAAAAAAAAATTCCCCCCGCTCTGGGGTCGCCAGAAATGTGGGATGTCAAAATGGGGTCGCAGGCCAAAAAAGGTTGGGAACCACTGAACTAGCCTAATAATAAATTAATAAATCAATTAATAATTAATGAAATAAAAAGACTCAACCTCGCACAAATTGTAATCCTGTTAAGTAATCCCCATTCTCAATGAATGTACCTGTAATCTGATTACATCGTTTTTTTCTTGTACTGTAACGGATTACAGTTACTTTTATTTTGTATCCTTTTACCGTAACGCCGTTACATGTAATCCGTTACTCCCCAACACTGGGTCTACTCCATTCAGTGTGGTGAAGACTGCAGTGAGCGCTACATTGGGGAAACCAAACAGCCACTTCACAAGAGGATGTACCAACACAGACGGGCGTGCCAGAGTGGACCGTCATCTGCTGTACATCTTCACCTAGAAGCCACGGGCCATTCTTTTGAGGACAGTGAGGTTCAGATCTTAGCCAGGGAAAAGAACTGGTTTGAGAGGGGAGTTAAAGAGGCAATTTTTGTCAAAAAAGAGAATCCGTCATTAAACAGAAATGGGGGAGTTAGACATAACTTGTCTCCCATCTATAATTCCATTCTTAAACCACGTCAAAACAGACAAAGAAACATTAGGGCAGACAATCCAGGGCAGAGGGGTGGAGAGGGTCGTTAGACGTTGAATAGGGAGGCGAAACTAGTCGCCAGAGTAATTTGAAAAACAAAGAGACAGATTAGGGGGGTTCGTTTTCAGAGCTTTTTCAGTGTAGGACGCGCCTCCCTGCAGCTAGATATAAGCAGGGTCTAACCAGTACAATAACCAGAGCTGATGAAGCCTCTCGGATGAGCGGCGAAACGTTTTCAACTAAACAAACTTTGTCCAGTTGACAAATTGAACTTCTCCTTTTATCTTCTCTTAGAATGTTGTGACCTCATCAAAAAGATACCTGGAGTTGTGTTTTGTTTCATTCACACATGTTTGAGTCGCTCTTTATTATTAGTCTTAGTCTGTCTATAACTCCAAAGCTCAAAATTCTCTGTTCCACCTTGTGATGTCACAAAGTGGTAGTTTTCAGTGGTGGTTAACAGCTCCGTTTACTTTTAGTTTAGTTAGAGATTGGCAATTCCAGGGCTGAAATATTCCAAATGATTTTAGTGAAGGTGTATGAAGTGTAAAAACATAGTGGAGTGCTTTCTGTATTATCACCTGACATCACAAGGTGGAATAGAGTGTTTTCTGTGTGTGTTAAACATGCGTGAATAAAACAAACACAACTCCAGGTATGTTTGTAAGGAAGAAACAACATTATTACATAGATCAGAAAATTGCCCTTTAAACTTGATTAAAAACAGGTACAAAATGATATACTCATTCTAACTAATATTATGACCAATAATTGACAGTTAAAATTAATAAGTAGGCTTATAGTAATTAAAGGAGAATTAACGTTTTTTACAATCTGAGCCTTATTTCGGTAATAAAACAAGTTGTTTTACTCACCCATAGCACTTTGGTGTCATATGGAGCACTTCCAGAGATGTTTTAGATTAGCGACATCCGTAATGCGAGTTCTCGGGGCATAGGGGGACGCGGCTCAGTTGGTAGAGCGTTTGTCCACTGATCCAAAAGTTGGCGGTTCAAATCCCGCTCTTGACATAAGAAACATCAGTGGTTGAGCGATCAGATCCACTGACCCACAGGTTGGTTGGTACGATTCCAGCTCCCACAGATGAATGCTGCCGTTGTGTCCTTGGGCAAGACATTTAACCCTCCTCACCCCCAGTGTCTGCGTACACTGGTGTGAAGATATGATATGATATAAAGATATGACCATATAATATATGCCCCGAGCGGTCTCCAAATAACACAAACTTTAGCACTTTTCAAATCATAGAAGCTCAATGTCTTAGTCTACACTTTCGTTTGAGTCAAAAGTGGCCTGTAATCCGAGATTTATACATAATTTACAGCTTTGCGTTTCATGTTTGGGTCCCGGGAGCTGAGAGTGAAATAAACTGTGACTCCGCACATGCGCACTGTCCTCCTCATCTACTCGAAACTATGGGTAAATCTCAGATTACAGGCCACTTTTGACTCAAACGAAAGTGTAGACTAAGACATCGAGCTTCTATGATTTGAAAAGTGCTAAAGTTTGTGTTATTTGGAGACCGCAAACATGTGCCCCGAGAACTCACATTACGGAGATCGCAAATCTAAAACATCTCTGGAAGTGCTCCATATGACACCAAAGTGCTATGGGTGAGTAAAACAACTTGTTTTATTACCGAAATAAGGCTCAGATCGTAAAAAAACGTGAATTCTCCTTTAATCTGAGCTTTATTTGAACAGTCTGACCAACTAAGTGAGCTGATTTGTACTGTTGAACACGACCCTCTCAAATAACATTACAGATAGTTAACAGGAGAATTAACAGTTTTTCATTTAGTCACTCTCATCTTTTTGTTGGAAATCAAACCCCTAAACAGGACCAGAAACACTCGTATTGATCCCAGACTCCTGAAAATGTGCTGTTTAAATCCGTTTTCTATTTTTTTCAGACAATCAAACTTTTTTAGACAGTTTGCTAATGTGTAATTGTGGTAATTGGTGAAAATGTCTCCATACACATATAAGTACAACACCCCCAGTGTGCTGTGACTGAAGTCCCAACAGAAGGAGCAGTAAACCTATTGCAGACACAAGTTTGATGCTGGAAATAAGCATCTACGGATTTGAGCAAAGGGTCAATTTTGCTTGACGATGAGAGCCACTCCAAAAGTGTGGTTGGTGTGCACCCTGTCTGCAGTGGCTACAATCCATCAAAACACACGCTGATAGAAAAGAGCACAGAAAATGGAAAACTAATTTTAGATGTTTGGAGATAACGATGAGTGAGAGGCCAGAAGGAGATGGTTGGACCTGTTCAGAGAAAAGATGGAGAATTTATTGGATACTGAGGTTAGAATGATCAGGACGTAGGAGATTTAGGGTGCATTTACCAGGGGTGCACCAATCCAGCTTTGTCAGGTCCAATACCGTGTGTTTTATAACTGCTACAGATCAGCTTTGGAAAAAAATGTAACTTCAGTATTATGAGGTTTTGGGCCAACATTGACCAGTAAATTGTCTAATCGACCAAAATGGGAAATTGACTGAATTGATATCAATAATGATGTCATGATTTCAGACAGAAGGTAGGTGAATACTGTGTATAACTATGGGAGATTTACTGTTTTTGAAATATACAAACATATGATCCACAAATGTTTTATCGTACTTTATCATTATTTAAAGGAGAATTAACGTTTTTTACAATCTGAGCCTTATTTCGGTAATAAAACAAGTTGTTTTACTCACCCATAGCACTTTGGTGTCATATGGAGCACTTCCAGAGATGTTTTAGATTAGCGATAGCCGTAGCGCTAATATATGCCCCGAGCGGTCTCCAAATAACACAAACTTTAACACTTTTCAAATCATAGAAGCTCAATGTCTTAGTCTACATTTTCGTTTGAGTCAAAAGTGGCCTGTAATCTGAGATTTATCCATAATTTACATCTTTGCGTTTCATGTTTGGGTCCCGGGAGCTGAGAGTGAAATAAACTGTGACTCCGCACATGCGCACTGGCGTCCTCATCTACTCGAAACTATGGCTAAATCTCGGATTACAGGCCACTTTTGACTCAAACGAAAGTGTAGACTAAGACATCGAGCTTCTATGATTTGAAAAGTGTTAAGGTTTGTGTTATTTGGAGACCGCAAACATTTGCCCCGAGAACTCACATTACGAAGATCGCAAATCTAAAACATCTCTGGAAATGCTCCAAATGACACCAACGTGCTATGGGTGAGTAAAACAACTTGTTTTATTACCGAAATAAGGCTCAGATTGTAAAAAACGTTAATTCTCCTTTAGTTATAGTTATAGTTTGCTTTATTGTCGAAAACAATCATGTACATGTACATAGAGTGAATTCGAAATGTCGTTTCCCCACTAAACAGGCAGGACAGTGATAGAGTGGGTAGGGGAGGGGCCGCTGCGCATGCGCGCGCCGCCGACTGGGAGGTGCAGAGTAGAAAAGATACAATACACTCAGTGACAATTTTACAACATGTAATGACAGGAAAACAATTGGAGATATAACATACGGTGATCTTTTTCTTTGGCAACATAAGGAAGGGTGTGGGGGGATCAGATTGGAAATCAATGAAATTGATTGAACCGAGAGCAGAGATCAGACATTTCTAAAAGACAGAGAACATTTTACAATTGTGTCAGTGTTGTGAATAGTCCAAAATAGTGGGTGCCATGTTTATGTAGAGTTCATGATAACAAAACCACATCTGTGGCCTTGGAGTGTTCTTGCAGGGAGGCGAAGTCAAAACACAGATAACTGTTGGAGACAGATTTTCACAGGGAGACATGATTTGCAAAGGGATTAATTTAGCATGATGAAATACATTTTTAAAGACCCAGGTGAAGAATTTAGATTGAGCTTGGGTTTTTGCCAGACCCCCATCTTCATATCGCCATGAAGATTCATGAGAGATCTCATTAGTTCCTCTTGGCGCACAGACTGCGCTGCGTTGGCTTAACACAGTTCTGTCACCATGCCTGTGATGATATCCAAACGTCGAGATGTTTCCTTCAGTTGAAATCCTTCCAAAAGGTCCTCAACATGTCCCACTTTCTGATGTAATCCTTTCACAAGATCCCCCACGGCTTCACAGTGGCTCGAAATTGCTGCAGACAGCTTGGGGGACTCTTTACTTGCTGCCAGCTTACAAATTTTGCGATAGATCATGGACAATCCCAGGCCAATTAAAAGATGTCCAGCTATCAGAAATCCGAATACGTAAATATCCTCCACATCCTCCAGGTACATTGGTGCCAAACATACGACTTGCCACGCACGATACGAGTCCCTCGCATATCCAGCAGCAAAAGTACCATCTAGACACACCGCTTCTCCCGGAGCGGCACTCCTCTGTGAAAAAAGTATCAATAGCGCTGAGGGTCCAGCTGATCACATCCATATTTTAGGAATTTGGAAAATCTGCTCCAAAAAGCAAGAAAATTACAAAAACAAGAGAGGCACGCAGGCAACAGGAGCAATAGATAAGGAGGAAAGAGAAACACATCAGAATGACCTTTAAAGGTCCCATGGCATGAAATTTTCACTTTCTGAGGTTTTTGAACGTTAATGTGAGCTCCCCTACCCTGTTTAGCCCCCCCCATGGTTAAAAGTTGTGAAATGTCTAAACTGAGCATTTGCGATCCTTTTCTGCATTACAAAAAATCAGAGCTCAAACGGGCGGGTTTGAACAAGGAAACTTATTGACGTCAGATCGAAAAAAGAAATGCAAATGCAGTTCCACCCCCGTCTGTCTGTACTCAGCGTCTCTGTAAATCACGCCCAGAGAGTTTGGACTGCGAATGCGCTAGGCAATGCAAAATGCTTTTTTTTATTTGCCTGGAGGCACGTCCGAGTGTTTCTAGGCTCGGAAGTCCTTTATCTGAGCCTCTGGACCTTTGAACAGCAGTGGTTTAATTTTATTTTCTGTGGAAATGTGTTTATTTTTCAATGGAACGCTTCAAATCTCTCCCCCCGTGCAAAAACAAGGAAATGGATCAGCTGTGGGCTCTGAGCTCTGAGCGGAGAGTTTGGCCACGCCCCCACCCTCTACTATTGGCCATCTGTTTTCTCCTCATTTGCATTCAAGCAACAACGCCCAGAATAAAGAGTTTGAGAGAGATATTTATGACTCTTTCTCATCTTATCTCTGTTTCTCATGCACTGAGTGTTGATTTTGAAGAAGGATTCATTTACAGTATTAGGGAATCATTAAGGAGCCATATAAAAGCATCAAGAAGTACCATGTCATGGGATCTTTAAATAAAGGTAACACATAGGCCAATTTCCATGTCCGAGGAATGGTATTGGTAGACAGAGATAAATTGAATAGGTGTGTCAAAGGGGGAGCAATGACATCGGCCGCAGTTTTTAAATAATACGGCTCGAGCTCATCAGGGCCTGCTGATTTGGTTTGCTCCAGACCCTTTAGGGCCCTTGACACATCCAGGATAGTGAAAGGGCGAAAAGAGAATTTGCGCATCAGGTGTGGATTCATTGTTGGCTGAGGAGAGTCATGCAGATATTTTGTAGAGTCAAATAATGACCCAGAGGTAATAAAATGCTCATTAAAGCATGATAACATCTCCATTTTGTCTGTTATGTTCCGGGAGTCTTTTATTATGCTTACAGGCAGCTCCATATCAGAATTGTTTCATTTAGGGACTTTATTATTTTCCAAAATTTTGCAGGGTTGTTTAGATTTTCTGTTGTGTTTTTGATGAAATTATCAGATTTTGCTCTCCAAATAGCAGTGGTGCAAGTATTACAGAGCTTCCTGAAGGCCAACCAATCAGCAGAGTAGTCAGTTTGTCTGGCTTTTGCCCATGCAACATTTCTGTCATGTAACAGTTGGGCCATGTCTGAGCTATACCAAGCATTATTTTGACCTTTAACTTTGTAATCTGACTGGATCATGTTTATCAAGTAATTTAGTAAAACCCTCTCGAAAGTAGCTCCAGGCTTTCTCAACATCATCCATCTGCATCATCCTATGCCAATCAAAATTTTGAAGATCTTGGCAGAAAGCTTGTTCACAAAATTTCTTCATATCCCTTTGGATAACAATGCATGGTTTTGTTTTTAGCATTTTTGTATTTCTCGAGGTGGCAATGACACAATGATCAGTAATATCATTCGCAAAGACAGCAGCAGTAGAATATTTTGGAGGTACATTTGTTAAAATCAAATCATTTTAGGTTTGGCCTTGTAGGAGCATTTACAATCTGAAAAAAAAAAAAGGATGGGGCTGGCACTTAGCAACAATGCTGCCAATCAGCCTGTTGCTAATGCTAGCGGGAGTGACCTCGGGGAAAGCAGGCACCAGATTGGTCAGTAATGTTCATTTCATACAAAAAGTGTGAAATATATAAGGAAAAACAGTGAACTAAAACCCAGAGGATTATGTATTATGTGGGTTAAAATCAGTACTCGAGTTGAGGGGGGATGGGGGGGGTGGCATCCCCCCTGTGGGAAAAAATAGTCAAAATCATCCCTCTTCTAAAACGGGCATCCCTTCTTCCATCCCTTCCATTTTATCAATCAGGCATCAAAATCCCTAAACGTTTTGGGAAATTTCGCCGTTTTTAAGTCAAAATGGCCAGTGCGCTCCAGCTTCCAATCATGTTGCAGCATAATTACGCACCGATACGCGCTCCCGCCAATCATGACGATTGCCGCTGTTGTGTTTGCGCCTGTTCGCCGATCAGCTGTGAGCCTGATATTTATGCGGCATTTCCAAGAGAAGAAGAATCCTTAACTTGCTACGTTAATGATACGTAAGAAGAAACTCTCGCCTCGGGACACGGGATACGTTCGGGATTATGTCCTTTTCTCCGGAGCTCTGGATTATTAAAGACAACACGGCAAACTGTTAGAATGGATCTGACCGCATTCTTATGGGTAAGTCATATTATCAGATTATTTCTGCATCTATTTCGGCACTAAACCAGGACTAAACCAAGACTAAACCAGGTCTAAACCAGGACTAAACCAGGACTAAACCAGGTCTAAACCAGGACTAAGCCAGGTCCAAACCAGGACTAAGCCAAGACTAAACCAGATCTAAACCGGGTCTAAACCAGGACTAAACCAGGACTAAACCGGGACTAAACCAAAACTAAACCAGGTCCAAACCAAGACTAAGCCAGGACTAAAACAGGTCTAAACCAGGTCTAAACCAGGTCTAAACCAGGACTAAGCCGGGACTAAACCGGACTAAACCGGGACTAAGGTGTGTGTGTGTGATAACATATATCCTGTGTATTATTGAATGATTATATGGACTTTTTGTTATAAAAGCATTTCCATTTTAACAAAGTACCTTCTAATTCTGCCCTGCCCTGAAACACCACAGTGATGGGGGAGGGCTTAGCTTCGGCTTCACTGTGACTGCGGTGGGAGACGAGGAAAGAGCAGTTTGGCTTCTCTGCTGTTGCTGCACTGAAGACCAAGTACAGGTCCCAACTCAACATTGAGCAGGAGCTGAGAGTTGCAGTGTCGTGCTTCAAACCTCGCTTTGAAAAGCTGTGCACTGTAAAACGTGCTCATTGTAGCTATTAATCCTGAGTTCCTTATTTTGATTTAAAAAAAAAGAATAAATCAGCACAAATTGTTTTATACGTTAAAGTGCTTCATATATACTGTTTCTGAGTTCCTGTTGCTGAAGTGATTTGGATTTGATATTATTTATTTTTTTATTTAATTTAAATTTCATTATCAAATGGTGCAATAAGTTAGTCAAAATGTTTACAGTTTAAATAAGGATGTGATTTTTTTTTTCCTAGAGGGAGCGCCACAGAAAATAATTGAGAAGCACTGCTTTTAAAGGAGAATTAATGTTTTTTTTTACAATCTGAGGCTTATTTCGGTAATAAAACAAATTGTTTTACTCACCCATAGCACTTTGGTGTCATATGGAGCACTTCCGGAGATGTTTTAGATTAGCGAAATCCGTAACGCGAGTTCTCGGCATATAATATATGCTTCGAGCGGTCTCCAAATAAACACAAACTTTAGCACTTTTCAAATCATAGAAGCTCAATGTCTTAGTCTACACTTTTGTTTGAGTCAAAAGTGGCCTGTAATCCGAGATTTATCCATAGTTTACAGTTTTGCGTTTCATGTTTGGGTCCCGGGAGATGAGAGTGAAATAAACTGTGACTCCGCACATGCGCACTGGCCTCCTCATCTACTCGAAACTATGGATAAATCTCGGATTACAGGCCACTTTTGACTCAAACAAAAGTGTAGACTAAGACATTGAGCTTCTATGATTTGTCAGTAATTTTGTAGATTTGTACGGTTTGAGATACCATGTGTGTAATGAGTGGACATAAGGAAAATTAAACTACGCAGTACAGTTTGAAGTCATAATAATCTTGAATCAACACCACAGTGGCCTTGCCTTAATGGCCTGTAAAAGAACAGAACACAACCCTCGAGATAGCAGCGCTCATCAGGGAAATGAAGCAGATCAGCTCCTTCTGTTAGTGACTTAGCTTTAGCGCTTCCTCCTTCTGTGGGGTTAGCTTCTGGCTCGGAGGCTGACACGGCAACAGGTGTGACCTATGAACCCCAACACATCACATGACCCCATCAGATGATCTTTGATGCCCACATCTGCTCCAGACTTGGTTTTCATCTGCTGCAGACCTGGTTTTGACCCAGTCCAGACCTGGTCCAGACCTGGTTCATGTCAGACTCTGCTGGACACAAAGCCATGACCTGATGATGTGGAGTGCGTCATGTGACCTCAGTCTGTGTGATCCTCACTGTGTTGTTCTCATGTGAAACCTCCTGCATTACAGTCACATTCAAAGCCAGAGCAAAGTTGATGTTTTAGTTTGTACTAGTGATAATAACATTTCAAACTTGATTTCAATACTAAGGAATAGACTCACAATGAATTATTTTGACAATAGAAAGTGATATTCAACATTAAATAATTGTACTTTCTGTGCCATCTGGTTTTATTTTTGTGTAATCCTTCAGTAGTCCAGGTAGGTTCCATAGTCGTCCATGGGCGTATTTTTCTAAAGCTATTAAGGAAAAGTTAATTTTTTATCCTGTTGATCCATTATCTTTGATACTAATTTTAGTATCAATTAGTATCTGATTTGTGGTACTTTGGACAACCCTGGTTTGTACACAAAATAATAATAATAATAATAAATATAGCTGCAAGCGGCGATGATCGGCCCTCGCTTGCACTCACAAGCCCGGCAAAAACTTTGTCGTAGCCAAACCAAATTTGGTACACAGAAACACCGTTGCTAGGCGACCAACAGGAAGTCAGCCATATTGGACCGAGCACGTGACCCGGCGCCGAAGGCAAATTTTCCTGTCCTTGTATTTTAACGAACTCCTCCTCGGGTTTTTGACCCAGACTCACCAGAATCGTGCTGGATCATCTAGACAAGTGGGACATTAAAAGCGCTCTAAAAGACTGAACGGTGTTTCCGTGAAAACGCTTTTGCTGGGCGTCCCATTGGCGAGGACAGATGTTTGGCCTGTTGCCATGGCAACACGGGTATAGCCATAGGCACAATGTATTTAGATTTTCCAGGAGGCGCTGTCAAGCCATTTTTAAAGATTTTTTTATACAGATTATTTGTAAATTCCTTTTTTGGCGTTCTTGAATTTTGTGCAAAAAGAGATTTCGTCTGTGGAAAGTACCCGAACCCTGAAAAGGGGGGGGGGGGGGGGTAATAAGAAGAAGAAGAAGAAGAAGAAAAAACAGTAACAATAACAATAACAATAGGCCCTACGCTTTAGCGTTCGGGCCTAATAATAATAATAATAATAATAATAATAATGTTTTAGAAGAAGAGAACTTTATTGATCTCACACTGGAGAAATTCTTCTCTGCATTTTAACCCATCCTATATATACATATATATTAGGAGCAGTGGGCAGCACATTACTGCGCCCGGGGACCATCTCCACGATCTTCTTGCTTCGGTTTGGTCAGGACCTAAGCTGGAGGTACCTATGGAGCATGTTTTGAGTTGATGAGGGAAACCGGAGGAAATCCACCCAGACACAGGGAGAACATACAAACTCCACACAGAAAGGCTCCGGCGACCCGGGGATCAAACCCAGATCATGCATGCAAACTCCACACAGAACACACACAGAAAGGCCTGGGCGACCCAGGGATCAAACCCGGAACCTTCTTGCTGTGAAGCAAGAGCGCTAGCCACTCAGCTACCGTGCCGCCTAAAATTACATATGGATACTTTGAGTTATATCATTGCTTATGTGTGCAGCTTCTTTAAAATGGTGCAAGGTCAGTCCAGTGGTTGAATGGGACTGCTGGAGCAGGGGTGGACCAGTGGAGCAGGGCTCAGCAGATCTTTGTATATTGTTACCACAGAACAATCACTGCTAGTGTCTGTATTGTATAGTCGCAATCTTACAAAACAATATCATGATTTAAAATTTTAAGCCCTTGGAAATACTGGCCCAGGGTATGTTAGCATTTGTAAATTAGAATAACAATGTGTGATTAAAGGTGCACTAATTAACTTTTTGGTTAGAGGTCCATCACCTGCTTGTTTCTATGGATATGTCATTGCTCTGCCTGAAATGTTCCTTAGCTCATTAAACAGATCTGCCTTACATTTATTCAGTTACAAGTGGTGTTATTGCTCGAAAAGAAAAAAAAAACAGTGAGCGGGGTTGCCTCTCCACAGACCTGACCTGTAACTTGACACAATCAGACATCATTATTGGATTTTCATTTCCAGATTACATTTGATATTTCCCAGGGTTCCTGAACATTACACAGAACAGAAATAGATGGCCAATTTCACCAGCACTTTTATGAGCTCCATTTCCCCTTCAAATGTTCTTGGGGCAATTGCCTTTATGTTGGTTTGATTGTTTTTGTCATTTAAAAACAGTAACCCATCACATCTTCACACATATCCCTGACACATGTGATCAGCTCTTATTACGTTCATACCACTGAGCGCCGTTATGTTCTAATGAGGAAACCATCACTGACTCGGCCTCATTAAAAATGTATGGGCTTTCATGCTTCCACCAATACAATCATTATTAGCCATTAGCGCCCGCTGCTTTTGTCTGTGTGAGCTCAGACTGATTGGCCAGGCTTACAAGTAATGAGCAGTTTAACTAACACAATTTCATCACCTGCTTGTTTCTTTGGAGATGTCACTGCTCTGGTTCGAATGTCCCACAATATGGCATTAAAAGAGAATTAACGTTTTTTACAATCTGAGCCTTATTTCGGTAATAAAGCTAGTTGTTTTACTCACCCATAGCACTTTTGTGTCATATGGAGCACTTCAAGAGATGTTTATATCCGTAACGCCAGTTCTCGGGACTCATTCAGGGAGTTTGGCTGGCTGTCTAATTTTGGTTAGAGATACCATTAGGAGGACAGTACAAGGTGGTTTTAAAGGGACAGTGTGTAGGATTCGTGGCGCATAGGTGGTTAGTAGCTATTCCACTTCCTCTTTTGGCTATGGCAGACCACGAGGGTCACCCGGGCGCGCCGTAGCGCCGCCAGCTCGCGTGCACGAACCGCTGTATACATAAAACACTTTTTTTTTTTTTCTTTTCGCATGAAAACACACAATCCCGATCATGATTCATGACAATCTACACATCAAATGAAACCTTACAGTCTCCTCTTTTTGACTATGCAATTCATTTCCCTGCAAAACAATCACTCCCCGAGCACATGGGGCTTTTATACAGAAAAGCACAAAACTTAGCTTACTTAGCTTACCTTTGAAGGCTCTGCACAGGTCAAACTCTGTATTTCACCATAAACTTGGTCTCAATCTGTCCATAAGGATCCAGCGAATAAAATCCAATAAAACAATTTAGTCCAAAATACGTGTTATATCCATTACGATGTGTGATCCAGCAGCATGCTTCTTTACACGAGGCTCCCCCCTTCCCCCCTCCCCTTCCCCTTCTCTCCTTCGCTCCTGGCTGCATATGGGAGCAGAGGAGCGAAGGAGAGAAGGGGAAGGGGAGGGGGGAAGGGGGGAGCCATATGCAGCGCGGCTGAGCAGCTGTTAGCAGGAGCCTCGGCGAAGGATGAGCCCAAATGTCCTTCTGCGGCTCTTGTATTCAAAATGGCTGCCTCTGCATGGGGAAGATCCCCCTTTTATGTGACTATATCTAAGTCCAAAAGAATACTTTGATTTCATGATGGAAGTGAAAAGGCTTGGAAAACAATGTATTTTTGAATGGGTATCTTCAATTTCAGTAATTAACGGGTAAAAATCTTACACACTGTCCCTTTAAAGCTTAAAAATACCTAGAAAAACATGCATTTGGACTGTGAGCGGGGTCGCTTCTCCACAGATCTGACCTGTAACTTGGCCTGATTTGGTCTCCATGATGATAGTCACTGGAAGTTTTGTTGGGTTGGATCATGTGGGATCTTAATTGTGGGATCCATACTGTCCTCTAAGCTTCAGCAAGTTGATGAATGACAAATTGTTGCAGGTCTTACCAGATACAAAACAAATGCCACTGAGGAGCTGGGTTCGTCCAGGATTTGAACCCAGTACCTCTCGCACCCTAAGCAAAAATTGTACACCTAGACCAGGGGTGGGCAAACTTTTTGACTCGTGGGCCACAAAGGGTTCTAAAATTTGACAGAAGGGCCGGACCAGGAGCAGGTGGATTTAGTGTTTTGGTAAAAACACTAAAAATAACATGGGATATGTAGAAAACATGTGCTTTATTTCAATTAAAAATTTAAAAAAGCATTACAACAATACGTCCATCTTTCAAGTTCCACAGTATTTAGCTATTTATTAAAATTACTCTTAATACACAGGACATTTTATTAATAAAATACAGCTTTTTTTTAATTACTAACAGTTACTATTTTAAAGCACTGAAAGTTCTGTTATCCTACAGGTTCTTTCATTCTTTCGTTGACTGCTTGTTAGCATAGTTAGCATGTTTTGTGGCAAAGTGACGGCTGATATTATATTCTTTAAAAAACGCTACAGTCTCTTGGCATGTCAGGCATACAGCAGTTGATAAGTATTCAGTGAAAAAATATTTACTTGTCCACTCCTTATTAAACACTCAACGTTCTCTGTCCACTTTTCTTTTCTTAGCTCTGCTCATCTTTACAGGAGGCTGAGGGGTCAAAGAGTAAAGCACAAACGTGGAGTAAAACGCCGCACCTCAACAAAGGACAATGTATTTAATGCGCCAGCTATTGGAAAACGGAAATTAAAGTATTAACAAGGTTTATTAATATAATTTCTTCAAGTTCGGCTGGCCAGATTAAGAAGCTTAACGGGCCGCATATGGCCCCCGGGCCATAGTTTGCCCATGCCTGACCTAGACCAACAAGCCATGAGTTTTCTAGGCTTTAGCTTGTTGATGAAAATTGCAAACTTACGTACATACTACCAAATAAAGAACACACACCGCTGAGGTGAACCCGGGACCTCGCACACACAAAGTGAAAATCATACCCCCAGAGCACGGGTCTCAAACTAGCAGCCTGGGGGGCCAATTGCGATTATACTTAATTATGGATGTACGTAGCAATGTTTTTAGGCGTACTTACACTAATTGGTATGCAATAAACAGTTGAGCTGGATGTAGTTGTGTATAGCTGAGCACTTGCTAAACAAGAACACACTATAGCCGTTTTCCAATCCAGCGACTGCACGCTTGTGAGAGGGATGTGCGTCATATCCGGCGCGACAACCGCTGTTCCATTCGTTTTTTTGTCCCCTGCACAGTTAAGATGCGCTCTGAACAGAGCAGTCGTTTCCATGCAATACAGATTTATCATAACCAACTGTAGTTGTATGTATAGCTGGCTACTGTTGTCCAAACTATAGATATAACAATAATATTGGTTACTTGTCCATGATAATGTTTGCTGAAGGTAATGTACTTGCTACAGTTGTTGACACACATGTTATATTTGCCTAATATTTTAATATTGGATGCGCACGATTAATTACTTACCTTCAGTTACCTTACGTTCAGTCTAAAAAGGGCTGGCCGCATAGCACGGCGAAAAGCGGTGTCCTCCTCTATTAAAAGAAATGTTAGATAAAGTAGTGCAATGAAAACAACGTCTTCCATGTTTACGGTAACGTGCCAGATGCAGATGAGCAGCAGCTTTAAGGGCGACGGCATTTAAGAGGCACGATTAATTACTGATTTTAACATGACACACCTGTGGAGGAGTTCCATTTCGCAGACGGCCATGCGAGAAACGTAGTGCACTAAGGACCGAGCGAGTATGCGCTGTCTCGACTGCAGACCGAGACCACACTCACAAGCGTGCAGTCGCTGGATTGGAAAATGGCTTATGAGACCCTTACTTTTAAACTGAAATATCTTTCAAGTCATCAAGGCGTTTTCAACTAGCAATAATTGCGCTTCAGAAAGACCTCATAGGCTACAATACAACTACTGCGCAAAGCTGATGTTTACTTTGAGCAAAAATGGGTCGGTCTGGCTTTTCCCCACTTCCTGGTCATGGTAGGTTAATTGTGGGGGCGGAGCAAAACTTTGACCAAGTACTGCCTCGAGAAGGGGGCTACTTTTAAAAAATCGCCTAAAACAACTTGAAAGCTCCACTGCCTCCACTTTAAGTATTGATTCATTATTGTTTTTCCAGTGTTTTCATAATGATTTTATAAATTATTTTATATTTACAGTAGGACGTGATGTGCTGGAGCCAACCATGCTCTGAGAGGCATTAAGGCCCCGTTTACACGTACACTGATATTTTTAAAAACTGAGACATTTCCCTTTGTTTGTACCAGTGTTGTATAGTAACAAAGTAATAATACTTCACTACTGTACTTAAGTACATTTTGGGAGACTTTGTACTTTACTTGAGTTTAAAAAAAAGATAACTTTTACTTTTACTTCACTACATTTCCGAATTTAATTGCATACTTTTACTCCAATACATTTTCAATGTGCCGTTTAGTTACTCGTTACAAAAAAAACTCTACTGACTGCAAGGAAGTCAGGACGTGCCTGGGCTTGTTCGCTACTTGCGCATGACAATCAGCCTACACCTGTTGGATTCATGCAGCTAGTTTAATCAAACAACATCCCTGATGGAATTACAAATAACGTATTTTGTGCCTGCATTTACTTGCTCATAGGACGGCGTTTCATGGATATCACCAAACCCAATATTTTCGACAGTGCTCCATATGACACAAAACTACCATGGGTGAGCCCAACATGGTGTTTTACAGTAGAATTAAGGGCCCAATTGCAAAAAACCCTCTTCCTCCAAAAACACTCCTTCAATGGTGTTATGTATGCCTTATTTTCGGCACTGTTATTAAAAAAAAAAAAAAAAGGTTTGGGGGGGAGGGCATTAAAAAATATTAAATTCAGATGGCCTTTGCTTGATACTTTTACTTGTACTTTTAATTACATTACTTGAGTACATTTATTTTTACATTACTTGTCATACTTAAGTACAAGAAGTTCCAGATACTTTAAGACTTTTACTCAAGTAACATTTCAGCCAGTGACTTCGACTTTTACCAAAGTCATTTTTGGGAGGGGAACCTATACTTTTACTTGAGTTTGATTTTCCACTACTTTATACAACACTGGTTTGTACCCATCTTTTACACACAAACAGCAAATTTGCCTCTGAAAAGAAATATTTCTAAAAACTCCACCTAGAGTGGAGATTCTGGAAAACTACAGTTTCACATTTGCGTATAAAGTGAGTTAAACAGAGTTTTAGGCAGCTGATGCACCAAAAGTGCAATTCTGATTGGCTTGCAGAGCATTCTCCTTCGTTTTCAGAGACGAATTTGCCGTTTGTGTGTAAAAGATGGGTACAAACAAAGGGAAATGTCTCCGTTTTGAAAATACCAGTGTACATGTAAATGGGGCTTTATTTTGGAAAACGGAGGGAGAGAAATATTTGTTTCTCAACATACCCGGCTACGTGTAAATGGGGCCTAAAGCACTCATCTGTAGCACAACCAATAACTGACTGAGTGATCTGGGGTCATTTGATGGAAAATGTGGAACTGGAATTGAAAACCCAAACACACTGGAAAGCAGAATTCTAGGTGTCTCTGACATAGCACAAGGACTTATCCTGGATTCAAACCCAGAACGTCTACCTCACCTAGAGGGGGAATGATACCATTAGAGCAACGAGCTACCACAACCCATTCATGATAGGGTGTGGCAAGCTCAGAATAATTGAAGAAAATGGTCAACTGTTGCTTAAAGGCTCACATGCAGCCAACAATTGCCTGAGTGGCATCTGGGATCTTAATTGAACACCTGCACAGAGTGGAAAGCAGGATCCATGGTGTCCTCCAGGCTTAAACTAGTTGAGGAAAATGGTCAACTGGTGCAGGTCTTACCAGATAATAAAAAACACATGCCACTGAGGTGGTGGGGGTCGTCTTGCACCCAAAGTGAAACCTGTTACCGATAATCAAAAACCACCACTGGGCTAATCCAGGATTTGAACCCAGGACCTCTCACACCCTAAGCAAGAATCATAGCCCTAGACCAACAAGCCACAAGCAGTTGTTAAAAAAGGTCAGAGCTTACAGGCTCAGATGTAGCCAGCAATTGCCTAAGAAATATCAGGTATGAATTCTGACTTTTTGCCAAGTCACTGGAAGGTTTGTTGTGTTGGAACATCTGGAATCTTAATTGAAAACCATACGGTCTTCTAAGCTTCAGCAAGTTGATGAATGACCAATTGTTGCACGTCTTACCAGATACAACTCATCAACTGGTGTGGCAGAAACTACCTACAGCTCAATATCAACAAAACAAAAGAAACAACTGACTTCAGGACAAAACACCCGACACACCCACATCTATGATGTGGGAGTGCACATCACAGACGACCTCACATGCACCACAAACACCACCTCCCTGGTCAAGAAAGCACAGACACGCCTTCACTTCCTGCGCGGGATGAGGAGAGCGAACTCCAAATTGCACCTTCACTTTTGCACCTTCACTTTTGCACCTTACATATTGCACATTTCATTCTACCTTGAAATTTCCTTCTTGTTGGAAGAGTATATGTTTACCTGTATGTCTTGTTTATTGTTGATGCCTGTGTACACTTCATGTCCATGAGTGTAGCTGTGTGTGTGTTTGTGTGAAAATCATAGCCCTAGACCAATACTGAGGGGCCGTTTAGACGAGGACGATTGCGATTGAAAACAACAAAATATTCGGAAGTGTCTTTCGTTTACACGGCAACGGCGCTGTTGGGCTCTGAAACCGCAAAAATCTGAAGACTCCTTCCAGAGTGTGGAGTTCTGAAGACGGCCCGGGTCGTGTCTCCGTCTAAACGGCAAGAAGCGCAAAACATGTTCACGTCGCATACACCTAATGCGCCAAGCCGGTAAAAACAATAACAATACGTCGCAGGCGACAGAGGCGAGTTTGGACAAAACCGTGCAGAACCAGTCAGTGGTGGGACAGTTTTGAGAATGGATTAGTTGATGACACTGCTTGGGTGGAAAACTTCAGAATGACTAAACAAGCTCTTGTTGCATTAAGCGAAGAGCTCCGACCTGACATCGAGGACGAAACAACCGTAATGAGAGCCCCTGTCGGTGTCCTGAAAAAGGTAGCTCTGACATTAGCGGCCTGGCATGCATATTCAATCGAATTCGCCCACTCGTCTTCTTATAAACAAACATTTCCTGTTGAGAACGCTCGTCTAAACGCAGATAAAAAATTGAAGACGAGACACCACTTTTGCATCTTCTGTTTTGATCGTCGCCGTATAAACGTGGCCTTAATCTTAGAGGCTCACATGCAGCCAACAATTGCCAAACTGAAGTCAGGTATGAATTCTGACTTTCTGTCAAGTCATTGGAACATTTGTTGGGTTGAAACATCTGGAACCTTAATTGAAAACCACACTGTCTTCTAAGCTTCAGCAAATTGAACAACCAATTGTTGCAGGTCTTAACAGATGCCATTGAGGATCTGGGCTCGTCCGGGAGTTGAACCCGGGACCTCTCACACCCGAAGCAAGAATCATACCCCTAGACCAACGAGCCACAAAGATCAGAGCTTACAGGCTCAGATGTATCCATTTGCATAATGATAGAAAGTGTGAAGAATCCCTCAGTCGTCCAGGTAGAATTCACGGCAAAAGGAGAAATTCAGTTGGTCGAATACGTTTCACAGAACTGAAGAAGCAGCTTGGATGAGCTGTGAAAAGTATTTGACCAAATAAACTTTTGTCCAGTTGACAAATTGAATTTTTCCTTTTGCCATGATGATAAGAAAGTTCTAAAGCTATACTGCAAGACATCTCCACTGAGAAAGGCATTTGACGGACCCTCCACCAGAAAAGTTACACAATGCACTTTTTAATGTTTAGTTTTTTGGCAATTTTTTTGACTTTGTTTTTCCCTTTACAATACCTTTCTCTGTATTGAGGGTGGGACTGTATTTTTGTGGTCTTAAAGGTCCCATGGCATGAAATTTTCACGTTCTGAGGTTTTTGAACGTTAATGTGAGCTCCCCTACCCTGTTTAGCCCCCCCCCCCCCATGGTTAAAAGTTGCGAAATGTCTAAACTGAGCATTTGCGATCCTTTTCTGCGTTACAAAAAATCGGAGCTCAAACGGGCGATTTTGAACAAGGCACCTTATTGACGTCAGATTGAAAAAAGAAATGCAAATGCAGTTCCACCCCCATCTGTCTGTACTCAGCGTCTCTGTAAATCACGCCCAGAGAGTTTGGACTGCGAATGCGCTAGGCAATGCGAAATGCGTTTTTTTATTTGCCTGGAGGCACGTCCGAGTGTTTCTAGGCTCGGAAGTCCTTTATCTGAGCCTCTGGACCTTTGAACAGCAGTGGTTTCATTTTATTTTCTATGGAAATGTGTTTATTTTTCAATGGAACGCTTCTAATCTCTCCCTCGTGCAAAAACAAGGAAATGGATCAGCTGTGAGCTGACAGCGGAGACCGGAGCGTTTGGCCACGCCCCCACCCTCTACTATTGGCCAGCTTTTTTCTCCTCATTTGCATTCAAGCAACAACGCCCATTATGACCTGTTCTGAGGGAGAAAAAATACTCTTTCTCATCTTATCTCTGTTTCTCATGCACTGAGTGTTGATTTTGAAGAAGGATTCATTTACAGTATTAGGGAACCATTAAGGAGCCATATAAAAGCATCAAGAAGTACCATGTCATGGGATCTTTAAGATCGTCTGAAAACTCAAGAAAAAACATTTTTATTTAAAGAGCACATTTTGTCCATCTGTTTGTTTGTTTGTTCATCTGTGGGAGTTTTTCCCCCCTATGACAGCACGGTGGCTGAGTGGCTAGCACTCATGCTTCACAGCAAGAAGGTTCGGGTCGCCCGGGCCTTTCTGTGTGGAGTTTGCATGTTCTCCCCGTGTCTGGGTGGGTTTCCTCCGGGCGCTCCGGTTTCCCCCACCAACCCAAAACATGCACCATAGGTAAAATCCTCCAGCTTAGGGCCTGACCAAAGCCTAAATAACAAAACAAAATCATGGGGATGGTCCCCGGGTCAAATATAGAAACAACTCCTCCTGTGCGAGATCAATAAAGGTCAATCTTCTAATCCTTAACCACTGTCAGGCGCTTTGTGCTACAATTTTGTATGAAAAGCGCTTTATAAATATTGTTTGATTGATTGATTTTCAGGAGCCGGTGATGGATACGAGTGTTCATGGTCCTATTTAAGAGTTTGATTTTACACAAAAAGGTGAGAGTGACAAAATGAAAAACTGTTGGCTAATGATGGGTTGAGTAACAGAACTTCAGACAGAGTAGTGCTTTCAGTTAGCTTCACACCCCTAGGGAACGTTGAGGACATCAGCTGCAAAGTATCAGTTGCCTATTTTGAACATTGCAAATACTATAGCTAATGTTTGTTATGAACTGGATGTAGTACTAGAAGTAATAGTAAATATTAAGAAAGTAGCCAATATCGCAGTATGTGAAAGCAAGTAGTAAGATAAGATAAGATAAGCCTTTATTGATCTCACACAGGAGAAATTTACTCGCCACAGTAGCTCCAGGACATTTGGACAAGAGGGAAAAAGTGCATGCAGGCAGGGAGGGGATAAAGTAAGTAATAAATAGTACAAATAGTAATACGTAATAATAATAATAATGGAAAATAGTAATAATGATAATAATAACAACAAGCATCAGCATGAAAGGATATTGCACGTCTGGCCTATATGTTAGAATTATACAGTCTGATGGTGGTGGGGATGAAGGATCTGCAGTAGCGCTCCTTCTTGCACTGGGGGTGTCTCAGTCGGCTGCTAAAGGAGCTGCTCAGCTCCTCTACAGTCCGGTGCAGAGGGTGAGAGGTGTCGTCCTTAATGGACATGAATTTGGCCAGTACCCTCCTCTCAGCCACCTCCTCTACAGAGTCCAGAGGACAGCCCAGGACAGAGCTGGCCCTCTTAACCAGCTTATTTAGTCTTTTTCTGTCCCGTTCTGTGCTGCTCGGGGCCCAGCAGACGACAGCCTAGAGGAGAGCAGAGGCCACCACAGAGTCATAAAAAGTCTTGAGCAGAGGCCTGCACACTCCAAAGGAACTCAGTCTCCTCAGGAGGTGGAGGCGACTTTGGCCCTTCTTGTACAGGGCGTCGGTGTTGTGAGACCAGTCCAGTTTATTGTTGAGGTGAACACCCAGGTACTTGAAACTGTCCACAGTCTCTATGTCCTGCCCCTGGATGTTCACCGGTGAGTGAGGTAGTGGTCTCCTCCTGAAGTCGATCACCAGCTCCTTTGTCTTACTGGTGTTAAGGCACAGGTGGTTGCGCCCACACCAGTCCACAAAGTCACTGATGACCGAGCGGTACTCCAGCTCGTTCCCCTCTGACACACAGCCCACAATGGCCGAGTCGTCGGAGAACTTCTGGAGATGGCAGCTGTCCGTGTTGTATGTGAAGTCCGAGGTGTATATGGTGAAGAGGAAGGGTGAGAGGACAGTACCCTGGGGGGCCCCCGTGCTGCAGACTACCACCTCTGACTTACAGCCGCGCAGCCGCACGTACTGTGGACGGTCAGTGAGGTAGTCGATGGTCCAGGCAGCGAGATGTCCATCCACTCCCGCGTCCTCCAGCTTCCCCCGCAGCAGCGCCGGCCTGATGGTGTTGAAGGCGCTGGAGAAGTCAAAGAACATGACTCTCAGTTTTAGTAGTATTATTAGCAGTAGAAAGAACAAATCAAGTATTAGTTGCATTATTAATAACACAGTAGTTGGCTGTTCTAAAAATGACTTCATATAATTCCAAATTTCCGCTCCACACTTCCTCCGCTTGTTAATTTTAGGTGTCGACGAGAAATACCAGGCTCACAGACCCAATTTAAAAATCACAAATAAGCCAGGGCTAAAATAACAAGGTGTTTTTCCCTCCAAAATATGTGTTGGAGTTGTGTGTGGGGTTGTGCAGAATTGTAGAGATGACTAAAATGTGCGTAAATGTAAGAAGAGATGAGATGTGACAATAGAAACAGAAACGAGAATGAGTCAGTGCTGTGGTGAAGTCATGTCTAAGTCTATGAAAACGTACACGAGAGAATGACTTTGGTTTACTGTAATACTGATATCTGATATACTTTTCTGGCAATTTTGTTCACTCATTTTCTATGGGGTGAGATCAGCTTGTCCTATATTACATGGAATCGACTCTTTTGAGCTTTAAGTCATGTTATAATGTCGTTGCCTCCTCAGGAACATACCTGGTGTTGTAAGATGAAGAGAAGAGAGACATCGCTTCTTAAAAAAGTCTTCTTAAAAAAGGTCCCATGGCATGAAATTTTCACTTTCTGAGGTTTTTGATCGTTAATGTGAGCTCCCCTACCCTGTTTAGGGCCCCCCCATGGTTAAAAGTTGCGAAATGTCTAAACTGAGCATTTGCGATCCTTTTCTGCGTTACAAAAAATCAGAGCTCAAACGGGCGATGTTAAACAAGGAAACTTATTGACGTCAGATCGAAAAAAGAAATGCAAATGCAGTTCCACCCCCGTCTGTCTGTACTCAGCGTCTCTGTAAATCACGCCCAGAGAGTTTGGACTGCGAATGCGCTAGGCAATGCGAAATGCGTTTTTTTATTTGCCTGGAGGCACGTCCGAGTGTTTCTAGGCTCGGAAGTCCTTTATCTGAGCCTCTGCACCTTTGAACAGCAGTGATTTAATTTTATTTTCTGTGGAAATGTGTTTATTTTTCAATGGAACGCTTCAAATCTCTTCTCCCCGTTAGAATGTTGTTCCCTCCTCAAAAACATACCTGGAGTTTGTTTTCTTTCATTCACACATTTCAGTAACCCTGTATTATTAGTCTGTCTACATCTCTAAAGCTCCAGTTGCGCTGTTCCACCTTGTGATGTCATGAAGTGGTAGTTTTTAGGTTAACAGCTACCTGAAATTATCCAAGGTGGAACAGAGAGTTTTCTGTTTGAGAGAAGAACTCAGCCTAAATATGCAGGGTTTGTGTGTTAAACATGTGTGAATGAAACATAACACTACTCCAGGTATGACATAGATCAGAAAATAGAGTAATATGGCCCTTTAAAGTCTTGAGTAGCTGAAATCCAAGAGAGGAAACAATTCTTCTGTTGGTAAAATCCACTCAAATTTGATCCAACCAGGAGGCAATGCATAATTGATATCAACAAGGGATTCTTACATTCATAGTCAGGGCTGGATTGGGACAAAAAAACGGCCCTGGCATTTTTGGCTTAGAGCGGCCCCTCATAATTAGCGGTGCACAATGGTCTAATTTATCTATGTGTTCCCCGAAGCAAAGTATTTTACTATTGTTATGTCTTGGCCAAGGGCAAACTAGGGTGCAACATTTAAAGGAAAAATCCCAGCTCCCAAAAACCACCAGCAAACTCCCAGTAACTACACTTTCAATGTTTATTTAAAGGAGAATTTTTAGATTTGCGATCTCCGTAATGTGATTTCTCGGGGCACATGTTTGCGGTCTCCAAATAACACAAACTTTAGCACTTTTCAAATCATAGAAGCTCAATGTCTTAGTCTACACTTTTGTTTGAGTCAAAAGTGGCCTGTAATCCCAGATTTATCCATAGTTTCGAGTAGATGAGGAGGCCAGTGCACATGTGCGGAGTCACAGTTTATTTCACTCTCAGCTCTTGGGACCCAAACATGAAACGCAAAGCTGTAAATTATGGATAAATCTCGGATTACAGGCCACTTTTGACTCAAACAAAAGTGTAGACTAAGACATTGAGCTTCTATGATTTGAAAAGTGCTAAAGTTTGTGTTATTTGGAGACTGCTCGGGGCATATTATATGCCCCGAGAACCCGCGTTACGGCTATCGCTAATCTAAAACATCTCTGGAAGTGCTCCATATGACACCAAAGTGCTATGGGTGAGTAAAACAACTTGTTTTATTACCGAAATAAGACTCAGATTGTAAAAAACGTTAATTCTCCTTTAAAATGCATCTTGCACATAAGGTCAGGAGCACGTTGGCTGGCGCCCCATTTCGCTGAAAGGTGAGCGATTTTCATGTCTGTCCATCAGCTAAAAGTCCCAGTATTATCCTAACATTCCTACCTGCTGACCTGCTGTGCCTGTGCTACACTCCTACACGCTGCTCCTCTCCCTGTCCACCTTCAGCCTGGGCTGCAGAGGACGTGGAGGCTCCAGCCCCTCCAGAGAATAGGTCCGTTATTTTAGAACATTTTGCAGCGTCTATAGTGAGATTTTTTAATCTTTTAGCCCCATGTTACCACGCTCAACACAGAGAAAGGGGCGGGGCCGCTCTCGTAAGCTTCTGTATCCTGATTGGTTTAGTCTACTGTCTGTATTGAAGATGGACCAATGGGCCGCCTCCTCTAAACTGTAGGCTGGTCTCTAAGTAAAAAAAAAAAAAAAAAAATCAGCCCCCTATGACTGTTGGCCCACCGGGAAAATGCCCGGTATGCCCGATTACTAGTTCAGGCCTGTTCATAGTTTATTACATCCATCATCCACACACATGCAGCCAGAGGAAGTGACGTCACAATCAGCAACTTTAATGGGCCGTGTACCATGGAGGACACTTCCTTTTTCTCATCTTACACTGAAATATTGTCTTAAAACATGATCCTAGTGTTTTTATTTTGTTGTTTTGTCATTTAATAAATTCCTATTCTTGATATGGAACTCGTCTCCAAATTATAACTGCTATAACTGCTGAGCTTCATTTAACTCAGTGCTTCTCAAATAGTGGGGCGCGGCGTGATGCCGGGGGGGGGGGGCGCATGTGACCCTGGGAAACATGCTTTTTTTGCCGTACTGTACTAAAACTAAGTGTAATTGCACATCAACAACAGTAGTTGGCAGTGACGCTCTTGTTGTCGCTCTGGGGCAGGGGTCGGCAACCTTAAATGGTCGATATACAGAACAGACTCACCATCAGCAGAACATCCTCTGTCACAGAAAAACACGTATATTCCACTTTAGTCCAACAGAAGCTGACGCATCAGCGGCACAAGGAGAGGTTTTTGGGTTTTTTTTGTTTTTTTCAGCACTTTTACTTTATGCAAATAAGCCATGTGGTTCGTTTCTATAAAACGTAAACAAATGTGCGCAAAGCTGCATTAAAAACACATTAATATTTGAGTCCTCAGTGCAAAAAGACAAAGCAGTCTTTGTTGGAAGTTTCTTTCTTTTTTTGTTTTTAAAGGTCCCATGACATGGTACTTCTTGATGCTTTTATATGGCTCCTTAATGGTTCCCTAATACTGTAAATGAATCCTTCTTCAAAATCAACACTCACTGCATGAGAAACAGAGATAAGATGAGAAAGAGTAATTTTTCTTTCTCTGAACAGGCCATAATGGGCGTTGTTGCTTGAATGCAAATGAGGAGGACAGAGATGGCCTATAGTAGAGGGTGGGGGCGTGGCCAAACTCTCCGCTCTCAGCTGTGCGCTCTCTGATCCATTTCCGTGTTTTTGCGTGGAGAAGAGATTTGAAGCGTTCCATTGAAAAATAAACACATTTCCACAGAAAATAAAATTAAACCACTGCTGTTCAAAGGTCCAGAGGCTCAGATAAAGGACTTCCGAGCCTAGAAACACTCGGACGTGCCTCCAGGCAAATAAAAAAACGCATTTCGCATTGCCTAGCGCATTCGCAGTCCAAACTCTCTGGGCGTGATTTACAGAGACGCTGAGTACAGACAGACGGGGGTGGAACTGCATTTGCATTTCTTTTTTCGATCTGACGTCAATAAGTTTCCTTGTTGAAAATCACCCGTTTGAGCTCCGATTTTTTGTAACGCAGAAAAGGATCGCAAATGCTCAGTTTAGACATTTCGCAACTTTTAACCATGGGGGGGCTAAACAGGGTAGGGGAGCTCACATTAACGTTCAAAAACCTCAGAAAGTGAAAATTTCATGCCATGGGACCTTTAATGTTAAAGGATACAATGTTATGCAGAGGTGTACTAATAACAATTTTATAGACAAATAATACTATTAATAGTTGTGTGCAGGGAGGGGGCGTGGATTTTTTTCTTCTTCCTAGGGGGAGGGGGGGTCACAGAAAATAATTGAGAAGCACTGATTTAACTGTACCCGAATGCTATGGGTGACGCCACACTTCTTTACATTCTAAGGTGTCTGCTGATAACATAGACAAGTGAAGTAATACAAAATGATGTAAAATGAAGTAAAAACACTTCAGCAGCCTGATATGTTTTCTTCCGTGAATCCCCAGTGTTCTGAGGTGTCAAGTGATGTTTTTGTGTTAATTACTGGCTTCATTTGGAGAGTTTGATATGACTAAATCTACCAGTGTCTTCTGTATTATTGTCACTGTCACCTAAAAAATCCAATAGTGTGTGTGTGTGTGTGTGTGTGTGTGTGTGTGTGTGTGTGTGTGTGTGTGTGTGTGTGTGAATCAGAGGTGACGCTCATCGTTACAGTGAGTTTTTGTCAAACTGTCTCTTCTGCAGGACTGTGAGAAACAGATAGAGAAAGAGGGAGAGAGAGTCAGAGGGGGAGAGCGAGAGACAGAGAGAAAGGGAGAGGAGAGAGAGAGTGACAGACAGGGGAAAAAGAGAGAGAAGAGGAGGAAGGGAGAGCAATGACAGAGAGAGGGAGAGTTAGAGGGAGAGAGACAAAGAGAAAGGGAGAGACACAGAGCAACATGACAGAGAGAGGAAGAATCAGACAGAGAAAGGCAGAGGAGGGGGAGAGAGAGGGGAGAAAGAGAGGAAGGAGAAAGGGAGCCTCAGAGAGAGAGGGAGAGCAACGACAGAGAGAGGGAGAGTCGGAGGGAGAGAGACAGACAGGGAGCAAGAACGAGAGCAGGAGAGAGACTGTACAACAGAGTCAGAGAGAGAGAGAGGGAGAGAGACAGAGCTACACAACAGAGAGAGGGAGAATCAGACAAAGAGGAGAGACAGAGAAAGAGAGTGAGAGAGGCAGAGCAACATGACAGAGAGAGAGGAGAAAGGGAGCGTCAGAGAGAGAGGGAGAGCAACGACAGAAAGAGGGGGGGTCAGAGAGAGAGAGAGAGGGAGCAAGAACGAGAGCAGGAGATAGACTGTACAACAGAGTCAGAGAGAGAGAGAGGGAGAGAGACAGAGCTACACAACAGAGAGAGGGAGAATCAGACAAGAAAGAGAGGGAGAGTGAGAGACAGAAGAGAGTAAGAGAGAGAGTGAGAGAGGCAGAGAGAGAGAGCGTGAGAGCGAGAGAGAGAGAGAGAGAAAGGGAGAGAGGCAGAGCTACACGGCAGAGAGAGGGAGAATCAGACAAAGAGAGGGAGACAGAGAAAGAGTGAGAGAGTGACAGACAGAGAGAGTAAGAGAGAAAGAGTGAGAGAGAGAGAGAGAGAGAGAAAGGGAGAGAGACAGGTCAACACGACAGAGAGAGGGAGAATCAGACAAAGAGAGGAGAGAGAGAGTAAGAGAGACAGAGAAATAGAGTGAGAGAGGCAACATGACAGGGAGAGAGAAAGGGAGAGGGGAGAGAGACAGAGAGAATAAGAGAGAGGGTGAGAGAGAGAAAGGGAGAGAGACAGAGCAACACGACAGAGAGGGAGAATCAGACAAAGAGAGGAGAGACAGAGAAAGAGAGTGAGAGAGGCAGAGCAACATGACAGAGGGAGAGAGAAAGGGAGAGGAGAGAGACGTGTTCAGGTCAGCCTCAGGTCGTCATGTTCCTCTGGGGATGCATAACTTTGTATATTTGCAGAGTTCCATCAGACACAGTACACATTAAGTAATTATTACATCATTGTTTACTGTCACTGTTCTGTTAACTGGATAAAGATTTTAAAATTTCCTAAGCATGACTCACAGCCAATCATTAAAGGGCCCATAATACACTATTTTCTGATCTATGTTCTAATATTTCCTCGTCACAAACCCACCTGGAGTTGTGTTTTGTTTCATTCATGCATGTTTAACACTGCTGAGGTCTTTTCTCATATAGGACCTTTAATCACATTTTCCATATCTGTAAAACAATACACACTTTGCTTTTAATTGTCCATGATTAAAAGTAAAATAAGTGTATTATTCCGAACATTTGAATGACACAGTTGAATTATTACATAGGCCCAGTAGTCGAGTTGTAAAATGAAACCAGGGGGATGGTGAAATTTTTCACCAACGGGGGCTTTTATAACAAAAAGTCCATATAATCATTCAGTAATCCAATAATACACAGGATATATGTTATCACACACACACACACACACACACACACACACACACCTTAGTCCTGGTTTAGTCTTGGTTTAGTCCTGGTTTAGTCCCGGTTTAGTCCCGGTTTAGTCCTGGCTTAGTCCTGGTTTAGACCTGGTTTAGACCTGGTTTAGACCTGTTTTAGTCCTGGCTTAGTCTTGGTTTGGACCTGGTTTAGTTTTGGTTTAGTCCCGGTTTAGTCCTGGTTTAGTCCTGGTTTAGTCCTGGTTTAGACCCGGTTTAGATCTGGTTTAGTCTTGGCTTAGTCCTGGTTTGGACCTGGTTTAGTCCTGATTTAGACCTGGTTTAGTCTTGGTTTAGTTCTGGTTTAGTGCCGAAATAGATGCAGAAATAATCTGATAATATGACTCACCCATAAGAATGTCCCCCGGAAACTCCACCACTGAAAACTCGCCCACCATCAAATGTGAAGACTTAACCACAGACGAATAGAACAAGGACAACCCAAAAGGCATGGGCTATTACGCATTCTACACAAGCCCCTAAGACTGTATTTATTTAAGAAAAGAAACAAATATACATTTTTTGGTTTTAATATAATTGATGATTATACTGAGTGCTCTCCATTCCTTGTTAATGTCTTTTAGATCCATTCTAACAGTTTGCCGTGTTGTCTTTAATAATCCGGAGTTCCAGAGAAAAGGACATAATCCCGAACGTATCCCGTGTCCCGAGGTGAGAGTCTCTTCTTACGTAGCATTAACGTAGCAAGTTAAGGATTCTTCTTCTCTTGGAAATGCCACGTAAACATTCACGCGGCTCGCTCACAGCTGATCGGCGAACAGGCGCAAACACAACAGCGGCAATCGTCAGGATTAGCGGGAGCGCGTATCGGTGCGTAATTATGCTGCAACATGATTGGAAGCTGGAGCGCAGTTCGGCCTATGATTGGCTCTTGGGCACTGGCCATTTTGACTTAAAAACAGCGAAATTCGCCAAAAGTTTAGGGATTTTCATGCCTGATTGATAAAATGCCACAAGGGATGGAAGAAGGGATGCCCGTTTTAGAAGAGGGATGATTTTGACTATTTTTTCCCACAGGGGGGATGCCACCCCCCCCATCCCCCCTCAACTCGAGTACTGCATAGGCCTATACTCTGACATTGCTCCATGTGTTTGAGCTTCATTAGACAGTTGCTGTATAATGAGCAGGTTTGGGGGGTTGCCAGATATGAACACAGAAGGTCGTGTGCCAAGGACGTAGAGATATAAACCCCTATCATCTGTCAAAGCAAAGGCAAACCTATTCATGAATTCATCAAACCTGGCAACCCACTGTGATCTTTCCGCAGCGGCGTATTTACCGTGGGACCGAGGTGGAGGTGAGGGAAAGGAAAAAAATATTAATAATAATAAATTGTAGCTTCAAAAAAAGTAATCTCATATCATGTCGTACTTATTCGAATATTTATGGAATCGCACAAACTATAAATAAAACAAGGATAATGGTGGTGACTCTTTCGTCAGGTCGTACACAAAAGGACAGGACAATGTGTGGAGTCAGTTTGTTTTACTGACAGAGCTAAGAATAAATAATAATAATAAATAAATACTCTTTTGTCTTCACACACAGCAGGCACAGACTCCCTGTAAAAATGACAACAGCATCATAAGATATAAGATGGATGCTCATTTTCCCAGCATTCTGAACCATGTTATATGTTACAACATGAAGCTCCCACAGATGAATGCTGCCGGTGTGTCCTTGGGCAAGACACTTAAAGGAAAAGTAACGGTTTTTTTACAATCTGAGCCTTATTTCGGTAATAAAACAAGTTGTTTTACTCACCCATAGCACTTTGGTGTCATATGGAGCACTTCCAGAGATGTTTTAGATTAGCGTTAGGCTAACGCCGTTAGCCTAGCGCGACTTATAGCCATAGCTCGGGGCATTCCCCGAGCATGTAATATGCCCCGTGCGGGCTCCAAATAACACATCAAAAGTGGCCTGTAATCCGAGATTTAGCCATAGTTTCAAGTAGATGAGGACGCCAGTGCACATGTGCAGACTGTGCTCTCAGCTCCCGGGATCCAAACATGGAACGCAAAGCTGTAAACTATGGATAAATCTCGGATTACAGGCCACTTTTGATTCAAACTAAATCGTAGACTAAGACATCGAGCTTCTATGATTTGAAAAGTGCTAAAGTTTGTGTTATTTGGAGCCCGCACGGGGCATATTACATGCTCGGGGAATGCCCCGAGCTATGGCTATAAGTCGCGTTAGGCTAACGGCGTTAGCCTAATGCTAATCTAAAACATCTCCGGAAGTGCTCCATATGACACCAAAGTGATATGGGTGAGTAAAACAACTTGTTTTATTACCGAAATAAGGCTCAAATTGTAAAAAACGTAACTTTTCCTCTCGCCCCCAGTGTCTGCGTACACTGGTGTGTGAATGGGTTGAAGGTGGAAAAGCACTGTATAAAGATGTGACCATATAAAAACAACGATTAAAAAAAGATGAAATTCAAGATTCTGATATTTTTGAAAAAATAGACTTAACCCAACTTCCAAAACTTACAGAAGAAGAGAAAATGTAAAGAGAAGGTCCAATCACTAAACAAGAATTATTAGCGGCTTTAAAAAGAATGGAAAAACAAAAAGAGCCCTGGATTAGATGGATACACAACTGAGTTTTTCACATTTTTCTGGAATGATCTAGGGACTTTTTTGTTTAGATCCATCAACTATGCATACCAATTCGGAAAATTATCAATATCTCAAAGCCAAGGAATAAATCACCTGCCTCCCAAAACCCGGAAAACCAAGAAAATTTCTTAAAAATTGGAGGCCAATAACCTTACTAAATACAACATACAAAATACTGTAGTATCATCATGTATAGCTCATAGAATTAAAACTGTTTTAGGAAAAATAGTCTTAGGAAGATTTATTGGAGAAAACACAAGGCTAATTTATGATACTTTATATGAAACTGAGAAACAAAACATACCAGGCATGTTAATGTTAACTGATTTTGAGAAAGCATTTGACACAATATCCTGGAAGTTTTTAATATTTTCAATTTTGAACCATCGATACAAAAATGGATACATATTTTTCAAACAAGTTCAGAGAAAATGACCTTAAAGGAAAAGTAACGTGTTTTTTTTACAATCTGAGCCTTCTTTCGGCAATAAAACAAGTAGTTTTACTCACCCATAGCAGTTTGGTGTCAATTGGAGCAGTATCGCAGAACTTATGTTGTAGCCGTTCTGTTCTACTAATGATCCCGTATCCGTTAGCGTGAGTGCTCGGGGCATTACTTTGCGGTGTCCAAATAACACAAACTTTAGCACTTTTCAAATCACAGAAGATCGCTGTGTCAGGGTAGACTTTTAGTGGATTCCAAAACGGCCTGAAACCCGATATGCAGCTATAGTTTCATTTGATGACGTCATCAGAGAGGACAGTGCGCATGCGTGAACTCAGCTGTTTTGTAAACACCGCTAGTCCGAAAGAAGCTAACACCACTCTGAACTTTACTTTTCTGTTGCAATATCGGGTTTCAGGCCGTTTTGGAATCTACTAAAAGTCTACCCTGACACAGCGATCTTCTGTGATTTGAAAAGTGCTAAAGTTTGTGTTATTTAGACACCGCAAATCAGTGCCCCGAGCACTCACGCTAACGGATACGGGATCATTAGTAGAACAGAACGGCTCAACATAAGTTCTGCGATACTGCTCCAATTGACACCAAACTGCTATGGGTGAGTAAAACTATTTGTTTTATTGCCGAAAGAAGGCTCAGATTGTAAAAAAAAAACGTTAATTTTCCTTTAAACTCTTTCATAGAGGCTTTGAAAATATCTTGGATTAAAAAAATTTTTTATTCATCATCAAATTGGTCAATTTTAGGAAAAAAATATCTACCCCACCTGACTAAATCTGGCCCAGATATACAGTAAGGCAATATCAAAATGAAAATCCATTGTGGAAAGAGGTACGCCAGGCTTGGAGATTATTCAGTATCACATTCAATCCAAAGAGCACCAATGAAATTCTGAACTCTCCAATATGGAGAAATCTACTAATCCAAATAGAGTGTATACAAGCATGCTTCAATAAAGGGATTACATGAAGAACATTATTGATATAGATGGAAATTTCCAAAGTTTAGACACCCTGAAAACGAGATATGGAATACAAGGTACTTTAATTGACTATTATCGATTAAAAAATGCTGTTCAACAAGAATGGAAATATAAACTTGAAGGAAAAAATATCTCTCATTTTCCTTGTATCCAACCGCCAGTATTATCCATTCTTAAAGGGACAGTGTGTAAGATTTTTACCTGTTAATTACTGAAATTGAAGATACCCATTCAAAATACATTGTTTTCCAAGCCTTTTCACTTCCATCATGAAATCAAAGTATTCTTTTGGACTTAGATATAGTCACATAAAAGGGGGATCTTCCCCATGCAGAGGCAGCCATTTTGAATACGAGAGCCGCAGAAGGACATTTGGGCTCCGCCTTCGGCAAGGCTCGTGGTTTTGGGTAAACAACACAAGCATGCTGCCGGATCAGACGTCGTAATGGATCTAACACGTGTTTTGGACTAAATTGTTTTACTGGATTTTATTCGCTGGACAGATTGAGACCAAGCTTATGGTGAAATACAGAGTTTGACCTGTGCAGAGCCTTTAAAGGTAAGCTAAGTAACTAACCTCGTTTTGTGCTTTTCCGTATAAAAGCCCCATGTGCTCGGGGAGTGATTCCTGTGCAGGGAAATGAATTGCATAGTCAAAAAGAGGAGACTGTAAGGTTTCATTTGATGTGTAGAGTGTCATGGTACACGATCGGGAATGTGTGTTTTCATGTGAAAAGAAAAAAAAAAAACAGTGAACGGGACCGTGTTTTATTTCGGTTCGGGTTGCCCGGGCCTTTCTGTGTGGAGACTGCATGTTCTCCCCGTGTCTGGGTGGGTTTCCTCCGGGTACTCCGGTTTCCCCCACCAACCTAAACATGCGCCATAGGTAAAATCCTCCAGCTTAGGGCCTGACCAAAGCCTAAATAACAAAACAAAATCATGGGGATGGTCCCCGGGTCAAATATAGAAACAACTTCTCCTGTGCGAGATCAAATAAGGTCAATCTTCTAATCCTTGACCACTGTAGGGCGCTTTGTGTTACAATTTTGTATGAAAAGCGCCTTATAAATATTGTTTGATTGATTGATTGATTATTTATACCGTAGTTGTCGGCGAAAGCTCGCACAGCGCCGGGTGTGCGCTGGTATGCGAGCTGTCCGCGTTACGGCGCGCCCGGGTGACCCTCGAGGTCTGCCGTAGCAAAAAGAGGAAGTGCATGGTACCTACACCAACTATGCGCCACAAATCCTACACACTGTACCTTTAATGTGCCAAGAGGTTGCAAGAATATTTTGAGTCAAATCAAAATGGCGAAGACTAGCAAATCCGCTATTATGAAAGCTCAACTAAAATGGCAAAATGAACTTGAAATAGAACCCAATAATACACCACTATGGACAAAATGTTTACAAAATTCCATTCCTTGTAACATTAGATCGTAATATGAGATATTTTCAATATAGAATCCTATAGAGAATAATTACTACAAATAAATTCTTGAAAACTATCAAAATACAAGAGAATGCAACATTCTGCAACAAAGAAATAGAAACAATCAGTCATCTCTTTGCGGATGTGAAAAGATAAAACCAATCTGGATCAAATTTTATTGCTGTTAAAATGTATATAAAATATGTAATGGGAATAGAAGAACATATTGCAAAAAAAATAAGACAGTATTTTTTAGGAAAATGGTCATCTTTATATCATGAACTCAGCAAAACGTCATAACATAAAATGAAACCATCATTGTCACCATTATCATCTCTCTCTCTCTCTCTCTCTCTCTCTCTTTCTTTTGTGTTGTGACACTGTACAGTAATCCCTCGTTTATCGCGGGGGTTAGGTTCCAGAAATAACCCGCAATAAGAGAAATCTGCGAAGTAGGACAACTTTATATTTTACAATTATTCTACATGTTTTAAGGCTGTAAACGCCTCACCACACACATTATACGCTTTTCTCAGACTGGAATTAACATTTTTTCACATTTGTCTCTCGTTTAAACACTCAAACTTTCATAGATTTTCAACAAAATGTACTAATAGTGACGCGTGGGGGGAGACACGGCCCCGGAAGCACCGCCAGACGTGCGAGGAGCACTGCCACGTCCCCGGACGAGACGCGCACCAACCCCTTGGAGAAGTGTGAGACATGTGCACCCCTCATCGTGGACAAATCCGTGACAGAGCAGCGTGACCGGCGCGAGGCCGAGCGTACACCGGGGCTGCGAGCACGAGATCGAACCGCTGCGCCTGGACCGTGTCCTCGCAGCCCGAGCAACAAACCAACCGCACAAAACCAGCAAAGAGCGGCACGTGGTGGTTTAATCCTGGTCTAGACTTGGTCTAGTCCAGGTTTAGTCCAGGGCCAGTTCAGGTTTAGACCTGGTTTAGACCTGGTTTAGTTCTGGTCTAGACCTGGTTTAGTCCACGTTTAGTCCTGGTCTAGTCTCTTAGCCAATCAGGACGCAGAACACAATGTTACACTATTAAAAAAAAAAAAAAAGTTACACTATAAAAAAAATTGAAAAAAAAAAATCCGCAAAACAGCGAGGCTGCGAACAGTGAAACGCGATAGAGCGAGGGATTACTGTACAGGGGGTCCTCGGGTTACGACGTTGATCCGTTCTTAAGACGCGTCGTAACCCGAATTTCGTCGTAAGTCGGATTTTTGCCTTTGATCTTCCAACCAAAGCACCAATAACTTTTCCATCTCAATAATCAGACCACTACGCTGCTTGGTTATCACTGCCGCTTTCATAGGAACAGATCAGAGCCCACATCAGGTACTTCCGCCCACATTGGGCACGCACACGAGGCCGTCTTCTCCGCCCTACAACCACAACAAAGCGTATTCTTCCGCCGCACGCCGTTCGCGTTTGTTTACATCGCTTACCACGCTAAATCGCGTAAGATGGAATGACGCGTAATTTTTTTATTTATTTTTTTATGGGGGCGCGTTCGTAACCACGAAATGGCGTAAGTCGAGACCGACGTAACCCGAGGACCCCCTGTATTTCATTTGTCCTATTGTCAACAACATGTACACTGTATGTGAAACATGGAAATAAAAAGAAAAAAAAAGAATCCTGCATTATTAGTCTGTCCACATCTCCAAAGCTCAAAATGCTCTGTTCCACCTTGTGATGTCATGAAGTGGTAGATTTCAAGTTAGCAGCTACCTTTTACCTTTGGTTCAGTAGAGATTGGCAATTCCAGGTTTGAATAATGATCCAAATTATTCTAGTGAAGGCGTATAGAGTTTCAGAACACAGTGGAGAATTCCATGTATTACCACACGACACCACAAGGTGGAACAGAGTATATAATGAAACAAAACATGACTCCAGGTATGTTTGCGAAGAGGAAACGTTATAGCAGATCAGAAGTAGCGTAATATGGACCCTTTGACACAGTTGCTCCTTTGTCGTTCTTATTTTCATTCTCATCATGATCAAGAAGATGGTGCTAACTTTGACCCTCAAATTTTTTGCGCCATCGCTCTTAAAGCCCCAGTGTGTAGGATTCGTGGCGCATAGGTGGATGGTGCTATTGCACTTTCTGTTTTAGCTACGGCAGACCTTGAGGGTCACCCGCGCATGAGCCGCGCGCCGCTACTGTATAAATAAAACGCGGTCCCGTTTTTTTTTTTTCTTTTCTCATGAAAACACACATTCCCGATCATGTACCATGACACTCTGCACATCAAATGAAACCTTACAGTCTCCTCTTTTTGACTATGCAATTCATTTCCCTGCACAACAATCACTCCCCGAGCACATGGGGCTTTTATACGGAAAAGCACAAAACGAGGTTAGCTTACCTTAGAATGCTTTCCACAGGTCAAACTCTGTATTTCACCATAAACTTGCTCTCAATTTGTCCGTAAGGATCCAGCGAATAAAATCCAGTAAAACAATTTAGTCCAAAACACGTGTTAGATCCATTACGACGTCTGATCCGGCAGCATGCTTGTGTTGTTTACCCAAAACCACGAGCCTTGCCGAAGGCGAAGGCGGAGCCCAAATGTCCTTCTGCGGCTCTCGTATTCAAAATGGCTGCCTCTACATGGGGAAGATCCCCTGATGGGTGCTGGTAAAAACCCAACATATTCTGTACACAGGAAAGGAAGACAAGAGAGATTAGGTTTTTTTCACTTGCAAGTGGAGAACAGTCAGAGAGGATGCCCAGGTTACAAAAAATGCTCCTAGCCCATTCTGCTCTGAGCGTCCTGGTTCTCTGTGCCCCCAGCTTGCTATTTATTCAGTTTTTCACATCCCTAGTTTACACGTGGTCTGTCCTGCCCATAAGGGGTGGGGGAACATGTGGCAGGACAGCCGACAAAACATAATCATTAAAACCAAAACATAATCATAACACCCAACACACTTATAAGATAATTCCCAGATATGACATCTTTCACAGGGACAATGTCCCTGAAACTTAGATACTGGAGGAGCCAAACTGTCTGCTTACGTCTCCCCTCGGATATCTGGCCTTTCTGTAACTCAAAACATAAGATCACAAATCACGCACTTTTAAAGCTTCATTTCTACAAATTAAAGAATCACAAAAGTTAATAATATATAATTATTCCATCATTTCCCTCCTGTTTATTAATTTTTGTTATATCCCGTGTAACCTCTTCTTTGCAGATTTTCAGTTACCCGTTCATTGTTATTGTACACTCAGAGGGTGTCTAATTTCTTGGACTGTTTCTTGGAATAAGTCAGTCAATTCATTTTGTAAATCTGTTTCTTCGTCAATGGGTGTCGCTAGGGTGCCCTCATAACCTGCCAGTAAATGCATCATTCCTTCCGTGTCTTGTGTTAAGGGTGAGATGGCAGTTGTAATTAATCTATTAATTAATGCTCTTAGACATGGAATACAACAACACCCACATAAGGTCAAAATTGCTGCAAATACTGCTACTGACACTAGGACTGACGTTACCAGGGCTTTGTATTTTCCAAATACATCCAGCCAGCCATCCCACATGGAAGTATCTACCCCCGATTGGTCCTTCATTCGCTTGTTCATAGCTCTTAGGCCATCCAAGGCCTTAGTGAGTTTACCTTCGGGAGCGGTGTTATTCGTACAACGTACAACACACATCCCCAAAGATTGCACACACTCCTCGTTTCTCGGCTAATAACATGTCGAGCGCTATGCGATTCTGGAAGGCCATGAGTGAGGTAGCTTTAAGTTGGTCATGTACAGCAGATAGTGCAGTTTCGGTGTAGTTGCCAAGTTTCTGGACGTTATAGTGGATGTAGTTGATTCTGTCTACATTTTTGTTAGGCGTAATTGGAAGGAATGCAGCTATAACTGGTGTATTTTCAAATCCTGCTGCTATTTCAAAAGATCAAAGTTAGCTTTTATTGTCAATTCTGCCATATGTGTTCAACATACAGTGAAATTTCGTTTCTCTCTGGCCAGGTAGTGCAAAAAGACAGTGTACAAGATACAATATGAAGACAAAACACAACAAAAACTATCTAGGACAGAGATCTAAAGTTAAAACTAAAGTCTAAGATCTAAAATCTTAAAACAGTGCAACATAATAAATAAACCCCTATATACAGATTTCCAAAGTGTGCAGTGTGCATCAAAAATGTGCAATAGAATGTGCATTGGAGTTAAGATAAAATAAATGTGCAACAGTGCAACAGTCGTCCTTAGCAGCAGTTTTTTAAAGGGTCTTGAGTGATATATTTGATTTGCTAATTTATATTCGTCAGGTACGCCCCCTAGGGACGCCCACAGCGTCAAAGTAGGTCTTCTAATCACGGGGTGTGGCTAGTTCGCTTCCTTCTATTTAAATGTCCTGGAAGCACAAGTTGGTAATGTGCACTTATCTCTTCTGCAGTCATTGGTTGGACTATCACTGGCATAATCAGTGTAATCAAAGCACAACGACCTGAAGTATTGGACTAGTCTGGTTAACACCTGACCATATCACAAGTGAGATATGGGTCTGGAAACTCGCTTCGAAAAATCCCGTAGCGGAGGTGTGGTTAGCGATTGCCAACGGCCGTTTATTGGGCGTTATGAATGTCTATCATTGAGCGTATACGTAAGTCCATAGCCAATCATGTCAGTTGTCAGTTCAAACTACAAGCTTCCGTTTGTCATGTAGTACGCGTCACCGTCTTGCCACACCTCCCCCGCTCTCTGATTGGGGCCCTAAATCTGGGACTCTCGCTTGGACGAGTTTCCAGGCCGCCTTCCAGTTCGAAACGAACGGAAGCGGCCTGGGAATTCCCAGGCTAGTATTGGACAGTATTTTGTCATAGATCTTGTCTTCACCGCACCACCACCACCACACGTCTGATCTGGATATCACTTTCATGTTGTCACCTCCACTAATGTTAGTTTCACAAAATTCCTGCTGGATTTTCCCTAAGATGTTTTTTGTTCCATTGAAATTTATACACATAAAAAATTTAAGTGCTACTTTAGCATCAAATACTGATTTAATCTTTACAGGTTGGGTGACTGGAAAAGTTTTATCCAAGTCAGAACAGTTTGGTGGATTGGTGTGAGTCATTACAGGTATTATACATGTCTTGTTAATGGGTGCAGGGACTACTTTCAGAACTGGTCTAGATCCCAAACATACTAAACAGTCTGATAGTGATGAATTAGCTGCTTGTTCCATCATTAACAACCAGTTGTTGCTGAGTCCTGATATTCCTGTAGCTATTAGAAACCAATCATCTGTTTTTTGCTCGTTGTTGTTGTTATTTATTCTAATCTTTGTAGTAGTGAAAGTTTGTGGTCCTATCTCTAGACTTTCCTTCTGCTGAGGCAGTTCTGTCGAGTCAGCCTGTGTTATGTTAGAACATATAAAAACTTTGTGCATGGGTCTTCTCCTGATTTATAAATACATAACAATAAGGTATAACATGGTACTTTAAGACCATGACCTCCTGATTCTATTCCTTCTTCTAATGGTTCTGCTGTTGTGTTAAAGAACATTACTAAAGTTAATTTGCCATTCAATTTAATCACTTCCATCTTAAGTCTTCTAGCCCATTTTTTTTTTAGACTCCTGTTCCCACCCATAACTATCTTTAGCCCACGTTTTATCTGATACCATACTAGTAGGGATGTCATTACAAAGAATGTCAACAATATCCAACACATTATAGCTGTCTTTAACCATTTTGGTATTCTATTCCTGTGATTTATCTGCATCTTTGTAGTTTATAACCTTTTTGCAATGACTTTGATGAATCCAAGTTGCTCTCTCAGCTATTTTTAGTGCTGTTGGGGTTGTTAACAATACTTGATAAGGACCTTCCCACTTAGGTGAATACCAGTGTTTTTTCTTAATGCTTTTCACCAAGATCCAGTCCCCTGGTTCCACTAACTCTTCTTCCTGTTGAGAACAGGGTTGTTCTACTTCAGTATGTTTGTTATTTTGCTTTTCAAACATTTTTCTCATGTGTGAAGCTAAGTCCATATCTTCCCCATCTTCCCATATTTGTTTAAATTGTGGTATTTTATATGGTCTACCAAACAATATCTCAAATGGAGTTAACCCTTGTATAGCTGTAGTATTTAATTCTAACTTGACTAAATCTAAACATTTAGTCCATGGTCTTTTAGTTTCTTCCATACATTTTTTAAGTCTGGTTTTTATAGTACCATTTCTTCTCTCTATTAGTCCCGCTGACTGTGGGTGATATGAACAGAAGTTTTTTAGTTTTATATCAAATTTCTTTCCTATCAATTCTATGGTTTCATTAACAAAATGTTTAGCATTATCCGATCGGGTCACTTCCACTAATCCATATCTAGGTATAATTTCTTTGCATAACGCTTTCGCTACTGTTAATGCATCTGGATGTCTAGTTGGAAATATCTCTGTCCATTTTGAAAACACATCTATGATTACTAAACAATATTTCATACCTTCACTTTGATTTAATTGAATAAAATCCATCTGTATTTCTTGAAATGGGTATTGTGGTTCTGGAAATTTACCTCTAGTTGGTCTAAGATTTCCTTGTGGATTATGTTTTGCACATATTAGGCATCTTCTACAAAAAAATTTTTTTAGTAGTTATTATTAAATACTGCGTATTTATCATAGATACCATCCCTCCTGTTGAGACATGTGATTTACCATGGCTCAATATTGCTGCGTATCTATATAAATTCTGTGGTAGTATTGGTTTATTTTCTGGTCACATATATATGTCGTTTTTTTATTTGTGCTCCTTTTCTTTTCCATAAGTTTATTTCAGTTTTAGGGCTTTGTTCTTGCATGTCTTGTAGGTTTTTTTGTTTAGTTGGGTCCCTTCCATTAAAGAATATGTATTTATTTTGTATTCTGCTGCGTCTTTAGCTGTTTTATCTGCCATTGCATTTCCTCTTGTTACTTCATCTGTTCCTGATTTGTGTGCTACACATTTACAAATCGCTATTTTATTTGGTAATTGTACTGCTTTTATTAATTCTGTTAATAATTCCGCATGAGTTACTGGTTTTCCTGTAGAAGTCTTCATTCCTCTATTTTTCCAATATTGTGCAAATACGTGAGTTGTCGCATATGCATATTGACTATCTGTATATATTGTTACGTTCTTGCCTTTAAATAATTTGCATGCTTCTGTTAGTGCTACTAATTCTGCTGCTTGTGCCGAATAATTTGGAGGTAATTTATTTGCTTTTAATACTTTATTTACTGTTGTTACTGCATACCCTGTCTGTGTTTTTCCATAATTGTCTTTTTTAGATGATCCGTCTACAAATACAGTTTCTGCTCCTTCAATTGGAGTATCTAATAAATCTTCTCTACATTTTGTTGATTGTTCTACTAATTCTTTACAATTATGTGGGATTCCGTCATCCTCAGTCGGCATTAAAGTGGCTGGATTTAAAACTGTACATCTTTCTATGGTTAAATGTGGTTGTGAATATAAATTTATCATACATGAAAGATGTCTTGCTGGTGATAAAAATGAGTGATTGCTCTGTAATAGTAATACTGCTACAGCGTGTGGTACTTTGAGTGTTAATGGGTGAAATAACACTACTGTTGCTGAAGCTTCTACTGCTACAGGTGCTGCTACCACGGCTCTCAGCCAGTGTTGGTATAGCTTGCGCTACACTGTCAAGTTTAATTGAATAGTAGGCTATAGGTCTTAGTTTGGTTCCATGCAGTTGTGTGATTACTGACGTCATAAATATGCCTTTACAATCTAGCATTTGCACAAAGGGTTTTGAATAATCCGGTAAGGCTAAACTTACACTTAAAACTAAAGTTTGTTTTAGATCACAGAATGCCTTTTCTGCCTCCTGCATCTATTTTAATTTATCTTTCATTGCTATTGGAGTCTCATATATTATCATATTGGAGTCTTATATTATTATCATTTATTATCATTATTACTATTTTCCATTATTATTATTATTACGTATTACTATTTATATTATTTATTACTTACTTTATCCCCTCCCTGCCTGCATGCACTTTTTCCCCTCTTGTCCAAATGTCCTGGAGCTACTGTGGCGAGTAAATTTCTCCTGTGTGAGATCAATATAGGCTTATCTTATCTTATATTAGTTGACTTAATGGATGTGTTAATTCTGCATAACATGGAATCCATTGTCTGCAGTAATTCGTTAATCCTAAAAAAGACATCATTTGTTTTTTGGTTTCTGGTTTTGGTGCATTCAAGATAGCTGTTTTTCTATCATTAGTAACTGCTCTGCCTCCATTACTGAGAGAATATCCTAAATATATGACTTCTTGTTTACAAAATTGTACTTTATTTTTACTTGTTTTATGTCCGTTTTCTGCTAGATATTTTAATAACGCTATTGTATCTTTTTGGCATGTTTCCTTATCTGGTGATGAAATCAAAATATCATCCACGTAAAGTAAGATTTGACTTCCTCCTGGAGGTGTGAATTTAGACAAATTCGAACTCATAGCCTGTGAGTAAATTGTGGGAGATTCACAGTAACCCTGTGGTAACCTGGTATAAGTATATCTTCTATTGTTATAGGTAAATGCGAATAAAAACTGGCTATCTTCACGAATTGGAATTGAAAAGAAAGCATTTGAAATGTCTATAACCGTAAAGTATTGTGAATTTGGTTGTAATGAATTTAGAAGTGTATGTGGATCAGGAACACATGGTGCTCTCTGAATCACTGCTTGGTTTACTGCTTGTAGATCTTGTATCATTCTCCATCCTACAGATGGCGCTGCTTTTTGTACTGGAAATGACATGTATTGGCCAAAATAATGCTTGTCTAGTCCACTTGTGACATCCTGTCTCAGCTGTTGGTCCTGTAGTTATCCAGTCTGTACATTTGAGTCTTTTGAGATACACTCTAGTTTGTGGCTGCACTATGATAAATAAACTAGGACTAAACCAGAACTGAACCAGGTCTAAACTAGGACTAAAAGAGATCTAAATCAGGTCCAAACCAGATAAAAAAAAATAAAAAATAAAATAAACTCTTTTTCTTCGGGTCCCAGGAGGATATTTGATATAATATAATATGAAAAGCAGAATTAGACGTATAGTAGATTTGCCAGGCGGAGGCGGAGTGCAAACATGCGCCCTGGACACGGCCAAAAGGTGAGCCCGGTGCGGCCAAAAGGTGAGGAGTTGTACAGTTGTAGGGAGTATGTATGAAGGTAGTCCTGTATGTGGAGTTTGCGTGTTCTGCTTGTGTCTGGGTGGTCTTATTCCATATGGTAAACAACTCCAGAAGCATTACCATTTGAGAATCTGAATCTGATGTTTCGAGGGGCCTAAATTCCTCAGCTCAAGTAACTATTGTAAATATTTTTTACTCTAATAGTCTGCATAATAATCTGCATAGATCTTTTCTCTTAACTGTATTATCTCTACAGTGTTTAACTTCCCTTTAAAATTATATTTTGTTGTCCATAATTTCAGGTATTTTGTTTTGTCTTTATTTTGTTGCGCAACAATTTTATAATCCTTACTCTGAAGTTTTGTCTGTTTGTTTCCCATTTTTTTGGTCAATTTAGTCCAACCTTTTTAATCCAGAGTGGAGTCACTATAGGTTGGGATGTGTTTTTGTTCAGACAGTAATAATCAGTATTGTAGTATTTTTCACTTCAACCTGCCACAGTGCAATGCAGGTGGAAAAATCTTGCCTTTGCATCTACAATACGTTACTGTATTATTCTGAACAGTTTATATGAATTACAGTGTTAACGGCCTGTAATTCCAGTCATACACACTTTCACACAGAACTTTTATTCCTTTGAGTACGATTTTCACGGTCTTTTATTATCTAGCCAGTAACTAACCTGTTACCCGATAAAGGGATACCGCATCCTTCAGTAATTTACTAACTGTATGTGACTAACCTGTCACCCGTTAGAAGGATACTACTCCACCCAGTGTTTTACTACCTGCCAGTGACTCTCCCGCCACCCGATAGAGGGACACTAGTCCACGTTTTACCTAATAGAGCCTAGGATTTTTAGGGTTTTCTACGCGCTATGACCCTCAGTCACACACGTTTTAAACTTAGACGTACTCACTCAGTTCTTTTAGTCTGGTTGTCTTCCTCCTTCGGTATCCCGTCAACCCTCAGACTCCAAGCGATGGTTGAGAGTCGGCCGGTAAAGGTTTCAGATGCAGTGGCCACTGTCTTTCCCGAATCTCAGACACCTCCTGGAGTCTTTAGGTGTATTGGAATCCGGCTTACAAAGGACCATTTGATCGGTGCTGGTAAAAACCCAACATATTCTGTACACAGGAAAGGAAGACAAGAGAGATTAGGTTTTTTTCACTTGCAAGTGGAGAACAGTCAGAGAGGATGCCCAGGTTACAAAAAATGCTCCTAGCCCATTCTGCTCTGAGCGTCCTGGTTCTCTGTGCCCCCAGCTTGCTATTTATTCAGTTTTTCACATCCCTAGTTTACACGTGGTCTGTCCTGCCCATAAGGGGTGGGGGAACATGTGGCAGGACAGCCGACAAAACATAATCATGAAAACCAAAACATAATCATAACACCCAACACACTTATAAGATAATTCCCAGATATGACATCTTTCACAGGGACAATGTCCCTGAAACTTAGATACTGGAGGAGCCAAACTGTCTGCTTACGTCTCCCCTCGGATATCTGGCCTTTCTGTAACTCAAAACATAAGATCACAAATCACGCACTTTTAAAGCTTCATTTCTACAAATTAAAGAATCACAAAAGTTAATAATATATAATTACAGGGGGTCCTCGGGTTACGACATTGATCCGTTCTTAAGACGCGTCGTAACCCGAATTTCGTCGTAAACCGGATTTTGCCTTTGATCTTCCAACCAAAGCACCAATAACCTTTCCATCTCAATAATTAGACCACTACGCTGCTTGGTTATCACTGCCGCTTTCATAGGAGCAGATCAGAGCCCACATCAGGTACTTCCGCCCACATTGGGCACACACATGAGGCTGTCTTCTTCTCCCTACAACCACAACAGAGCGTATTCTTCCGCCGTGCGCCGCACGCCGTTCTCGTTTGTTTACATCTCTTACCACGCTAAACCGCGTAAGACGGAATGACGCGTAATATATACTTTTTTTTTTAATGGGGGCGCGTTCGTAACCACGAAACGTCGTAACCCGAGACCGTCGTAACCCGAGGACCCCCTGTATTCCATCATCCCCCTTTTATGTGACTATATCTAAGTCCAAAAGAATACTTTGATTTCATGATGGAAGTGAAAAGGCTTGGAAAACAATGTATTTTTGAATGGGTATCTTCAATTTCAGTAATTAACGGGTAAAAATCTTACACACTGTCCCTTTAAATTCTGCGTAATCTCACTGAATCCTGGAGAGACGTTTTCTTCGTAGCATTCTGGCTTTGGCAACACCTCATCTGAGTCTACTGACGTCTCATTTCAAAGCTCGACTTCAATGAGAGCTCTTTGAATGAAGTGTGTAGCTGGTTTAACCTCTCACCCACAACTCCACCATCACTGCACACAGTTTTTCTTTAGATTAAAGGCCGCTGACTTTAAAGAGATTATTACATGTTTTTCATTCAATGAGATTAAAGACATCGCTCACTATAGGCTCTGATATGTCACAGGCCCTTCTCTTTGTAATATAGACAGTGGAATGAGCACAAAAGAACATAAAGCAAACTCTTTTCATGTAGACTGAAAGAGGAGCTATGTCCCTGATAGTGTCATTGAAACTCAAATGAAATGTGTTTTGGTTTTTTTTGTTTTTTTAAATGTGACCAAGAAATTCTCTTAACAACATCGGTACTGTTACTGTATTACACAAAATGAACATGTTTGAATTAGGGATGTCAACAATTAATCGACTTACAATTAATTGTCGATCAAGACGTTGGCCGAACAAAATGCATTAATTGTAACTAATCGCTAGAGGGCGCTACTCTGGAATGTGAACACGAGATGTGAACCCACTCGCGAGAAAGACCATAGTGTTACATCATGTAACCCTTTCCTCTCTGGATGTTGCCGTACAACTCACAGTAGAGCTGGACCTAGAACCATATATTTTTGAAATGATAAAAGCATGTCACTTACATGCTTTTATCATTTCTTGATTGTTCTGGTTTGAGGCCCTGTAATGTTTTATGCTGTGTCCAGGGGCCCTGTGAAATGTATATTTTGTACTGTAACCCTTCACAGATTAAGGGGGAGAAATATTGTTGATGCCTTAGTTCAAAATAAATGTTGAGAATGTCCTAAAAATAACCTGGATTCACTGGTTTCATCATAATATGTAGACTAAATAACATTCTGTTATTTCATTTCTTCTGTTCCTTTTAATTTCAAGATTTCCATGCTGCAAGTGCAACAACTGAGCCAGTCCTCAATTTATTTTCAATAAATAATGTATTTTGTTATCCAGCATCAATACATTTGTCTGCTTTTTACTAAGGAATAATTAATTGAGGAATATACAATATAATAATACTATGATATATTTTTGACTCAGTGTTATGTTACTATAGCTTATATTCTTAAAGACCCTATTGAAACACTCAAATTCAGGTGAAAAACGCCGCTTATCAGTTAATCGTAAGTTGACAAGGGTTAGGGTTAGGTCAATCAACTATAGATTTATGAATTAATCGATAATTTGCATCCCTAGTTTGAATGTTGTTTCCTCATCAAAAACATACCTGGAGTTGTGTTTTGTTTCATTCACACATGAGTTCTTCTCTTAAACTTGTTCCACCTTGTGATGTCCTGTGGTAATGCAAGAAAAGCTCCATTATGTTTTCTTTAACTCCATACATTTTCACTAGAATTATTTGGATAGTTTCATTATTTTGATTGCCAATCAACACTGAACTAAAGGTCAAAGGTAGCTCTTAAAGGGATATGCCACCCCCAGGTCAAACTTGGGCATCTCCCCACAGTCCAGAGACTAAAATAAGTGGTGGAAAGCGTTTTCCTGCTCACCCAGCCATTGTCCGAGTCTGTCGCCACTGACCGCCGCGGTATCTGCAGCTCCTCCCCGTTAGACTGGAGTCTAACGTCGCCAGAGAAAGATTTCGGCCAAAAGGAATTAATTTGCTCGATGCGTTTCCCAATTACTTTCTGTGTAGTGCGCATTCATATCGAGTGCAAATAAATGTGCAAATCAACACGGAGAGCTTGACTTGGTCATTTTGGGTGGGAACTATTTTTCAGTGCGGAAAAAGACAGACGAAGCACACACCACGCTGCGTAACAGGGGAACTGCCTTCCTGGTGCGTAACTGGGATTCCCCTGTCAGCGTGGTGTGTGCTAATAATGCAAACAGTCATGTTTTTGCTGAAGTAGAATCCTTATAACATGGCTTAAAGCTCACAATAGTCCATTTTGTGCAAGACCTTTAAATGTACACCATGCAACTTCACAGATACGAGGGTCATTTAATAAATAAGGTGACTTTTTCGGTATAAGGACTGCTAATACAGATAGAAGCTTACTTTTTTTTTTTTTTCAACGTAGTCTCCCAGCACTGTCACACACTTTCACATCTGTGGACAAGCTTCCGTATTCCCTCAGCGTAAAAATCTTTGGACTGATGTCTCAGCCAGTCGCTCACAACACTTTTGACTTCATCGTCACTTTCAAACCAACAGATAAGCTCAAAGTCCTGGCAATGTCATCCACTGTCACCCTTCTGTCAGACTGAATGAGGTCATTGACTGATTCGATCACAGGAGACCTCCCAGTCCTGTCTTCATCCTTCGTCCTTCTTTAAACAATTTAGCCCACTTGTAGACATTTTTTTGGCTGAAACACGTGGCACCATACACAGTTGACAATCTCCTATGAATTTCAACGGGCTTGCGCCCTTCAGCAACCAAAAACTTGATAACTGACCGCTGTTCAATCCTGGAGCATGCTTCTTGGTCGGCAGTCTTTGTTAATCGCCAAAACTCTCAAAGTTTTTTTTTATCTGCAAAAGAAATTAAATCCATGTGAAAAAGAAGTAAAACAAAACAAAAAAATAAAAAAGTAAGCTTCTATCTTCCTTATACCGAAAAATTCACCTTATTTATTGAATGACCCTCGTATGTTCTAATCTGTTCTAATCTTATGTTGCTTGTGTGTGCAACTGTTTTGATTTAATTTTGTTGCATTTGTTGTATGTCAATGTGGTTTTCTCCATTCAGAGAATCCTTCCTTGAACAGAATTGGAGGTGTCAGACATCATTTGTCTCCATCTATAACTCTATCCTCAAACATAATCAAAACAAACAAAGAAAACAATAGGGCGGCCAGGTCAGGTCCAGAGGTGTGAAAACACCCATTATGGCCCTGAATGGTTCTGCTAACAAGACCCCACACTCCACTCCCACTGCATATTGAATAGGCCCATCTAACTAACACAAACTGTAAACAAATAGGTGTGGTAGTCTCAGAGTCATTTCACTGTATTTAGCTCCTCCCTTCAGGCAGTGTCCACCAGCGTCTGCCCAGAAGTGAGGAAGCAGCTTGGATGAGCTGCGAAACGCATTCGACTAAATAAACTTTTGTCCAGTTGACAAATTTAATTTCTCCTTTTGCCGTGGATTCTGCCTGGTCGACTGAGTGATTCTACACTCATTTATTGTATTGTATTTCAAGTATGGCAACCCAGTGGATTCATTTTGAAACTATATTGATAAATATTGGCTTCAAACTAGGACTGTACACTAGTATAAAACAGACATAGCTAACCCACTAGCCACCATGTTCCAAACAGGAAGTGAGCAGTGAGCCTCGTCATTTTGGTCTTAAAGGTCCCATGGCATGAAATTTTCACTTTCTGAGGTTTTTGAACGTTAATGTGAGCTCCCCTACCCTGTTTAGCCCCCCCCCCCATGGTTAAAAGTTGCGAAATGTCTAAACTGAGCATTTGCGATCCTTTTCTGCGTTACAAAAAATCGGAGCTCAAACGGGCGATTTTGAACAAGGAAACTTATTGACGTCAGATCGAAAAAAGAAATGCAAATGCAGTTCCACCCCCGTCTGTCTGTCCTCAGCGTCTCTGTATATCCCGCCCAGAGAGTTTGGACTGCGAATGCGCTAGGCAATGCGAAATGCGTTTTTTTATTTGCCTGGAGGCACGTCCGAGTGTTTCTAGGCTCGGAAGTCCTTTATCTGAGCCTCTGGACCTTTGAACAGCAGTGGTTTAATTTTATTTTATGTGGAAATGTGTTTATTTTTCAATGGAACGCTTCTAACCCCCCCGTGCAAAAACACGGAAATGGATCAGCTGAGAGCTCAGAGCGAGAGCGGAGAGTTTGACCACGCCCCCACCCTCTACTATTTGTTTATTTCATTCATAAAGTATAAAAAGACATCAACATTTGTGATAACAATACAAAATATTGAATGAAAGGGAGCAGAAAGAAGAGTTATCTTATGTTATCTGCCCCCTCTTCCCTATACTATAGGCCAGCTCTTTTCTCCTTATTTGCATTCAAGCAACAACGCCCATTATGACCTGTTCTGAGGGAGAAAAATTACTCTTTCTCATCTTATCTCTCTTTCTCATGCACTGAGTGTTGATTTTGAAGAAGGATTCATTTACAGTATTAGGGAACCATTAAGGAGCCATATAAAAGCATCAAGAAGTACCATGTCATGGGACCTTTAAAATGTTCATATTAACCCGCTGTATGTGATCCTGGTGTTTTTATTTCACTATTTTTTTTCATAAATAATAAATTCCTAATATGGAACTCGGCTCCAAATTCACCCCTGACATCATACTCCTCTATAGTCCACTTCTCCATACAGTCTTTGGTTCAAGGCAATAGAATCACACACACAAAGAGACTCCCTAATTCAAAAAGAGGCTAACTACTCTGCCATCGCCCACTGCTCATAAGTGATAAAAAGCGAATGACATTGTGCTGTACTTTGACATTGCTCCATGCGTTTGTGGTTGAGTCCTGAGCTTCATTAGACAGTTGCTGTATAATGAGCCGGTTTGGGGGGTTGCCAAACGTGCACACAGAAGGTCGTGTGCCAAGGTCGTAGAGAATCATTCGATATAAACCCCTATAATCTGTCAGAGCAAAGGCAAATCTATCCATGAATTCATCAAACCTGGCAACCCACTGTGATCTTTCCTCAGTGGCGTATTTACCGTGGGACCATGGCGTCTGAACAGCGGGAGGTGGAGGTGAGGGAAAGGAAAAACTACTGATCCTGTAAATGCAGGCTTTGAGAAAAACAGCCCACTGCTCGTTCCCCTCTGAAATGAAAGTCACAACATGGTCATTTTCTACATCAGGCTGGACAACGCTGCAATTGGGAGGACGGTTAACCACTCTGCAACTCTGCCCCTAACAACAAAATAAAAATAGTTCAGAGAATAAATTTATGTTTTTTTATGAATATGTCTAATTGGGACAAAAAAAGAAAGAAATTGTACCTCAGGATAGACTAAAAAAATCGTACCTCACTGTAAACTTTTCATAAACATTGTATGCATATAGATTATTGGAATAGCATTTTAATTTACAGGGGGTCCTCGGGTTACGACGGTCTCGACTTACGTTTCGTGGTTACGAACGCGCCCCCATAAAATTTTTTTTTTTTTTAAATTACACGTCATTCCATCTTATGCGGTTTAGCGTGGTAAGCGACGTAAACAAACGCGAACGGCGCGCTGCACACGGCGGAAGAATACGCTTTGTTGTGGTTGTAGGGCGGAGAAGACGGCCTCGTGTGCGTGCCCAATGTGGGCGGAAGTACCTGATGTGGGCTCTGATCTGCTCCTATGAAAGCGACAGTGATAACCAAGCAGCGTAGTGGTCTAATTATTGAGATGGAAAGGTTATTGGTGCTTTGGTTGGAAGATCAAAGTCAAAATCCGACTTACGACGAAATTCGGGTTACGACGCGTCTTAAGAACGGATCAACGTCGTAACCCGAGGACCCCCTGTAATTGATTTGAATGCAACAGTTTGAAATTAATCAAATTTTCTATTACATGAGTAAAAGAAACAACCTATTACAATTCTAAATATAGCCGCAAGCGGCGATGATCGGCCCTCGCTTGCACTCGGGGAGGGGGGTGGCGCTAACGCACCATTTTCCTCCCCTTTTTTCTAGCTGGATGCATGTGTGAGTTTGTGCGTTATCTGGATGCATGTGTGAGTTTGTGCGTTATCTGGATGCATGTGTGTGTTTGTGCGTTATCTGGATGCATGTGTGTGTTTGTGCGTTATCTGGATGCATGTGTGAGTTTGTGCGTTATCTGGATGCATGTGTGAGTTTGTGCGTTATCTGGATGCATGTGTGAGTTTGTGCGTTATCTGGATGCATGTGTGTGTTTGTGCGTTATCTGGATGCATGTGTGTGTTTGTGCGTTATCTGGATGCATGTGTGTGTTTGTGCGTTATCTGGATGCATGTGTGAGTTTGTGCGTTATCTGGATGCATGTGTGAGTTTGTGCGTTATCTGGATGCATGTGTGTGTTTGTGCGTTATCTGGATGCATGTGTGAGTTTGTGCGTTATCTGGATGCATGTGTGAGTTTGTGCGTTATCTGGATGCATGTGTGAGTTTGTGCGTTATCTGGATGCATGTGTGAGTTTGTGCGTTATCTGGATGCATGTGTGAGTTTGTGCGTTATCTGGATGCATGTGTGAGTTTGTGCGTTATCTGGATGCATGTGTGTGTTTGTGCGTTATCTGGATGCATGTGTGAGTTTGTGCGTTATCTGGATGCATGTGTGAGTTTGTGCGTTATCTGGATGCATGTGTGAGTTTGTGCGTTATCTGGATGCATGTGTGAGTTTGTGCGTTATCTGGATGCATGTGTGTGTTTGTGCGTTATCTGGATGCATGTGTGAGTTTGTGCGTTATCTGGATGCATGTGTGAGTTTGTGCGTTATCTGGATGCATGTGTGTGTTTGTGCGTTATCTGGATGCATGTGTGTGTGTGTGTTGAAAGCCTGGGGGTGAGGTGGGGAGGAGTTGTTTGTTTTGCCTTTTAATTTAAATTCTTTTAAGAGGAGGGTCACTCATAAGCCTTTCCTGCACTGTTCTGTTATTTTCGATTAAAGTTTATTTTCGATTTGAGTGAAATCGAAAGTTTGAGTGAAATCAGCCAAAGTATGCACAGATTATCACTCGTCGAAATTTGATGGCGAGCTGCAAAAACAAACCTGAAATTTGTGGCGTTTTCACGGAAACATCGTTCAGTCTTTTAGAACGCTTTTAATAACTTAATGTCCCACTTGTCCAAAACCCGAGGAGGAGTTCGTTAAAATACGAGGACAGGAAAATTTGCCTTCGGCGCCCGGTCACGTGCTTGGTCCAATATGGCTGACTTCCTGTTGGTCGCGTATCAATGGTGTACAGGTGTTACCTCACCTTACGAAATTAATTCGTTCCAGAAGTGGTTTCGTAACGTGAATTTTTCGTAAGTTGAGTAGCTATTTCAATGGAAAAGGCCTGATTCGTTCCAAGGTTGTTGTTTTTTTTATAGTGTAACTTTTTTTTTTATAGTGTAACATTGGTTCTGCGTCCTGATTGGCTAAGAGACTAGACAGGACTAAACGTGGACTAAACCAGGTCTAGACCAGAACTAAACCAGGTCTAGACCAGAACTAAACCAGGTCTAGACCAGGTCTAAACCTGGACTGGACCTGGACTAAACCAGAACTGGACCAGGATTAAACTACCACGTGCCGCTCTTTGCTGGTTTCGTGCGGCGTTGTGTCTCCCCCCACGCTTCAAAATGCCTGATGAAGGCCTAGGGCTGAAACGTTGCATGTCTTAATAAACTTCTCATTTTGCAAGTAAGACGGAGTGCGGGATTCTTTTCTCCTTGTATCTAGAGACCAAAATTTAACGTGAAGGCATTTCGCAACTTGGATTTTTCGTATGTAGGGTCTTTCGTAAGGTGAGGTACCACTGTAATATACTTTTTTGTTCCTATTCCCATGATGCATCTGTGTACCAAATTTGGTTTGGCTATGACAAAGTTTTTGCCGGGCGTCCCATTGGCGAGGACAGATGTTTGGCCTGTTGCCATGGCAATGTATTTTGATTTTCCAGGGGGCGATGTCGAGCCATTTTTAAAGATTTTTAAATTTATTTGTAAATTCATTTATTTGGCGTTCTTGAATTTTGTGCAAAATTTCGTGAGTTTTCGTCGGTGGGAAGTACCCGAAATCTGAAAAGTGTATAGGAAAATAAAAAGAATAAGAAAAAACAGAACAATAACAATAGGCCCTATGCTTTAGCGCTTGGGCCTAATTAAATAAAATAAAGACTACGTGATTGTTTTTAATATGTAGAAAAATTCAGTTTTTATTTTAATAGTCATTATGCCTCATAATTAGCATTAGCATTAATAATAAATAATAATAATACATTTTATTTATAAAGTGCTTTTCAAGACACTCAAAGACGCTGTACAGAAGGTAAAATCAGTAATAAAACAAAACAATAAACAATCAGAAAAACATCAAACATTAAGAAAGATTAAAAGCAAAGATTAAAAGCAGTCTCAGTGCATTAGCATTGAGACCCAGACATCTCACAGAAGTGTCCTCTGCTAAAGCATTCATTTTATTTGTGTGCTTTTTATCATGTTGTCAGTGACGTCCACCCACAGCTCCCTGTTCACTGTTTGATCGTTAAATCTTTATTCATTTTAGCACGACTCAGCAAAAGCCCCATATCTGACGACAGAATCAGCAAAGACGTACATGCCATGATCTTCAGCCATATATCTTAATGCTGCATCATACATCAGAGGCCATCCTGAAGCCCCCAAAGTCCACACTTGACAAAAAGCCTCGACACTATCACTATTGTAATATCTTAAGTAAGTATATTTTGGATCTTGAAAGTTATCAGGTATTTATGAATGCTTGTCTTATTTTTTAAAGTTTTAAATGGACTCGCTTCTCCACCATTAACGGATTTTATAAGTTAAAAAAACTACTAACCAACTTAACACGAGAGCATTGACCAGAGGAGAGTGTAACATACAGAGACTCAGGACCAAATCTGGCCAAATGGTGACGTCTATGAGAAGATCACAGTCATGGAACACATTATCTGCCCATATCAGGAACTGTGGGTCCTTCTCAACCTTCAAGAACAAAAATAAACATGCTCTCACAGGTAGATGTTCTTCTTCTTGGAGCCTCTTAAACTCAGAGAATGGTCTATTGTGGTGAACTTGCTGTCATGTCTATGTGCACTTCTGTCTCCTTGCAATTCTGTGTGTTCCTCTAAATGTTCTTCTGTTCTGACTAGGGATGTCAACAATGAATCCACTTACGATTAATTGTCGATCAAGACGTTGGTCGAACAAAATGCATTGATTGCAATTAATCGCTAATCGCGGAACAAGGCAACCGCGCTGCGCCAAGCTCGACTCACAGCCGGCCGCAGGCGCCAACGGCACTGCTCAGCCCGCGCCCGGATTGCGTAGTCTCAGCCCTAGCCACAAACCAGCCGCACGAAACCAGCAGCGGCACGTGGTGGTTTAATCCTGGTTTAGACCTGGTTCAGTCCTGGTTTAGTCCAGGCCCAGTCCAGGTTTAGACCTGGTTTAGTTCTGGTCTAGACCTGGTTTAGTCCACGTTTAGTCCTGGTCTAGTCTCTTAGCCAATCAGGACGCAGAACACAATGTTACACTATAAAAAAAAATGTTACACTATAAAGAAAAAAATTGGAAAAAAGAAATAAATCCGTGAACCGTGATAGAGCGAGGGATTAGTGTATTTTGTTATTCAGCATCAATACATTTGTCTGCTTTTTACAAAGGAATAATTAATTGAGGAATATACAATATAATAATACTATGATATATTTATGACTCAGTGTTATGTTACTATAGCTTATATTCTTAAAGACCCTATTGAAACACTCAAATTCAGGTGAAAAACGCCGCTTATCAATTAATCGTAAGTCGATCGATAAAGTCAATCAACTATAGATTAATGAATTAATCGATAATTTGCATCCCTAGTTCTGACCTGCCTTAGGACAACATATGTAAAGTAACTACTGCGCTCATTCCAGCATATTTACATTGATGCTGCTTGTCGTCATGTTGATTAATATGCATTGTCCTAATTCAAATAAATACATAAACAAATAAATAGATTCATAACCGGACAAGAAGTAGTGACGCTAACGGTGAGGGTGTGCACAAAACCTATTAACACAAAGTAAGTCATACCGCAATACCACAATGTTATTCTTTATTGAGTTACAAAAAGACACACATTGAGGTGTGACTTTACAAAGACGAGCTGCGTCCACAGGTGGATTAACCAATCTGAGAAAAATAAATAAATAAATCAATCAATTAGGGCTGTCAGTTTAGCTCATTAATTACATAAATTAATTACACTGCAAATTAACGCGTTATAAAAATTAACGCAATTAATTGTGAGTGGCAATTCAATTCAATTCAATTTGGCGTGCGGCGAGCAAATTGCTGTTCGGGCCTTTGAACGGCAAGTTTATTTATAAAAAGAACGAAGACGGGACTATTAACAAGAACGCAGTGATTTGGAGCTTTTGTCAAAAAGAATTTTCCGATCACCGAAGCTGCTCCAGCCTGACGGATCATTTGAACGACAAACACGTCCGGACAAGTTCCATCGTTACCGGTGATAGAGCGAGTGTGAGCGCACTTCACCAAACCACCAAACCACCAAACCACCAAACCACCAAACCACGCTCGCAGAATTTGGGAAACGATAGAGCAAAGCGAACACTTGAAAACTGACAAACTCAATCGCAAAGTGGGTTTGTTCGCTCACTCACTCACTCACTCACAATCTCTCTCTCTCTATCTCTCCCCCTCTCTCAATCTCTCTCTCCCTCAACCTCTCTCTCAGTCTCTCTCTCTCTCAATCTCTCTCTCAGTCTCTCTCTCTCTCCATCTCTCCCTCTCTCTCAGTCTCTCTCTCTCACAATCTCTCTCTCTCAAGCTCTCTCTCTCTCCATCTCTCCCTCTCTCTCAGTCTCTCTTTCTCTCTCAAGCTCTCTCTCCATCTCTCCCTCTCTCTCAATCTCTCTCTCAGTCTCTCTCTTTCTCAATCTCTCTATCGCTCTCTCTCGCTCTCTCTCTATCTCTCTTTATCTCTCCCTATCTCTCTCTCTCCCTCCCTCTCTCACTCTCTCTCTCTCTCTCTCTCTCTCTCAATCTCTCTATCGCTCTCTCTCCCTCTCTCTCAATCTCTCTCTCTATCTCTCCCTATCTCTATCTCTCCCTCCCTCTCTCAATCTCTCTCTCTCAAGCTCTCTCTCTCCATCTCTCCCTCTCTCTCAGTCTCTCTCTCAATCTCTCTCCATCTCTCCCTCTCTCTCAGTCTCTCTCTCAATCTCTCTCTCTCCATCTCTCCCTCTCTCTCAGTCTCTCTCTCAATCTCTCTCTCTCCATCTCTCCCTCTCTCTCAATCTCTCTCTCAATCTCTCTCTCTCTCTCTCACACATACTATTAAAATGCAATTAATTAGATTAATTAATTACAAATCCTGTAATTAATTAGATTATTATTTTTTTAATCGCCTGACAACACTAAAATAAATAAATAAAAATAAAAACAAAGGACTGAGAAATAGTGTACAGATTTTTTGCAGAATCAACGATCAAAGCACCAAACTTACTTATCTTGGAAGAGTTTATACAGTATATTTTGTTATGAATTGATTGATTGATCCGTATTTATTTTGAGTTTGTGCCAAGACAGAAACAATAATCATATACATATTATACATTGTAAACAACAGAAAAGCACATTTCTCGAAAAGGAGTGGGGAAGAAGAAAAACCTATATTAACTCACCCCTGTGGTTACTTATGTACATTGATCGCATCTTTACAAATATCTACATATTATAGGCTACTTAAAGATCCCATGACATGGTACTTCTTGATGCTTTTATATGGCTCCTTAATGGTTCCCTAATACTGTAAATGAATCCTTCTTCAAAATCAACACTCAGTGCATGAGAAACAGAGATAAGATGAGAAAGAGTCATAAATATCTCTCTCAAACTCTTTATTCTGGGCGTTGTTGCTTGAATGCAAATGAGGAGAAAACAGCTGGCCAATAGTAGAGGGTGGGGGCGTGGCCAAATGCTCCGCTCACAGATCAGAGCCCACAGCTGATCCATTTCCTTGTTTTTGCACGGGGGAGAGATTTGAAGCGTTCCATTGAAAAATAAACACATTTCCACAGAAAATAAAATTAAACCACTGCTGTTCAAAGGTCCAGAGGCTCAGATAAAGGACTTCCGAGCCTAGAAACACTCGGACATGCCTCCAGGCAAATAAAAAAACGCATTTTGCATTGCCTAGCGCATTCGCAGTCCAAACTCTCTGGGCGTGATTTACAGAGACGCTGAGTACAGACAGACGGGGGTGGAACTGCATTTGCATTTCTTTTTTCAATCTGACGTCAATAAGTTTCCTTGTTCAAACTCGCCCGTTTGAGCTCCGATTTTTTGTAACGCAGAAAAGGATCGCAAATGCTCAGTTTAGACATTTCGCAACTTTTAACCATGGGGGGGGGCTAAACAGGGTAGGGGAGCTCACATTAACGTTCAAAAACCTCAGAAAGTGAAAATTTCATGCCATGGGACCTTTAATATCATTTTTTCAATACAATATTTTTGAGAGATCCGCAATACGGTCAGACAAGCTAAATGCCATACTGCGGAACATTCAGAAAAAGCAATAACACCTCCAAGTTACTAGTTCACCATTAAGCTTAAGGGGCTGATTCACATCCTTCTCTCAAAGTTTAAGGTATGGTTCAAACTTTTAAAATTATCTTTGCTCTGTGTAACTTTCGGAGGAGTGCATAGGAAGGCGGTGGAAGATGGATTTGTGCTCATGATTGACATATAACTACAGCTAAGGAAAAGACTTGGAGAGACGCCAGGGCTACCTTCCAACAACACTTCAAGAGAAAAACCGACAGGATCAATGAAAATTTAAGGCTCGTAGCAGAGCAAACGGTGCTGAGGAGTTGCCGAGGAGCTACTGAGGAGGCGGCGGGGAGAGGATGGAGAGCGCGAGGCCCAGGGGTGTTAAAGGAGCAGACACGTTGCGAGCGAGGTTGTGAATGAAGCGTGGGCGTCCATCCTGGCAGGTGGTAATGGACACCAGAAGGACACTCATGCTCCACTCAAGGACAAATTCACAAAGCAAACACATCAGAGCCGCACTGTAACAACACATGTGGATAACGAATAGGACTGAGCTCGACATGGATCTATAAATGTCTGCAAAATACTCGATGGTCAAATAACTAATGGTGGAACCACACTGCTGGACCAAGGGCACCTCCAGCTCGGCGCTTATTGATGTTCCTTTACCAGTATTTCTATCTGGTCTATGTCATTAAAGGTTATTGATATGATACTTTGCAGTGACATCGCGCTGGGGGTGTTCTACGTGTATCTCTGTTGGCAAAATGTTCAGGAGTTATGACACAACACACACATTAGCAGACAAATAAGTTTTAATATAGTCTGAAAACTCAAGAAAAAGTACAAGATGGATCTAAATCGCCCATTTTCAGGAGCTTGTGATATACAAACATTCATGGTTAAAGCTTTGAGAGACTTGAATAAGCGCCCACATCTCACCTGTTGTGGCTCCAACCGAATCCGCTCTTTCTAGTCAGATTGTGCTAAAATAAAGTTCAGTTTCAAGTAACAGCTTCAGACAGAGTAGTCCATTCAGTTAGCCGTTAGCTTCACACCCCCGAGTGCAAACACAATGCAGCTTCACACGTAAATTCCATGTTTTAGTCCTGCTTTGTTCCCGCTTTAGTGCTGCTTTGGTCCCGCTTTGGTCCCGCTTTGGTCCTGCTTTAGTCCCACTTTAGTCCCGCTTTAGTCCCGCTTTGGTCCCGCTTTGGTCCCGCTTTAGACCTGCTTGGGTCCTGCTTTGCTCCTGCTTTAGTCCCGCTTTGGTCCCACTTTAGTACTGCTTTGGTCCTGCTTTAGTCCCGCTTTAGTCCCGCTTTAGTCCCGCTTTAGTCCCGCTTTGGTCCCGCTTTAGACCTGCTTGGGTCCTGCTTTGCTCCTGCTTTAGTCCCGCTATGGTCCCACTTTAGTACTGCTTTGGTCCTGCTTTAGTCCCGCTTTAGTCCCGCTTTAGTCCCGCTTTTGTCCCGCTTTAGTCCTGCTTGGGTCCTGCTTTGGTCCCGCTTTAGTCCCGCTTTAGTCCCGCTTTAGTCCCGCTTTGTTCCCACTTTAGTCCCGCTTTGATCCTGCTTTGGTCCCGCTTTAGTCCTGCTTTGGTCCCACTTTAGTCCCGCTTTGATCCTGCTTTAGTCCCGCTTTGGTCCTGCTTTGGTCCCACTTTAGTCCTGCTTTGCTCCTGCTTTGGTCCCGCTTTAGTCCCGCTTTAGTCCCGCTTTAGTCCCGCTTTAGTCCCGCTTTAGTACTGCTTTGGTCCTGCTTTGGTCCAGCTTTGGTCCCGCTTTAGTCCAGCTTTGGTTCCGCTTTAGTCCCGCTTTGGTCCCACTTTAGTACTGCTTTGTTCCTGTTTAGTACTGCTTTGGTCCTGGTTTGGTCCTGCTTTAGTCCCGCTTTAGTCCCGCTTTAATCCCGCTTTGTTCCCGCTTTAGTCCCATTTTGGTCCCGCTTTAGTCCCAGTTTAGTCCCGCTTTGGTCCCACTTTAGTACTGCTTTGTTCCTGTTTAGTACTGCTTTGGTCCTGGTTTGGTCCTGCTTTAGTCCCGCTTTAGTCCCGCTTTAGTCCCGGTTTAATCCCGCTTTGTTCCCGCTTTAGTCCCACTTTGGTCCCGCTTTAGTCCCAGTTTAGTCCCGCTTTGGTCCCGCTTTAGTCCCAGTTTAGTCCCGCTTTGGTCCCGCTTTGGTCCCGCTTTGGTCCCGCTTTGGTCCCGCTTTAGTCCCAGTTTAGTCCCGCTTTGGTCCCGCTTTGGTCCTGCTTTGGTCCTGCTTTAGTCCTGCTTTAGTCCTGTTTTAGTCTTGCATTGGTCCTGCTTTGGTCCTGCTTTAGTCCCGCTTTAGTCCCGCTTTAGTCCCGCATTGGTCCTGCTTTGGTCCTGCTTTAGTCCCAGTTTAGTCCCACTTTGGTCCCGCTTTGGTCCCGCTTTACTCCCAGTTTAGTCCCGCTTTGGTCCTGCTTTGGTCCTGCTTTAGTCCCGCTTTAGTACTGCTTTGGTCCTGCTTTGGTCCTGCTTTAGTCCCGCTTTAGTCCCGCTTTAGTCCCGCTTTAGTCCCGCTTTAATCCCGCTTTGTTCCCGCTTTAGTCCCACTTTGGTCCCGCTTTAGTCCCGCATTGGTCCTGCTTTAGTCCCGCTTTAGTCCCGCTTTAATCCCGCTTTGTTCCCGCTTTAGTCCCGCTTTGGTCCCGCTTTAGTCCCAGTTTAGTCCCGCTTTGGTCCCGCTTTGGTCCTGCTTTGGTCCTGCTTTAGTCCTGCTTTAGTCCTGTTTTAGTCCCGCATTGGTCCTGCTTTGGTCCTGCTTTAGTCCCGCTTTAGTCCCGCTTTAGTCCCGCATTGGTCCTGCTTTGGTCCTGCTTTAGTCCCAGTTTAGTCCCGCTTTGGTCCCGCTTTGGTCCCGCTTTGGTCCCGCTTTAGTCCCAGTTTAGTCCCGCTTTGGTCCTGCTTTGGTCCTGCTTTAGTCCCGCTTTAGTCCCGCATTGGTCCTGCTTTAGTCCCGCTTTAGTCCTGCTTTAGTCCCGCTTTAGTCCCGCATTGGTCCTGCTTTGGTCCTGCTTTAGTCCCGCTTTAGTCCCGCATTGGTCCTGCTTTAGTCCCGCTTTAGTCCCGCTTTAGTCCCGCTTTAGTCCCGCATTGGTCCTGCTTTAGTCCCGCTTTAGTCCCGCTTTAGTCCCGCATTGGTCCTGCTTTAGTCCCGCTTTAGTCCCGCATTGGTCCTGCTTTAGTCCCGCTTTAGTCCCGCATTGGTCCCGCTTTTGTCCCGCTTTGGTCCCGCTTTGGTCCCGCTTTGGTCCTGCTTTAGTCCCGCTTTAGTCCCGCATTGGTCCTGCTTTAGTCCCGCTTTAGTCCCGCTTTAGTCCCGCATTGGTCCCGCTTTAGTCCCGCATTGGTCCTGCTTTGGTCCTGCTTTAGTCCCGCTTTAGTCCCGCTTTAGTCCCGCATTGGTCCTGCTTTGGTCCTGCTTTAGTCCTGCTTTAGTCCTGTTTTAGTCCTGTTTTAGTACTGCTTTATCTTCTATCACGCCCATTAGTGTAGGCCTACAAGAAAAGTTACGCAGTACATCTTTAAAGGGCTCATGTTACACCAGATTTGCATTTAATCATTAAGGAGTCCATATGATGCTATTTTCTGATCTGTGTCGCTTACATCTACAAAAATGTTTCTTCATCACAGACCTGGAGTTGTGTTTTATTTCATTCACACATGTTTAACACACAAACCCTGCAGATTTACTGCCAATATCTACAGAATTAAAGGTAAAAGGTAGCTGTTAACTCGAAAACTACCTTTTCTTGACATCACAAGGTGGAACGGAGCATTTTGAGCTTTGGAGATGTAGGCAGACTAACAATAAAGGGTTACTCAGACGTGTGAATGAAACAAAACACATCTTCAGGTATGTTTTTGACGATGAAACAACATTATAACATGGCTTAAACTCACAAGTCAGTTTTGCATAATACAGGACCTTTAAAGGGACAGTGTGTAAGATTTTTACCCATTAATTACTGAAATTGAAGATACCCATTCAAAAATACATTGTTTTCCAAGCCTTTTCACTTCCATCATGAAATCAAAATATTCTTTTGGACTTAGATATAGTCACATAAAAGGGGGATCTTCCCCATATTAGAGGCAGCCATTTTGAATACGAGAGCCGCAGAAGGACATTTGGGCTCATCCTTCGCCTAGGCTCCTGCTAGCAGCTGCTCAGCCGCTGCTAGCAGGAGCCTAGCAGCGGCTCCCGCTCCCTCAGGCAGCGCGCCTGAGGGAGCGGAGGAGAGGAGAGAAGGGGAAGGGGAGGGGAAGGGGAGGGGGGAGCCTCGTGGTTTTGGGTAAACAAGCATGCTGCTGTATCACACGTCGTAATGGATCTAACACATGTTTTGGACTAAATTGTTTTACTGGATTTTATTCGCTGGATCCTTACGGACAGATTGAGGCCAAGTTTATGGTGAAATACAGAGTTTGACCTGTCCAGAGCCTTCAAAGGTAAGCTAAGTAACAAACCTCGTTTTGTGCTTTTCTGTATAAAAGCCCCATGTGCTCGGGGAGTGATTGTTGTGCCGGGAAATGAATTGCATAGTCAAAAAGAGGAGACTGTAAGGTTTCATTTGATGTGTAGAGTGTCATGGTACATGATCGGGAATGTGTGTTTTCATGCGAAAAGAAAAAAAAATGTGACCGCGGGGCCGCGTTTTATTTATACCGTAGTTCGCACAGCGCCAGGTGCGCGCAACAACGCGAGCTGTCTGCGTTACAGCGCGCCCGGGTGACCCTCGAGGTCTGCCGTAGCCAAAAGAGGAAGTGGAATAGCGATATCCACCTATGCGCCACGAATCCTACACACTGTACCTTTAAATCATATCGACTTTTCATCACCAATAGTTCATTAGTGCATAAGACGGAACATCAGTATCACATGACTCACCAAAATGAACCAAAAATTGTTTGATCCTGTGTTATTTTCAACTCTGTGAAGCCATGCTGTCTAATTCTGTGTCTTTCTCATCTACCTCAGTAATTAAATTGTACGACTTTGTTTCACACCCTGATTTTAATGGAAACGTCTACAGTACATTTAATGGGTGTCACACAGTCCATTAGCGCCGAGTGTTAGTGTTTTCTGAACCAAAAACCCAGCGCTTGGAGGCAGCTGTAGAAGTAAACATCTGTGGCCCTGCAGGGAGAACAGGCGGAGCAGGTCTGTGGATGTAAGCGGCAGCCAGCCGGCTACAGAGACAGATGCTAGCAGAAAAACAAGCTAACCAGGCCCTCCAATCACAATGAGCGCTAAATGGATCACGTTTATTAGATACAAGATACAAGAAGAACCTAGAAATGGACTCTCGTGAGCTTTAAGCTGTGTTATCATTAGGGGTGTGCAAAATAACCGTCATGACAATACATCGTGATGCTAACTTTCACAATATACTGCATCGGAAATGTGGAAAAGCGGAAATGCCGCTGCCGTCATGCCAGCGGCATTTCCGGCGGCGGGCTGTGTTTACATGCTGGAGCGGTTTTTAGAGTAACATGTGCGTTCACGCTGCGCTGTGCGTGCCCAATGCGCTCCTGTCTGCCGAAATACGGAAGTCTGAGAAGGACATCTGCACCCTTACCGAGCGTGACATAACGGCTGCTGAGGAGGTCGTCGCTGCAATGAAACCTATGAAAGTAGCTACACTCGCAATATCAGAGGAGACCAGTCCAACGCTGTCTATTGTAGCGCCATTCCGTGCTCAACTCTTCCACGAGCTCCAAGACAATCCGACTGATTCCATCTTGACAAGGGAAATTAAAACCACAATGTGCCAGGATTTTAAAGGGACAGTGTGTAAGATTTTTACCCGTTAATTACTGAAATTGAAGATACCCATTCAAAAATACATTGTTTTCCAAGCCTTTTCACTTCCATCATGAAATCAAAGTATTCTTTTGGACTTAGATATAGTCACATAAAAGGGGGATCTTCCCCATGCAGAGGCAGCCATTTTGAATACGAGAGCCGCAGAAGGACATTTGGGCTCCGCCTTCGCCTTCGGCAAGGCTCGTGGTTTTGGGTAAACAACACAAGCATGCTGCCGGATCAGACGTCCTAATGGATCTAACACGTGTTTTGGACTAAATTGTTTTACTGGATTTTATTCGCTGGATCCTTACGGACAAATTGAGAGCAAGTTTATGGTGAAATACAGAGTTTGACCTGTGCAAAGCATTCTAAGGTAAGCTAACCTCGTTTTGTGCTTTTCCGTATAAAAGCCCCATGTGCTCGGGGAGTGATTGTTTTGCAGGGAAATGAATTGCATAGTTAAAAAGAGGAGACTGTAAGGTTTCATTTGATGTGTAGAGTGTCATGGTACATGATCAGGAATGTGTGTTTTCATGAGAAAAGAAAAAAAAAAACAACGGGACCACATTTTATTTATACAGTAGCGGCGCGCGGCACGCGCCCGGGTGACCCTCGAGGTCTGCCGTAGCTAAAACAGAAAGTGCAATAGCACCATCCACCTATGCGCCACGAATCCTACACACTGGGACTTTAACAAGAGGTATTTGAATGAAAAAGAGGCTCTGTATTAGACCTTTCCGAGGACGAGAGTTCAGATGTTTACACTGGAGTAACTGCAGAAGCCATCAGGACCAAGTGGGCATTACAGGTAACATTAACAACAATACAATTCAAGTGTAATTTAACAATATAAATTCATATTTTAGCGTTTAAAAGCATGAATAAGTAATGATAAAAGGAGAAATTCAATAAGTAATAAATAAATACATATTAATACATAAATGAATGAATAAATAAATCTATCGTAGGTAAATGCAGTTGTCATCGGAAATGGATAAAAGTGTTCACAATTTGATTGTGTTGAACTGATTTCCAGCAAAGCAATGGACTTCAGGCAGTATCAAGGAAGGACGGCAGCCTTTTTCTTATTGGTTTGGTTTATTTGTTTTTGTTATTCAATAAATTTGCCAATACCCAGCCCTAGTTATCATGCTGTTACATCCTCAAAAACACACCTGGAGTTATGTTTTGTTTCATTCTTATATGTTTGAGAAGCACTTTATTAGCCTGTTTACATCCTAAAGCGCAAAATGCTCTGTTCTGACTTGTGATGTCATGTAGTGGTAGTTTTTTTTAACCTTTTTAACCTTTACTTCAGTAGTGATTGGTAATTCCAGGGCAGAAATTATCCATATGATTTTAGTGAAGGTGTATTAAGTTTAAAAACACAGTGGAGCTCCTGTCATTGCATCCTATCAGTATCACTGGCCCACAGGTTAGCGATGTGATTCCACCACCCACAGATGAATGCTGTTGTTGTGTCCTTGGGCAAGACACTTCACCCACTTTGCCCCTAGCGTCTGTGTACACTGGTGTATGAATGTGTGTGTGTGAACAGGTGTGTGATTCCTTGATGTTTTAAAGCGTTTCAAGTGCCTTGAGTGTGGAAAAGCGCGATATAAAAATGTGATCATTTCCCAGGTTAGACTGCTGTAACGGCCTGCTCACTGGCCTCTCCAGACGAGCTGTGAGACGGCTGCAGCACATCCAGAACGCTGCAGCTCAGGTCCTGACTTGAACCAGGAAATATGAGCACGTGTGTCCTGTGCTCATCAGGTCTCTCCATGGCCGAGCACCAAAGTACATCTCTGACATGTTAGTGCCACGTGAACCACTCTGAGGAGCTCAGGGACCGGCCTCCTGCTGGTGCCCAGAGTCACGGGGAGTCCAGAGTCACGGGGAGTCAGGCTACGTTTATACGGCGACGATCAAAACAGAAGATGCAAAAGTGGCGTCTCGTCTTCAATTTTTTATCCGCGTTTAGACGAGCGTTCTCAGCCACAAACAAAGCAATGTGGTCTACTCCATTCAGTGTAGTGAAGACTGCAGTGAGCGCTATATTGGGGAAACCAAGCAGCCACTTCACAAGAGGATGTACCAACACAGGCGGGCGGGCCAGAGTGGACCTTCATCTGCCGTTCATCTTCACCTAGAAGCCACGGGCCATTCATTTGAGGACAGTGAGGTTCAGATCTTAGCCAGGGAAAAGAACTGGTTTGAGAGGGGAGTTAAAGAGGCTATTTTTGTCAAAAAAGAGAATCCGTCGTTAAACAGAAATGGGGGAGTTAGACACAACTTGTCTCCCATCTATAATTCGATTCTCAAACAAAGAATCATTAGGACAGACAAGCCATTGCAGAGGGGTGGAGAGGGTCGTTGTCTTGAATAGGGAATTGGACGCCAAAGAAATTTGAAATACAAAGAGACAGATTAGTTGATGGTTTCAGAGTTGTTTCAGTGTAGTGAACGCCGCCTAGGGCTGATAGATATGCTAATACAAGACGCCAGAGGAATTCGTAAAACAAAAGAGAGTAGCTGGGATAGGTTCAGAGCTTTGTTCAGGGTAGTTAGCTCCTCCCTTGCAGCTAGATATAAACAGGGTCGAACCAGCATGAGGGCCAGAGCTGACGAAGCCTCTCGGATGAGCGGCGAAACGTTTTCAACCAAACAAACTTTGTCCAGTTGACAAATTGAAACTTCTCCTTTGATCATGGATTCTACCTGGACGACTGAGGGACTTTTCACGCAAACAAACAACAAAAAAACATCACAACAGCGTCAAGTTACATTTCTAACCACGACTGTACCGGAAAAGAGAAAGGTAAAACTTCAAAATAAAATGTTCTAGTTGCGTTTTAAATGAGTTGTTAAGTTCCGCTCCAAACATTTCAGTGACTTGTATTTTTGTTGACATGTTTTTGAATATTGTACTGAAAATAGTGACATTACAGGAGGATTACAGTGAATTAGAAAATATAAAATCACATGGGGTTTTACATTTGAAGTGCCTCATGCGGAAGTCGCTTGTCTTGGCGTCTGTGTGGCTGTGAGAGTGTGAGAAAGACTTGTACGGGAAGAAGAGAAAAGACCGTAGACGTGTGTGGGTGCCATTTATACAATTGTTGAAATGACTCTTGTATTGCCGCATCTATGTGACGTAAACGTGAACGCGACGTGAGCAGATCTGACCAGTTTTGCGTCTTGGGCAGTTTACACGGAAACGCTATTTCACTTTTCCACTCTGGAGGGTGGTTTCAGATTTTTGCGTTTTTAGGCCCCAAAAACGCCGTCACCGTGTAAACGAAAGACACTTCCGATAAAATATTTTGTCGTTTTTACCCGTAAGCTTTCTCGTGTAAACAGGCCCTTAGAGCAGTTTTCTGCAGCTAAAACCTGGAATAGTCTTCCTGAACATGTGAGACAGGCCTCTTCTTTGACTCTGTTTAAATCCAGACTCAAAACGGTTCTTTTCAGCTGCACATGACTGAAAGGTTTTCATTCTGCACTCTTGTCTCTTATTTAATGTCTCTCTCTTTTTATGATTTATGATGATTATTTATGTTTTGATTTGTCTGTAATGTAATTTTTATGTATTTCTTATTCTGTAAACCACTTTGAATTACTTTGTGTATGAATCGTGCTGTACAAATAAACTTGCCGTGTCATATTCTTGGGAGTACTTGCAGTGAAAAGAACCATATTAGCTTAAATTGTGGAAGTCAGAACTTCTCTACCATGGAGATACTGGATATCATTTTGTATTGTGTTTCATATCAGAAACTAATAGGAAAAACAAAATGCCTGAAGGTCAATGGACCCCAAACACAATTCAGTGGTGGTGGGTTGTTCCTGATCACAGAGATGTATTTGAATCATTTAGTGTAGTGTTTTTGAACGTCATATTTAGTTGTAAAGGATGTGCACAGGAGGATGAGTCTCACGTGAGTGGCTGCTATAATTGAAGTTATTACCTGAAGTCTGCTGAGAACTGTAACTCTGCCTTTCACAGCAAGTTGTAAAAGAGTTCAAATCAGTACAGTGTATTAAAGGGATATGCCACCCCCAGGTCAAACTTGGGCATCTCCCCACAGTCCAGAGACTAAAATAAGTGGTGGAAAGCGTTTTCCTGCTCACCCAGCCATTGTCCGAGTCTGTCCCCACTGACCGCCGCGGTATCTGCAGCTACTCCGCGTTAGACTGGAGTCTAACGTCGCCAGAGAAAGATTTCGGCCAACAGGAATTAATTTGCTCGATGCGTTTCCCAATTACTTTCTGTGTAGTGCGCATTCATATCGAGTGCAAATAAATGTGCAAATCAACACGGAGAGCTTGACTTGGTCATTTTGGGTGGGAACTATTTTCCAGTGCGGAAAAACACAGACGAAGCACACACCACGCTGACAGGGGAATCTCTGTTACGCACCAGGAAGGGAGTTCCCCTGTTACACAGCGTGGTGTGTGCTTCCAGGACTAAACCAGGACTAAACCAGGACTGAACCAGGACTGAACCAGGACTAAACCAGGACTAAACCAGGACTGAACCAGGACTGAACCAGAACTAAACCAGGACTGAACCAGGACTAAACCAGGACTAAACCAGGACTAAACCAGGACTGAACCAGGACTGAACCAGGACTGAACCAGGACTAAACCAGGACTGAACCAGGACTAAACCAGGACTAAACCAGGACTGAACCAGGACTGAACCAGGACTGAACCAGGACTGAACCAGGACTAAACCAGGACTAAACCAGGACTGAACCAGGACTGAACCAGGACTGAACCAGGACTAAACCAGGACTAAAGCAGGACTAAAGCAGGACTGAACCAGGACTGAACCAGGACTAAACCAGGACTGAACCAGGACTAAACCAGGACTGAACCAGGACTAAACCAGGACTAAACCAGGACTAAACCAGGACTGAACCAGGACTGAACCAGGACTGAACCAGGACTAAACCAGGACTGAACCAGGACTAAACCAGGACTGAACCAGGACTAAACCAGGACTAAAGCAGGACTAAAGCAGGACTGAACCAGGACTGAACCAGGACTAAACCAGGACTGAACCAGGACTAAACCAGGACTGAATCAGGACTAAACCAGGACTAAACCAGGACTAAACCAGGACTGAACCAGGACTGAACCAGGACTAAACCAGGACTGAACCAGGACTGAACCAGGACTAAACCAGGACTGAACCAGGACTAAACCAGGACTAAACCAGGACTAAACCAGGACTGAACCAGGACTGAACCAGGACTAAAACCTTTGCGAAATCTGATGTGCTGCATTCAAATGGCCACAACTTCTTCAAATATTCTCATATTTCCATGTGTAAGACATCGTTGGAAAGCTTAGACTCTACACTTTCAGGATCTGTGAATAACTCAAAACGCCTCCGGTACGACTTGTGTCCTGTTTCGCCGCGGTCGGTGTCACAAGGTGGAACAGAGTGTTTTCTGTTTGAGAAGAACACAGCTTAAATATGCAGTATTTGTGTGTTAAACGTGTGAATGAAACAAAATGTGAATCCAGGTCTCTTTGTGATGAGACATGACTTTATGACATAAATCAGAAAAAAGTGTAATATGGGCCCTTTTGATAAAGAATTTAAATAGTGTGGCTCTGTATGCAAACACAAAATAGATACTTTTTTTAGCTCTGCAACTAGAGATGTATAGATTCAGCTTTTTCAGTTTTGTTTACCAATTCTGATACTATTCTGATACCAGTGAGACTGAAAACAGCATTGACTTCATTTACAGAATAAAATAAAAATAAAATAAAAATAAATAAAATAAGACCAAACTAACCCAAATGTGTTAAAGACTTTATATTACACATTATGGACTCTTGTGAGCTTTTAGCCATATTTTAAATGTTGTTACCTCCTCAAAAACAGACCTGGAGTTGTGTTTTGTTTCATTTACACATGTTTAATTTTAGTCTGTCTACATCAGGGGTCTCAAACTCAATTTACCTAGGGGCCGCATGGGGTAGAATCTGAATGAGGCTGGGCCGCATCAGGATTTCCACAAGAAAAGTGCAAATAAATCATTCCAATGTTCTCAAATATATTTATTTTTAATACAAATGAAATAAATGAAAAAATGATAAAATAATAAATCAATCCGTAATAAATAATTTAATAATAATAATGGTCATACGGTAGATACAGACGACTAAAGAAACCGCATATTGACTGGCTGGCTGGCTAGTTATTTTTTATTCAGTTTTAAATGTATGTTAATGTTAATTGCCTGAAATGGAACATTGAACATAAACTGTTTTAAACATGGATTCTCTTCCTACTTCCTAGACCTGACAGCGCTTCTTCTCACATAGCCGAGCCATATTTGGCTTGAGGAAGGAAGAAGTGGAGACCCTCAGTACAGCTTGAAGATATTATACCAGACACTTATTAATCTAATATACTGTTCAAATGCTGAGTAAAGATAAGAACAAATAAGCACATTTTCTCTATGGCCAAGTTCGTATGAGACTCCCTGTCTTATCTTTGGTACCTGGTTCAGTCCTGGTTTAGTCCTGGTTTAGTCCTGGTTTAGTCCTGGTTTTAGACCTGGTTTAGTCCTGGTTCAGTCCTGGTTTAGTCCTGGTTTAGTCCTGGTTTAGTCCTGGTTTAGACCTGGTTTAGACCTGGTTCAGTCCTGGTCTAGTCAATATATGGATTATCGCAGTATCGCCCGGGTCTCACGCGCACATCAAACAACACGTAGCGCGAGTGAGGCCGTGACATTATCTGCACGTGTGGGAACAGGGCCGCCCGCCGCCTCTCCACAGATCTGACAGGCTCTGAATGGAGTCAGAGACGGACGGAGACGCGTTCACGGAAGTAGCGCCCTCCCTCCCGCCGGAGCTGTGCGCCCGCGCGGGGAAAAGCGCGCGCAAAGCGGGAGGGAGGAAGAGATGAGCGAGCGAGCACTCTGTGAAGAAGGGACACACAAATGCACCACTGTCTGCCTCCCTCGTGTCTAAGAAATGGATCAATCACTGTCCCTGTCTGATGTCTGCCTGCCGCAACCCCAAACACACAAGCACACAAGCACACAAGCACTAAAAGCTCTAAGCACTGGGACCTCACCCTAGCCCCGCCACACATTTAGAGAAAATAAGCACGACCGATGTCCCGCCCTCCAGAGCCATATACCACATCGTGATTGGTTCATTCTGCGTCGCACACAAGAAATGAAATTCATATTAATCTTGCGGGCCTCACTTATATTAATCTTTCATATTAAGACGAGGGCCGCAAATTATCGTCCCGGGGGCCGCAGTTGGCCCGCGGGCCGCGTGCCTGAGACCATTGGTCTACATCTTCAAAGCTCAAAATGCTCTGTTCCACCTTGTGATGTCATGAAGTGGTAGTTTTTCAAGTTAACAGCTACACTTTTGTCAAAGTTCTGCCCAGTGTTTGCATGTTATACTCAGTCCAACTCCATTTCCCATCCTGTTCCGGTCCTACCTCCCCGTTTTTCCTACGGCTTCCACACATTCCCTAATCACTGCGGTTTATATAAACTCCCTCTGTTCACTCTTGTTCAGTCTTGGCTTGATTGTTGACCAGTCAAGAGAGACTCTGTATCTGAACTAATCCTGTTGTTGCCATTATGCATTCTTTTTCCAAATTATTCCCTGTTCGGGCCCTGTTTGTGTTTATGCCCAGTTTGTTTCCAATTAGAGAATTCCGTTTGGAGGATATTCATATTATAAAGACATACAGTATATTCCTTAGTTGTTTATCAGCCTGATTTGCCATGTTTTAAGCATTAGCTGTAGTAGGACACTTTCTGTTGAACTGAAAGACTGAAAGTGTTAGGCTGTATGTCCTGTGTTTGAGTCAAGTTTACCTGCATGATATCATTACCTTTAGTTCAGTAGAGATTGGCAATTCCAGGGCTGAAATGATCCAAATGATTTTAGTGAAGGTGTATGGAGTTTAAAGACAGTGTGTCTTTAAACTCCATACGCCTTCACTAGAATCAACACTGGAGCACTTCCTGTATTCGAGCGTTTTCTGTTTGAGAGAAGAACAAGGTTTATGCACACAACTCCATACAAACTCTTTGATGAGAAAACAACATTATAACTATATAAAATCTAGTGCTGTCAGTCGAATAAAATATTTAATCTTGATTAATTTCAAGAATGTTATAGTTAACTCGTGATTAATTGCAAATGAATCACACATTTTTGTCTTGTGAATCATTTTAATACTTTTATCATCGTAGATAAGTGCCACTTTGTGCAAATATGTTTTTATAACAACTGTCAGTGAGACAATTCGATGTTCCACTCTCTGAAGTGCTCTACATCAGTGTGAGTGAAGTAGAGGTAAGATCTTAAGCCCAAGCCCGAATCCGAGCCCGACCCGACCCGAATTTCGGGCCGGGTCGGGCCTAAAATGTCAATCATTACGTTCGGGTCGGGTCGGGCCGGGCTTCTCTCTCACTGACTTTTTAAAAAATAAATGTATGTTTATAAAAATGTATACTAAAACGATGTGTGGATACTAAACTAAGGAATACTTGTTATAAAATAAATAATTTGGATAAAACAGAGAAGGCGCTGTAATGTAATTGCTATTTAACTACTAGCGTTGGCTTCGCTGAATGTAGTCAATGTGGCGCTTTGCTTTTATACGAGACCAAAAAGACTGGCAGAAATAGGCAGAAAAAGACAGAAATATAAAAGATGTAAATGTTTATACAGTCTTGCTTAACTTAGATTTCGTTACAAAAGACAGGCTTTAATTTGTTATCATAAATCACCCCTCCTCCTCCCGAGTCCTCACAAATAAAATATGACATTTCGGGTTTGCTTCGGGCTCGGGCCTGCAAATCAAGTTAATTGGTTGGGCTCGGGCTGGGTCGGGCTTTAATACCCGCGGGCCTGGGTCGGGTCGGGCTAGATTTTTTAGGCCCGATCTTACCTCTAGAGTGAAGTGCTTCTCTTCTGTGTCATAACAGTTAAAGTGACTGAAGTTCCAACTGTGGGTGAATGTGCTGTGATTCTGGGGTATTTCTCATTACTGAGGGATGTCCAGTAATCTCCAGTTAGCACCACTGTGTTTGTCTGCCCCAGCGCCTGCTGTATTAGGGGGCGCACTCGAGCTGGGACTTTTGGGCTGTGCTCGTGCATGGGCGGCCACCTCCTCCAGCCTGGACTTCTCAGTTTCATACAAATTGTTTTCCTTCCTGTTTACAGCTGGATCTTGTAGTTTTTTTAGTTACTAGCAGTGGCGACAACTTATGAAAAAAATTGTTCACTAGGTCAAAAACAGCGTTAATCTCGCGATAAAAAAATTAACAGCATTAAAGGAGAATTCACGTTTTTTACAATCTGAGCCTTATTTCGGTAATAAACCAAGTTGTTTTACTCACCCATAGCACTTTGGTGTCATATAGAGCACTTCCAGAGATGTTTTAGATTTGCGATATCCGTAACGCGAGTTCTCGGGGCATATAATATATGCCCCGAGCATGTAATATATGCTCTGAGCAGTCTCCAAATAACACAAACTTTAGCACTTTTCAAATCATAGAAGCTCAATGTCTTAGTCTACACTTTTGTTTGAATCAAAAGTGGCCTGTAATCCGAGATTTATCCATAATTTACAGCTTTGCGTTTCATGTTTGGGTCCCGGGAGCTGAGAGTGAAATAAACTGTGACTCCGCACATGCGCACTGGCGTCCTCATCTACTCGAAACTATGGATAAATCTCGGATTACAGGCCACTTTTGACTCAAACGAAAGTGTAGACTAAGACATTGAGCTTCTATGATTTGAAAAGTGCTAAAGTTTGTGTTATTTGGAGACCTCAAACATGTGCCCTGAGAACTCACGTTACGGAGATCGCTAATCTAAAACATCTCTGGATGTGCTCTATATGACACCAAAGTGATATGGGTGAGTAAAACAACTTGTTTTATTACCGAAATAAGGCTCAGATTGTAAAAAACGTTCATTCTCATTTAAAAAGGTTTGTATAAATAACTTTGTATACATTTTTGGGACCAGTAAATAGTCCTATAACATCAAATATATTTGTCCAACCAGGATAATTACAAAGCCAATTTCCGATCCAGCAAATTTTAAAGTAGCACCACTAGTTTGTCTTACTAGTATCGAATCGGTACATTGCTATCTGCAACACCAGTATAGTTTGTTTCTCTCTCCTCACGACTGAATCATGAGTGACTGTTGTTTTAGTAGACGAGCGTTTTTACACATCGAGTACTTGACTCAAATACAGAGGTGTTTTGCAGCTGACAGTTCAGTGCACAAACTCTGAAGTAAGTGATTCAATTTCAGATGCATGTCAGGACCAAGGAGGGACATCCATCACTGCCAAGCAACGCTTTAATGTCAGCGTGATCCAGAGAGAGAGGGAGAAGAGGCAAGTGTGAATATGGACACGAGAGAGGAAATGCAGAACACAGATATAAGAATCACATACGAGGAGCGTAGATTAGCAAAAACTGAAGCTCATGTTTTTCCTTTAGGGGTCATGTTACTCTGCTATTTTCTGATCTCTGTTATATCCTCCTGAGACCCGCCCATTCATTTGTGTCCTTTATAGTGGACATCGAGTTAACCAGCCGATCTTTTAAGTGTTTTGAGATAGACTCTAGTTTGTGGTTGCACTATGATTAAAAATAAATAATAATAATAATAATAATAATAATAATAATAATAATAATAATAATAATAATAATAATAATAATAATAATAATAATAATAATAAAATAATAAAAAATATTGAATACAAATACATAAATAAGTAAATAAATAATACATAAAAATATAAATAAAAATAATAAATAAATGTGCATAAATAAGTAAACAAATAAATAAATAATAAATAAAAGTACAGTGGTACCTCACCTTACGAAATTAATTCGTTCCAGAAGTGGTTTCGTAACGTGAAAAATTCGTAAGTTGAGTAGCTATTTCAATGGAAAAAGCCTGATTCGTTCCAAGGCCCCGATCCAAGTTTTTTTTTTTTATAGTGTAACTTTTTTTATAGTGTAACATTGTGTTCTGCGTCCTGTGTCCTTTTCTCACATTTGTCTCTCGTTTAAACAGTCAAACTTTCATAGATTTTCAACTAAATGTATTAACAGTGAAGTGTGGGGGGAAGGGGGAGGGGGGAGAAGACTGCGCTCTGACACGTGTGTGATAGCGCACATGACCCGGCGCGGAGCTGACAGCAGGTCTAGACCAAGGTCTAAACCTGGACTGGACCAGGACTAAACCAGGACTAAACCAGGACTAGACCAGGACTAAACCAGGACTAAACCAGGACTAAACCAGGACTAAACCAGGACTAAACCAGGACTAGACCAGGTGGATTAAAGCGCCGCGCACGGGTCTATTTCCTGGTTTCGTTTCGAGTCACAGCTGAGGGGAGCAGCGAGGAGGGGACCGCACGCAGTCTGAGCGCATGAACGCATGAACGAGACCCATGCAAGAGCCCTCCTCCTGGTTTAGTCCAGGTTTAGTCCTGGTTTAGTCCAGACCACCGCGGCTCCTCTAGACCTCCTCTAGACCTGGTCAGGTCTAGAGGAGGTCTAGACCACCGCGGCTCTTGCATGGGTCTCGTTCATGCGCTCAGACTGTGTGCTGTCCCCTACTCGCTGCTCCCCTCAGCCGTGACTCGAAATGAAACCAGGAAATAGACCGCGCGCAGCGCTTTAATCCACCTGGTCTAGTCCTGGTTTAGTCCTGGTCAAATCCTGGTTTAGTCCTGGTTTAGTCCTGGTCCAGTCCTGGTTTAGTCCAGGTCTAGACCTGCTGTCAGCCCCGCGCCGGGTCATGCTGCGCTATCACACGTGTCAGAGCGCAGTTTTCTCCCCCCTCCCCCTTCCCCCCACACTTCACTATTAATACATTTTGTTGAAAATCTATGAAAGTTTGAGTGTTTAAACGAGAGACAAATGTGAGAAAAGTTTAAATCCAGTCTGAGAAAAGCGTATAATGTGTGGCTGAGCGTGCATTATTTGAATTTTTGAGATTTTGTGTTTCGTAACTTGAATTTTCTTTCGTATCTAGAGACTTTACCGTGAAGGCGTTTCGTAACTTGAAATTTTCGTTTGTTGGGTCATTCGTAAGGTGAGGTACCACTGTATAAATAAAATTGAAAAAAATAAATAAAAATACATAAATAACACATAAATAAGTAAATAAATAAATACATAAGAAATGACTATGAAAATAAATACATAATTAAATAGAATAATAAAAAAATATGAATAAAAATAATAAATAAACATGCATAAATAACACAAGTCTAGGTCTGTTTGTGATGAGGAAACAGATGTGAAAACAGTGTAGTGTAGTGAGTAGACTGGGACAGTGTGCGCTGGTGTGTGGTATATTTGACATTATGTGCCGGACAAGTATCAGGAGAGACAGCTCTGGTCAAGTGTCTAGTGTCCTCACAGAAATATAAAAAATATAAACCCCTGTGAGAGAGAGTGAGAGGAGCCCGGCGCTCGGAGAAGCCCACTATCGATTATCCTTCATGGGCAGAATAAACTCCAGCCTCCCACTGTGTCTCTGGGGCTGCTGTCAGTCGTCACGTCTACATTTTCCGCTAAGGGGACGACTCTCTATCTCTCCTCTTCCTCTCTCTTTCTCTATATCTATCTCTTTCACTTTTTTTCTCCCTCTCCTGTCTCCTCTATGTTTGTGCTGTTGTCTGTTTCTACTCATCTCCTCCACCTCTCTGTTTTTCTTTCTGGGTCTATCCTTTGCCACCCTCCTCCCACTCTCTCTTTTCCTCTCTCTCTCTCTCACTCTCTCACTTGTCTCTCTCCAGTCTCTTTCTGAATCTATCTTTTGCCACGATTCTTTCTCTCTTTCTTTTTACTCTCTCTCTTTCTTTCTCCTGTTTCTTTCTGAATCTATTTTTTGACACCCTTCTCTTTTTGTTTTCTTTTCGCTCTCTTGTCTTTCTCCAGTCTCTTCCTGCATCTATCTTTTGCCACCCTTCTCTCTCTCTCTCTCTCTTCGTGTCTTCACTCTGTTCTTTCTGTTTTACTCAGTCACTCTATTTATCTCTCTCTTTTACTCCCCCTCTGTCTGCCTTCTGTCTTGTCTTCTTGTCCCTCGTATCGAGGTGTCTGCATCTCTCTCTCTGTCTCTCTTTCTTTCTTTGCCCCACCCTTTCCTTCTTTCCCTCTCTCTTTCTTTCTTTCTTTCTTTCTTTCTTTGCCCCACCCTCTCCTTCTCTCTCTCTCTCTCTCTCTCTCTCTCTCCTTCTTTCCCTCTCTCTTTCTGTCTTTCTTTCTTTCTTTGCCCCACCCTCTCTCTCTCGCTCTCTGCCCCACCCTCTCCTTCTTTCCCTCTCTCTTTCTTTCTTTCTTTCTTTCTGTGCCCCATCCTCTCCTTCTCTCTCTCTCTCTCTCTCTCTCTCTACCCCACCCTCTCCTTCTTTCCCTCTCTCTTTCTGTCTTTCTTTCTTTCTTTGCCCCACCCTCTCTCTCTCGCTCTCTGCCCCACCCTCTCCTTCTTTCCCTCTCTCTTTCTGTCTTTCTTTCTTTCTTTGCCCCCACCCTCTCTCTCTCTTTCTCTCTCTCTGCCCCACCCTCTCCTTCTTTCCCTCTCTCTTTCTGTCTTTCTTTCTTTGCCCCATCCTCTCCTTCTCTCTCTCTCTCTCTCTCTCTCTCTCTACCCCACCCTCTCCTTCTTTCCCTCTCTCTTTCTTTCTTTGCCCCATCCTCTCCTTCTCTCTCTCTCTCTCTCTTTCTCTCTCTCTCTCTGCCCCACCCTCTCCTTCTTTCCCTCTCTCTTTCTGTCTTTCTTTCTTTCTTTGCCCCATCCTCTCCTTCTCTCTCTGTCTCTCTCTCTCTGCCCCACCCTCTCCTTCTTTCCCTCTCTCTTTCTTTCTTTCTTTCTTTCTTTGCCCCACCCTCTCCTTCTCTCTCTCTCTCTCTCTCTCTCTCTCTCTCTCTCTCTCTCTCTCTCTCTCTGCCCCACCCTCTCCTTCTTTCCCTCTCTCCCTCCTCCCTCCCTCTCTTCCTCGTACGGAGTGAAAGACGATTAGAGCAGGTATGTGTGGGTAATGAGCAGCTGTTTACATTTCCTCCACACAAAACACAGGCCTCACTCCTACTCTTATATTACGCAATCAAAACAAGAACGTGTGCAATGAGAATCTGCAAGTGCTGCACCGGTGAGAAGGCTTAGTCACAAACTAGAGCAAGTTACAGGTCAGATCTGTGGAGAGGCCACCCCACTCACAGTCACAATGTTTGTTTTTCCTACGTATTTTTGAGGTGTAATACCATGTGTAATTGAATAAATGTACGGCAGAGCTGTTTAACCTCCTGGGACCTGAAGAAAAAAAGTGTATCTGAATTATTATTATTATTATTATTTTATTTTTATTTTTTGAGGTAAATGAACACCTTAGCATTGACATTTTGTTAATTTTATTTGTATTCATAATAATAATATTCGTAACGTGTCCTGCGTAATGGACGTCACGGACATTTTGGTGTTAAATCCACGTGAAGTTAACAACCTCAAAAGAACTTTTTTTTTTTTTTCATGACCAACATCTCTGACAAGCTTCTACAGTCACGTTTTTAGTCTACCTTTTAATTTCTTATTTATTTATTTATTTATTTTAGTTGTTTTAGTGTTATTTATTTTGTATTTATTTATTTATTTATTTATTTATTTATTTATTATTTACTTATTTTATTATTTATTTATTTTAGTATTTATTTAGTATTTATTTTTATTTATTTATTTTTGTATTTATTTATTGTTATTTTTATGTATTATTTATTTTGTATTTATTTTTATTTATTCTTGTATTTTTGTATTTTTGTATTTATTGTTATTTTTATGTATTATTTTATTTATTATTATTTTTTGTATTTTTTATTTATTTATTTGTATGTATTTGTTTGTATTTTTGTATTTTTTTAATGTATTGTTATTTGTATGTATTATTTCTTTGGACAGACTGGTTAACTCAATGTCCACTATAAAGGACACAAATGAATGGGAGGGTCTCAGGAGGTTAATGTCACACTGTGGAACATTCCAGGCAGAGCAATGGCGTATCCATAGAAACAAGCAGGTGACGGACCTTCCACCAAAACGTTACATAGTGCACCTCTAATTATTGCCTCGTGTAGAAAATATGTGATATACTTTATACTTACAAATGTACTGCTATACTGCAAATGCTACTAGTAAAATAAGTCTTATAGTGTGTTTTCACGGACTTGATCAATCCGACCATGACCCGGATGTGCGGCCATGTTGGAGATATTGCTCACTCAAATTAAACACGCTTATAAAGCAACAGTGCAGAAATAAATCAAAATTTTGCGATAAACCTTCTACATCGGAATCCAAAACTTCTGACACAGTTGACCAGTGCAATTCCAATATGTGTCCAACCGCAGGAAAACCAATACCAAGTCGTCCCGGAGGCGTTTTGAGTTATTCACAGATTCTGAAAGTACAGGTTCTAAGCTTTCCAATGATGTCTTACATGTGAAAGTCTGACCATATTTAAAAACGTCGAAAGCAGCCGTAGCAGATCCCAGAAATTCCAGAAACAACCTCTGAAAGTTTGGTCTCTTCAGCCCTCCTTGCCTAATTTGCATGACATTAAGCTAAGCCCTCCCCCATCACTGACTATCACCGTGGCACAACTACAAAATTTACTTATAGTCAGGAAGTACTAATAGCATAGCAAAGTAACCAATATAATAAAAAAAAATACAATATGTAATGAAATACCAAGGCACAGGTATTTAAGGAGTATTTCACAGGAGGTGATACTGATCAAATGAATTTTGTATTGCACATAATATAGCATATATATATATATATATATATATATATATATATATATATATATATATATATATATATATATATATATATATATATAGCATGTCGATTTTGTACTGCACGTATTATTGCCTGGAAGAATCCATGACTCATCGCTGTACCAGCGGCAAGTCTGGTAATGCTTGGTCCAGAATGCGCTGCCGCTGCGTGTAGACAGACAGCTAAGTGAACCAATCAGAGAACAGTTAACGGACAGCGACGTGAACCAAGCCGGTAGGAAGCAATGCAAAAACATATTTTTTGAAAAGAAAGGCCTCTAGAGCTGTCAGCTGCTGTGGTTTTAAGGAATCGATGTGTTTTAGGTCATTTAAGACCAATTTTACAGCTGAATGGAAGGGACGTTCAGTTCTCCGATGCGCCATCTTGATTCAAAACTGAGGAGGAACTTCCGCTGCCCAAGAGTGGCGTTGCGGGCAAAGGCGGGTGCACTGGCGTCACCATCTTTGAACGAATCAGAATCGCGGAGTCCGTTGTTAACTGGGGGAGCGAGGGTGGAGCGAGGGTGTCCAAATGGTATCTCGCTGTATAGCAAATACAGAGAGATATCATTTGGCTGGCCAGGTAACACGTATTATACAATGTAAAATAAAAAAGACCAACAATAATGCAATGAAATACTTAGGACCAAGAAGAACCGTTGACTCACCAAAATAGTCAAGAAGTACTAATAGCATAGCAAAGTAACAAATATAATTTTAATAATTGGAAAACAAAAATAGAGTGGAAATGAACCTAAGGAGACTATAGGGTAAGAACCCACGGTGACCCCAGTGTAACAAACACTTTGAATGCCTCTGTCTTTTCCTTATAAAGCTTTATGTCTGACCTGAACTCATTAAGTCCCTAAGCGACATATACTAAACATCCTGGTATGATGACCATGTGACAGTTATGTGACTCTAACAGGAAATGGGCTCTCCAAAATACTGCTATATCCTGTGTGCAAATTTCAAGTAAGTTGATGCTACAGGTAATTTCAAACACATTTAACAGTTCCAATGCTTTGATAACATGTTCTATATTACATGCAACCCGGTCTGACCATATTTGTTGAAGAAAGTAATATCAAACCAGTTATGGAAATCTCGCTATAACATATATGTCACATCGGGGTTTTAGCCTTAAAATAAGAATGAAAAACCTGATGTGACCTATTTGTCACAATAACAAAAACAGTAATAATCCACCCAATTAATTTAGCTTTATCAGTTATATTACATTGACATATGTTCTGCTGGTCAATTAAAAGTGTACTGAACAAACAGAAACACAAAATAATGTGAAAGTATCCTATAAATAATCTATATTCTTTCATTTCTATTTAATTTGTGGTATGCAAAAGAACAAGCGCTACACTCTTCAGGATGCACTAGAGGTCATCGTGGGAGATGGTAGTGAGTTTGAGGGATGTGACGATAGCTCAGATGAAGACCCTGATGACCCTCTTTACAATCCCAATAGCCAAGACAGGGAGAGTGATGAATCAAGTGAGTGTGGGGATTCAGACAGTGAATCAAGTAGGCAGAATATGGCAGAATTGACAATAAAGCTGACTTTGATCTCTTTGATCTTTGACAACTCGATTGATGAGCAAATGGTGTCCTTCAGAGGGACACACGGCCCAACAAGACATTATGTGAAGGGCAAGCCCCACCCTTGGGTTTTGAAAATTTGGAGCCGCTGTTCTTCCTCAGGTATCCTCTGTGATTTTGCAATCTATGAAGGTGGCACTGGGAAAAAATCTTTACTTGGTATGGGAGGTGATATTGTGGTCAAGCTTTGTGAAACTCTCCCATCAGACCAAAACTACAATTTGCCAACAATCTTTTCTTCAGCACCACTGTGCTCAAACTTCTTCAACGAAAGATCTACTTTGCGGGAAGTCTGCGTGGCAATCGCTTGGCTGGGTGTCAGCTTGAAGATGAGAAGAGTCTTGCCAAGAGAGGCAGAGGATCTGTTGACGCCAGGGTGGAAAAAGAAGAAAGGACGGTCATTGTCAAGTGGTATGACAACAAATCTGTTACCCTGATCTCATCGTACGGTGCAGTTGAGCCTCAAGATAACGCTCGACGCTGGCGCAAAGCAGACAAGGCATTTGTTGAGGTCAGGAGGCCACACATTGTGAAGGAATACAACACATTCATGGGAGGAGTAGACCTCCTTGATGCATGCATTGCAAGGTGCAAGTACCACATGAGATCACGGAGGTGGTACATCTACTTGTTCTGGCACACCATTATGTTAGGTCTGGTTAATGCATGGTTGATCTACCGCCATGACTGTAAACTACTTGGTGTCCAAAACACACTGAAACAAAAGAGCTTCCATGCAGAGGTTGCCATTAGCTCATTATTTGCCAGGCACAAAGAGGCCGCCCATCACTCACTGCCACATCTCCACTACCACCATTGCCCAAGAGGGTTGGTGGTGGAGTTCCAGATGATGTTCGCACTGACCAAGTTGCACATTGGTCTGTGAAATGTGACAAACGTGGCCGTTGCAAACTCTGCAAAATCAATGCAACCACCACTCTCTGTGAGAAATGTGATGTGCGTCTTTGCTTCACTGAGGAACTAAACTGTTTCAAGTCTGGCTTAGGCTAAAAGGCTAAAGATACTTAACGAAAGAACTGAGAAAATGTTTCAGACATGGTGCTGATGATACAAGGGTTCTATTTTTCTTCAGCATTTAATTTTTTTTGCACAATTTGTGTACTTAGGTCTCTTGTTCAGTTCTCTGTATCTATGGTAGTTTGTTGTGAATGCCCCCAAATAGGCCGTGTTATTTATTTTGATGCATATTTTGTGACGCAAAGCAAAACTGAAAAAGAATTTTATGTTAAACCTTGCTATTAAAGTCACAGCTTTGATATATGTTGTGGAAATGCAAATAAAAACACAATTTTATGTTACCAAGCAGTAAAAACTGTCAGGTTTACTTATTTTAAATAAGGAATACGTTTACCACTAACGCCCAATGTATCATATATGTAACAACACAGATCTTTGGTATAAAAATATTCTATTCTGAAAAAAACATCAGAATTGTGTTCTATGTGGTCCATTTGGTATGTGGTATATCCCACAGAATTTTCCTTTAAGGAAAAATGGGTCTGGGTTCTTATGGGTTAAGGAGTAAGGAGTATTTCACAGGGGGTAATATTGCTTGAATGAATTTCGTATTGCACATAATCTAGCACAGTATAATATATTATGCTTTAAATAAATAAATAACAATAAATAAATACATGCCATATACTGTATCTATAAATAAACTTTTGGTCACATCAAAATGGACTTTAATAACAATTCAATAATTTCAACAAGCTAGCTTTAATTGCGTGAAGAGTCCCTCAGTCGTCCAGGTAGAATCCATGATAAAAGAAGAAATTCAATTTGTCAACTGGACAAAGTTTCTACTTTCCGAAACTATCTCAAACTATCTCAACAAAAGACGGAAACCAATGAGATAGTTTGGGAAAGTAGTTAGCTAGTTAGCTCCTCCCTGCAGCAAGATATAAGCAAGTGTCTTACCAGCATTCTAATTAGAGCTGACGAAGCCTCTCGGATGAGCGGCGAAACGTTTTCGACCAAACAAACTTTGTCCAGTTGACAAATTGAATTTCTTCTTTTATCTAGCTTTAATTCCAAAAACAAAGTAAAGTGCACTTTCAAAGTTCTGTTAAATCAATCAATTAGTATTGGCATTGCAGCCTAATTCATTCAAAAAAGTTACAAAAAGAAAACATTTAAAGGAAAAGTAACGTTATTTTACAATCTGAGCCTTCTTTCGGTAATAAAACAAGTCGTTTGACTCACCCATATCACGTTCGTGTCATTTGGAGCTGTTTGGTGAAAGTTATGTTGTAGCGTATCCGTTAACATGAGTATTCGGGGCATTACTTTGCGGTCTCCAAATAACACAAACTTTAGCACTTTTCAAATCATACAAGCCTGATGTCTTAATGTAAGATTTCGTTTGAAGCAAAAGTGGCCTGTAATCCGAGATTTATCCATAGTTTTCAGCTTTGCGTTTCATGTTTGGGTCCCGGGAGCTGAGAGCACAGTCCGCACATGCGCACTGGCGTCCTCATCTACTCGAAACTATGGCTAAATCTCGGATTACAGGCCACTTTTGCTTCAAACTAAATCTTACATTAAGACATCGGGCTTCTATGATTTGAAAAGTGCTAAAGTTTGTGTTATTTGGAGACCGCAAAGTAATGCCCCGAATACTCATGTTAACGGATACGCTACAACATAACTTTCACCAAACAGCTCCAAATGACACCAAAGTGCTATGGGTGAGTCAAACGACTTGTTTTATTACCGAAAGAAGGCTCAGATTGTAAAATAACGTTACTTTTCCTTTAAGGTTCAAATGCTGCGAGTCCATTTAAAGAACTTCCATTCAAACCCTCATGGCATGTCATTTACCTGCTCTTCTCCCCTCTATTCAGAGCTCTAAAGGTCTGGAGACAACAACCAGTTTGTCTGTGGCTGGTACGAGAGCGCAAAGTGTGGAAAATTGGAGACAAACGTATTGTGATGGCAAAGGTCAGCATACTTGCGTTTAAGTACTAGTATATTGCTTTTTATTATTCACATTTTGCAAAGATTAAAATATGAACATCGTCTTTCCGCCTCTGTCGCCTTGTGTGTCGCCTCCTTTCCTTTGATAATCGCTCTCTCTGTTCACCCTGGTTGGTCACTACTTTAGGTAAACGATAGAAGTGCAATGTTTGTTTTGTTTCAACTATCTCCGACATGTCCGACTTTCAGATTATGACGTCACATAAAAACACACCATTAAGAGCACATGTTACATTTCTGGCTGAAGGTCTGCCAGCTCTGGGGGATGTTCTGTAAAATAAAAACACCAGGATCACGTAGAGCAGGTTAATACAAACAATTTAAGACTAAAATGTAGGTGGTGGACCCTGTACCGTTCTCTCTCTGATGGAAACGTAGTGCGTCAGTAAATAAGAAAGTTGAATCACTAAAATAACGTCCTTCTTTTCTCATAGCGTGTGTGTCCTGTGTGTATTTTGAGTGTGTGTTCATTTGTATTCCACACGTTTGGAGCAAAAATGTCAGAGATGTGCAGAGGGGAGCGAACACGCAGGGTCAGACGACTGCAGGGGGCGCTCTGAATGACAATGTCCCGTATATACACTCAGCATTCATATTCAGCACTGGAGGGACATGGAGACATCACAGGGACATGGCCAAATACAAGGAAAGCTGTGCATTTTAAAAGGACATATGCTTATGTTACACAAAACTGACTCTTGTGAGCTTTAAAGGTCCCATGGCATGAAATGTTCACTTTTGAACGTTAATGTGAGCTCCCCTACCCTGTTTAGCCCCCCCCCCATGGCTAAAAGTTGCGAAATGTCTAAACTGAGCATTTGCGATCCTTTTCTGCGTTAGAAAAAAACACAGCTCAAACAGGCGATTCTCAACAAGGCACCTTATTGACGTCAGATCGAAAAAAGAAATGCAAATGCAGTTCCACCCCCGTCTGTCTGTACTCAGCGTCTCTGTAAATCACGCCCAGAGAGTTTGGACTGTGAATGCGTTGGCAATGCGAAATGCGTTTTTTTATTTGCCTGGAGGCACGTCCGAGTGTTTCTAGGCTCGGAAGTCCTTTATCTGAGCCTCTGGACCTTTGAACAGCAGTGGTTTAATTTTATTTTATGTGGAAATGTGTTTATTTTTCAATGGAACGCTTCAAATCTCTTCTCCGCGCAAAAACGCGGAAATGGATCAGCTGAGAGCTCTGAGCCGAGAGTTTGGCCACGCCCCCACCCTCTACTATAGGCCATCTCTGTCCTCCTCGTTTGCATTCAAGCAACAACGCCCATAATGGCCTGTTCAGAGAGAGAAAAATTACTCTTTCTCATCTTATCTCTGTTTCTCATGCACTGAGTGTTGATTTTGAAGAAGGATTCATTTACAGTATTAGGGAACCATTAAGGAGCCATATAAAAGCATCAACAAGTACCATGTCATGGGATCTTTAAAGCATGTTACAATGTGGTTACAGCTCCTTTTCCAAATGAGCTGAAGGTGTATGGAGTTAAAAGCACAGTGGAGCACTTCCTGTATTACCTCATGACATCACAAGGTGGACTAGAGTGTTTTAGTTTGAGAGAAGAACTCAGCCTAAATCTGCAGGGTTTGTGTGTTAAACTTGTGTGAATGAAACAAAAGACTCAATCTGCCACGACTACTCCTACTACTACTGCTATTACCATTACTAATACTAATTACTACTACTACTTACTACTACTACTGCTACTACCACTACTACTACTACTACTACTACTATGGCTAGCGCTCATGCTTCACAGCAAGAAGGTTCCGGGTTCGATCCCTGGGTCACCCAGGCCTTTCTGTGTGGAGTTTGCATGTTCTCCCCGTGTCTGGGTGGGTTTCCTCCGGGCACTCCGGTTTCCCCCATCAACCTAAACATGCACCAGGTAAAATTCTCCAGCTTAAGTCCTGACCAAACCGAAGCAGAAGATCATGGAGATGGTCCCCGGGCGCAGTAATGTGCTGCCCACTGCTCCTGATAACAGGATGGGTTTAAATGCAGAGAAGAATTTCTCTTGTGTGAGATCAATAAAGTCACTTAATAATAATAATAATACATAGTAGTTGTATAGTGCTTTTCATGACACTAAGGCTATATTCAAACTGCAGCCTGAAGTGACCCAAATCTGATTTTTTCGCCTCTATGCGACCTGTATCTGATCTTCTAATAACAGTCTGAACGACACAGATTCGATTTTTTCAAATGTGATCCAGGCCACTTGGATATGTGGCCCTAATTCCGATACATATCCGATCTTTTGACATGCGACTGCAGTCTGAACGGCCAGGTCGCATTCATCCGACCTGAGTGTGTTTCCTCCAATGAGAGTGGTACAAGTAGGCGTTCACAAATGTGCACAAACGTTCTTCTCGTCATGTGAAAATAGTATATAAACTCCGTATCAGTGAAGCGGCGAAGCACGTAGTAATCCCACCCCTCCTGGCTGTGACTCCGCACCCACATGTTCCTTTCTGCACACGTTGCTGCCGCTGCCCCGCAAAACGCCGTGGCCAAAAACCTTGTTCTTCTCCTTCTCCGTCTCCTCCTTAAAACAAATAAGCCGTACATGTTCTGGCTCTGGTACGACAGCAACTTTAGGCTACTTCCGTAAACATTGAGCGTGTTCGCTGCGTGTGACGTCATCGTGTCCTGCGCATGCGGGACACTTTTGGGGAGTTTAGCGTTCACACTGGAGATCACATACACGTCGCATTTAACTGGAAATGTGAACGGCCTCGCAAAAAAATCGGATTTCACAAAAAAATCGGAATTGAGCATTAAGCCCTGCAGTGTGAACGTAGTCAAAGACGCTTCACATAGATCCAATCAATAATAAACAGGAGATGTAGTTATTTAAAGGCAGTTTTGAACAGGTGAGTTTTTAGGGCTTTTTTGAAGATGGGGAGTGTAGACGAGTCTCTGATGTGTTTGGGCAGGGAGTTCCAGAGGGTAGAAGGCTCTGTCCCCCCAGGTCTTGTGTTTAGTCCTGGTGGGGGGAGACAGGAGGTTGGCGTCAGCTGATCGGAGGGTACGGGCGGGGGTGTGGCGGGGTGTGGCCCACCTACCTCTCTGAGGCGTCAGGTTATGGAGGGACTTGTATGTAATGGTGAGGAGTTTGAATTGGATGCGCTGAGGGATGGGGAGCCAGTGGAGGTCTTTGAGGACAGGGGTGATGTGTTCACAGGAGGAGGTGCGAGTGAGGAGGCGGGCAGCAGAGTTCTGGATGTACTGGAGTCTATCGAGGAGTTTGGAGGGTGAACAGTAGAGCAGGCTATTGCAGTAGTCGAGGCGGGAGGTGACAAAGGCGTGGATGAGTGTTTCAGCAGACTTCTTCTTCTTCAATGCTACTAATACTTACTACTACTGCCACTACCACTAGTACTACTACTGCTGCTGCTGCTGCTGCTGCTGCTACTACTGTTGCTGCTACTACTACTGCTATTACCACCACTACTACTTACTATAACTACTACTGCTACTACTATTCTCACTATATCACCACCTGTACAGTAGTTAACAGAATATAGTGTCACATTTTGGAGTAGTGAGGACTTGAAATAGTGAGTTTGGCCTGTAACCGTTTCAGAGAGCTGCTTTCCATATGAAAGGCTCCCACGGCCGCGCTGTGGGCTGACGTCACCCGCTCAGAGAGAGGAACATAATAGGAAGTGGTCTTTGACTGGGTGAAATCAGGAGAGGGAGAGCTGTGGAGCTTAATTGGAGCAAAAGAGTGTGAGATGTGTTCTGTGGCTGTGCTCCTGCTGGGGCTGTCTCTGCGCTACAACATACGCTACAGCAATGATTCATGGAAAAGAGAGAAAGAATCATGGACGAAGCATCCACTGTGAGCAATGGTGGAAGAAGAAGAATGTTGGTGCCTCGTCAAAAACATACCTGGAGTTGTGTTTTGTTTTCATTATTAGTCTGTTTACATCTCCAAAGCTCAAAATGATCTGTTCCACCTTGCGATGTCATGTAGTTAACAGCTCCTTTTAGTTGGCAATTCCAGGGCTGAAATCATCCAAATGATTCTAGTGAAGGTGTATGGAGTTTAAAAGCACCATGTGTTTAGTGTGTCTTTGGTGTGGAAGTTTTAGTAAAATAAGGCTATAGGTGCAGCCCGACAGCAGCTAACTCGGACATTGTCTACTAGAATTATCCATGTTGCCTGGAAGAATCCATGACTCATCGCTGTACCAGCGAGTGAGTCTGGTAACGCTTGGTCCAAAATGCGCTGCGGTTGCGCATAGACAGCTAAGTGAACCAATCAGAGATTGCGCCATCTTGATTCAAAACTGAGGCGGAACTTCCGCTGCCTAAGAGTGACTTTGCGGGCAAAGGCGGGTGCACTGACGTCACCATCTTTGAACGAATCAGAATCGCGGAGTCCGTTTGTAACCGGAGGAGCGAGAGTGGATGGAGGGTGTCCAAATGGTATCGCGGTGTATAGGAAATACAGAGAGATATCATTTGGCTGGCCAGGTAATTATCCATGTGCTTCGAGGATGAGCTTTTTTTTTTATCAACTCTGTGTTAGAAAGTGAAAAGTAAAAGTGTCTGAATCACCACTCACCACTCTTTTTCTTTTTTCTTTAGAGATAACCTTTTAGTAGCTTCATTTTTTGCTCTTGTACTTTAACAAAATTGATTATCCTTAAGTTACTTGCATGCATGCAGTATCGGCCTGGCATCGGTATCGGGGAGTACACTGAGACCAAAAAAAAAAGTATTGGAACAACACTAAATATAAGTACTGATGTAACGATTAGGGATGCAAATTATCGATTAATTCATGACTCTATAGTTGATTGACCTTATCGATCGGCTTACGATTAACTGATAAGCGGCGTTTTTCACCTGAATTTGAGTGTTTCAATAGGGTCTTTAAGAATATAAGCTATAGTAACATAACACTGAGTCATAAATATATCATAGTATTATTATATTGTATATTCCTCAATTAATTATTCCTTAGTAAAAAGCAGACAAATGTATTGATGCTGAATAACAAAATACATTCTTTATTGAAAATAAATTGAGGACTGGCTCAGTTGTTGCACTTGCAGCATGGAAATCTTGAAATTAAAAGGAACGGAAGAAATTAAATAACAGAATGTTATTTAGTCTACATATTATGATGAAACCAGTGAATCCAGGCTATTTTTAGGACATTCTCAACATTTATTTTGAACTAAGGCATCAACAATATTTCTCTCCCTTAATCTGTGAAGGGTTACAGTACAAAATATACATTTCACAGGGCCCCTGGACACAGCATAAAACATTACAGGGCCTCAAACCAGAACAATCAAGAAATGATAAAAGCATGTAAGTTACATGTTTTTATCATTTCAAAAATATATGGTTCTAGGTCCAGCTCTACTGTGAGTTGTACGGCAACATCCAGAGAGGAAAGGGTTACATGATGTAACGCTATGGTCTTTCTCGCGAGTGGGTTCACATCTCGTGTTCACATTCCAGAGTAGCGCCCTCTAGCGATTAGTTACAATTAATGCATTTTGTTCGGCCAACGTCTTGATCGACAATTAATTGTAAGTCGATTAATTGTTGACATCCCTAGTAACGATATCCAAATGTTCACAATATGCATCTCATGGTATGGTATTTATTTTGCCTGGAAGAATCCATGACTCATCGCTGTACCAGCGGCGAGTCTGGTAACGCTTGGTCCAGAATGTGCTGCCGTTGCGCTTAGACAGACCGCTAAGTGAACCAATCAGAGAACAGTTAACGGACAGCGACGTGAACCAAGCCGGTAGGAAGCAATGCAAAAACATCTTTTTTGAAAAGAAAGGCCTCTAGAGCTGTCAGCTGCTGTGGTTTTAAGGAATCGATGTGTTTTAGGTCATTTAAGACCAATTTTACAGCTGAATGGAAGGGACGTTGCGGGCAAAGGCGGGTGCACTGACGTCACCATCTTTGAACGAATCAGAATAGCGGAGTCCGTTGTTAACCGGGGGAGTGAGGGTGGATGGAGGGTGTCCAAATGGTATCGCGCTGGATAGCAAATACAGAGAGATATCATTTGGCTGGCCAGGTAAGTATTTATTGCTATATTTTAATAATTAAGATGTAAAAGTGCTTATAATTGGTCACGTCAAGTCGGCACCGAGGATCACGCTGCATCCTAACTATTCATTTAATCAAATAATTGGAATTCAATATATTGTCATGGTCCACGATATTACTGTGAGACCTTTGACGACATGACATCACAATATTTCGATTACTGATACATCCCTAAATACAAGCCCATAAATCCACGTCTTTGACTTGTCAGAAACCCATATCTCACAGACTTTTCTTTGGCCTTGCTCTTGCTGAACTCCCAGTGCCCCAGTCTATGTAGTTATTTATATTCCACCCAGCCGACATTTGCGTCACTTCACTAACTCCAGCTCAGATGACTGGTATGAAGGGAATTGACAAGTCTGTACGGTAAGGGACATCAGACAAAAGCAGTGTGGCAGAAAACCGCGTAAATCCGCCTTGTAAAGATGTGTTGTGGCCCCGGGGATAGACTGTATGGATTCATATAGTCAGTATGGACGTGTGGAGCATACAGTACAAGGACTTTTGGGCTGGATGCAGATCGGAGCTGGCAGTGTTTCCTCCTGGTATACTATATTTATGAGTTTTCTTATGTATTTATGAAGAAAGCTGAAGGTGAAGTGTTGGAGAGGGCTATCTGGGAGCAGTGCAGGTTGAGATTTGGAGACACAGCTGGACTGAGTTAGGAAAAGTCTACAGAGGAAGTAAGAAAAAGTGAAAAATGGACTAGTCAAAAGGTCATAACATTGAAGTAACGGTAAAAACAAGTTATAAAATAAGACAACTCGGGTGAAGATCAGAAAAACTTTTAACGTGGGGGCTGAAACGGGCCTTCGTATTTTTTCTTTATTCATTTCTGTTTGTCCAGCTTCTGATAAAAGAGAACTCGCAATCTCCTGGACATGTACAACATTAATGGAACACTTATTTTTAGTCAAATCAACATGACTCTGGACCAGTTTGTACGTAAAATACACAAATGTAAAAAATAACCCAAAAATTTAATTCAAGGACTTTTATATGAATTTCACCTGGACTTTTTCCTCATGACAAGTCCCTTAATATCATGTTTAGTGAGATCTGTTTTAGCTTTGACATGGGAATTGTCAAGATCCAACAAAAGATCAATCTACTGGCTCTCAGAACATCCCCAGGGACACCAGACATAGCTGTTCTTATATTTACCTCAGTAAATGTAGGTGGAATTTGAAATCTGACTTTCCTTTGTGTAGAACTTGTTCCCAATTCAAATGAGAGCACAGACAGTTAGAAGAGCGCAGAGGCCAAAACTCTAGAGCCTCAGCTTCACAAAGAGTCCAGCCATTTGTGGGAGCTCCAAAGGGTTCAGAAACAGATTCACTGTGAATTTAGAGTCATTTGTCGTAAGAATAATTCATGTTATTCTCAAACTAGTGACTTGCTTTAGCAATATGATGCAATATAAACCGCAGAAAACGTATCCACCTTATTCCGGAGGTTACTGTGGGTGCCACCATCGTCACTGAGGCTGAATTATTTTGCATGGGGCTGCTGATCCTGACAACAAATATGTCCTATTGATACTTTGCAGTGACATCGTGCACGGGGTGTTCTACATGTCTCTGTATTCAGTGTTTTCTGTTTGAGACAAGAACACGGCCTAAATATATAGGATTTGTGTATGAAACAAAATTGAACTACAGGTATATTAGTAGTAAAGTGCTGTAGTTAAGTATACATTTTAGGTATCTGTAGTATGTGAGTGCAGCGCGCTGACTCACTCGCCTTGAGCCTCTTGAAGGTTCCTTCGGACGTGGCATGTAACAAAAAATAAAGAGTCTTGAATCCAAAGTTTGTCTTTTCTATCTTTACTAAAGTGAAAGTCAAACAGAACGGAAAAAGGAACAACAAAAAGAAACAAAAAGGAATTTCTAGAGCTTGTAACTTCCCTACATGACGTCCTACAAGACGTCCCTACGTGCTACATGACGGTCAAAAGACTGTCTAGCGCAGGGCTCTCAAGTCTCACGCTTTGAGAGTGTGACACACGCAATTCAACGTGTTCACACGCTCACACGCCACACATGGTATTTCTCACGCTGAAATTTAGTTATGCAATTCAAGCGCAGCGCCCAGCGCTTCTGTGCCCAGAAAATCGGTCTGTGTGGCTCAAACTGTGGGTGAGGGTCCATAAACAGGGCACAGAGTGTTTAAGTGCAGTGCAGTTTGCTTAGCTTATTTTAAGATTAAAATTAACATTTATCAGATAAAATGGAGATAGATTTATGAAAACTTATTAATGTGAGTCAGCCTTTTCCCACATGAAGATCATTAAAGGGATATGCCACCCCCAGGTCAAATTTGGGCATCTCCCCACAGTCCAGAGACTAAAATAAGTGGTGGAAAGCGTTTTCCTGCTCACCCAGCCATTGTCCGAGTCTGTCGCCACTGACCGCCGCGGTATCTGGTGCTCCTCCGCCTTAGACTGGAGTCTAACGTCGCCAGAGAAAGATTTCGGCCAAAAGGAACTATTTTCCAGTGCGGAAGAATAAAGCCGAATCACGCACCACGTTGTGCAACAGGGGAACTCCCTTCCCGGTGCGTAACTGGGATTCCCCTGGCAGCGTGCTGCGTGATTCGGCTTTATTCTTCCGCACTGGAAAATAGTTCCCACCCAAAATGACCAAGTCAAGCTCTCCGTGTTGATTTGCACATTTATTTGCACTCGATATGAATGCGCACTACACATAAAGTAATTGGGAAACGCATCGAGCAAATTAATTCCTTTTGGCCGAAATCTTTCTCTGGCGACGTTAGACTCCAGTCTAAGGCGGAGGAGCACCAGATACCGCGGCGGTCAGTGGCGACAGACTCGGACAATGGCTGGGTGAGCAGGAAAACGCTTTCCACCACTTATTTTAGTCTCTGGACTGTGGGGAGATGCCCAAATTTGACCTGGGGGTGGCATATCCCTTTAAGTCCTGTTCCACCATGACTGATGATCATTTAGAAATGTGCTTGAGTCTGGCTGTCAGCAGCTTCTGTCCAGACTATGCATCCTGAGCTTATTCCATCCAGTGCAAGTCACATTTTGTGAGACGTTAGTGCAAAGTGGCTGAAATGACCCCAGATTGCATCTCAGAGCATCTACAGTTAAAATTTTTTTGTTTATATTAATTTATACAGCATTAAAGGGATATGCCACCCCCAGGTCAAACTTGGGCATCTCCCCACAGTCCAGAGACTAAAATAAGCGTTTTCCTGGTCACCCAGCCATTGTCCGAGTCTGTCAGCACTGACCGCCGCGGTATCTGCAGCTACTCCATGTTAGACTGGAGTCTAACGTAGCCAGAGAAAGATTTCGGCCAAAAGGAATTAATTTGCTCGATGCGTTTCCCAATTACTTTCTGTGTAGTGCGCATTCATATCGAGTGCAAATAAATGTGCAAATCAACACGGAGAGCTTGACTTGGTCATTTTGGGTGGGAACTATTTTTCAGTACGGAAAAAGAAAGCCGAATCACGCACCACGCTGACAGGGGAACTCCCTTCCTGGTGCGTAACAGGGACCGGGGAGTCCCTGCTTAGACTGTTGCCCCACGACCCAGCCCCGGATAAGCAGGAGAAAATGGATGGATTTTAAAGTGGATATTTTATTTTTTACTTTTACTTCACTAAATTTGAGAACAGGTATCTGTACTTTCTACTCCAGTACATTTTTGAACTAGACTGAAGAGTAAATTTTTTTTTTTTTTTTAAATTATAGTTTGAGATCTGCTGAAAAGGCAGATGTTCGTAATTTGAGCAACAACAACAAAATACAAATAAAAACTGCTAAAATAAAAAGATAAAGATTTCTGCTGAACAAAATTCAACACAATTTTTTATCAAAATTACTACATTTGAAGCTTTGATTTATATCTCAAAATGTGCCAGAAATACTTACTTTTAGTGTGTTTTTAAACAGGTACTTTAATACTTTTACATAAGTTCATTTTTTCATGCGATACTATATATATAGGCCTATATATATTTCATTTCTAGATGAGTTCAAACTTGGAGGGACGGATAATAATAGTCTCTTCTACCAAGGTAAAATATGAGCCCCCCTGTGCTTTATATAAATGAGCCTTGACCTTGAGAGTGGAAATATGTGTTAAAGGTCTGAGAGGGGGTCAAGAGGAAGAGCAAAGAGAGGATTCATCAAACAGTGAAGGGACAAGGGGACAGAGGGGACAGTGTTAGATGAGCAGGTGATATGACCATAGTTTTTGAAAGTGGGATGAGGCATGGGATGAGACACAATTTCCAGGAGAAGAGACGAGATTAGAACGAGATAAGACAAGATTTCATAATTCATAAAAGATAATTGCTAATATATACATTTCATGATTCAGTTTCAATTTTGGCTTCACAATTTTAGCGCAGTAGCTCAGTTGGTAGAGCGCTTGCCTAGTGATCCAGGGGTTGGCGGTTCGAGTCCCGCTCTTGACGGGTGGACCGCGTGTGATCCCAGCTCCCACAGATGAGCGCTGCCGTTGTGTCCTTGGGCAAGACACTTAACCCCCACCTCGCCCCCAGTGTCTGCGGACACTGGTAGCCCCCATGGCAGAAGATACATCAAGGCCTGTTGTGAGCCGTCCTCCTGTGGACCCACCACCCGCGGGAGGATTCCTGAGGGCTGGTGCATTGTGTTCTGGGCAGTGGAACACTGCTTGGACTGCTGCCCCCGCGACCCAGAGAATGGGAAAAAGCGGAAGAGGATGAATGAATGAATGAATGAATGAATTTTTGTTTTATTTGATTTCATATTTTTCATATCCAGCACTGCTTTTTGGAACTGAAAAAGATGTAACCCACTAACACAGCAGGGCAGTAGACAGACGGGGACAAAGGGGTCTGTTGTCCCGTGCCTCGGGTCTTAGGGGCCCAGAAATGGGACTTCCGCCTATTAATTAATATTAGAGAGGGGCCCATGTGAGGCTTCTTGCCCCGGGCCCCCAAATTTCGGTCGACAGGCCTGCCAACAAGTAGCTTTTTTGTCCAATCCACACTTGGAAAAGAATCTCACAAGTTCATTCTTCTCTTGTGTGCATGCACTTGTGGCAATTTTGTCTTGCGAAATTTTGTGGCATGAGATCTTGTCCCATCCCTATTTGGAAGCTCAGATCTGCACTATGTGATTACTATGTGCATTGTGTAACTTTTCTCATGAAGGGTACACCAACTGCTTGTCTCCATGGAACCGTTATTACCTTGTCTGGAATCTTCCATAGTGAAGCATTAGTCATCTATATCCATGAAGATAAGCAAAAACTAAACTCGGCCAAGTAACAGGTCAGAACTTACATCACACTCATCTGAATGAGTGTGATGTGATCATGGCATTTTTACTCTGTAAAGATATTTGTAATGGAATAAACGCTACACAAACACTTTTTTTTTTTTTTAATCAACATACTGTGGAACATTCCATGCCACATTCCCATGGAGACAAGCAGAAAAGTTACACAGTGCATCTTTAAATGAAGAATACATAATTTTGTAAAAATCAGAGCATAGCAGGAGCTGTGTTTGCATTGCCGACCTGTTCCCAGTGCATGTTGGACTCTGCCAGGGCTGCCCTTTGTCACCGGCTCTGTTCGTTGTATTTATGGACAGAATTTCTAGGCGCAGTCAGGGGGTTCAGTTTGGATCAGTGCAGCGTCTGCAGTGCAAAGCTCTTCATTTACCGCTCAATCTATGTTCCTACCCTCACTTATGACCCAAAATGACACCAGTCATTTGACTGGTGAGACTGAAAGAACAAGATACAAGTGGATACACATGGTCGAAATGAGTTTCCTCCTCAGAGTGGCTGGGCGCTCCCTTAGAGATAAGGTGAGGAGCTCAGCCACACTGGAGGAGCTCGGAGTAGAGCTGCTGCTCCTCCATGTCGATAGGAGCAGCTGAGGTGGCTCGGGCATCTGTTCCGGATGCCTCCTGGAAGCCTCCCTCGGGAGGTGTTCCAGGCATGTCCCACCGGGAGGAGGCAGACCCAGGACACACTGGAGGGACTCGGCTGGCCTGGGAACGCCTTGGGGTCTCCCCAGAGGAGCTGGAGGAAGTATCTGGGGTGAAGGAAGTCTGGGAGTCCTTGCTTACACTGTTGCACCTGCGACCTGGCTCTAGATAAGCAAAAGAAAATGTCTGAATACTTTTAAAGGACCCATGTTGTGCTAGTTTTTTGTCTATGTTATAATGTAGTTTCCTCATCACAAACAGACCTGGAGTTGTGTTTTGTTTCATTCACACATGTTCAATACACAAACCCTGCATGTTTAGGCTGAGTTCTCTGACGCTGAAAAATGTGAACTCCAACCAAATGCACGTATGACACTGCTGGTGTAGACTGTCCAACCGGTTCAAATGAAGAGCGTTATCTGCACATATGCTGTGCTTACACGCTTTTACTGCTTTGGTGCAAATTGGAGGTAGTATAAAGATTAAGTTTCACAAGTCTCCAGTCTGTTCTAAAGTACTTACTTCTTGCTCTTATGCACCATCTCCCTGTTGTGTTTGGCCAGGATATGTTTCAATGATGTAGTGCACATGATATTTACTAGTAGCTCAGTGTTCGAGCAGCGAGACAGTGGTATTAATAAGACTTGAGCCTTAACGACTACTGCAGATGTGGACAACAATTCTTACAGGATGAAGTCACTGGGAGAATGAGTAGAAAGGTAACCCCACTCAAAGCTGATCCCAGCACCGCATTTGGTCATAAAAATTTAACCGCAAGGACATATTAGTATCTCTATATCTCTATAGTGGAATGTTCAGCAGTTACCACAGAGACACAATGCACACATGAGCAGACATTTTCAAACGGTTTTAAGATGATCTGACTCAAGAAAACAGAAAAACAACCCATTTTCAGGAGTCAATGGTTGTTGGTTTGTGACTAATTTTATGTGAGAGGCACAAATCATCTCACCTGTTGTAGCTCTAGCAAGGCCGTTTTTTCTGGTCAGATTGTGTTAAAATGAAACTCAGATTATAGTCTAACTGGAGTAACAGACACAGCAGTGCCTACAGTGAGCTTCACACCCCAAGGGAATGGAAATCAGCGGCAAAGTATCAATAAAGACCCAGACATGTTTTAATTACAGTTTTTGGCATCAGTAAAATAAAAAAATAATAAAAAGTGTTAAAAGTACACGTCTCTAGCGCGGCTCCATCACCTGCTTGTTTCCATGTAGATGTTAGTGCTTTGCCTGCATGTTCCACGTACTGACATTCAACTATTGCATTTGTTCAATTACAGCTGTTTCATTGTTACAAAAACATGCGTTCTTACCTTGAACAGGCTTACCTCTCCACACATCTGCTTGTTTCCATGGGTAACACATAATTGGTGTTTTTTTTTTCAGATTCTACAACAGGCATGTGCAAACTACGGCCCAGGGGCCATATGCGGCCCGTTAAGCTTTTTAATCCTGAAGAAATTATATTAATAAACCTTATTAATGCTAAACTTTGACAATTTAATCACCTATTCAAATGCGCGATTAGTCTTTAAAATCTTAAATAACACAGCACCTCCTCCATTGAAAATTTTTTTACAGTACAGAGTGAGATTTTATTGTAATATTTTATTGTGTAATAATTGGTCATTTGTAGTGTGTGAGTGTGTATTGATTATATTGTTTACGTTTTATATTGTATTTCTCACCTGCTCAGGGACTACAGATGGAAACTAGCTTCAGCTATAATCTGGTGTAAAGCATCTTTAATGTTTTTGCACATTGTCCCTGTCAAATAAACTAATAAAGAAAGAAAGAATTTCCCTGCAATTCTGGCGTTTTCCAATAGCTGGCGCACTACATACATTGACCTTTGTTGAGGTGCGGCATTTTGCTCCACGTTTGTGTTTACTCTTTAACCCCTCAGCCTCCTGTAAAGATAAGATAAGATAAGATAAGATTGATCTCACACAGGAGAAATTTACTTGATGATGAGCGGAGCTCAGAAAAGAAAAGTGGACAGAGAATGTCGAGTGTTTAATAAGGAGTGGACAAGTTAATATTTTTTCACCGAATACTTATCAGCTGCTGTATGCCTGATATACCAAGAGACTGTAGCGTTTTTTAAAGAATATAATATCAGCCGTCACTTTGCCACAAAACAGTCAACGAAAGAACGAAAGAACCTGAAGGAGAACAGAACTTTCAATGCTTTAAAATAGTAACTGTTAGTAATAAAAAAAAAGGTGTATTTTATTAATTAAATTTTCTGTGTTTTAAGTCATTTCAGTAAAAAGCTAAATACCGTGGAACTTGAAAGATGGACATTTTGTTGTAATGCTTTTGTTCATTTTTAATTGAAATAAAGCACATGTTTTCTACATATCCCATGTTATTTTTAGTGTTTTTACCAAAACACTAAATCCACCTGCCCCTGGTCCGGCCCTTCTGTCAAATTTTAGAATCCTTTGTGGCCCACGAGTCAAAAAGTTTGCCCACCCCTGTTCTACAATGTGATGATGTTGTGCTTCCAGATTAACCTGGGAAATCCCAGGCTGCTTTTGTTCGTTCCGATCTGAAAGACAGCCTGGCAACTATGGCAAGCGAGCTCTCCCGATTCTGGGAGCCAATCAGAGAGCGGGGAGGGGTGGAAAGACGGTGACACGTACTACGTGACAAACGGAAACTTGTAGTTTGAACTGACAACTGACATGATTGGCTTTGGGCTACGTATACGCCAAATGATAGACATTCATAACGCCCAATAAACGGCCGTTGGCGATCGTAAACCACACCTCCACTACGAGATATTTCGAAGGTGGCTCCCAGACCATATATCACTGTGATATGGTCAGGTGTAAACCAGGCAACTTCCAGATGGGGGCAAGAGCCAGTTTTTCCTATTGATTACACTGTACTTTGCCATGAAATATTGGAAAGGTAAATTCCCAAATATGGAACTTTATCATTTCTATTACTGACTAGACCCAAGACCACACTATATTATAACAAAAATGTGCATCTGAACAATATTAATTTTAGCTGCCCCCATCTGTATGAAGTAATATTGACCTATAGAATGCTGTGATGTCATCTGAAACCCAACAATTGATTACATTGTCCTTTTCCATAAAATATCCAAAAGGTAAATTCACAAATGTTGAATGTGAACATTTCACAAAAACTTTTAGCATTTTAACAATATTTATTTTAGCTGCTCCCTAAATAATAATATTATAAATAAATAAATAATAAATAATATTTTATAGAATGTTGTGATGTCATACATCACATGTTCATAGAGTGTTATTAAGAAGTGTATGAAGCGAGTGTGACGTCACCCATAGTGTGCTATGCATAGCGTATGAATATCATTGTTTGACAGAGATAATTGTGAACAAAAACAACAGGATCATGTAGAATTAATAAGTACATTTTAAGACCAAACAAAGCTCACAGCAGCAGTTATAGACAGAGCGGCCACAATTGCCACGTTTACATGAGAGCTTTAATTCCGATTAAAAGTAATTTAATTCTGAATAAAAATGTATTCTGCTTTAAAAAGACCATGTGAACACTTGAAAATGATTATTCAGAATTAAACTTAATTCCTAATTAAGTGAATTAAGTTAAGTTATTTTAAAACCGAATTAACTTATTCTTTGATTATGTAAACATTTATTATGCTTAAAAATGATTCCAGTTGTTCGGTACATCCTCGTCAGGTCGCCCTTCTGACACATGACACACTGCAAGATGGCCTAAAGCAAACATTGGTCTCAAACCGAAACAACCAAACCAAGACGCCAAAAAACTGGTAGCAGCTGATTGTGATTGTGTGTCCCTGTCCAATCAGAACTCTTCCCGACCCCCAGACGTTGAGCGGAATTAAATAAAGCCAATTTAATTTATTTTCCATGTACACCTCCATTTAGAATTATTATTTCCATGTAAACTCTTATTTAAACTAATTTAATTTCAAACTATTTAATTCAGAACAATTAATTCTGAATTTAAAAACATGTAAATGTGGCCAATATTCTAATGTAAGTCAATGGGAGCCATCTAAATCTAAATATCTAAATAATAATAATAATAATAATAATTATTATTATTATTATTATTATTATTATTATTATTATTATTATTTTTATTATTATTATTATTATTATTTTAATTTTCTATTTGGAGGTAAATGAACACCTTAGCATTTATATTTTGTTAATTTTATTATTACTCATAATGTTGTAACATGTCCTCTGTAATGGACGTCGGGGACATGTTGGTGTTAAATCACGTGATTTTTTTTTTTTTGATGACCAACATCTCTGACAAGCTTCTACAGTCGCCTCAAAAAGTTCTTAGACTCCCTTGTAATTTCTTATTTATTTTTAGATATTATGTTTTGGGTTTTTTTATATTTATTTACGTATTTATTTATTTATATTTTTTATGTATTATATATTTATTTATGTATTTATATATATATATATATATATATATATATATATATATATATATATATATATATATATATATATATATATATATATATACTTTGTATTATTATTTTATTTTTTTTCATGTGAGTATTTACGTATTTATTTTTTATTTTTTTATGTATTATTTATTTATACATTTTTATATATTATGTATTTTTTATTTTTTTATTTGAGCATTTATTTACATATTTCTTTATTTTTATTTTTTTATGTATGGTTTTTTTTTTTTTTTAAATCATAGTGCAACTACAAACTAGAGAGATAAAAGGAGAAGTTCAATTTGTCAACTGGACAAAGTTTGTTTGGTTGAAGACATTTCTCCGCTCATCCGAGAGGCTTCGTCAGTTCTGGTTCTAGTGCTGGTTAGACCCTGTTTATATCTAGCTGTAGGGAGGAGCTCCTACACTGAAATAGCTCTGAAACTATCTCCACTAATCTGTCTCTTTTGTTCTACGCATTCCTCTGGCGTCTTGTAATAGCATATCTATAAGCCCTAGGAGGCGCTCACTACACTGAAATAGCTCTGAAACTATCAACTAATCTGTCTCTTTGTATTTCAAGCCTATTCAAGCCTAACAACCCTCTCCACCCCTCTGCAATGACTTGTCTGTCCTAATGTTTCTTTGTCTGTTTTTGACTTTGGTTTGAGAATCGAATTATAAATGGGAGACAAGTTGTGTCTAACTCCCCCATTTCTGTTTAACGACGGATTCTCTTTTTTGACAAAAATAGCCTCTTTAACTCCCCTCTCAAACTAATTCTTTTCCCTGGCTAAGATCTGAACCTCACTGTCCTCAAAAGAATGGCCCGTGGCTTCTAGGTGAAGATGTACGGCAGATGACGTCCACTCTGGCACGCCCGTCTGTGTTGGTACATCCTCTTGTGAAGTGGCTGTTTTGTTTCTCCAGTGTAGCGCTCACTGCAGTCTTCACTACACTGAATGGAGTAGACCACATTGCTTTGTTTGTGGCTCAGTTCAATTTGTCCAGTTGACAAATTGAACTTCTCCTTTTATCATGGATTCTACCTGGACGACTGAGGGACTTTTCATACAAACTAGAGTCTCAAAACAATTAAAAGATCGACTGGTTAACTCGATGTCCACTATAAAGGACACAAATGAATGGGCGGGTCTCAGGAGGATATATATATATACAGTCTATGGTCCTGCTGTGGAACATTTGAGTCAAAGCAATTACATTACCACTGAGACAAGCAGGTAGCAAACTGTCAACTACAAACGATGCATAGTGCATACTGAATGTATAATGTATGTATTAAAAATTAAAAAAAAAACTGCATTGAACTGACTTTGTTTCATTTCCGTATACATAAACGATCTTCCTCTAAACTTTTTGTGAATTAATGATAATAATAAAGTCATTCTTCTTCTCTTAAATACATTGTTATTGAAACACCTCCAGCGGTGTAGAACATGTGCATACTGACGAGCTATAACTTTATTCAATTTGCTCTACAATTATAATCAGCAGTGTGTACTATTATAATTAGCATACTGCTTACATCTCAGTTTAAATAGCTAACACCCTCTCCTCTACTGATAATGCATACACTTTCATTTTTCACTATGGCTTTAGGTTTGAATAAATCCTCCTGGGACCTGAAGAAAAAAGTGTATCTGAATTATTATTATTATTATTTTAATTTTTTATTTGGAGGTAAATGAACACGTTAGCGTTTACATTTTGTTAATTTTATTTGTATTCATAATGTTGTAACATGTCCTCTGTAATGGACGTCGGGGACATTTAGGTGTTAAATCCACGTGAAGTTAACAACCTAACAAAAACTATTTTCTTTTTGATGACCAACATCTCTGACAAGCTTCTACAGTCAAATAGTTTTTAGTGTTCCTTTTAATTTCTTATTTATGTATTTATTTATTTTAGTTTTTTTTTATGTATTATTTATTTTGTATTCATTTATTTATTTTTATTTATTTATTTATTTTAGTATTTTTTTATGTACTGTATTATTTATTTTCTATTTATTTATTTTTATTTATTTATTTATTTTAGTTTTTTTAATTTATTTTTATTTGTATATATTATTTATTTTCTATTTATTTTTATTTATTTTAGTTTTTTTTTAAATTATTTTTATGTATTATTTATTTTGTATTTATTTATTTATTTTTATTTATTTATTTATATATTTTTTATTTATTTTAGTATTTCTGTTATTTATTTTTATGTATTATTTATTTTTGACAGACTGGTTCACTCGACTATAAAGGACACAAATGAATGGGCGGGTCTCAGGAGGATATACAATGTTAATGGTGTTAAAGGTCCCATGGCATGAAATTTTCACTTTCTGAGGTTTTTGAACGTTAATGTGAGCTCCTCTACCCTGTTTAGCCCCCCCTCCCCCATGGTTAAAAGTTGTGAAATGTCTAAACTGAGCATTTGCGATCCTTTTCTGCGTTACAAAAAATCGGAGCTCAAACGGGCGATTTTGAACAAGACGTCAGATCGAAAAAAGAAATGCAAATGCAGTTCCACCCCCGTCTGTCTGTACTCAGCGTCTCTGTAAATCACGCCCAGAGAGTTTGGACCGCGAATGCGCTAGGCAATGCGAAATGCGTTTTTTTATTTGCCTGGAGGCACGTCCGAGTGTTTCTAGGCTCGGAAGTCCTTTATCTGAGCCTCTGGACCTTTGAACAGCAGTGGTTTAATTTTATTTTCTGTGGAAATGTGTTTATTTTTCAATGGAACGCTTCAAATCTCTCCCCCCGTGCAAAAACAAGGAAATGGATCAGCTGAGAGCGGAGACCGGAGACCGGAGACCGGAGAGTTTGGCCACGCCCCCACCCTCTACTATAGGCCATCTCTTTTCTCCTCAATTTCCAGGGAGCGGGACGGGGAGGAGGGGGAGAGTTTTTTTCCGCTGAAAACGCGCTGTGCCTGTATAAACCGAGCCACACAGACCGATTTTCTGGGCACAAAAAAAAAAAAAAAAAAAAAAAATCAGCGTGAGAAATGCCATGTGTGGCGTGTGAGCGTGTGAACACGTCGAATTGTGTCACACTCTCAATGCGTGAGACTTGAGAGCCCTGAACATGCATTGGCCTCCTTTTCACTGGTCTGAAACCCATGGACAGGCCAGTTCTGTGAGAATCACAAGAAGAATTATTGTTTTTCAAGGATTTTTTTAAGCAACATAAAGACCTGTAGTTGAATAAATGCAAGCTAGATAAGTTTAACTCTGGAACATTCTAAGAAAGCGATGACAGCTCCATGGATACAAGCAGGTGACTCTGGCTGAAAACTTAAATAATGTACCTTCAAACATTTAATTAATTTATTCCAGTGTATTGAGACAAATGTCCGTAATGAAACACTTAGATCCCCGTGTAAACTATAATTGTGTAAAAGAAGCCGCAGTCGTTTTGACATTCACGTTAACCGAGCGTGAAGATGGCGCACCGTGTAATTCTCGTGTCTCTGAAGGGAAGGCCGGCAGCTGTGACAGTGATCGGGATTCTGCCACGGCATTAGCATTAGCATTAGCACGTGCCGACCCACAGTGCAGCGCGGTAATTAGCACCTCCAGCTACATCGCGCACTACATTTTAATAACTTGGCAATTAAAGCCGGAGAAAGCGGCCCTCGCCACCGGGGCCACAGCTAAAGTATTCCCATAAAGCAGCGTTGTGTCTGCCCCCGGGACATTTCACAATATGGAGAGTGCTTTTAGAGACAGCTGGGGTTACACTCTGGTGTATAGGGACCCAGTGATGAGCTTTGAAGTGCCTTTGATTTGAAGGACTGTCTGATATACACCATGTTGTCATTTGAACATTACAGTCTTGGATGTAGGAGGTGGTTGTTTTGGTCCACCATTGCATAAGATTAGCTGACGTGCTGGATATCTCCATTAGTCTTTTAACCTTATACTATATTGGTGACATTACAACCACATTATACTGTACATACTGAACTATTGTGCTAAGGCACTATTGTACTGGGATATTCTTTTTAAACCTAACCTACTTTAAAGGTCCCATGACATGGTACTTCTTGATGCTTTTATATGGCTCCTTAATGGTTCCCTAATACTGTAAATGAATCCTTCTTCAAAATCAACACTCAGTGCATGAGAAACAGAGATAAGATGAGAAAGAGTATTTTTTCTCTCTGAACAGGCCATAATGGGCGTTGTTGCTTGAATGCAAATGAGGAGAAAAGAGATGGCCTATAGTAGAGGGTGGGGGCGTGGCCAAACGCTCTCCGCTCTAGCTCTCAGCTGATCCATTTCCGTGTTTTTGCACGGGGGGAGAGATTTGAAGCGTTCCATTGAAAAATAAACACATTTCCACAGAAAATAAAATTAAACCACTGCTGTTCAAAGGTCCAGAGGCTCAGATAAAGGACTTCCGAGCCTAGAAACACTCGGACGTGCCTCCAGGCAAATAAAAAAACGCATTTCGCATTGCCTAGCGCATTCGCAGTCCAAACTCTCTGGGCGTGATTTACAGAGAGACGCTGAGTACGGACAGACGGGGGTGGAACTGCATTTGCATTTCTTTTTTCGATCTGAAGTCAATAAGGTGCCTTGTTCAAACTCGCCCGTTTGAGCTCCGATTTTTTGTAACGCAGAAAAGGATCACAAATGCTCAGTTTAGACATTTCGCAACTTTTAACCATAGGGGAGGGGCCTAAACAGGGTAGAGGAGCTCACATTAACGTTCAAAAACCTCAGAAAGTGAAAATTTCATGCCATGGGACCTTTAAACATCGAAGCGTTTTCTGCTTTGGAGATGTAGACAGACAAGTAATAAAGGATTACTCAAACATGTGAATGAAAAAAACAGAACTCAAGGTCTGTTTTTGATGAGGTAACAACATGGCTTTACATGGCTCGAGTCCATTTTGGGTAATATGTGACCATTAATATAACGCAATATTTGATCAGTTTTAGGTAAAGAAAGGTAATGGTCACTGACTTAGCCGGGTATATTGAGAAACAAATATTTCTCTTCCTCCTTTTTCCAAAATAACATTGTGCACATAGTATCGTTTTCAAAAAAGTTTTAATTTAGCAACCCGCAAAAGTACGCCATCGAGCACCATCATAACTAGAGCCGTTTCCCAATTCAGCAAGTGCACGGTTCGGAGTGTGGTCTCAGTCTGCAGTCGAGGCAGTGCATACTCGCTCAGCCCTGAGTGCAGTCCGGGGATCACATGGGCGTCTGCGAAATGGAACAGGTCCCGCCTCAGCTCAATGAGCCGGGTGGTCTGCTCCTTGTTCCCTAAAGACAAAAAATATTATTCTATTGCGACTACTAATACTTGGAATTGGGAAATAGTTACACTGTAGAATATCCAGCATTACAACAGCAAAGGAAATATAGAAGTGTAAGGGGAAAAGCATGTGAACGGTAATACAGGTGCCGTGAACTATGCCGTTACAGCTACCGTCACACGTTTAGCGTAGTTTATGAAGAGTTTCATGTAGCATAGTTGTAGGTGAGGTGAACCAGTACGTATATTTTATAGTGACGTCGCAACTCTCACTTGTGGATGTCGCTGGCGAGTCGGTCTTTATAGTCATATATCCTCCCGCGCTGTGCATGCTGGGGCTTTTGAGTGTGCGAAGCGTGCATGTTTGCATGCTTGGTCCACGCCCCGATTTCCATGGAAACGACTGCGCTGTTCGGACCGCGTCTTAACTGTGCAGGGGACAAAAACGAAATGGAACAGCAGTTGTCGCGCTGTCGGATATGACGCACATCCCCCTCCAAGCACACTCCGAACCCTGCACTCGCTGAATTGGGAAACGGCTTATGTCAAGCCTATGGGCGGCAGTGTAGGAAGAAGGAGAACGCCCTGCAAGCGTTAGAATCGCATTTTTAGTGCGTCAAACGTGAAACCGTAGTTTTCCAGAATCTCCACTCTAGCCGGAGTTTTTAGAAAGATTCGAAATGGAATTTGGTCTTGGGCTTGGTCATTTTGGGTGGGAACTATTTTTCAGTGCCGAAAAACATAGCCGAAGCACACACCACGCTGGCAACAGGGGAACTCCCTTCCTGGTGCGTAACAGGGATTCCCCTGGCAGCGTGCTGCGTGATTCGGCTATGTTTTTCCGCACTGAAAAATAGTTCCCACCCAAAATGACCAAGTCAAGCTCTCCGTGTTGATTTGCACATTTATTTGCACTCGATATGAATGTGCACTACACAGAAAGTAATTGGGAAACGCATCGAGCAAATTAATTCCTTTTGGCCGAAATCTTTCTCTGGCGCCGTTAGACTCCAGTCTAACGCGGAGTAGCTGCAGATACCGCGGCGGTCAGTGCTGACAGACCTGGACAATGGCTGGGTGAGCAGGAAAACGCTTTCCACCACTTATTTTAGTCTCTGGACTGTGGGGAGATGCCCAAGTTTGACCTGGGGGTGGCATATCCCTTTAACTAAGGCCAGTACCTACTGCCATTTCTATACTTGTTTATGTGGTAAAATACATTGTTCCCATAGTGAACACAATGACACACACACAATAAATACTTCTTCTCCACATCGGTAAAATTAAATTAAATTAAAATAAAACAATAATAATAAATCACATACATGTTGGGACTGGCAATTACAGAGTCCCTCACAATTACAAAACTGGATGACTAGCGAGCTTTTGGGTGTAATTTTACACGTGAGAGACTTGTTTAATTGCACAAATCATCTCATTGTTGTTAATTACTATGGACATTCCACCAATACACACAGCGCCATGTCCCCCAGAAAGTATCTACTTTTTTGGACACATGCACATTGTATTTATTTAGCCTAAGATAAGATCAGTGCTTTTTCCTGTCTGTCGCCTCACCTTGTGCACACTTGAGCATTCTCTTCACTCGTTCCAATATGTAATGAAACCTTAGCTGTTACACTGAAGGCTGCAGTGTCAAATGGGCCCCCGACCTCCAGCTCAGACGCTGTTTATTTCCCCCGGCGGCGAATAAAGCAGCCAGGAAAGGCCCATAAAACGGACACTTTGTTGTTATATGAAGCTTAGAGGCGGTGGTCTCTCATGGCTTCCCGGGGGGCCTCTCCAAACGTGTCGCTGTGGTGACTCTTACCCACAAATCCACGGGCTAACGGTTTGGGGAAGTACATGTGTTTTCTTGGATTTATTTGTTAAAGCACGGCGTGATGGGCAGGTGCACTGTAAAGAGGGTAGATTTATGCGTTATCGCTCATTCCTGCCTGCAGATGCACAATTTACAAAGGATAATACTGATACATTAAACGTGATTTCAACAGATAGAACATAAAGGTGTTTTCTTGTGATTGAATTTGCCAAATAATAATATCTCTAGAGTTACAATATGGTTGATGGTTAACAGTTATCAAACTCCTTAATGTGATGTCATGATTTCCAACCGTGACATTTGAAACCTGAAACCGCTTGTAATTGAATAAATGTAAGGTAGAACCATTTAATGCCATACTGTGGGACAATCCAGGCAGAACAATGACATCTTTATAAAAACAAGCAGGTGACGGAGCCTTATTTCGGTAATAAAACAAGTTGTTTTACTCATCCATAGCACTTTGGTGTCATATGGAGCACTTCCAGAGATGTTTTAGATTAGCGATTAGCGATTAGCAATTAGCGTTCTCGGGGCATAGAGCATGTAATATATGCTCCGAGCGGTCTCCAAACAACACAAACTTTAGCACTTTTCAAATCATAGAAGCTCGATGTCTTAGTCTACACTTTCGTTTGAGTCAAAAGTGGTCTGTAATCCGAGATTTATCCATAGTTTCGAGTAGATGAGGACGCCAGTGCGAATGTGCGGAGTCACAGCTTATTTCACTCTCAGCTCTCGGGACCCAAACATGAAACACAAAGCTGTAAATTATGTATAAATCTCAGATTACAGACCACTTTTGACTCAAACGAAAGCGTAGACTAAGACATCGAGCTTCTATGATTTGAAAAGTGCTAAAGTTTGTGTTATTTGGAGACTGCTCGGGGCATATATTACATGCTCTATGCCCCGAGAACGCTAATTGCTAATCGCTAATCTAAAACATCTCTGGAAGTGCTCCATATGACACCAAAGTGCTATGGGTGAGTAAAACAACTTGTTTTATTACCGAAATAAGGCTCCGTCACCTGCTTGTTTTTATAAAGATGTCATTGTTCTGCCTGGAATGTCCCACAGTATGGCATTAAATGGTTCTACCTTACATTTATTCAATTACAAGTGGTTTTACAGCTGAAAAATAATTAGAAAAGCTGGCTTTCTGACTGTGAGTAGGGTCGCCTCTCCACATATCTGACCTGTAACCTGGTTTGGTTTGGTTTCCATGAAGATAGAAAGGTTTAATGCCATACTGTGAAACATTCCAGACAAAACAGTAACCTACAGTATGTCCATGGAGAAAAGCATTTAATGCACCCTCCACCAGCAGAAAAGTTTCACAATGTACAATACAATAGGCACTTTATATCGTTAATTGCGATGATAACAGTCTTCCTTTTAGCAATAGAAAGTAAATGCAAGATAGATGAGTTGAACTGTGGAACATCTCCATGGATACAAGCAGACGACTCCAGCAGAAAAGTTACATAATGTATTTTTAAATGTTTATTCAGACAAACCGCCATATTATTATTGGATCCTTGTCGTTGTGGTGACACTTACCCACAAATCCACAGGCTAATGGTTTGGGGAAGTACCTGTGTTTTCCTGGATGAATGTGCTAAAGCGTAGTGTGATGGGCAGATGGTGTGTTTACAGGTTCAGATTTATGCACTATCGCAAGCTCCTGTCTGCACATGCTGTTTTGAGGTGCCAAAAGTGTCACCAGAGGAGCCAAACACCAGCAGGACTACAGCAGCCTGCGTTCAGACAGAAGGAACAAAATGTAGGATGTACAAACTGAAAAATGTCCCAAATGTTCCCAAATAAAGCAAGTACTGTACACTGTGTTTTTGTGTAAAAGTTAGTTTTTTGTAGTACTGTTCCAGAAAAGAAGAGTTGCTTTAAACTTTGGAACAATATTCTTTCCCTACATTGACTGTATATATAACACACATAGCTTACGTGCTAGCCGCCGTGTTCCAAATAGGAAGTGAGCATGGGTGCGCTTTCGGCTCCATCAACTCTGGCTGCAATTCACTTTACATTTGCCACATTTACATGAGAGCTTTAATTCCAAATAAAACTTTAATTTAATAAAATTTAATTTTGAATAAAAATGTATTCTGTTTTAAAAAGACTTGATGATTGGTAAAAGGAGAAATTAAATTTGTCAACTGGACAAAGTTTGTTAGGTCGAAAACGTTTCGCCGCTCATCCGAGAGGCTTCGTCAGTTCTGGTTCGAGTGCTGGTTAGACACTGCTTATATCTAGCTGCAGGGAGGAGCTCACTCCCCTGAATTCTTCTGAAACTATCTCAACTAATTTGTATTGCAATTCTCTCTTTTGTATTTCGAATTTCTCTGGCATCTAGTTTAGCATACCTATTCAACCCTAACGACCGTCCCCACACCTCTGGCCCTGACCTGTCTGCCCTATTGTTTCTTTTGTCTGTTTTGACTTTGGTTTAAGAATGGAATTGTAAATAGGAGACAAGTTATGTCTGACTCCCCCATTTCTGTTTAAAGAAGGATTCTCTTTTTTGACAAAAATAGCCTCTTTAACTCCCCTCTCAAACCAGTTCTTTTCCCTGGCTAAGATCTGAACCTCACTGTCCTCAAAAGAATGGCCCGTGGCTTCTAGGTGGAGATGTACGGCAGATGACGGTCCACTCTGGCACGCCCGTCTGTGTTGGTACATCCTCTTGTGAAGTGGCTGTTTTGTTTCTCCAGTGTAGCGCTCACTGCAGTCTTCACTACACTGAAAGGAGTAGACCACATTGCTTTGTTTGTGGCTCGGTGTTTTGTCCTTTGGGTTTTTTGTCTTAAAGTGTTTGTGGGTTTGAAATAAACTGGGATTACATATTGTCTGAAAATCCTCTGTAGTTTTTCAGAAACACCAGCCAGGTAAGGAATCGCTACCCCTTTCCTCCTGGGTTCGGATTCTCTGTTATCTTGTTTCTTGTCCTTGTCTCGCTTGGTTTTGTTGACAGCCCATTTAGGATATCCACAAACAGAGAGGGCTTTCTGCACATGTTGTTCTTCTTTCTCCTTACCCTCTGTGCTTGTGGGAACCACATGGGCCCTGTGTTGTAATGTCTGAATAACTCCCAGTTTGTGCTGCAGTGGGTGGTGTATTGGTCTGTGTGTGTGGGCTTCCTGAAGACTTCTACTTGGAGTCGCTGGTCTCCTCCTATATTATAATGTTAAAAATATTTGATGGGTGTAGAGATTTGTCTTTCCTTTATTTGGCTCCCACCGCATTTGTAAAGCTTTTGCCTCTGAGTTATTCATAGATAAACTGCACCAGGTGTTTATCCATACTGCCAAATGGATTCTGGAAATAACACTTTGTTATTACTGCCAGCTATATATGGAAGCCCATTCCTGCCAGTAAAAAAAAAAAAAAGTTGGTTACACTAAGTCAGTGCTTCTCAATTATTTTCTGTGACGCCCCCCCTAGGAAGAAGAAAAAATTTCACGCCCCCCTTCCTGCGCGCAACTATAAATAGTATTATTTGTCTAGAAAATTGTTATGAGAACACCATTGTATCCTTTTATTAACATTATAAACAAAAAAAAAGAAAGAAACTTACAACAAAGACTGCACTGAGGACTCAAATATTAATGTGTTTTTAATGCAGCTTTGCGCACAGTTGTTTATGTTTTACAGAAATGAAACTTAAAACCACCTCATTTGCATAAGCTAAAAGCACTGAAAAAACCCGCTCTCTCCTTGTGCCACTGATGCGTCAGCTTCTGTCGGACTAAAGGACACGACTCAGTGGAATATACGTGTTTTTTCTGTGACAGAGGATGTTTTGTTAATGGTGAGACTGTGCGTAAATCGCATGTGAGAACGCCACAGCCAACTACTGTTGTTGATGTGCAATTACACTTAGTTCTAGTACAGTACAGCAAAAAAACATGTTTCCCAGGGTCATACGCGCCCCCCCTGGCATCACGCCACGCCCCCCCAGGGGGGCCTGCCCCACTATTTGAGAAGCACTGCACTAAGTCATAATTATGAGATAAAAAGTCAGTTATGAGATAAAAAGTCAAAATTTTGAGATAAAAAGTCAAAATTATGAGATAAGAAATTTTGTTTTGACTTTCTTATCTCATCATTTTGACTTTTTATCTCAAAATTTCGACTTTTAATCTCATAATTTTGACTTTCTTATCTCAAAATTTCGTCTTTTTTATAATTTTGACTTTTTATCTCATAATTATGACTTAGTGTAACCAACTTTTTTTTTTTTTTTTTTCACTGGCGGGAATGGGCTTCCATAGCTATAAAATGCACACAGTAAAAAAAAAAAAAAAAAAAGTTTTAAAATGGTCTGAAAACTAAAAAAAAAAAACTGTGATCAATATGAGCATTCATGGTCCTGAATTTGAACAGTGACGTCACATTTTCAGTTGATTCAGATTTTAATAGTGCACCATGTAGAATTTTGAAATCTTTTACAATTTCTAAGCACAAGGTCATTAAATGTTAAATACTCAACAGGGAATGTTAGAAAACGGCTGTTGCCATGGAAATCCACCATGTTCGTGACAGTGCTGCAAAACTCCATACGTTTGTCAAATAAAAAACTGCTGGGTCACTTATGTAAATACATCTATGTCTTTTTAGTGTCAGAAAACATTTGAATGGACATTAAGGCTAGTATTTAGCATCTTAAAATCTGCATTCTTTTAACGTGAAGCTCACTAAAGATTCTGTCTGCATAAAGAACTTAGTGTGACGTCACCCACAGCGTTCAGCTCCAGTCGAATGAAGCTCATGATTACAGGCTAAACATGGTATATTTCCGTGGTTATGTCCTTCCTAAGTTCTGTCCTTCTCTTTCAGCGTTTTTTTCAGCGTTTTTTTTTTTTTTTCATTTCATTGTTTGCAAGTCTATTGTAATGAACCAGCAGCAACGTGATTTAGGATCTGGGATGTTCAAAACGGCAGCCAAAATAAATCATTAAGTGTATTAGAGGGTTCATATGTCTGTATCATCTGTAAAGCTCTTCATAGTATTTTCTTTAATAAAATAACCGTCTAAGGTTTCATAACGTCTTGGTGAACGAAACCCTATAACCCTATAAATTTGAGCCTGCCAGCCTCAGGAGACCACGCAAAAGGATAAATACACTGTAAAAGTTATTATATACTCCAACCACTTTCTAATCGGCATTAAGTTTGGTTTCACTCATTTGTTTTATTCTCATTTATTTTACGCTATTTTCTAAGCTACGTTATAATGTTGTGTTTTGTTTCATTCACACATGTTTAACACACAAACCCTATATATTTACACTCTCAGCTCTTCTCTCAAACAGAAAACACTCTGTTCCACCTTGTGATGTCATGTGGTAATACAGGAAGTGCTCCACTGCTTTTAAACTCCATACTCCACCTTTTACTAGAATCATTCACAGTCCTGTAATTCGTTCGATAAGTTCAGCGCTGGAATTTCCAATCTCTACTAAAGGGTATAGCTGTTTGGAAAATGCTTCATGACATCACAAGGTGGAACAGCGCGTTTTGTAGACAAGCTAATAATGCAGGATTACACAAAGCATGTGTGAATGAAACAAAACACAACTCCAGGTGAGTTTTTGATGAGGCAGTAGTATTCTAACATGGCATAAAGCTCAATTTTGAGTCAATTTTGCGTAATATTGGATCTTTAAGTTTGGTGTATGTGCATTTCTTACAAACAGATCCCTCCTCGGCCCAAGTCCTGCTTCAAAAAGGGTAATAAAACAAAAGCCGGGAGTCAAATTTAATGAGCATCCAGTCACGAGCGGCTCCAGATCGCATAACATGTCCCCGCGGCGAGTAAATAATGGACAGCTTTAGCCCCCTGGATGTGGCCTATATCACTGCTGAATAATGATGATGTGTTTAAGCACGGTAGGAAATCCAGACAGCTTTCAATGAGGCGTGCAGAGTAGGAGGGCTGTGTTGGGCATATACAAAAGGACCACGTTTCCCAGCATGCCTGAAACATCGCCTGGGGCACACATCCGCGCATCGATCCAAGTGAGTCTGGTCCGGCAGCACCGTCTGACCTTGTACATGAGAGTCCACCTAAAGCAACGTCAGTGAAGACAACTTGCCAGTAAAAGAGACATGCATACAGCTGAAGGTAAAGATGAAAGAATCAAGGTGGAATGGACAAAAAAATCATTATATCCTCCTGAGACTCACCCATTCATTTGTGTCCTTTATAATGGACATCTTTTTTACACTCGAATTTGAGACTCCGCCATGATTAAAAATAATAATAATAATAATAAAATAAATTATTATTATTATTAATAATAATAATAATAATAATAATAATAATAATAATAATAATAATAATAATAATAAACACCATAAAAAATATATATATCAAAAATACATAAAACATTTAAATAAAACATAAAGAAATAATAAATAAAAAGAAAGAAAGAAAGAAAGAAAGAATAAATTAAAAAAGAGTCTAAAAACTTTTTGAGGCGACTGTAAAACCGAAAAAATGTTTTTGTTAGGTTTAGGTTAGGTTAACTTGACATGGATTTAAAGGAAAATTAACGTTTTTTTTACAATCTGAGCCTTCTTTCGACAATAAAACAAGTAGTTTTACTCACCCATAGCAGTTTGGTGTCAATTGGAGCAGTATCGCAGAACTTATGTTGAGCCGTTCTGTTCTACTAATGATCCCGTATCCGTTAGCGTGAGTGCTCGGGGCACTGATTTGCGGTGTCCAAATAACACAAACTTTAGCACTTTTCAAATCACAGAAGATCGCTGTGTCAGCGTAGACTTTTAGTAGATTCCAAAACGGCCTGAAACCCGATATCGCAACAGAAAAGTAAAGTTCAGAGTGGTGTTAGCTTCTTTCGGACTAGCGATGTTTACAAAACAGCTGAGTTCACGCATGCGCACTGTCCTCTCTGATGACGTCATCAAATGAAACTATAGCTGCATATCGGGTTTCAGGCCGTTTTGGAATCTACTAAAAGTCTACCCTGACACAGCGATCTTCTGTGATTTGAAAAGTGCTAAAGTTTGTGTTATTTGGACACCGCAAATCAGTGCCCCGAGCACTCACGCTAACGGATACGGGATCATTAGTAGAACAGAACGGCTCAACATAAGTTCTGCGATACTGCTCCAATTGACAACAAAGTGCTATGGGTGAGTAAAACTACTTGTTTTATTGCCGAAAGAAGGCTCAGATTGTAAAAAAAAAACTTTACTTTTCCTTTAACACTATTACAGTCCATTATGTTACAAAAATATGAATACAAATAAAATTAACAAAATGTAAATGCTAAGGTGTTCATTTACCCCTAAATAGAAAACTAAAATAATAATAATAATAATTTAGATACACTTTTTTTCGGGTCCCAGGAGGATATGACTTTGTCTTTTTAATACTGACTTGCTCCTTCTATAACATCTACTTCTCTTCCTCTTCTCATGCTGGGTCTTTATTATGCTGATCTGGAATAATGTCGTTTCCTTGTGTTTTGTTTCATTCACATGTTTAACACACGAACGCTGCACATTTAGGCGCTTTAGTTCTTCTCTCGAACAGAAAACGCTCTGTTCCACCTTGTGATGTCACTACATACACCTTCACTAGAATCATTTGGATCATTTTAGCACTGGAATTGCCAATCTCTACTGAACTAAAGGTAAAATGCAGCTGTTAACTTGAAAATGACCACTACATGACATCATAAGGTGAAACAGAGCATTGTTGAAGCTGTACACAGACTACGGTAATAATAAAGTGTTACTCAAACGTGTGTGAATGAAACAAAACACATCTCTAGGTATATTTCTGAGGAGGTGACAGCGTGATAACATGGCTTAAAGCTCATAAGAATCAGTTTGTTATAATATAGGACCTTTAAAAATGATGACCATTGCCATAGCTATTAACAATTGAATGGTTTTGAAGGATAATTAAGGATAACTCAAACATTTCAATGAAACAAAACACAACTCCAGGTATGTTTTGAGGATGCAACAACATTTTAACATGGCTTAAAGCTCACAAGAATCCATTTTGCGTAATATAGGACCTTTAAGTCTCTACACTGTCTCGGAAGCTTCTAGCGTGAGCCGTTTTCTTGCTGTATTAATTTAATTGAAGTGGCTATAGCTCAATAAACCTGTAGTGCTCAGGGGGAGAAAATGTTATTGGCATTATCCGCCATGTTTGTTTCAGCTGTGCAAAATGTCTTTAGAGATGCATCAGCCATAATAATGTACGAGTCAACAGAGGAAAAACATGGAAAAACCCAAAAGCTGCTGGTGCACTGTGAGGCAAGTGCAATTATCTCAGTAGTGTCAGAATATGTTTGAATGAACATTAAGTCACACAATGCACCTTTAACTTAATGTTCATTCAAAAGTATTCTGACGCTACTGAGATAATTGCACTTTCCCACAGTGCAATTATCTCAGTAGTGTCAGAATACTTTTGAATGAACATTAAAGGGACAGTGTGTAGGATTTGTGGCGCATAGGTGGATGATGCTATTGCACTTTCTGTTTTAGCTACGGGCAGACCTCGAGGGTCACCTGGGCGTGCACACGAGCCGCGCGCCACTACTGTATAAATAAAACGCGGTCCCGGTTTTTTGGGGGATTTTTTCTCATGAAAACACACATTCCCGATCATCATCTCGCTGCCTGGACCATCGACTACCTCACTGACCGTCCACAGTACGTGCGGCTGCGCGGCTGTGAGTCAGAGGTGATAGTCTGCAGCACGGGGGCCCCTCAGGGTACTGTCCTCTCACCCTTCCTCTTCACCATCTACACCTCGGACTTCACATACAACACGGACAGCTGCCATCTCCAGAAGTTCTCCGACGACTCGGCCATTGTGGGCTGTGTGTCAGAGGGGAACGAGCTGGAGTACCGCTCGGTCATCAGAGACTTTGTGGACTGGTGTGGGCGCAACCACCTGAGCCTTAACACCAGTAAGACAAAGGAGCTGGTGATGGACTTCAGGAGGAGACCACTACCTCACTCACCGGTGAACATCCAGGGGCAGGACATAGAGACTGTGGACAGTTTCAAGTACCTGGGTGTTCACCTCAACAATAAACTGGACTGGTCCCACAACACCAACGCCCTGTACAAGAAGGGCCAAAGTCGCCTCCACCTCCTGAGGAGACTGAGGTCCTTTGGAGTGTGCAGGCCTCTGCTCAAGACTTTTTATGACTCTGTGGTGGCCTCTGCTCTCCTCTACGCTGTCGTCTGCTGGGCCCCGAGCAGCACAGAACGGGACAGAAAAAGACTTAATAAACTGGTCAGGAGGGCCAGCTCTGTCCTGGGCTGTCCTCTGGACTCTGTAGAGGAGGTGGCTGAGAGGAGGGTGCTGGACAAATTCACGTCCATCATGGACGACACCTCTCACCCTCTGCACCGGACTGTAGAGGAGCTGAGCAGCTCCTTTAGCAGCCGACTGAGGCACACCCAGTGCAAGAAGGAGCGCTACCGCAGATCCTTCATCCCCACCGCCATCAGACTGTATAACTCTAACATATAGGCCAGACGTGCAATATCCTCCTTTTTCATGTTGATGCTTGTTGTTACTATTATCATTATTACTATTTTCCATTATTATTATTATTACGTATTACTATCTGTATTATTTATTACTTACTTTATCCCCTCCCTGCCTGCATGCACTTTTTCCCTCTTGTACAAATGTCCTGGAGCTACTGTGGCGAGTAAATTTCTCCTGTGTGAGATCAATAAAGGCTTATCTTATCTTATCTTATGTACCATGACACTCTACACATCAAATGAAACCTTACAGTCTCCACTTTTTGACTATGCAATTCATTTCCCTGCACAACAATCACTCCCCGAGCACATGGGGCTTTTATACGGAAAAGCACAAAACGAGGTTAGCTTACCTTAGAATGCTTTGCACAGGTCAAACTGTATTTCACCATAAACTTGCTCTCAATTTGTCCGTAAGGATCCAAATAAAATCCAGTAAAACAATTTAGTCCAAAACACGTGTTAGATCCATTACGACGTCTGATCCGGCAGTATGCTTGTGTTGTTTACCCAAAACCACGAGCCTTGCCGAAGGCGAAGGTGGAGCCCAAATGTCCTTCTGCGGCTCTCGTATTCAAAATGGCTGCCTCTGCATGGGGAAGATCCCCCTTTTATGTGACTATATCTAAGTCCAAAAGAATACTTTGATTTCATGATGGAAGTGAAAAGGCTTGGAAAACAATGTATTTTTGAATGGGTATCTTCAATTTCAGTAATTAACGGGTAAAAATCTTACACACTGGGGCTTTAAGTTAAACTTGCATTGTGTAACTTTCCATGTAGATGTTGCTTTGCCTGGAATTTTTCATAGTCTATTAAACTACTTTTTCCATGGAGACGAGCACAAAGCCAATTTACAAGTCCAATTTGTGGAGAAATGGGACACTTACAGTAGAATACATATTTTTCAAGGTATTGTTTTATTATTTGTTTACCTTTAACCTCCTGGCACCCGAAGAAAAAAAGTGTATCTAAATCATCATTATTATTATTTTAATTTTCTATTTGGAGGTAAATGAACACCTTAGCATTTACATTTTGTTAATTTTATTTTTATTCATATTTTTGTAACATGTCCTCTGTAATGGACTGGAATAGTGTTTAAATCCATGTCAAGTTAACCTAACCTAAACCTAAAAGTAAGTAAAGTAAGTAAAATTTTATTTATATAGCACCTTTCACAGACAAGAGCCACAAGGTGCTTCACAACAAGACTTAAAATACAAAATATACAAAATACAAATATAAAAAATATAAAAAGGTGGAGACAGTGATTAAGATCAAGACAACATAAAATCACAGCAGCCCAGAAACACTAACCAAAAGCTTGCACAAAAAAGAAGGTCTTAAGTTGGCTTTTAAAAGCGTCAACAGACTCAACTGAACGCAGAGAGAGAGTGGAAGATCGTTCCAGAGCCGAGGAGCAACAGCCTGGAAGGATCGATCTCCTCTGGTCCGAAAACGCCTGCGTGGAACCATCAGTAGATTCTGATCCACAGACCTCAGAGCCCTCACAGGGGAGTAAGGCTGGATCATATCCCTGATGTATGAGGGAGCCTGGCCATGCAAAGCTCTAAAAGTTAAAACCAAAATTTTAAAATGTATCCTATAGGACACTGGCAGCCAATGAAGCTCCTTTAAAATAGGGGAAATGTGAGTCCTCCTATTTACACGAGTCAGAATTCTCACTGCAGAGTTTTGGACTAATTGCAGTCGAGACAGCTCCTTCTTGTTCAGACAAGAAAACAAACTATTGCAATAGTCCAAACGTGACGACACAAAGGCATGAATGATCAGCTCCAAATCATTTTGTGACACCATTTTCCTGAGTTTTGAAATTTTCCTCAGTTGGAAGAAGCAGTTCCTTGTCAGCTGATTGCAGTGCTGCACTAATGATATATCTTTGTCAAAGATAACTCCCAGGTTTCTGAGGCTCGTTTTAGCAGACTGGCCTAAGTCACCCAAGTGCTGTTTAATTCCTGGAATTGAGACATCAGGGGCAATAATCAGTGTTTCTGTTTTGTCTGTATTTAGCTGAAGAGAGTTATCGGTTAGCCATTGTTTAACCTCCACCAAACAATGAAGAAAGGAATCAAGCTTCTGGATCTCAGACGGCTTAAGGAGCAGTAAATCTGAATATCATCCGCAAATAGGTGGTAGGAGACATCACTGAATCTTTGGAAGATTTTTCCTAAAGGAGTCACATATAACAAAAACAGAACAGGACCCAGGACGGAGCCTTGTGGGACTCCACACCATAAGTCTGCAGTCTCAGACCTTATGTGATTAACTGAAACACTAAAGCTCCGGCCAGACAAACCTAACAAAAACATTTTTTCGGTCGGTTTTACAGTCGCGTCAAAACGTTTTTAGACGACTTTTTAATTTATTATTTATTTATTTATTTATTTTTTATGTTTTATTTTAATTTTTGTATGTATTATTTATTTATTTACTTATTTATGTATTTTATTTATATATTTTGATTTTTTATGTATTATTATTATTTATTTATTTATTTATTTATTGTTATTATTATTATTATTATTATTATTATTATTATTATTATTATTATTATTATTATTATTATTATTATTATTATTATTTAATCATAGTGCAGCCACAAACTAGAGTCTATCTCCAAACTTAAAAGATGTCCACTATAAAGGACACAAATGAATGGGCGGGTCTCAGGAGGATAAAAGCCATATTATAATGCTCAAAAACAGACTTGGAGTTGTGTTTTGGTTCATTCAAACATTGTAACTTCCCACATCTCTATAGCTCAAAATGCTCTGTTCCACCTTGTGCTGTCATGTTGTTGTAGTTTTCACGTTAACATCTCCTTTTTCCAGTAGTAGTTAAGTAGAGATTGACAATTCCAGGGCTGTAATGATCCAAATGATTCTAGTGAAGGTGTGGGGAGTTTTAAAACACAGTGTTGCGCTTCCTGTATTACCACATGACATCACAAGGTGGAACAGACTGTTCCCAGTTTGAGGGTGTGTGTGGTAAAAATGTGTGAATGAAAAAAAACCCACAACTCCAGGTCTGTTTGTGATGAGGAAACAACATTATAACATAGGTCAGAAGATAGCATCACGTGGACACTTTAAGATCTCACTGGGCGAACGGGAAATTCTACAGAAATATGACAATAAATTACCAATTTCTATAAAAAAATGTTCTATCCAAATTGAACAATCACATGTTATTTTTGATATTATCACAATGAACATGCTTATATTCTGATTGCAAATGATCCAATTTTGTTTCCAAACTGTATGAAGCCGCAACTGATCTTTGGTCTGAATGGTCTTTTGTCCTTGAAATACCAATGGCCTTCTATAACAGGTCTATGTCCATTTTATTTCTAGACTCCGCTAATGGCTACACGCAGTTCCCCCAATTAAAAAAGCAATATAATTAAGCCATTCTTTGCTAACAGCTACAAAGACTGCACGCTCCTTGAAGGCCTGTTTCAGTTCAGTGACATTAAAAGCCTGAATCTGCCACGGTGAAACAAAAGGATGTGAGCCTCGGACACGGATTCAGGCGGGAGGAGGCAGAGGTGGATTTATGAGGAGTGCCGGGCCAAGGTCAATGTGAACTCCTCCCTGGAGACCACTGCTGCTGCTGCTGCTGCTGCTGCTGCTGCTGGTTAGAGGAGCATACAGGCTGAGCTACGACTCCCACGGGGCTAGCACGCGCAAAGGCTACCCCGCGCACAAACAAGCACGCGCGCACGAGCCAGCCAACGCGCAAGCTAACGGGAGGAAGCTAAGTGCGGCGCGTTGTCAGCTCAAAGGAAGCACTGCCAGCAGGAATGTCAGGGCCTGTTAACCCTTTCAGACCTGTTTTATGGAGATGGCTGGAGGTAAAATGTAGCACCTGCAAAGCTAAAGGCATGTTTTCAGTGGGCAGATCGAAAGTGCACATAAACACAACCATTTGGGTGAAAAACAGACTTTATTTCATAATATTATGCTGCTGTAGGCCAATGTTAGCGTAATAAAATGTTAATGTTGTGAGTCGTTATCGTCAGCGAATATCAGTTAGGTTTAAAAATGTATACTTTGCAGTGACATCGTGTTGGGGGGGTCCATATATTAATACTATAGCAGAATGTTCAGCAGTTACCATGTTGACACAATGCACACATTAGCAAAAACTGCCAAAACGATTGAGCATAGTCTGAAAACTCAAGAAAAATACTAAATGGATTTCAACAGCACATTTTCAATACGAGAATCCGTGGTCCTGATTAGGTGTTTGATTTTCAATAAAAAGGTGAGAGTGACTAAGGCAAGGCAAGTTTATCTGTAAAGCACAATTCAAACGCAAAGTCATTCAAAGAGCTTTACAAAATAAGAAATGCATTCAAATCACAAGACAAACAAATCAAAACATAAATAACAAAAATAAAACCAGGTATAAACCTGGACTGGTCCTGGACTAACCCAGGACTGGACCAGGTCTAGACCTGGACTAAACCGGGAGTAGACCAGGTCTAAACCAGGATTAAATCACCCCGTGCGGCTCTTTGCTGGTTTCGTGCGGCTCTTGCGTTCGTTGGTGCGTGTTTGGTTTGTGGCTCGGGCTGCGAGGACGCGGTCCTGAGGTTGGAGGCATAGTCCGGGCGCCGCGGTTTGATCTCGTGCTCGCAGCCCCGGCCTCGCGCCGGTCGTGCTGCTCTGTCATGGATTTGACCAGGATGAGCGGGTGCATGTGTCGCACACTTCTCCAAGGGGTTGGTGCATGTCTCCGCTCCCCTCGCGCCTCCGGCAGGGCTCCCAGCAGAGCACCCACGCTTCACTATTAATACATTTTGTTGAAAATCTACGAAAGTTTGAGTGTTTAAACAAGAGAGAAATGTGAGAAAACATTAATTCCAGTGTTTTAATTGTAATAATTGTAAAATATAAAGTTGTCCTACTTCGCGGATTCCACTCATTACGGGTTATTTCTGAAACCTAACCCCGCGATAAACGAGGGACCACTGTACTGTGTAACTTTTCTGGTACAGGGTCTAAAAACCATGTTTTACGGTAGAAGAAGAAGACACGCTTTATTCATCCCCGTAGGGAAATGATTTCTCTGCATTTGACCCATCCTTCAGGAGCAGTGGGCAGCTCGTCTTTCAGGCGCCCGGGGACTCATCTCCATGATCTTATTGCTCGGCTTGGTCAGGACCTAAGCTGGAGGATTTTACCTTGAGCATGTTTTGGGTTGATGGGGGAAACCCACCCAGACACGGGGAGAACATGCAAACTCCACACAGAAAGGCTCGGGCAACCCGGGGATCGAATCGAGAACCTTCTTGCTGTGAAGCAAGAGCGCTAGCCACTCAGCCACCGTGCCAGTTACATATATAAAAATACATGTAACTGAATAATTACAAGATATTTTGTTCAATGCTATATGGAAAGTTACGCAGTGCACTTTTAAGTAGAAATTAGAGAATCATCAGAACCTATCACATGGACTTTAATCTTTTCCCATCTCCATTGTTGCTATAGAGAGCCTCATGTGTGCTTCCTGTCCTTAACCCTGCATGAGCACCTACCTCCATTACACTGGGAGCCACTGAACCACCGTGAATGCACTTCACACTGGAGCTGGAAAAGGTCATAGAACATCAAGTGAGCCTTTCCACAAGAGAACAGTCGTCATGCTTTGAGTCCCTTTGAAAAGCCATTCTTTTATAAGCACATGTCAGAGAGCTGGGAGAATGTAAACGTGCTCTCAGCAACACGCAAATGACTCATACAATTTAATACATATTAATGAATGCAATTTTTATTCTTGTTCTAATGCAGCTCATGGGGAGAGCTTAAAATCAGTAGAGACACCAAATTAACAAGTTTAACCCTTTCAGAAATCCAGTGGAGTTGACATTTTGTAATGTCCTTGTCAATCTGTTGGTGAGATTGGCTTGAAGAGGCCTGCTTTCATCAGACTTTACACTTTGGGAATGAGCGACATAGAGTGTATGGCCAAAATATGCATTATGTGTCTCTGACAAGACAGATTTCAACCATCTCTCCTTGCATTAGGCATTAGACTTGTAAACTGCCCCCTAGAGGTGTGGATCTGGAAATGCTCCTGTCAAAAAGAGAGCACTTCTGGATTCCCCATCTTTAAAGATCCCATGACATGGTACTTCTTGATGCTTTTATATGGCTCCTTAATGGTTCCCTAATACTGTAAATGAATCCTTCTTCAAAATCAACACTCAGTGAATGAGAAACAGAGATAAGATGAGAAAGAGTAATTTTTCTCTCTCTGAACAGTCCATTATGGGCGTTGTTGCTTGAATGCAAATGAGGAGAAAAGAGATGGCCTATAGTAGAGGGTGGGGGCGTGGCCAAACTCTCCGCTCTCGATCTCAGCTGTGCGCTCTCTGATCCATTTCCACGTTTTTGCGTGGAGAAGGGATTAGAAGCGTTCCATTGAAAAATAAACACATTTCCACATAAAATAAAATTAAACCACTGCTGTTCAAAGGTCCAGAGGCTCAGATAAAGGACTTCCGAGCCTAGAAACACTCGGACGTGCCTCCAGGCAAATAAAATTTCGCATTGCCTAGCGCACTCGCAGTCCAAACTCTCTGGGCGTGATTTACAGAGACGCTGAGTACAGACAGACGGGGGTGGAACTGCATTTGCATTTCTTTTTTCAATCTGACGTCAATAAGGTGCCTTGTTCAAAATCGCCTGTTTGAGCTCCGATTTTTTGTAATGCAGAAAAGGATCACAAATGCTCAGTTTAGACATTTCACAACTTTTAACCATGGGGGGGGCTAAACAGGGTAGGGGAGCTCACATTAACGTTCAAAAACCTCAGAAAGTGAAAATTTCATGCCATGGGACCTTTAAAATTGTTGCTCCTCACGGACGTAAGATGCTTTTTATGACATGGTCAACCTGTTTTTGTATTTTATGGGAATGTTTTTTATGTATATACAGTATCTAATTGTTTTTTCTTGTTGTAGGCTGGGCTGATCTCACTGAGTGACCTCATTTTTGGGACCTCGTTGGTGGAGTATACAGTATGAGCACCTGGGCTGGCAACCATTTTGTCTACTGCGATCCAAAGCAAGAAAAATGATCTGGCGAGGGCCCAAAACTTATTTAAAAAAATAAAAAAATAAAAATAAAAAGTTCTCGGACATAGGCCATCTGAATGTGTGAAAAATACTACCATTCTTGTGAGGGGAAGGGCAATTGGCATAAAACCTACAAGATGACTTTTGTTTGCAATAACAAAATATATGAAAAAAACATCAAATCCACTTGTGTTATGTCAAGTTTTACTTACTGTATATTTCTCAACACTTACACCATCCAGAACCACACACACTGACAAAACTTTACAAACACAAGTAGATCTGGAGCTGTAGTCGGACTCCCTGATTTCAAAGGCTGTGACTGACAGGCGGATTAACCAATCAGAGAGGCGCATGCTCCGTTTGCGTCAAAGACAAACATGGCTGCTTATATGTAAAAAAGGAGAAAAAAACAACATAAAGAACTGAAAAACACTGTGGATTTTCTCAGCAATTGAAGCACCAAACTATTACTTTACTTGTTCTGAATAGTATGAGATTTTTTTTTTTAAATTAATACTCAAACAACAAACCTAGCTCAAGATCTGGAGAAGGATCGCCATTGCCCAAAGCCTTTGACAGATTGGACCAGCAGCTCTGAGAAGTTGTGTAACGAGGCTAGCAGTTATAGGAGCAAATTTAGAGCTGAGTTTCATATAGGAATCAGAATTTATTTACGGACAAAATAGTGAAATAAAAACACAAGGATCATGTAGAGCGGGTTAAAAGGAAAATTTTAAGACCAAAATGACGAGGCTGTTACAGACAAAGGGTTTTTCAATGTAGACTAAATTGGAGTATGGGGAAACGTGTCGGGTTAACTCTACGTATTAATCTTACTTTTCGGGCTCAGTGGGTGAGGAGGGGAGCTGGCGCTGTCTCACATCCCTGAATCTGAACTGTGGCGTGGAGGGAGTCAGGGCGGGGGAGTGGGGAGGAAATGAAGCGTTCTGATTGGCTGAAAGTTCTCTGTTTACATGCAGATCTGTGGATCTGCATCTCAGCCGCAGAGTCAGTGAAAGTCAATGAAAACTTGAGTGAAACGGACGAAATGTGAGATCCATATGCGTAATTTAGAACAACAAAGCCATACAAGCGAACAAGGAGGTCAAAAATGCGTGCCCGCTACGCAAAATGCGTACATGTTGGCAGGTCTGACTGCATCGGCAACATCTCTTTGGCTATGAATCTGGTGATGGCATTGGTTATTTTTTGCCATCGTTGACTTTTTCTGTCATACGGAAAATTATTCACGTCGAATTGCGTGTGTCACACTCTCAATGCGTGAGACTTGCTATTTGGCACGTGGCGGCTAGTGGGTTAGCTATGTCCGTTTGTATATACAGTCAACGAGGCCGGATCTAGAAGTGGAAGAATGTTCTAGTGCCCACCCAATTGGTCAACTGTATTTGATGTAATTTCAACCTGCCTGTCACGTTTTCTTGTTTGCTCCGCCAAAATTCCACCACGTCTGATTCGCCAGTAGGACAATAAGTATAGAAAGTCCGGTGAATCAGTCACCAGTCGCACATCTCTACAGTAAAAAAGAAAAAAGACGCGAGCGAAGCGAAGGCCGAGCGCAGTTTCTGTTCGTGTTTCGGACCCGAACAATGGCGCTTCAATCATGGAACATTTCAAATCATCACCAGTGCAGTCGTATTGGGGTATTTACTGCATAGATAATCACTCCGAGAGTCCACAGTCCCTGTGTGCAACACAAAGTTGATTGGGCATCCGCTGGAATGTTGGTCGGGCTCCCTCCGCCTCGCAGCGCGCTCCAAAACCAAGATTTAGCGATTATAATGTCAGTTTTATCGAATCCGACTCGGATCGTTTTCTACGTGCGTGTATTCGCTTTAGCGTCTCGTCTGCGCAACGCCTCTTCCCCGAGACGCGGAGGCCGCAAAAGGAGTGCAGCGGTGGGGCAGGATTTGTGAGCTCAGGCCTCAGTTCTTTCTCTGTCGCTCCGCCAGGGTTTGGAGCGAAGGACTAAAGGACCAGTTCTAAACCAGGACTAAACCAGGTCTACACCAGGTCTAAACCAGGACAAAACCAGGACTAAACCAGGACTAAACGAGGTCTACACCAGGTCTAAACCAGGACAAAACCAGGACTAAACCAGGACTAAACGAGGTCTACACCAGGTCTAAACCAGGACAAAACCAGGACTAAACCAGGACTAAACGAGGTCTACACCAGGTCTAAACCAGGACAAAACCAGTTCTAAACCAGGACTAAACGAGGTCTACACCAGGTCTAAACCAGGACAAAACCAGGACTACACCAGGTCTAAACCAGGACAAAACCAGGACTAAACCAGGACTAAACGAGGTCTACACCAGGTCTAAACCAGGACAAAACCAGTTCTAAACCAGAACTAAACGAGGTCTACACCAGGTCTAAACCAGGACAAAACCAGGACTAAACCAGGACTAAACGAGGTCTACACCAGGTCTAAACCAGGACAAAACCAGGACTAAACCAGGACTAAATCAGGACTAAACCAGGTGTACACCAGGTCTAAACCAGGACAAAACCAGGTCTAAACCAGGTCTAAACCAGGACTAACAAGGACTAAACCAGATCTAAACCAGAACTAAATCAGGACTAAACCAGCTCTAAACCAGGACTAACAAGGACTAAACCAGATCTAAACTAGGACTAAACCAGATCTAAACCAGGACTAAATCAGGACTAAACCAGGTCTAAACCAGGTCTAAACCAGGACTAAACCAGGACTAAACCAGATCTAAACTAGGACTAAACCAGATCTAAACCAGGACTAAATCAGGACTAAACCAGGACTAAACCAGGACTAACAAGGACTAAACCAGATCTAAACTAGGACTAAACCAGATCTAAACCAGGACTAAATCAGGACTAAACCAGGTCTAAACCAGGACTAACAAGGACTAAACCAGATCTAAACCAGGACTAAATCAGGACTAAACCAGGTCTAAACCAGGACTAACAAAGACTAAACCAGATCTAAACTAGGACTAAACCAGATCTAAACCAGGACTAAATCAGGACTAAACTAGGTCTAAACCAGGACTAAACCAGGACTAAACCAGATCTAAACTAGGACTAAACCAGATCTAAACCAGGACTAAATCAGGACTAAACCAGGACTAAACCAGGACTAAACTAGGACTAAACCAGATCTAAACCAGGACTAAATCAGGACTAAACCAGGTCTAAACCAGGACTAAATCAGGACTAAACCAGGTCTAAACCAGGACTAAACCAGGTCTAAACCAGGTCTAAACCAGGTCTAAACCAGGACTAAACCAGGTCTAAACCAGGTCTAAACCAGGTCTAAACCAGGACTAAACCAGGTCTAAACCAAGTCTAAACGAGGACTAAACTAGGTCTAAACCAGGTCTAAACCAGGACTAAACCAGGGCTACAGTCACAAACTAAACACCAGAACTGTACAATTTATAAACTAAACCAACTAAACTAGCGCCAAACATGGTCTTATTTTAGATTTGTAAACCTTAAACATTTTAAACCTAATGTCAAATTGAGTCCAATTACTCATTATTGGCAATGAAATAAAACTGTGCTAGTGTTAATCAAGTCATTTTGTTTGAATATATTTCGTCCTCTCATATAGTCTATAAGAATGACACTTTTTAAAATAACAATCCAAAATGGAAAATCCTATGTTAAAACTGTTTCTGCATTTCAGCTTTGTTTAAAACACGTGGTCTGGTTCAGTTCAGGCTTTACTTCCATATTTTGTCAATACTTAATGGACCCCAAGCCACTCTGCACTGGGAAAACTGGGCCTCAACGTCAAAAAGGTTAAAGGAAAATTTATGTTTTTTTACAATCTTTTATTGCCTTCTTTCGGCAATAAAACAAGTAGTTTTACTCACCCATAGCAGTTTGGTGTCAATTGGAGCAGTATCGCAGAACTTATGTTGAGCCGTTCTGTTCTACTAATGATCCCGTATCCGTTAGCATGAGTGCTCGGGGCATTACTTTGCGCTCTCCAAATAACACAAACTTTAGCACTTTTCAAATCACAGAAGATCGCTGTGTCAGGGTAGACTTTTAGTGGATTCCAAAACGGCCTGAAACCCGATATGCAGCTATAGTTTCATTTGATGACGTCATCAGAGAGGACAGTGCGCATGCGTGAACTCAGCTGTTTTGTAAACACCGCTAGTCCGAAAGAAGCTAACACCGCTCTGAACTTTACTTTTCTGTTGCGATATCGGGTTTCAGGCCGTTTTGGAATCTACTAAAAGTCTACCCTGACACAGCGATCTTCTGTGATTTGAAAAGTGCTAAAGTTTGTGTTATTTGGACACCGCAAACGGATATGGGATCATTGGTAGAACAGAACGGCTCAACATAAGTTCTGCAGGGCTCTCAAGTTTTGAGCGGGGTCGTGCGTGTGACTGTAATTTCCGAGGACCGGGGGGGGGGGTGCGAGTGAACAATTTTTGGTGCTTGAATTGCGTGAGAAATGCCCTGTGAGCGTGTGAACACGTCAAATTGCGTGTTGAGAGCCCTGTTTGTCTAAAGAGCAAACTTAAACTACAAAGAAACTAATGAGAGTTATATAAATGAACTTATTACCTGGTGGTTCTCACTTTGTTTTATCATCACTGCACTTTGTCAGTGCGCGCTGAGAGGGGCGGGGAGGAGGGAGCGGGACATTTTTAACGGATTCATGTAAGAGTCTGGTCAATGCACCGGGCCCGCGTCTCACCGTGACTCACCATGGGCAGTTCGGCTCTGGGCCGCGCGTATTCTCAGGGATGAAAGAGTTCCGCTTTTTAGCGGATCTCCGCTTTTTTTTTTAGCCGCGTGGTAATTTTTATTTTTTATTTTTTCCAAATACGTTGGAAATTTTGGGTGTGTATTATATATGTATAATTGTGTTTAGGGTTGCCAACCGTCCGTTGAAAAATGTAATCGTCCCGTATTCAGAAACAAAAGTACATGTCTTGTATTAAGCTTCTACATGTGTGCGGGGCCGCGTGAGCTTGCGTGCTCTTCTGGTGCTGCGGACACCGCACGTCCTGAGCTGCGCCGCGAGTGCGCTCTCTCGGCTCGTTATCAGACTTTGATGTCGCAAAATCGGGGTCAGTGCCGTGTTTTGATATCAACTTTCAAATAAAAACCACTACAATTGTTTAAAAATGTGTTTTATCGCTTTATCGTTTTATCCCCCCCCCCCCCCCCCCCCCCGGATTTTTTTTTTTTTCCCGGGGGGGGGGGGGACTTTCCGCTTTTTTCATGATTGGCCACTTTCATCCCTGGTATTCTGCGCGTAAGCCGTCGGGGGGGGACACGTTACGCACAGACGGAGACACCGGGACCGGAGTCGGTGCGTCTCAGAGGAGACGTGGCACCGGGACTGAGGCTCAGGACATGCCCGGGGGACGGCGAGCAGACGCGCCGTCCCCCCCTCCCCCTGTTCCCCCTGCTCGGGGGAGCAGGGGGAGGGGGCGGCGCTGAAAACGCGCGGAGACTGCATAAACTAAGCCACACAGACCGATTTTCTGGGCACAAAAAAAAAACAAAAAAAAAACACTAATCAGCGTGAGAAATGCCATGTGTGGCGTGTGAGCGTGTGAATACGTCGAATTGCGTGTGTCACACTCTCAATGCGTGAGACTTGAGAGCCCTGAGTTCTGCGATACTGCTCCAATTGACACCAAACTGCTATGGGTGAGTAAAACTACTTGTTTTATTGCCGAAAGAAGGCTCAGATTGTAAAAAAAAAACGTTAATTTTCCTTTGAGCTGCATTAGAAGAAAAATGTTCCACATGAAACTCCACACTATGCCCCACCAAAATTTTGAAATGCCCCCCCAATCTGTGCAGTCTAGATCCGGACCTGACCTGAGTCAATGTTCCATTTGTCCAGACCAACGAAAATGATTCAAAACAAGCTGCAGTAAACAGCTCCACACCAGCCATTCCCTCAGTGCTCAGTTCATATCGTGTTAAGAAGCAGTGCCAGTCGCAGTCGTTAATGACGGATCGACTGTAGGATTTTAATTAGTGGTCCAATTAGCTCCTTTTGCACAAACAGCGTGTAGCTAATCCCAGTGCGTGTATCTGATCCATATTGTTGCGGTAGAGAAATGGGGGCCTGCTGTGTGGTTCCTGGTGATTGGTTCCCCCATCAAACCTGCTGTCTGTGGTTTAATAATGGATCGGATTAATGAAGTGTGGGATGGCTCGGGTGTGCTAACAGGTGCTAAGGTCAAAGGCACAAATAAAACTGGTCTCCGGAGCTCCATGCAGGGCCCTTATTGCTTTATGGGGGGGCCATATGCAAAATGTTTAGTGAGGGACATCAGTTTGTTAAAATATAAGTTATAAAAATAGGAATTCTTGCCTTAATCTGTTTCACAAGTGTTTATTTAGAGAGGATAGACTGGTAGTAGCTGGCGGGGTCCAATATCTACACAGCTTGTCCTAATAGGCAACGTTGAAAACATGCAACTAATGACTTGTGGTGTAGTTGCCGACACTGGGCGTGCGATAAAACCATGGATTCAGCAGCAGCGTCTTCAAAAACCTGCCAAAGCTTTCCATGGGGGACTGGACTCTAATCGCAGCTTCGATGTCCCTTACAGGCAGCTGGTTGAAACTGTTGATCTGACGAACATAACGGAACACTACAATGACTTTAGAGTTAAAGGGACAGTGTGTAAGATTTTTACCCGTTAATTACTGAAATTGAAGATACCCATTCAAAAATACATTGTTTTCCAAGCCTTTTCACTTCCATCATGAAATCAAAGTATTCTTTTGGACTTAGATATAGTCACATAAAAGGGGGATCTTCCCCATGCAGAGGCAGCCATTTTGAATACGAGAGCCGCAGAAGGACATTTGGGCTCCGCCTTCGCCTTCGGCAAGGCTCGTGGTTTTGGGTAAACAACACAAGCATGCTGCCGGATCACACGTCGTAATGGATCTAACACGTGTTTTGGACTAAATTGTTTTACTGGATTTTATTCGCTGGATCCTTACAGACAAATTGAGACCAAGTTTATGGTGAAATACAGAGTTTGACCTGTGCAAAGCATTCTAAGGTAAGCTAACCTCGTTTTGTGCTTTTCCGTATAAAAGCCCCATGTGCTCGGGGAGTGATTGTTGTGCAGGGAAATGAATTGCATAGTCAAAAAGAGGAGACTGTAAGGTTTCATTTGATGTGTAGAGTGTCATGGTACATGATCGGGAATGTGTGTTTTCATGAGAAAAAAAAAAAAAACGGGACCGCGTTTTATTTATACAGTAGCGGCTCGTGCGCGGGTCCCTCAAGGTCTGCCGTAGCTAAAACAGAAAGTGCAATAGCACCATCCACCTATGCGCCACGAATCCTACACACTGGGGCTTTAAGTTAGACAAATTAGAATACATCAATTCTTTGGCAGTTTCTAAAAGGGAAAAAGAAAGAATACAATGATGAAGAAACCCAGGCCATTTTCTCAGTTTTCCCACATTTTTGTTCGAGTTACAATCGCCAAAAGAGCCCAAAGGAAGTCGTCGTCCGCATGTTTCCAGACGTCGTCTAAACGTGAATAGAGCCCATTATAAAGAAATGGTTAGCAGTATAAGGTCAGTATTATATGTTTCTACCTAAATTAATCTGTAGCCAATGCAAATTCGTACTCTTTTACTATTTTCAATCTATGTTCATTTATTTTGCCAATAGTTTTCCTAACCACTTCTGATTTAGCAGTATTTTTCAGAATTCATTATGTTTAACTCTAGCAAATTTGCCCATGAATATAATTTAATCCAGGGGTCTTCAATGTTTTTCAGGCCAGGGACCCCCAAACAGATGGCGAACTGGGGACCCCCTACTATATATACGGTATAGAAATGTGTTTTATATTAAATTGAGCTTAGTGTCATGTATAAACATTGCTACTCTGTTATGGTACATCCAATACAAGGAAATAATACACAGGTTAATACTGTATTTTACACTATAAAATATAAAATTATATTATTTTAAAGTGAAATCAAAAGATTTCGCGACCCCCCTGCAGTACCCCTGCGACCCCCTAGGGGTCGCGACCCCCCTGTTGAAGACCTCTGATTTAATCTATGTTTAAATTAAGATACCAGAATATGTGCGAACTGAACAAGGATTTCATTTCTTTGGTCAGTCTCTTCAGCTAACAACCGTGCAAGGATAAAAAAAAAAATAGATTGCCAGTAGAAAACCAATTGACATGCTGGGGGTGTTCCACATTTATCTCTATAATTTTCAGCAGTTACCATGGTGACACAGTGCACACATCAGACCCTCCAGGAATTCGCGATGTTGCGATTTGCAACTTCAACGCAACTTCAGCCAATCCCCGTGAATTCAGGGCGGTGTTGCAATTTTGACCAATCACCGCAACTTTCCCGCAATTTTGACCAATTTTGACCAGTCATCGGCGACGTATTGAACTCACGTCGACCAACTTCCTTCTGCCTTACTTCCATGTGACGAAAGGAAACTGCGGCCGTGTCCCCAGTTCGGAGCGTGGTTTGAAGGGGCTCAGACTGCAGTCAAGGCGGTGCACACTTGCTCAGCCCTGAGTGCACTCCGCGGACCGCATGGCCGTCTGCGAAATGCGACAGGTCTCGCAACTACGGGAAGCAGCCGCCGACTCCATTTTCTTCCGTAGAAGAAGTAGCGCGCAGTGCATGCTGGGATATATGAGTGTGCGAAGCGTGCTTTTTCACACGCTTGGTCCACGCCCCGATTTCCATGGAAACGACTGCGGTCTGCGAACGCGTGTTAACTGCGCATGGGACAAAAAAGAAATGACGCACATGCCCTTCAAACCACGCTCCGAACTGTGCACTCTGGGAATTGGGACACGGCTTCTAATGGCAAAGAAACATGTCTGCGGCGCCATTTGACCACAAAAATAACAGCAAAAGACCGAAACAGTTCCCCTCCTAGTAGTAATTTATTTTCGATGTTGGTAAGGTTGTTTTAGGACCATATCTGTGATCTCTGTGTCTTTGTATTATTCTTTGTCAGTAATAACTCAGTATTCAAAATATTACTCAATTTTAATTACAAAAAGGGAAAATCACAACTATTTATCTCAACTTTCACTTCCTCCCACAACAAAAACCTTAAAAGCACCGCAACTTTCATTGCAACTTTTTGGAAAAGCTCACACAAATTCAGGCATTTTAGCCCAAAACAATCACAAAAAATGCCCATGAAATCCTGGGGGATCTGACACATTCACAAATACAGACAAGAACATTTTAAAATTAAAGCCGCAAGCGGCGTTGGTCGGGACCTCGCACCTGCGTTTGTTCGTCTTACTGAGACGCACAGCCATACCAAATTTCGTGTGCCTGGCACAATTATCTCACTTCCTGTTGGGCGTGGCCATGACATTGTAGATACCCTGTCAGGGTCTAACAGACCCTGTCAGACCCTGTCAGACCCTGTCAGACTCTGTTAGACCCTGTCAGACCCTGCATGTGGCCTACATGCTGAGGCCTACATGAACCTTCGATGCTTGTCCCCACATTGCTGCTTGCAGCTATATCAGACCAAAGGTACAAAGATCAATGTACCTTTGATCAGGGCGTTGCCTAGCAACAAATACCTCCCATTCATAACTCATCACTCCCATTCAATAAATACCTAACTTTATTGATCCGCCGTGTCGTCATATTACCGCCTATTTGAAAATCCTTCGCAATTTAACATCTCCAACGTCTTAAGATTATGTTCACCAAAATTTAAGCCCATCTGAGGTACGGTGTAGGAGAAGTGTTTCAAATTCCATACCTAACTTTATCGATCCGCCGTATCGTCATATTACCGCCTATTTGAAAATCCTTCGCAATTTAACATCTCCAACGTCTTAAGATTATGCTTACCAAAATTTATGCCCATCTGAGGTACGGTCTAGGAGACCCCCCCACTGGGGGTCCCCCAGTGGGGGGTCTCCCAGGGACCCCCAGGTCCCCCAGGGACGAGACTTTGTGTGGTCGTACTGGCAGCACTTTGTGATGCCCGTGCAAAGTTTCGTTTGTTTTGAAGCATGGGAACATGCTCAAAATTGCCCCAGCGTGTATGAACAAGAATAATAATACGGAAACAAAGCAACAACAATAGGGACCTTCGTCCCCCTTCGGGCTCGGTCCCTAATAATCTGAAAACTCAAGAAAAAATACCAAAAAACATATTTTCAGGAGCCTGTGTTCATGTAGCGTTCATGGTCCTGTTTAGGAGTTTGATTTTCAATTAAAATACTAACAGACTAACAGAAAAACTGCTGTGGTTTTATGTGTGTTGTAGTTCCAACCAAGTCCGTTCTTTCTGGTCAGATTGTGTTAAAACAAACCCCGGATTTAATCTAATTTGAGTAGTAAAGATTCTGACAGAGCAGTGCATTTGGTTAGCTTCACACACACAGAATGTTCCTAAGACTGCAAATTATTAACAGCGCATGGGTGTTTTCCAAGGAATTTAGATAAAATATAGATACAGATTAGCTGAGGGAATGGGCACGGTCATGGTCCACTGTGTTTTTAAAATTCATACACCTTCACTACAATTATTAGGTTGATTTCAGCTCTGGAAAATCACAAATTTCTACTGAACAAAAGCTTTGGAGATGCAGACAGACTAATAATAAAGGATTCTAACACGGCTTAAAGCTCTCAAGAGTCAATTTTGCGTAATATAGGAGCCTTAATCTTTCTTTGGTGGTGAATGCACTCTCAGCAGGTCTCCGTGTAGCCGCCCTAAATCTCAGAGTGGTTAGCAAAGCCGTGCTTTTCGCTCTAAAAGAAAACAGGCACCACTGTAAATCCCGGATGTGTGGGGCGCTATCGACGGAGCATTAAGGCAGCATCTCCACAGCGATAAGTGAAAGGGAATGAGGGGGAGGAGAGGTAAAGGAGGGGGGAAGTAGAGAAGAAGGGAGGGAAGATCCAGCCACACACACAACACAGGAATATACAGTGCCGTGAAAAAGTATTTGCCCCCTTCCTGATTTCTGTGTTTTTTGCATATTTATCACTCAAAACATTGTCAGATCATCAAACCAATTTTAATATCACACAGAAACAACCCAAGGAAAGACAAAATTCAGTTTTTGAATGATGATTCCATTTATTAGTGCACAAAAAAAATCTAAACCTATCTGGCCCTATGTGAAAAAGTAATTGCCCCCCCTTGTTAAATCACAAACTAACTGTGACTAACCACAGTTTTGAGAAAACTTAGTTCAGTTCTACATGCCACACCCACACCTGATTGTCACCACCTGTGTTGAATCAAGAAATCACTTAAATAGTTCCTGTCAAACAAAGTGAAGTTGGCTACAACATCTCAAGAACAAACACATCATGCCACGATCCAAAGAAATTCAAGAACAAATGAGAAAAAAAGTGATAGAAGTCTATAATTCAGGAAAAGGTTACAAAGCCATTCCCAAAGCTCTGGGGCTCCAGCGAACCACTGTCAGAGCCATTATTCAAAAATGGAGGAAACTGGGAACAGTTGCAACCCTTCCCAGGAGTGGTCGACCAACTAAGATTACTCCAAGAGTGCGACGACGGCTCATTCAGGAAGTCACAAAAGAACCTAGACGCACATCGAAAGAACTACAGGCCTCGTTGGCCTCAGTTAAGGTCAGTGTTCATGACTCCACCATTAGAAAAACACTGGCCAAAAATGGCATCCATGGAAGAGTTCCCAGGAGAAAACCACTGCTTTCACAAAAGAACACAAAGGCTCGTCTCACCTTTGCCAAAAAGCACCTTGATGACCCTCAAGACTTTTGGAGAAACATTTTGTGGACCGATGAGTCTAAAATTGAACTTTTTGGAAGGTCTGCAGCCCGTTTCATCTGGCGTAAAAATGGCACAGCATTTGATAAAAAGAACATGGTGCCCACAGTAAAGCATGGTGGTGGCAGTGTGATGGTCTGGGCCTGCTTTGCTGCCTCAGGACCAGGACAACTTGCTGTGATTGACGGAAAAATGAATTCTGCTGTTTACCAGAAGATCCTGAAGGAGAATGTCCGGCCATCAGTTCGTGCCCTCAAACTCAAGCGCTCTTGGATCATGCAACAGGACAATGATCCAAAACACACCAGCAAGTCCACCTCTGAATGGCTCAAAGAAAACAAAATTAAGGTTTTGGAGTGGCCAAGTCAAAGTCCGGATTTAAATCCGATTGAGATGCTGTGGTGTGACCTTAAACGGGCAGTTCATACAAGAAAACCCTCCAATATGGCAGAATTGAAACAATTCTGCATAGAAGAGTGGGCCAAAATCCCTCCCCAGCGGTGTGAAAGACTCATCACCAATTATCGCAAACGTTTGGTTACAGTTATTGCTGTCAAAGGAGGCTCAACTGGCTATTAGATTAAGGGGGCAATTACTTTTTCACATAGGGCCAGATAGGTTTAGATTTTTTTTGTGCACTAATAAATGGAATCATCATTCAAAAACTGAATTTTGTCTTTCCTTGGGTTGTTTCTGTGTGATATTAAAATTGGTTTGATGATCTGACAATGTTTTGAGTGATAAATATGCAAAAAACACAGAAATCAGGGAGGGGGCAAATACTTTTTCACGGCACTGTAAACTCGTCATGGGACGCGATGCCCTGAGGCTCCCTGAAACCTCCACATGTTTGCCGGGATTGGATTGGACGAGAGGGAGAGTGGGTGTGGCCAGCGAGAAGCAGGGATACATTAAAGCCAAACAAAGCAAGGTCATTTTTAAGACAGTACTGGGTAATATCTGGACCACAGAGGCTGGCTTATATTCTTTTAGTGCCAATTTTCTTTCAACACAACGTCTTTGTCTCTTGTATTTTTGCTGGTACATGTGAAGTGCCTCTTAGCGATCACTTGACATCATCTTACATTACACAAAATTGACTCTTGTGAGCTTTAAAGGAAAATTCACGTTTTTTTTTACAATCTGAGCCTTCTTTCGGCAATAAAACAAGTAGTTTTACTCACCCATAGCAGTTTGGTGTCAATTGGAGCAGTATCGCAGAACTTATGTTGAGCCGTTCTGTTCTACTAATGATCCCGTATCTGTTAGCGTGAGTGCTCGGGGCATTACTTTGCGCTCTCCAAATAACACAAACTTTAGCACTTTTCAAATCACAGAAGATCGCTGTGTCAGGGTAGACTTTTAGTGGATTCCAAAACGGCCTGAAACCCGATATGCAGCTATAGTTTCATTTGATGACGTCATCAGAGAGGACAGTGCGCATGCGTGAACTCAGCTGTTTTGTAAACACCGCTAGTCCGAAAGAAGCTAACACCGCTCTGAACTTTACTTATATTCGGTTTCAGGCCGTTTTGGAATCTACTAAAAGTCTACCCTGACACAGCGATCTTCTGAGATTTGAAAAGTGCTAAAGTTTGTGTTATTTGGAGAGCGCAAAGTAATGCCCCGAGCACTCACGCTAACGGATACGGGATCATTAGTAGAACAGAACGGCTCAACATAAGTTCTGCGATACTGCTCCAATTGACACCAAACTGCTATGGGTGAGTAAAACTACTTGTTTTATTGCCGAAAGAAGGCTCAGATTGTAAAAAAAAACGTTACTTTTCCTTTAAGCGTGTTATACAAAACAGACCTGGAGCTGTGTTTGTTCCATTCACACATGTTTGAGTAATTCTTTATTATTAGTCTGTCTACATCGCCAAAGCTCAAAATGCTCTGTTCTGCCTTGTGATGTCACAAAGTGGTAATTTTCAGTTTTGTATAGTAAAGATTTGTGTCCTTTATAGTGGACATGGAGTTAACCGATCTTTGAAGTGTTTTAAGATAGACTCTAGTTTGTGGCTGCATTATGATTAAAAATAAAATAAAAAATAATAACAAATAAATAATAATAATCATAATCATAATAATTATAAATAAAAAATACATAAAAAATAAATAAATAAGTAAATAAGTAAATAAATACATACCTCCAAATAGAAAATTAAAAATAATAATAATTTAGATACACTTTTTTCTTTGGGTCCCAGGAGGATATAGTAAAGACATGATCCAAATGATTCTAATGAAGGTGTATGGAGTTTAAAAACCCAGTGGAGCGCTTTCTTTATTACCACATGACATCACAAGCTACAGTGTTTTCTGTTTGAGAGATGAACTCTGCCTCAACATGCAATTATTTCGGTAATAAAACAAGTTGTTTTACTCACCCATAGCACTTTGGTGTCATATGGAGCACTTCCGGAGATGTTTTAGATTTGCGTTAGCCATAGAGCGAGTTCTCGGGGCAAATAATATATGCCCCGTGCGGTCTCCAAATAACACAAACTTTAGCACTTTTCAAATCATAGAAGCTCAATGTCTTAGTCTACGCTTTCGTTTGAGTCAAAAGTGGCCTGTAATCTGAGATTTATCCATAATTTACAGCTTTGCGTTTCATGTTTGGTTACCGAGAGCTGAGAGTGAAATAAACTGTGACTCCGCACATGTGCACTGGCGTCCTCAAAACTATCGAAACTATGGATAAATCTCGGATTACAGGCCACTTTTGACACAAACGAAAGTGTAGACTAAGACATCGAGCTTCTATGATTTGAAAAGTGCTAAAGTTTGTGTTATTATATATATATATAATATATGCCCCGAGACCGCTCGGGGCATATATTATATGCTCCGAGAACTCGCGCTACGGCTATCGCTAATCTAAAACATCTCTGGAAGTGCTCCATATGACACCAAAGTGCTATGGGTGAGTAAAACAACTTGTTTTATTACCGAAATAAGGCTCAGATTGTAAAAAAACGTTAATTCTCCTTTAAATAAATATGTAGTAAATGATCAAAGTTAAAACAAATCTGTGCTCTATCAGCCCCACAAGACAAGGAATTTACAACTTTTCAAAGATAAAGGATGAAGAGTGAAGAGCCTTTTAAGCATTTTTGCAGTTGACGACTTGTTAAAAAGGTGCATATTTTGGAAGAGACCATTCATAAAAAGAAGGGAAAATAGAAATCTCTGCCCTAAAAACAGCCCCATGTCCAAACTTGAAAGATTGAAGATGTCATATTTTCTCTCTTAGACTTATTCAGTTTATAGGTGCTCAAAAATACACTGAAAACCATATGTTAGGTTAAGAGCTACTGAGTGGACTTGTCTTCACGTAAGGTGGCTCGGTATCGCCGCCTGCTTGTCTCCATGAATTTACCAAATGTAACTTTAAAATGCAGCCTAAACTAAACTGCAAATTAAACTATGACTTGTTGTAGAAATGTACAACTGTATGCATACATTGTTTCTTGAAATATAAGGTTACTGCATAGAGTGTATAAAGAAGTGGACTAAGGGAGCGTGGCGTCTTTCAGAACGTTCAGCTCCAGTCAAATGAAGCTCCATATTAGGAATAGGAATTTATTTACGGACAAAATATAGAAATAAAAACACCAGGACAATGTAGCGCGAGTTAATACGAACATTTGTGACTGAGTACGGCCAAACAGTCCTCAAATCGGGATGACTGAAACGAAGATATTTGCATTAGAAGTCATTTTTTTCAAAGTTTGTGATTTTCGTTTTTTTGCAGCATGTCTAGTTGAGATCATGAAGAACCCACTCCATGTTTCAGATAACAGCATTGGCTGCTTAAAAAGCATACATTTTGTCTGTGAAATTGGCTTGTGGAGGCAAGTTGTGAGAAAACTGATTTCACCCCTTAGCAAAATCTGCTGTGCCTGCTTTCAAATAGCAACAGCTTTTTCAAATATTGTCAGATTTTCATGTGTAAGGCATCATTGGAAAGCTTAGAATCTACACTTTCGTGTCCTGAAATGCCACGATTGGTCACATTTTACAACCAAAATGAGGCTCACAGCAGCAGTTACAGAGAGAGGGGTGACGATGTTTCAGAGTAAAATCAACTGGAGCCAGAATGGATGGAGCCGTGAGCCGCAAAGCACTACAGAGGGTGGTGCGAGCGGCGGAGGACATCACTGGCAGCAGTCTCCCCTTCATCCAGGACATTTACCACAGCAGGGGTCTGCGTAAGGCACACAGCATCACTAAGGACCATACTCATCCGGCACAAGGACTCTTCTGTCTGCTACCCTCTGGTAGACGATACAGGAGCCTGCCAGCACGCACAAAAACACTCAAAGACAGATATTACCCCCAAGCTGTCAGACTACTGAACTCTGGATAATACTCTAAATAATACTGAACTCTCAATAATACTGCACTAAACTACTTTTCATTATGCAGAATATGTTTACTGCTGCTGCTCTGTATGAATGTATCATGTTTGTCACAACCTCACTGTAAACTACTGTTACCTGTGCAATAATCTGTGCAATATCCTATATAAATATGGCACATATCTATACCATACTATGTGCAATACGAAATCCACATTCAACACCTACACCATATTATGTGCAATCTGTGAAATACTTACACCTTATTTGATCTTTGATTTAATCCTACCTGCACCTTGTACATTGTACCTTGTATTTTTATTACATTTTATTACATATTCCATCCATCCATCCATCCATTTTCTTATCCGGGGCTGGGTTGCGGGGGCAACAGTCTAAGCAGGGACGCCCAGACCTCCTTCACCCCGAACACTGCCTCCAGCTCCTCCGGGGGGACCCCAAGCCGTTCCCAGGCCGTGTCCTGGGTCTTTCCCGGGGCCTCCTCCCGGTGGGACATTCCCGGAACACCTCCCGAGGGAGGCGTCCAGGAGGCATCCGAAACAGATGCCCGAGCCACCTCAGCTGGCTCCTCTCGACATGGAGAAGCAGCGGCTCTACTCCGAGCTCCTTCCGCGTGACTGAGCTCCTCACCCTATCTCTAAGGGTGCGCCCAGCCACTCATTTCGGCCGCTTGTATCCGCGATCTCGTCCTTTCGGTCATTACCCAGAGCTCATGACCATAGGTGAGGGTAGGAACGTAGATTGACCGGTAAATTGAGAGCTTTGCCTTTCGGCTCAGCTCCCTCTTCACCACAACGGTCCGGTACAGTGACCGCATCACTGCCGACGCTGCACCGATCCACCTGTCAATCTCACGCTCCATCCTCCCCTCACTCGTGAACAAGACCCCGAGATACTTGAACTCCTCCACTTGAGGCAGGGACTCCCCACCCACCCAGAGAGGGCAAGCCACCTTTTTATTACATATTGTTTATTATATTGTTTACTTCTTCCTCTGCACTTTTGCAACACTTTTTTTACCATGTACTATTATTGCATGTTATTAGTACTTCTGACTATCTCAGCGAGTCAACGGTTCTACTGATCCTAAACATTTCATTGTATTGTTGACCCTGTGTTGATTCTGCATATGACAAATAAACTATCTTGAATCTTGAGTGCCTCCATGGTCACTTCCTGGTGTGGATTGCGGTGGCTAGCGGGTTAGCTATGTCCATATATATAGTCTATGGTTTACTGTTACTGTTGCTGGTGCATTTATCTGTTGCCCACTTAGTCCCTTATTGTACTTAGATGTGAACAATGCAGAATGAAATAATCCAGGATATAGAGTTATGTAGGTTGTTTGTACATGGTTCTCATCAAACAAAGCCACTGATTGGATACAAACTGTCCATGTATGTTTCCTCAACACAAACACACCTGGAGTTGTGTTTTGTTTCATCCACACACACGTTTAGCACACAAACCCTGCATGTTATTCTCTCATACACTCCGTTTCACCTGTCATGTGGTAATACAGGAAGGGCTCCACTGTGTTTTTAAACTCCATACACCTTTTCTAGAATTAGCTGGATAATTTCAGCCCAGGAATTTCCACTTTTTACCAAACAGATAGTAAAAGGTAGCTGTTAATTTAAAACTACCACTTTATGACATCACAAGTTGGAACAGAGCATTTTGGAGATGTAGATAGACTCATAATAAAGGATTACTCAAACATGTGTGAATGAAACAAAACACAATGCCACGTATGTTTTTGAGAAGGTCACAACTAGGGCTGGGCAAAGTTAAAGCACTAACGCTGCGTTAATTCTGCAGGTCATTATCGACGACAATTTTGTTACCCCCTTTAACGCTGCGGGTCTCTTTTTTTATCCCTTGACTATTGTACAGATGCTCCTCAACTTACGAACGAGTTATGTTCCGAACGGCTGTTCGTTAGTTGAATTTGTTCGTAAGTTGTTATTATAAGAGAATGTATGTTTAAGGCTTGTATAAGTGCATTTAAATAACACTAAATAGTAACAAAACAATATGCTTTTTAAAAATATGTCAGGGCTCTCAAGTCTCACGCTTTGAGAGTGTGACACACGCAATTCGACGTGTTCACATGCTCACACGCCACACATGGCATTTCTCACGCTGATTTTTTATTTTTTATTTTTTTTGTGCCCAGAAAATCGGTCTGTGTGGCTCAGTTTATGCAGGCACCGCGCATTTTCAGCGAAAAAAGCTCCCCCCCTCCTCCCCGCCCCGCTCAGCGAGTGTCAAAGCGCGCACTGCACTGGAGCGCGCACTGCACTGGACAGCGACAGAACACGTTTGATAAAACAAACTGAGAACCATCAGGTAGGCCTAATAACTTAATTTATATACCTGTCATTAGTTGCTTTGTAGTTAAAGTTTGCTCTTTAGACAAACATTTACACAGGGTTTACACACGCAATTCGACGTGTTCACACGCTCGGGAAAAATTGTTCACTCGCAACCCCGCTGATTTTTGAGCCAAATACCAAGAAGTTTCTCCATCTCTTCCATGAGTTTCCCTCTCTTTTTGCATATGATGGTGGATTGCATACCCGCTGCACTTTTCACATGCTCCATAATGCGGTCCTTTTGTTTATATATCGTACCAACTGTCGAACGGTTCACGTTGTACGCGTGTGCCACATTCACCATCTTCTCACCAGCATCATGTTTCTTTATTATTGCCACCTTCTTTTCAAATGAGATGGCTTGCCGCTTTTTCACAGAAGCTTCACTAGAAGCTTTTCGCTTTTCACCAACCATATTGGATTACTGTACGCATGCAAGAAAAACAACAAAGTTCATAACACCGCAAGTACGTCTGAACACTTCAACTGAGTTTGCGTGACGCTTGGGGGAAGCTGCGCAGCCCCTGCCTGTGCATCGGCGGCGGAAATACGCACTACGTACTGTACCCGGAAGTCGGAATAGGCGCTAAATACAAAAACTCAAAATGCAGAAAGGCACTCCCTACAACTTTATTTAGCTGTGATTGGATATTTTATTTGATATTGTATTTTATATTTTATTACTTATTTTTCTGTTTTTTTTCTGTACATACAGTGGTACCTCACCTTACGAAATTAATTCGTTCCAGAAGTGGTTTTCTAACGTGAAAAATTCGTAAGTTGAGTAGCTATTTCAATGGAAAAAGCCTGATTCGTTCCAAGGCCCCGATCCAAGTTTTTTTTTTTATAGTGTAACTTTTTTTATAGTGTAACATTGTGTTCTGTGTTTCTCACATTTGTCTCTCGTTTAAAACTCAAACTTTCATAGATTTTCAACAAAATGTATTAACAGTGAAGTGTGGGGGGGGGAGTGGGAAGGGGGAGAAAACTGCACGGACACGTGTGATAGCGCAGCATGACCCGGCGCGGAGCTGACAGCAGGTCTAGACCAAGGTCTAAACCTGGACTGGACCAGGACTAAACCTGGACTAAACCAGGACTAAACCTGGACTAAACCAGGTGGATTAAAGCAGCGAGGAGGGGACTGCACGCAGTCTGAGTGCATGAACGCATGAACGAGACCCATGCAAGAGCCGCGCTGGTCTGGACTAAACCAGGACTAAACCTGGACTAAACCAGGAGGAGCTGCGGGGGTCTGGACTAAACCAGGACTAAACCTGGACTAAACCAGGAGGAGCTGCGGGGGTCTGGACTAAACCAGGACTAAACCTGGACTAAACCAGGAGGAGCCCGCGGCTCTTGCATGGGTCTCGTTCATGCGTTCATGCGGTCCTGCAGTCCCCTCCTCGCTGCTTTAATCCACCTGGTCTAGTCCAGGTTTAGTCCTGGTTTAGTCCAGGTTTAGTCCTGGTTTAGACCTTGGTCTAGACCTGCTGTCAGCTCCGCGCCAGGTCATGCTGCGCTATCACACGTGTTGGCGCAGTTTTCCTCCCCCCTCCCGTTACACTATAAAAAAAAAAAAACTTGGATCGGGGCCTTGGAACAAATCAGGCTTTTTCCATTGAAATAGCTACTCAACTTACGAATTTTTCACGTTACGAAACCACTTCTGGAACGAATTAATTTCGTAAGGTGAGGTACCACTGTATTTGATGTGTGAGCTACTGTACCCAAATAATTTCCCTTGTGGATGAATAAAGTTTGTTTGAATTTAAGAGTAAGTATCATACACAAATCAGGCAGTTTCCCTTTAACTGTGGACATCAGCCCAGCCTTGCCCAGCTCTTTCTTCACATTCACACAAACATATGCCCTTACCCACATCTCATTCACTTACAGTTGTGAGCCTGCACCTGTTCACTTTGTCCTGGTATTGTCCCGCCGTTGTTATGGGAGTGTTCAGGTGCTGCCAGACCTGCCTACGCTTCCCTGTGTCTATGTGAATGAATGTGAGAGAGACCATTTGATTCTTTGCCATAGATCTTAGTGTATGTGTGTTTGTGTGTGTGCGTTTGTGATCCTTTTGTTGTGGCACTACAGCTGTTTGTTGGCTCGGGGCAAAGCCAAAATAGGACATAATGAGGAGTAAATCTCAGCGGAGGAGTTGGAAAAAAAGGACCTTTGTGTAGAAAGAAAGGAACAGCGTGTTTTTGTGTGTGGGGCTGGGACGGCCATTTTTTTCCTCCGCTGTGGTCCTTTCAGAGCCCCCTCCCCGTGTCTCAGATTGCAGAGTCGTAGTGGTGTTTGTGCGCGGGACATCATGCTTCCGTCTACCACGAATATGAAACTGAAGATACCCGTGCACAAAAGGAAAGTGACGCTGATGACGCATTTTAGAAAGAGTAGTCGAGAGAGGTTTTGTGTTACTAATATGGTTATTTGAGTAAGTAGTAGTTTAATTACTAATATTTTGTAGCCTAAGTTCATTATAATTGTACAGTAATCCCTCGTTTATCGCGGGGGTTAGGTAACGCAATGAGAGAAATCCGCGAAGTAGGACAACTTTATATTTTACAATTATTCTACATGTTTTAGGGCTGTAAATGCCTCACCACACACATTATACACTTTTCTCAGACTGGAATTAACCTTTTCTCACATTTGTCCAGTGTTGTATAAAGTACTGGAAAATCAAACTCAAGTAAAAGTATAGGTAACCCTCCCAAAAATGACTTTGGTAAAAGTCGAAGTCTCTGACTGAAATGTTACTTGAGTAAAAGTCTTAAAGTATCTGGAACTTCTTGTACTTAAGTACGACAAGTAATGTAAAAATAAATGTACTCAAGTAATGTAAGTAAAAGTACAAGTAAAAGTATCAAGCAAAGGCAGTCTGAATTTAATATTTTTTAATGTTTAAATAACAGTGCTGAAAATAATGCATACATAACACTGTAACGAACAGGCGGTTCGTTACGGAAGGAGTATCCACACATGCACTTTCATAGACTTTGCACTTTATATATATTTACATTGCACCTTTAGAGCACAGAGCACTTACAAGATACACTAATTTGCACATATAAGATTGCACACATTTGTATTGTTTTAAAGTATTTATTGAAAACATTTTTAGCGTTTGTCACGGAGTCCGGTCGGGCGGGTGCTTCCGGTAATGGTGGCCGCCGGTCTGTGGAGACAAACAACAACAATCAATGTGCAATATGTGCCACTTTTTAAATTAGTTGTGTCTTGTGTGTGTTTGCGTGTGTGGGATGTGGATATTTTAAAGTGTGAAAGTGGTATGCGTGGGTTGAGTTGTGGTTTTACTTACCTGTGTCTCATGTCCAGGTGTCTGGCCAAAAGATTCCCCGGGGGACCAGACACCATTTAAGAGTTCCGGGCCAGCTCAAGACAGCAGACATCGGGGGGAGGAAATGCCACCTATTTTAATTGGGTTTATTTATTTTATACTTTATTAGGTGTTTGGTTTCTAAGAGTTTATTTTTGTATGTGGGTTTTATATGGTTTATTTGATGATGGGTATTTTATTGGAGGATTTTAACTTAGTTTTAAACAGCTAATGTTAATTATACACCCCTTGGAGTTTTTATGGTTTTACCCAGCAATATTTAAGCCACCTGTATCCTATCATTGATTGCTCTGCTGCTGGAGAAGAACCACGCTCCTATCCTCCTTGCACCTTAATTTATTTTGCACTGCACTTTGCACGTGAGCACTTTATATTTTTTGTGCAAACTGAGAAAAACATTAAAAACTGTGGACCACGTCAACCCTGCCTCCAGTATCTGTTTGTGGAACTCACTGCAATCCAGCCGCTCTACCCGTCTTGGTCACAAACACCATTGAAGGAGTGTTTTTGGAGGAAGAAGGTTTTTTGCAATTGGGCCCTTAATTCTACTGTAAAACACCATGTTGGGCTCACCCATGGTAGTTTTGTGCCATATGGAGCACTGTCGAAGATATTGGGTTTGTGTGATATCCATGAAACGCCTTTCTCATTCGTTACACTTAGCCTACAGCTATGCCTTCCCTTGAACCGAAAAAGCTAGGTAGCCTGTTAGCTCCAACATCGTCAAATACTCTTTGTGTAACCGAAATAATGTCACACAAAGTTAATTTCTACATGTTATGCTCAAGGTTTCACAACGGTGTCTAGAATGTCCATGCTATGGTTACTGAAATTGGAATATAGACGCTAACAATTTCATTAATCTACAACTTTTCTTGAGGTTGGACGGGGAGTTTCTGTAAGATAGGATTTCCACGTTTCTTGGAAGGCACAAGAGGCACTTCATTCGATAGGACGAATCCTTCATATCGGCGTAAGAGAACTTTGTGTTTAAGTACGGCCAGGGATGCTCATCGTCAGGTCCCCCTTCATTTGTAGCCGACGTGGATGCTGTCTCCTCTTCCATCAGGGATGTTGATTGATTAAACTAGCTGCATGAAACCAACAGGTGTAGGCTGATTGTCATGCGCAAGTAGCGAACAAGCCCAGGCACGTCCTGACTTCCTTCAGTCAGTAGAGGGGTTTTTTGTAACGAGTAACTAAACGGCACATTGAAAATGTATCGGAGTAAAAGTATGCAATTAAATTCGGAAATGTAGTGAAGTAAAAGTAAAAGTTATCATTTTTTTTAAAAACTCAAGTAAAGTACAAAGTCTCCCAAAATGTACTTAAGTACAGTAGTGAAGTATTAATACTTCGTTACTATACAACACTGCATTTGTCTCTTGTTTAAACACTCAAACTTTCATAGATTTTCAACAAAATGTATTAATAGTGACGCGTGGGGGGAGACACGGCCCCGGAAGCCCCGCCGACGCACGAGGAGCACCGCCACGTCCCGGGACGCGACGCACACCAACCCCTTGGAGAAGTGCGAGACATGTGCACCCCTCATCGTGGACAAATCCGTGAAAGAGCAGCGCGAACGGCGCGAGGCCGCGCGTACACCGGGGCTGCGAGCACAAGATCGAACCACGGCGGCCGGACCTCGTCGTCTCAGCCCGAGCAACAAACCAACCGCACGAAACCAGCAAAGAGCGGCACGTGGTGGTTTAATCCTGGTCTAGACCTCATCCAGTCCTGGTTTAGACCTGGTTTAGACCTGGTCTAGACGTGGTTTAGTTCTGGTCTAGACCTGGTTTAGCCCACGTTTAGTCCTGGTCTAGTCTCTTAGCCAATCAGGACGCAGAGCACAATGTTACACTATTAAAAAAATAAATAACAAAATCTGTGAAACAGCGAAGCGGCGAACAGTGAACCGCGATAGAGCGAGGGACCACTGTATAATACTAAACTAATGCATTCAAGTTCATCAAAATATGTGACCGCAAGTGGCCACAGTAGCTCAGTTGGTCGACTGTCCACTGACCTGAAGGTTGACGGTTCGAATCCCGCTTTCGACATAAACATTGGTTGAGCGGTCAGATCCGTTGACCCACAGGTTGGCAGTGCAATTCCACCTCTCACACATGAATGCTGTCATTGTGTCCTTGGGCAAAGCTGTGTTCACCAGCAATCTAACCAGAACTGAAGAAGCAGCTTGGATGAGCTGCAAAAGGTATTTGATCAAAAAACTTTTGTTCAGTTGATAGAATTGAATTTCTCCTTGGCTATGGATCCTACCTGGATGACAGGGATGTCACGAACGTTCTTGGGCAAGACACTTCTTTGCCCTCAGTGTCTGTGTACACTGGTGTATGGATCTGTGTTTGAATGGGTGAGTGGTTGTAAAATGTGATGTAAAATGCTTTGAGTGCCTTGAGGGTGGAAAAGTGCTGTATAAAAATGTGATCAGTCAAATGCAAGGACAAACTATGATGAAAGCAACATTAGGGAACTCAAAATGACTCAAATGATCACCTTTTCAATGGCCAAACAGAATCCCACTGAAGAATTGCCTTGTTCTCCATTCGAACATATAGAATTTGTTTATTAGTTTAATTTTAAAGGTGCACTGTGCAAGTTTTTGGGTGGAGAGTCCGTCAACTGCTTGTCTTCATCAAGATGTTTCACAGTATGGCATTAAACAAATGAAAATCAGTCAAACAAAATCACCGCTACACTTCAAATCCCTTTGTTTGAACTCTTCAGTCGCTCAGTGGTGACAAAGGCCATTCACATCACTGAGGACTCCTCCCTCTGGCCCGTAAAAATATGTACAAAATATCCTTTATTCCAAATGCCTCTCTGAACTCCACCAGACTGCTGCTGTGTTGTGTTTTTTTTTTTTTTTTATGTGTTTGTATGTCTTTATGATGAATGTTGCGCTTTGTTAAAGAAAAAAAATCTGTCACCTTCCAGGACAGACAGTAAAGCAAAAGCTGTAACACTTTCATGACACAAATAAGTCGCGAACCCTCCACCAGAAAAGCAATTCAGCCATTCAACCTCACCTTACGAAATGAATTCGTTCCAAAAGTGGTTTCGTAACGTGAATTTTTCGTAAGTTGAGTAGCTACGTGAATGTAAAAGGCCTAATTCGTTCCAAGGCCCCGTTCGTTCTGTTTGATATCACTCAACCACATGCCACTTTAAAGGAAAAGTAACGTTTTTTTTACAATCTGAGCCTTCTTTTGGCAATAAAACAAGTAGTTTTACTCACCCATAGCAGTTTGGTGTCAATTGGAGCAGTATCGCAGAACTTATGTTGAGCCGTTCTGTTCTACTAATGATCCCGTATCCGTTAGCGTGAGTGCTCGGGGCATTACTTTGTGCTCTCCAAATAACACAAACTTTAGCACTTTTCAAATCACAGAAGATTGCTGTGTCAGGGTAGACTTTTAGTAGATTCCAAAACGGCCTGAAACCCGATATCGCAACAGAAAAGTAAAGTTCAGAGCGGCGTTAGCTTCTTTCGGACTAGCTGTGTTTACAAAACAGCTGAGTTCACGCATGCGCACTGTCCTCTCTGATGACGTCATCAAATGAAACTATAGCTGGATATCGGGTTTCAGGCCGTTTTGGAATCCACTAAAAGTCTACCCTGACACAGCGATCTTCTGTGATTTGAAAAGTGCTAAAGTTTGTGTTATTTGGACACCGCAAAGTAATGCCCCGAGCACTCACGCTAACGGATACGGGATCATTAGTAGAACAGAACGGCTCAACATAAGTTCTGCGATACTGCTCCAATTGACACCAAACTGCTATGGGTGAGTAAAACTACTTGTTTTATTGCCGAAAGAAGGCTCAGATTGTAAAAAAACATTACTTTTCCTTTAAGAGAGCGCGCAGGAGGAGCTACGGAGCACACGGAGCTAGAGCTAGCTGCAAAGCTGGCTAGCACCGGCATGCCGCCCGTGTGCTAGCTCCGTGTGCTCCGTAGCTCCTCCTGCGCCCTCTGCTCCGCTCTGCTCTGCGCGCAGGAAGAGCTAGCTGTGAAGCCGAGTGCGCATTAGGTATTTGAATTTTTGAGATTTTGCGTTTCGTAACTTGAATTTGCTTTCGTATTTAGAGAGGAAAATTTTAAGTGAAGGCGTTTCCTAACTTGGATTATTCGTTTGTAGGGTCTTTCATACGGTGAGGTTCCACTGTATAAAGATGTGACCATTTAATTTTCATTTGAACAAGGTTTTAATCATCTATGGATTAGTATGTTAGTAAAAATCATACTAATCCATAGATGATTAGTAAAAATCCCATGATTTTTACCTGTGATGTAACAATGTGGGCAAAATTGGAATAGAGCATTTTGAGTGCTCATGGAATCCAAAGTTGATTTAATAATGATAGATTATGAAAACAGCATGAATGAATGGCAAAAGGAGAAATAAATAAACTTTGCCACGGATTCTACCTGGACGACTGAGGGATTCTACACTCATCATGAATGAAGCAAAATACAATTATAGCCACATATTTGATGAGGGGGAAAAGAAAACAACATAAAGGTTTAAAAAAGTAATTTCAGACTTGGTATATCTGAAACCAAACGTGGTAATAATGACTATTTGTGCTAATTTGTGTTTTTTTTTTTTTGGAAATCAAAGTTTAATTTATCAGACTGTATTTGCACAGACAAAGAGACTAGAATATTGGCTTCTTATCTAATTGCTATTTATAACCACACTTTGAAAATTGGCACAACTGAAATGGAGGAAACATATTTTTGTCTCTAAAACTGTTGTGTGTTTATCCTTGTTTCCGCACACATCAGACGCATTCATTATAACTGGGCGATAGCTTTGTCTTTTGTCTTTCAAAGCATCTTCATTCACAGATAATACCTTCACCACTGCTCATTTAAAGATTCATTTTCAGCTTATCTCCCCATGCCCCTCTCTCTCATTCTAGGGCTCCAAAATTAGTCATTTTGCCAACCAAGCCTTTTCAAACCTCCTCCACACTGCACCCAGAGACAAGTGAAATTATGGCCAAATATTAATTAAAAAACACTGCTGTAATTACACATTTGAATGGCAGTAACAGCTCCACCAATCACCTGGTTACCATGTTAAAGTCATAAATCTCTGCCTGCAGGGAGCGAAATCATTATAACAGTGAGAACACGGCTAATGGCTTAAGTGTTTGATATGAACACAGCACAGTAGTATGTTCTCCCTAACTGTCTCCATGGAGATGAAGATGTTTAATTTCATCCTGCAAATCATCTAATAGCCTAATCCAGGGGTCGGCAACCTGCGGCTCCAGAGCCACATGCGGCTCTTTGATCCCTCTGAAGCGGCTCAGTACATTGGTCCCTTGTTTATCGCGGTGGTTACGTTCTAAAAATAACCCACATTCTACACGCACAGTCCCGGTTATTTGTTCTTTTCTCATGAAAACACACATTCCCGATCATGTACCATGACACTCTACACATCAAATGAAACCTTACAGTTTCCTCTTTTTGACTATGCAATTCATTTCCCTGCACAAAAATCACTCCCCGAGCACATGGGGCTTTTATACGGAAAAGCAGAAAACGAGGTTAGCTTACCTTAGAATGCTTTGCACAGGTCAAACTCTGTATTTCACCATAAACTTGCTCTCAATTTGTCCGTAAGGATCCAGCGAAGAAAATCCAGTAAAACAATTTAGTCCAAAACACGTGCTAGATCCATTACGACGTCTGATCCGGCAGCATGCTTGTGTTGTTTACGCAAAACCACGAGCCTTGCCGAAGGCGAAGGCGGAGCCCAAATGTCCTTCTGCGGCTCTCGTATTCAAAATGGCTGCCTCTGCATGGGGAAGATCCCCCTTTTATGTGACTATATCTAAGTCCAAAAGAATACTTTGATTTCATGATGGAAGTGAAAAGGCTTGGAAAACAATGTATTTTTGAATGGGTATCTTCAATTTCAGTAATTAATGGGTAAAAATCTTACACACTGTCCCTTTAAACACTCAAACTTTTGTAGATTTTCAACAAAAAACACAGTATTATAGAATGAAACCAAAGATCCAAACCTGTTTTCAGGCCCTAAACATATCGTATCATAGCGTGTATTTCACAGTTCTTATGACCGAGCCTCTTCGTCGTGGCACCGCTTCGCTGTCGCGAGTTTTGCCGGGGAGAAAACTTGCAAACTTACAGCACTTCAGAGTCACACTGCGATCGGACATTTATATAAATTTGGCAAACTGAACACATTCTGTACAGGAGACACGGCACGGAGGAGAATGATTGACGAAAGGTCTACAGTCCCTTAGCCAATCAGGACATAAAAATGCACATTGATACACTATTTTTAAAAAATGGAATAAGAAAATCTGCAAAACACAAGGCCGCAAAAGGTGAACCGCGATATTTTCAAAATGTAATTCTATGACACAAAAGCAAAAAAAGCCGTTATATGCAGTGTTATTGCATTTTAAATTTCAAAAGGGTTTTGTGGCTCCCAGTGTTTTCTTTACTGTGTGAAACGGGTCCAAACGGCTCTTTGAGTGGTAAAGGTTGCCGACCCCGATGCATTGCGAGAGTCAGAACAACAACAGGACTTAGAGGTCTTTTTCAGTTGATTGCAGATGTGAAACGTGTTCCATCCTAAACCTTCCCTCACCTGGTTCAGACTCACCTATACGTTCAGTTCTTCTTCTGCCTGGCCAAAGCTGGAACACTATCAGCCTGCAGTAAAGTAGATACCCTCTAGTGGTGAAGTGTGAGAATACAACAGGGGTGGAAATAATATGGAAAGAAGACATGTTGTGCTTGAGCTAGTGGTATGTATAGTATGTAGTCAGTGTACACCCATGGATCATTTTGGTGATAATAATAAAACGGCTTAGTAAAGGAAACGAGTCTGCTGACTTCCATGTAAGAAAACTGTGTTGCCCAATGAGAGCTGAGGTCACCATAAAGAGCATCAAAAGAGCATGTATCGGTGGAATTTCAAAATTTCTTGAACCTCAATGAGACCAAGACTGAGGTGATAATGTGCGGGCCCGGTGGCAGTGCCAGCTCTTTGTCCGACTTGGGTCCTCTCAGACAGCACACAAAATCAACAGCCACCAACCTCGGCGTCATTATGGACTCTGATTTTAAACTTGATAAACAAGTTAATGCGGTCGTGAAATCTAGTTTTTATCATCTTCGTCTTTTAGCCAAAATTAAATCTCTTTTATCCTTTTCAGATTTTGAGCGCGTCATGCATGCTTTTATTTCTTCTCGTCTGGACTACTGCAACGCACTTTATTCTGGAATGAATCAAAACGCACTTTATCGACTGCAGTTAGTCCAGAATGCTGCTGCGCGCCTTTTAACAGAACAGAAGAAATATGAGCACATCTCCCCTGTTCTTGCGTCTTTGCATTGGCTTCCTGCTCGTTTTAGGATTGATTTTAACATTTTATTGTTTGTTTTTAATGGACTGGCCCCAAAATACATCTCTGACCTCATCCAAATCTACAGACCGGTGCTCTGAGGTCAGAGGGCCAGCTCCAGCTCGTGGGCCCTAGGACTACACTTAAAAGTCCCATGGCATGAAATTTTCACTTTCTGAGGTTTTTGAACGTTAATGTGAGCTCCCCTACCCTGTTTAGGCCCCCCCCCCATGGTTAAAAGTTGTGAAATGTCTAAACTGAGCATTTGCGATCCTTTTCTGCGTTACAAAAAATCAGAGCTCAAACGGGCGATTTTGAACAAGGCACCTTATTGACGTCAGATCAAAAAAAGAAATGCAAATGCAGTTCCACCCCCGTCTGTCTGTACTCAGCGTCTCTGTAAATCACGCCCAGAGAGTTTGGACTGTGAATGCGCTAGGCAATGCGAAATGCGTTTTTTTATTTGCCTGGAGGCACGTCCGAGTGTTTCTAGGCTCGGAGGTCCTTTATCTGAGCCTCTGGACCTTTGAACAGCAGTGGTTTAATTTTATTTTCTGTGGAAATGTGTTTATTTTTCAATGGAACGCTTCTAATCTCTTCTCCACGCAAAAACGCGGAAATGGATCAGAGAGCGCACAGCTGAGAGCGGAGAGTTTGGCCACGCCCCCACCCTCTACTATAGGCCATCTCTTTTCTCCTCATTTGCATTCAAGCAACAACACCCATTATGGCCTGTTCAGAGAGAGAAAAATTACTCTTTCTCATCTTATCTTATCTTATCTCCGGTTGGTTAGCTCAACACCGGTTGGTTAGCTCAACTGGTAAGTCATGGACTTTCCCCCTGGAGGTTGTAGGTTCAAACCCCCCCCCGGGCAATGAGCTAACCAGTGTGGGTCCTTGGGCAAGACCCTTCACGGTACTGCCCCCCGGGCGCCGAAAAAGATGGCTGCTCACTGCTCCTGAAAAGGATGGGTCAAATGCAGAAGTCAAATTTCTCCCGTGTGTCACTGTGTGTCATTGTGTGTGAGACCAATAAAGGCTAAAAGCCCAAGCTTAATCTTAATCTTAATCTTTCTCATGCACTGAGTGTTGATTTTGAAGAAGGATTCATTTACAGTATTAGGGAACCATTAAGGAGCCATATAAAAGCATCAAGAAGTACCATGTCATGGGATCTTTAAAACTTTTATTATTATCACTTTATTTATTGCTATTTTAGTAATGTTTTTATTAAGTTTTATTGATTTTATGTGCAGCACTTGAAACTGTCTCTGTTTATAAAATGTGCTCTAGAAATAAAGTTGGATTGGATTGGATTGGAAGTGAAAATGTGCAAAATGGCGTCTTGAAAATAAGCATTTACTAAGTTTACTCAAACTTGCAAATACAACCTCGGGGGAGTGAATGGTGGAAGGAAACAACTATATATGTGTTTCTTCTCAGTTTCATGGACACTTCCTCTCATGTGACTTCTCGCTATGACTCTGGCTCACTTCTGTTTTAGCCTTACAGTCACCCACTATAACCTTTCTTATATTTCTGCCCTCATCATTCCATCTTGCCCCTTTGTGAACCTGCGCCGTTGCTCTTATGTAAATGCATGTAAAACGACTGCAGATTGTGGAGATCTGCTCGAAGCAGCAAATTTCTGTGTGCATCCGATTCATATCAGTGTTCATTTAGACTGCGCCAGCCTCATAAATCACACACACACCTTGTCGTGCTGTGATGAATATGAGCCCTAAATCAAAATAACTGACTCTCACCAGCTCCAGGATTCAGTGGATTAAAATAGAGCCGATTCATGGAAACAGAACGACGCTAATTTGTTCAAGACGCTTTTTTTTTTTTTTTAGATTACACTGATTACATACACTAAAGCCTGCATGTCCTCTTTGTGTTTGTCACCCTTTGTGTCTGGCTTTTCTTACTTTTTCACAAAATCGTTGAACATGAATTGTCCCTCGCTGATCGAATGAACAATTTGTCTGACCAGCCAGTCCCTTCTACATTCTGTTTGAATCCAGAGGAGACTGGAACCAGACCAAAGAGCACAAAAAACCTCTCGAAAATTTTTGTAACATTCAGAACAAAATAGTAAATGGTCACATCTTTATATAGCGCTTTTCCACCTTCAAGGCACCCAAAGCGCTTTACAACAAGGAACCAATCACGCATTCACACACACATTCACACACCAGTGTACGCAGACACTGGGGGCGAGGAGGGTTAAGTGTCTTGCCCAAGGACACAACGGCAGCATTCATCTGTGGGAGCTGGAATCGTACCAACCAACCTGTGGGTCAGTGGATCTGACCGCTCAACCACTGATGTTTCTTATGTCAAGAGCGGGATTTGAACCGCCAATTTTTGGATCAGTGGACAAACGCTCTACCAACTGAGCTAGAACTTTTTTTTTTACCAGAGATAAATAATATCTCCATGCTTTGATATTTGATTCTTTAAAAATCTGCATTTTTCAATCCTTTATGTAGCTTTGCTCCTTTTTTAAGTCATGTTTTTGACACAAACTGAGCATTTGGCTCTCTGATTGGGTAATCCACCTGTCAATCATGAAATCAGGGAGATGGGATACATCTCATTTTTAACGTTTTGTCAAAGCATGTGTTTCAGGCTGGGCAGGTAAATGAACAATGAGAACTTCCACACCTTCACCTCTGTTTTGTCCTCTTGTATTTCCTGCAAAAAAGGGGTCTTGTCCAGGATTAGTTCGTTGTTGCACCTTCCCCTTTCCACAATTTCCTAATATCTATGCATAAAATTGTTGTTTTTGGCAGCTATAGAGGTGTTCCAAAAAGTAGATGGAGGCTGCAATATCTATGATTGTATTTTCTAATGTATGCAGTTAATGTCATATGTGACCCACCACGTGAAAATCCGCCACATGTCGGCATTTGTGAAACTGAGATAATCGTATATGAGTTTTTGTTTTTGTTTTGTTTTTTTCAAAATTTGTGATTTTCGTTTTTTTTGCAGAATGTGCTAGTTGAGATCGTGAAGAACCCACTCCATGTTTCAGATAACAGCACTGGCTGCTTAAAAAAACATACATTTTGTCTGTGAAATTGGCTTGTTTTTCAGAAAGAATCGAGGCGTGTGTAAATTACCATCCTGCCGCTGCACACCAATCGCGTGACATTAGCGCTCTTTTGTTTTCTGTTTCCGCCTATCAGCTGTGAGCAGCTCCTGAATATGTAGCTGCATTTCAGCAGGATCCTTAACTTAAAAAATCCGTAACTTTGACAGTAAATGTTACATAAGAAGGAAGAAGGTCTCTCCTCGGGACATGGGGCACATTTGGGATACGTCCGTTTCTCTGAAGCTCATGTACAGAATGCGATGGGATACTTTACTGCCGAAAGACCGTGGATACGCGAATAATCGGAAAATGAGGCAAACAACGAGGCAAGTCGTCTGCTGCCTACTCTGACATCCCTTCATTACACCATGTCTCTATTTAGACACGCTGGTTTTCCGACACTTTTTAGTATTGCTATTCCGACACATCATATTTTTTAGGGGCCTCATGTGTATACAATCAAATTTCATCGTCATATGTAGGTAGTCAAATGTGTGTTTTGGGCTGTGAGCGTGTCATCTCATTGAGCTGGCGCAATGAACTTGATTGGTTATTTATTTAGGCTATATGGTGTTCTCCGCAGATACATGACAAAATGAATGAAGCACAAAAGGCCTATGCTGCCTCCGTTTTAGATTAGATATTTTCCCGAAGGCTGGCCTATGCTGTTTTTTAAAGGTCCCATGGCATGAAATTTTCACTTTCTGAGGTTCACGTTAATGTGAGCTCCCCTACCCTGTTTAGCCCCCCCAATGGCTAAAATTTGCGAAATGTGTAAACTGAGCATTTGCGATCCTTTTCTGCGTTCGAAAAAAACACAGCTCAAACGGGCGATTCTGAACAAGGCAACTATGTTACGTAACATCGAAAAAAGAAATGCAAATGCAGTTCCACCACCATCTGGATGTACACCCCCTGTCTCTGGAAATCACACCCAGAGAGTTTGGACCGCGAAGGAGCTACGCAATGCGAAATGCTTTTTTTTATTTGCCTGGAGGCACGTGCGAGTGTTTCTAGGCTCGGAAGTCCTTTACCCGACCCTCTGGACCTCTGAAACAGCAGTGGTTTAATTTTATTTTCTGTGGAAATGTGTTTTTTTCATTGAAATTCCTCTCCTTTCTTCCCCCGCGCTTAAAACGCGGAAGTGGGAGACAGCGCACAGCGCAGCGGAACCAGCGGAGCATTTGGCCCCCCCACCCACCCGCTCCTACACCTATCTGTGTCCTTCTCATTTGCATTCAAGCAACAAGGCCCAGAATGAGTTGTTCAGAGAGAGATTTTCTGACTCTGACTCTGTACATGTGTCTTTCTCATGCACTGAGTGTTGATTTTGAAGAAGGATTTATTTACAGTACAGTGGTACCTCACCTTACGAAAGACTCTACAAACGAAAAATCCAAGTTACGAAATGCCTTCACGTTAAATTTTGTTCTCTAGATACGAAAGAAAATTCAAGTTACGAAACGCGAAATCTCAAAAATTAAATTAATGCGCGCTCAGATGCACGCCCCGAAACATAAATACACTTTATCAGCACACACGGGGTTAGGTTCCAGAGGTGGCCCGCGGTGGGAGAGGTCCACGAGGTAGGACAACTTTGTATTTCACAATTGTTCTACATGTTTTAGGGCTGTAAATGCCTCACCACACAGATTCTACGCTTTTCTCAGACTGGAGTTGGGCTTTTCTCACATTTCTCTCTCGTTTGAGCACTCGAACTTTCATAGATTTTCAACGGAATGTGTTGATAGTGAAGCGTGGGGGGGGCACGGCTCAATATAGTGCCGAACGTGCGAGGGGAGCGGAGACACAACACATCATCAGTATGGTAAAACTCACCTGTCTCACGACGGTCTAAACCCCGCTCATGTTCCCTTAGTTCCCTTAGAACAATCCAACGCTTGGTGAATTCTGCTTCACAATGATAGGAAGAGCCGACATCGAAGGATCAAAAAGCGACGTCGACACGGCTGCGGGCGCGGGATGGAGCCGCGGCGCGCGGTGCTCGCGAAAAATGAAAAATGATTAAAGCACGGGGTGATTTAATCCTGCTCTGGTCCCGGTTTGGTCCGGGTCTGGACCTGGTCCGGTCCTGGTTTAGACCTGGTCTAGACCTGGTTTAGTTCTGGTCTAGACCTGGAAGTCAGATAGAAGCAGAGCCCGCCCCGCCCCGCTCTTATTCCCGCTGAAAGAGCGTCTTTCTCGGCCTCTTACACGAGCAACGCGCTCCTCCAACGGCACTGCCATGTCCCGGGATAATCCTGGCTTAGTCCAGGTCCAGTCCAGGTTTAGACCTGGTTTAGACCTGGGTCTACAGTCTCTTAGCCAATCAGGACGCAGAACACAAATGTTACACTATTTAAAAAAATGTTACACTATAAAAAAAAACCTTGGAACGGATCAGGCCTTTTCCATTGAAATAGCTTCTCAACTTACGAGAAATTCACGTTACGAAACCACTTCTGGAACAAATTAATTTCGTAAGGTGAGGTACCGCTGTATTAGGGAACCATTAAGGCACCATATAAAAGCATCAAGAAGTACCATGTCATGGACCTTTAAAATGCATGACTGTTTCCCAAGGCTGTCAGTTAGGACATTTTCCCACTGTCTGATATCCTATGTGGCTGAAGTATTCTCTGGTCAAGTGATTTACACCGGCCCAAGCATCTATGAGCATCCATATTATGGAAGCGCAAAGTATAATCACCTTAGTATTGTTCATGCTGGAAACGCAAAATGTTTGAAAAATAGTAAAGTGCTCGACAATGAAAAAAAAATGTCGAAGTAGTAGGACTCCTGAAAAATAATGTTTATGCCACTACTCTGACAATTAGACGTCAGTGTCTAAATAGCAGCATGCCGGAATAGCAGCATATAACTCATTTTTGTAGTAAAATGACTGCTACGCAACACTGCCGAATCCTGCGCATATCACCATGAGTACGTCACAGCGGATGTGTACTGGCGGTGGTGAAAATGGGTATTGAAGTGTTTTTTTTTATTTCGCACTCTTCTCTGTCCTCTTTTTTCCTCATTTGTATTGTGATTTTAATGTATTTCTTATTCTGGAAAGTTCTTTGTATACAAATTGTGCTGTACAAATAAACTCCCCATACCTTGCATTTTCTTGATCGGCAATATGACATGTTGAAAATAAGTGACTAAAGATTGCTCGAAGATGCACAAACCACTCCTCGTACAAGTTTGAGTGGATAAATGGTGAGGAGAAAAAACTATAACATGGTCAAAAAGCTCTTAAAAATGTCGATTTTGCATAATAGGTCTGCTTTAAAACATTCAAAAACCAAGTGAAGTGCAAAGAAGAACCACTGAAATCAAATCGGCGTATTACTTATTCAACCTTCACTCTCAAACCACAAAAAGGCTGGTACCTGTGCCTTCAGACCACCATCATACCATAGTGCAAATATTCACGTGTGCAAAAGTGGGGTGTCTTGCACAAGGACACAACAATAGTCATACTAGCAGCAGGGATCAAACCTTAAAGGAAAATTAACGTTTTTTTTACAATCTGAGCCTTCTTTCGGCAATAAAACAAGTAGTTTTACTCACCCATAGCAGTTTGGTGTCAATTGGAGCGGTATCACAGAACTTATGTTGAGCCGTTCTGTTCTACTAATGATCCCGTATCCGTTAGCGTGAGTGCTCGGGGCACTGATTTGCGGTGTCCAAATAACACAAACTTTAGCACTTTTCAAATCACAGAAGATCGCTGTGTCAGCGTAGACTTTTAGTAGATTCCAAAACGGCCTGAAACCCGATATCGCAACAGAAAAGTAAAGTTCAGAGCGGTGTTAGCTTCTTTCGGACTAGCGGTGTTTACAAAACAGCTGAGTTCACGCATGCGCACTGTCCTCTCTGATGACGTCATCAAATGAAACTATAGCTGCATATCGGGTTTCAGGCCGTTTTGGAATCCACTAAAAGTCTACCCTGACACAGTGATCTTCTGTGATTTGAAAAGTGCTAAAGTTTGTGTTATTTGGAGAGCGCAAAGTAATGCCCCGAGCATATGATACGAGCACCATGTTAACGGATACGGGATCATTAGTAGAACAGAACGGCTCAACATAACTTCTGCGATACCACTCCAATTGACACCAAACTGCTATGGGTGAGTAAAACTACTTGTTTTATTGCCGAAAGAAGGCTCAGATTGTAAAAAAACGTTAATTTTCCTTTAAACTTGAGGAGCATGCACATCCGTCGTCTATGCATGAAATGAGATTAAAACGACAAAAGCGAATAATGAAAAAAACATTTCCGTAGTATGTTGATGAAACAAGAAACAAAGATTACCAGGAGTGTATTTCTATACGATATGAAACGTTTACTAATATTGCGTTGAATAAAACATAAATTCCTGTGTAGCACCTGTGAATTCACACCGACGAGAAACCTGCCTGTCAAACCAAACGTGTTTCATCTGCATATGCTAATGCTAACGGGCTGCCCGCATAATTAGCTTCATGTTAGCTGTCAACAAACATCACTGCAATTCAACACAGGCTTTTCCCACAAATGAGCAAGTACAAGAAACAGATAGGGCCTTATATGTGGAGACTATAGGAGGTGGTACTACACTATGTTTTACCTCTATATTGTTATTGGGAAGCTATTATGTAAGAATATTGTCTCTTGCCTGACTGATTTGATAGGCCGATATAGGAAATTGAATTGGCTTGGCAGTAGCCTGGCAATAATCAATACATTGCAACCAACCAATTTTTCTGCTTGAAGGACCGTCAAAGGCTTTTCTTAAAGGAGATGTTATTGCTTTGTCTGGAATGTGTCCACAGTATGGTATTAAAGCTTTTCATTTTCACGGAGACTGAACCAGACCAGGTTACAGGTCAGATCTGCGGAGGGGTCGACCCCCTTCAGAGTCCGAATGTCTGTTTCTCTATCATTTTTGAGCTATAAAACCACTTCTAATTGAATAAGTGTAAGGTAGAGCTGTTTAATGTACTACTGTGGAACATTCCAGGCAGAGCAAAGACTTTTCCATAGAAACAAACAAGTGACGGACCCTACACCAGAAAAGTTACATAGTGCCATAGCTGGGATTTTTACAAAATGAATTATAAATAAGTGTGCTGTAGATCATACAGTGTCATAGAGCAAAAATGTAGATCATAGGGTCATAGGTCATAGTTGCTTTATTGTCGAAAAACAATCATATGTACATGTACATAGAATGAATTCGAAATTTAGTTTCCCCACTAACCAGGCAGGACAGTATAGAGTGGGTAGGGGAGGGGCCGCTGCGCTTGCGCGCGCCGCCGACTGGGAGATGCAGAGCAGAAAAGATGCAATACAATCAATGACAATTATACACAACATATAATGACAAAAAACAGTTGGATAGATAACATACGGTGTCTTTTTCTTTGGTGACAAGAGGGAAGGGTGTGGGGCAAGGGAAAAGATCAGAAATCAATGAAACTGATTGAAAACTGAAAAAGAAGCAGACATCCTAAAAATAGACAGGGCAGTATTACTTAATACATGTGAGTGTGAGTCCAATAGTGTGTGGCAATGTTTTTGTAGAGTCTGAGATAAGCGGCAGCTGTCGGCCTTGGACGTGTTTGTGCAGAAGATGCAGTCAAAACAGAAGAGTCCGGTTCAATCACATTTTTCCAGAAGAATTGATTACAAAAAGGGGAATTTTACATAATCGATACATTTTAGAACCCAGGCGAACAGACAATTTGCCAGAACTCTGGTTTCTGTCAGGTCCCCACTTCATGCAGGTCTGTGCGACTCGCAATCCTCCCCCTGGCACGTATGATAGTGAATATGGACTGAGCCGCTGTTCCTCACAGTTCCAAATCCATTTATCCGTGATGTTATCTAGCTCCAGGTGGATCCCACAGATGGATGATACGTTCACCTGTGTTTTTCCTTCTGATGTTGCCCCCCCGAGTTCGCAGATCCCCGTGACCAGCAGATCGGGGCTCTTTTATCCGCTCGGCTCTAATTAGTGATGGGTCAGAAAACATCCCCCAGGCCAATCCAGATGTCCTGCCATCAAAATTCCAACAGTAATCACTCCGTGTCCTCCCGTAACAGCGGTGCCAGGCACACGACGCGTCCTTCGTGTATCAGGCAGCATGTTCCCGCAGGGCTGACCGGCTCTCCAGACCGGCTCCTCCGTGGGGAAAAAAAAGCGTAGGGACCAGCTTTATCCAATTAATAATTTAGGATTTGAAAAATCTGATCCAACAGGAGAAAAAAAGAGACGAGACGAGAGAAATAAAACATCAGACAGAGCAAAGATGAAGGAGGAAGAGAAAAGTGCGTCTGCTCCTCATGACAGCTAGGAGGAAGTATGTACTCCAACAGTTTGTAACAGATGGTTACATCTGTTACAAACGGTACAAATGGTTTGTGAGACCATTTGTACCTATTTGAAAAGTCTTAGCCTAAAGAAGATATAGATAACTATGGTAAAGAAAATGGATGCAAATAAAGTCATTTAAAAGGCCCATATTACACTATTTTCTGATCTATGCTATAATGTTTCTCCTCATCACAGACATACCTGGAGTTGTGTTTCGTTTCATTTATCATTTCAGCTCTGGAATTGCCACTGTAAAAAATAAATAGTTAGTTCAACTCAAATTTTCAAGGCAACCGACTGCACAGTTTTTGAGTTGTGAGTATCAACTTAAATTTTTAAGTTTTTGGATCACTAGAGAAGGACTCTACCATGCCAGCTAATCATTTTAAGTTCAAGTTTCTATTTTACCAACTTAAAACTGCAAATAATGCGTGAAGAGGAGATAAAATAACGTCTCATTTCGTTTTCGTCAACATCAGTGTTGACAAAAGGACTCGTTAGTCTCTTTATGACAAAGTTTTCTGCAAAGACAGCCGGCGCTTCTGAAGGGAAGAATGGTGGACGTTTCTTTTCCAAAGCCAAACCCAAGGAAAACCCCTGATAAACTCCTCCGGTTCCCCCGTTACAGCAGATCCCAACGGCAGATTATTCCAAATGAGCATGCGCAGATTAGTTGGCCTGGCCCAAACTACCGTCCACTTGAATTTGTATATCATGTCAACTCAAAATATGAATTAAGATCAACTTTTTAACAGAAACTTACAAAAGTGAGTTGAAATTACTCATTTGAGACAGTGTACGACGCAACTGGCAGTTTTATTGTCTATGAACGCTAAAATCCTAGTAATCTGAACAAATTCAAGTTGTCATTTTTACACTGTAATGAACGAATGGTAAAGGGAGCTGTTAACTCATGACATCACAAGGTGGAACAGAGCATTTTGAGCTTTGGAGATGTAGACCGACTAAGAATAAAGGATCACTCAAACATGAATGAATGTGAATTTATTTATTATTTATTTATTCATTTATTTATTTGACAGGGACAGTACATTGAAAACATTGCCACCGTATACTGTAGGTCACCGATGTCCATGTACATAAGGCTTGTAGCCACAGGAGAATTCGCAGCCCCTGTCCCTGGTTAGGCTTTTAAAAACATAAAACAACACAAATAACACACAGAGGATAAAAAACAAAACAAGAGCATTAAAAGCATTGGTCCCACTTGTCCCTACTATATCCAGTTTTAGTGTTCACATTTGTGATTTTCTTTAAAGGAAAAGTAACGTTTTTTACAATCTGAGCCTTATTTCGGTAATAAAACAAGTTGGTTTACTCACCCATAGCACTTTGGTGTCATAAGGAGCATTTCTGGAGATGTTTTAGATTAGCGTTAGGCTAACGCCGTTAGCCTAGCGCGACTTATAGCCATAGCTCGGGGCATTCCCCGAGCATGTAATATGCCCAGTGCGGGCTCCAAATAACACATACTTTAGCACTTTTCAAATCATAGAAGCTCGATGTCTTTAGTCTACGATTTCGTTTGAATCAAAAGTGGCCTGTAATCCGAGATTTATCCATAGTTTACAGCATTGCGTTCCATGTTTGGGTCCTGGGAGCTGAGAGCACAGTCCGCACATGCGCACTGGCGTCCTCATCTACTCGAAACTATGGATAAATCTTGGATTACAGGCCACTTTTGACCAAACGAAATTGTAGACTAAGACATCGAGCTTCTATGATTTGAAAAGTGCTAAAGTTTGTGTTATTTGGAGCCCGCACGGGGCATATTACATGCTCGGGGAATGCCCCGAGCTATGGCTATAAGTCACGCTAGGCTAACGGCGTTAGCCTAACGCTAATCTAAAACATCTCCGGAAATCCTCCATATGACACCAAAGTGATATGGGTGAGTAAAACAACTTGTTTTATTACCGAAATAAGGCTCAGATTGTAAAAACCGTTACTTTTCCTTTAAGCCATTTTGAACCTAAACCTAAATGAAAACTAAACACAACTCCAGGTGTTTTTGATGAGGTGAAACATTATAACGTGTCCATTTTGCATAATTTAGGACCTTTAAAATGCGGATCATTGCTATAGCTATTAACAATTCAAAACAAAAATGTAATAATAATAATAATAATAATACCTTTGAACGGTAAAAAAAAAAAAAAAAGTCCTCAAAATGTAGCATATAGCCTTTAGTTCATAGATCTTTTTTGTTTTTTAAAGGTGCATTGTGTAACTTTTTTGTTCGGGGTCTGTCACCAGCTTATTTCTATGGATATGTCATTGTTCTGCCTGGAATGTTCCACAGTATGACATTAAACTACCTTTAACTACCTTATATTTATTTAATTACAGGTTGTTTTACAGCTCAAAAATACCTAGAAAACAGGCATTCTGACTGTGTGCTGGGTCGCCTTTCTCACAGATCTGAACTGTAACTTGGTCTGGTTTGGTTTCCAAGAAGACAGAAAGGTTTAATAAAATACTGTGAAACATTCCAGCCAAAGCAATAAAATCTCCATGGAAACAACCATTTCACAAATACAATTAAGATTTTTTTTGGACAACAACCAAATTTACAGCATTACAAACTTCCAATTTGTTTACATTTTTGTCCCAAATCCAACAACTACGGCAAAACACAATGAAATAGCTCCAGGTCTACCACACAACAACACTGTTTAGCTGTTTGACCTGCACATCTGGGCCATAGTTTACAATGATTAGAACCCTATCTGCGAGTTTCCCCTCTTTCTGTAATAAAACACGCTTTAATAAGGGCAAAGAGACTGCTGCTTGTATTTACATAGGTTTGGATGTGGTCCTCGGGTGGCCTGATTGCAGTGGGTCTTATCAGTACACATAAACATAGCCTTGATGGATACTGGATGCTGTTGTCATTGCTGTTGGACTTGTTTGTACGTCTTTGTTTGAATCATTGGTGCTAAGGAGCATAGGGGTTTTAATGGTGTGTGAAATGAGAGGCACTGGTGGAGACTTGGTTTAAAGGAGAATTAACGTTTTTTTACAATCTGAGCCTTATTTCGGTAATAAAACAAGTTGTTTTACTCACCCATAGCACTTTGGTGTCATATGGAGCACTTTCTTTCTTTCTTTCTTTATTAGTTTATTTGACAGGGACAATGTGCAAAAACATTAAAGATGCTTTACACCTGATTATAGCTGAAGCTAGTTTCCATCTGTATTCCCTGAGCAGGAGCACTTCCAGAGATGTTTTAGATTAGCGATAGCCGTAGCGCTAATATAAGCCCCGAGCGGTCTCCAAATAACACAAACTTTAGCACTTTTCAAATCATAGAAGCTCAATGTCTTAGTCTACGCTTTCGTTTGAGTCAAAAGTGGCCTGTAATCCGAGATTTATCCATAATTTACATCTTTGCGTTTCATGTTTGGGTCCCGAGAGCTGAGAGTGAAATAAGCTGTGACTCCACACATGCGCACTGGCCTCCTCATCTACTCGAAACTATGGATAAATCTCGGATTACAGGCCACTTTTGACTCAAATGAAAGTGTAGACTAAGACATCGAGCTTCTATGATTTGAAAAGTGCTAAAGTTTGTGTTATTTGGAGACCGCTCGGGGCATATATTAGCGCTACGGCTATCACTAATCTAAAACATCTGTGGAAGTGCTCCATATGACACCAAAGTGCTATGGGTGAGTAAAACAACTTGAAATAAGGCTCAGATTGCAAAAAAACGTTAATTCTCCTTTAATGGCAGAGTTATTTCATTGTGTTTGGCAGTGGTGATCCAGAAAAAATATGAGTCATTTAAAAATAAAGGGATTTTGGTTTTTCAAAGTTCAAAGTTCAAAGTCAGCTTTATTGTCAATTCTGCCATATGTGTTCAACATACAGTGAATCGAAATTTTGTTTCTCTCTGGCCAGGTAGTGCAAAAAGACAGTGTACAAAATACAATATGAAGACAAAACACAACAAAAAACTATCTAAGACAGAGATCTAAGTTAAAACTAAAGTCTACGATCTAAAATCTTAAAACAGTGCAACATAATAAATAAACTATACTATATACAGATTTCCAAAGTGTGCAGTGTGCATCAAAAATGTGCAATGGAAGATACAGCAGTGACTTGGTCATGTGCAGTAGAATGTGCATAGGAGTTAAGATAAAATAAAAATAAATGTGCAACAGTAGTAATTCTAGTGCAGTAACAGGAGTAAACAACAGTACTAAAATTCCAGTAGTCAATGTGCAATAACAGTAGTAAACGACAGTGCAACGGGGGTAAAATTCAATAACAGGAGTAAACAACAGTACTAAAAATTCCAGTAGTAAATGTAAGTGTGCAATAACAGTAGTAAACAACAGTGCAACAGGAGTAAAATCCAGTAGTAAATGTAAATGTGCAACAGTGCAACAGTAGTCCTTAGCAGCAGTTTTTTTTTTTTTTTTTTTTTTTAAAGTGTCTAGAGTGATAGGTCTTTTTATGGAATACAGGTTATGCCAATATGGGGGGTGGGGGTGGGAGATGGGTAAGGTGGGAGTTCGGGTGTGAGTTCAGCCTCCTGACAGCCTGGTGGATGAAGCTGTTTGACAGTCTGGTGGAGTGGGCCCGGAGACTCCGGTACCTTCTCCCCGAGGGCAGAAGGCTGAACAGGCTATGTGCGGGGTGGCTCGGGTCACCCACAATGCTGGACGCTCTGCGGGTGAGCCGGGTGTTAAAAATGTCTAGGAGGGAGGGGAGAGAGACACCAGCGATCCTCCCAGCTGCATTCACTATGCGCTGCAGGGCTTTCCTGTTCTGTTCAGTGCAGCTCCCGTACCACACAGTGATGCAGCTGGTCAGGACGCTCTCAATGGTGCCTCGGTAGAAGGTGGTCATAATGGGTGGAGGGGCTCCAGCTCTCCTCAGTTTGCGGAGGAAATAGAGGCGCTTCTGAGCCCTCTTTGCCAGTGATACAGTATTCACTGTCCAGGAGAGGTCCTCACTGATGTGCACCCCCAGGAATTTGGTGCTGCTCACCCTCTCTACAGCAGCACCATTGATGGACAGTGGGGGTGCTGGGTGGGGCCTCTCCGGAAGTCAACAACAATCTCCTTGGTCTTTTCAACATTAAGAAGGAGATTGTTATTGCTGCACCACTGGGTCAGAAGGCTCACCTCACTCCTGTAGTTTGTCTCATCGTTATTAGAGATGAGACCCACCACAGTCGTATCGTCCGCAAACTTCACTATGTGATTGGTGCTGAACGCTGGTGAGCAGTCGTGGGTCAGCAGAGTGAAGAGCATCGGACTGAGCACACAGCCCTGGGGGCTCCTGTGCTCAGTCTAATGCAGCTTGAGGTGTTTCTGCCGACCCGCACTGCCTGTGGCCTCTCACTGAGGAAGTCCAGCAGCCAATTACACAGTGAGGTCTGAAGCCCCAGGTGGTCTAGTTTGATAATGAGCTGCTGTGGGATTATAGTGTTGAATGCTGGACTGAAATCTATGAACAGCATTCTCACATATGAGTCTTTATTGTCTAGGTGGGTGAGAGAGCCGGGTGAAGTGCAGAACAGATTGCATCCTCGGTAGAGCGGTTGGCCCGGTATGCAAACTGGTATGGGTCTAGGGTGGGGGGAGGGTGGATTTGATGTGTGCCATGACTAGCCGTTCAAAGCACTTCATGATGATGGGGGTCAGTGCAACAGGGCGATAGTCATTAAAAGTGGCCGGAGTGGGCTTCTTTGGCACGGGAACGATGGTAGTGGTTTTGAAGCAGGAGGGAACGACAGCCTGGCTCAGAGAAGCATTAAAGATGTCTGTGAAGACATCCTTGAGCTCCTCTGCACAGTCTTTCAACACACGACCAGGAATGTTGTCCGGGCCTGCAGCCTTGCGGGTGTTGATCCTGGAGAGTGTCCTCTTCACGCTGGCTGCAGACACACACAGGGGCTGGTCGTGGGGAGGTGGTGGAGTTTTTTGGGGCCGGGTGTCATTTCCTGCCTCAAACCGTGCAAAGAAGCTGTTGAGGTCATTGAGCAGGGTGATATTATTGTCACAGGTCTGTGGCAAGGGTTTGTAATCCGTGATGTTCTGGATGCCCTGCCACAGACTCCGTGTGTCCCTGCTATCTCTAAAGTGTCCAGTTATTTTCTGTGTGTATTTGTGTTTGGCTTTCCTGATTCCACGGGACAGGTTGGCTCTTGCTGCCCTCAGATGGGGGACATCCCCAGCTCTGAAGGCAGCGTTCCTGGCTCTCAACAGCCTGTGAACCTCCCCTGTCAGCCATGGCTTCTGGTTAGCCCTGGTGGTGATTGTTTTTGTGTGTGTGACATCACCAATGCATTTGGTGATGTAGGAGGTCACAGTGTCTGCGTACTCCTCAATGTCAGTGTGATTGTTGTATGTGGCGGCCTGTTTGAACACTGCCCAGTCTGTTGTACCGAGGCAGTGCTGTAGTGCAGACGAGGCCCCCTCTGGCCACACCTGGATCTGCTTCAGAGCCGGCCTAGAGACCCTTACACGGGGTCTGTATGCCGGTCTGAGCACAACAGAGATGTGGTCAGAGAGGCCTATGTGGGGGAGGGGGTAAGCCTTGTATGCTCCCCTGTGTGTAGTGTAAACCATGTCCAAAATGTTGTTTCCCCTGGTTGGGAAATCAACATGCTGATGCATTTGTGGCATGACAGTTTTGAGGTCTGCATGATTGAAATCCCCGGCAAGGATAAAAATCCGTCCGGGTGAGCAGTCTGTTGCTCGCTAATAGAGTTATACAACTCATACAGTGCCTCCCTCCTATCAGCGCTGTTCGGTGATGGGGGGACGTAAACAACCACTAGCAATATTGCCGTGATTTCACGCGGGAGATAAAAAGGCCGGCACTTCAGAATCATAAACTCCACTAGGGGTGAACAGTGTCTACATACCACCACAGCGTCCCGACAATAAGTGTCCCGAAGAAAAATTATTAAACCCCCTCCGCGGGATTTAACTCCGGGGACACCGCTAGCTCGGTCCGAGCGGTAGCATGTTAGCTCGTCCAGGCGCACCGCTGAGTCCGGGATGTTGTCATGGAGCCATGTTTCCGTAAAAACAAAAACACAGCACTCCCTCACGTCGCGCTGGGCAGCCCTCAGTCTGATGTAGTCCATTTTATTGTCCAGAGACTGCACGTTGGCGAGGAGAATGGATGGAATGGCCGGCCGGTGCGGGCTAGCCGTTAGCCTAGCTCTGATACCGCCGCGCCGGCCTCGCTTCTGCCTCCTCTCACACCGCTTGCGGCGTCTCCTCTCCGGGCGGGGGGCGGCAGGCGAGTCCGGTGTAGCAGCGTTAGCAGCATTAGCAGCAGGCCGGCGTAGTAGTCCGAAGCGCGCCAGCTTCTCCTCTAGTACAGTGTCCAGGGAGTTGTGCTGGCCAGTTCTGCCTATGTCCAGCAAGAACTGCCTACTGTACTTGTTAGAAAACACTGAAGACGAACAAGATAGACTAGACAAAGACGGTGAAAACACTACGCTATCGGCCGGACGAGGGGCCGCTGCGTCTTCACGCGCCGCCATCTTGGTTCACTATTTTTTTGTAACGTTATCATTTGTGTTGACTTGTGCACTGTGGAAGGACTTTGGTAATAAGTAGAATGATAAAAGGAGAAGTTCAATTTGTCAACTGGACAAAGTTTGTTTGGTTGAAAACGTTTCGCCGCTCATCCGAGAGGCTTCGTCAGCTCTAATAAGAATACTGGTAAGACACTTGCTCTTGCTGCAGGGAGGAGCTAACTAGCTAACTACTTTCCGAAACTATCTCATTGGTTTCCGTCTTTTGTTTCTCTGGTGTCTAGATAACGATCCCTCTTCATCCCTACACGCCTGTTTTTCACACCTCTGGCCCTGACCTGGCTAGCCCTATTGTTCCCCTGTTTGCTTGATCTAGGCTTAAGAATGGAATTATAGATGGGAGACAAATTATGTCTGACTCCACCATTTCTGTTCAGAGAAGGATTCTCTTTTTTGACAAAAATAGCTTCTTTAACTCCCCTCTCAAACCAATTCTTTTCCCTGGCTAAGATCTGAACCTCACTGTCCTCAAAAGAATGGCCCGTGGCTTCTAGGTGAAGATGAACGGCAGATGACGGTCCACTCTGGCACGCCCGTCTGTGTTGGTACATCCTCTTGTAAAGTGGCTGTTTTGTTTCTCCAGTGTACCGCTCACTGCAGTCTTCACTACACTGAATGGAGTAGACCACATTGCTTTGTTTGTGGCTCGGTGTTTTGTCCTTTGGGTGGACGAGTTTTTGTCTTAAAGTGTTTGTGGGTTTGAAATAAACTGGGATTTCATATTGTCTGAAAATCCTCTGTAGTTTTTCCGACACGCCGGCCAGGTACGGAATCGCTACCCCTTTCCTCCTGGGTTCTGATTCTCTGTTGTCTTGTTTCTTGTCCTTGTCTCTCTTGGTTTTGTTGACAGCCCATTTGGGATAACCACAAACAGAGAAGGCTTCCTGCACATGTTGTTCTTCTTTCTCCTTACCCTCTGTGCTTGTGGGAACCACTTGGGCTCTGTGTTGTAATGTCCGAATAACACCCAGTTTGTGCTGCAGTGGGTGGTGTGAATCAAAAAGCAGGTATTGGTCTGTTTGTGTGGGCTTCCTGAAGACTTCTACTTGGAGTCGCCGGTCTCCTCCTATCGTTACTGCACAGTCTAAGAACGCCAATGTGTTATCCTTGGCATCTTCACGGGTGAATTTGATATTAGGATCTACAGAATTGATATGTGCAGTAAAAGGTTCCAAATCTTGAATTTTGATTTTTGTAAAATTATCATCAACATAACGAAACCAGTGTGTGGGCGGAGTGCCTGGATATGAAGCTAAGGCACTCTGTTCAAATTGTTCCATGTATAAATTAGCCATGATAGGGGAGACCGGTGAGCCCATCGCACAACCATGGATCTGCCTGTAAAAGTTCCCTCTGAACTGGAAATAGGTGGAATTCAGACAAATTTCCAGCAGTTGGCAGATTTGGTCAGGAGAAAGTTTGGTTCTCTCTTCTAGCTTGGAATCCTGTAGTAAACTCCTTCTCGCTGCTTCGACTGCTACAGCTGTGGGGATACAAGTGAAAAGAGAAGTTACATCAAAGGAAACCATTGTCTCATCCTGACCAAACTGGAGAAACTTAACTTTGTTTACAAATTCGGCTGTGTTCTCAATGTGGTGCTCCGTGTTGCCCACCAATGGAGCCAAGATGGTTTTTAGGTGTTTGGCCAAATTATATGTGATGGAGTCAACACTACACACAATGGGTCTAAGTGGTACTCCTTGTTTGTGAATCTTCGGGAGGCCATAGATGCACGGGATGGCGTCACCAGGGTACAATCTGTAATACAGTTGTAGATCAATGACTTCTTCTTTCCTCAACTTCTGTAAGCAATCAATGATCTTCTTTTTGTACCCATTGGTGGGGTCCCGTTTCAGTACTTCGTATGTTCACCTAGAAGCCACGGGCCATTCTTTTGAGGACAGTGAGGTTCAGATCTTAGCCAGGGAAAAGAATTGGTTTGAGAGGGGAGTTAAAGAAGCTATTTTTGTCAAAAAAGAGAATCCTTCTCTGAACAGAAATGGTGGAGTCAGACATAATTTGTCTCCCATCTATAATTCCATTATTAAGCCTAGGAAAACGCTTTTCATCACTTGTTTTAGTCTCTGGACTGTGGGGAGATGCCCAAATTTGACCTGGTGGTGGCATATCCCTTTAAAGGTCCCATGGCATGAAATTTTCGCTTTCTGAGGTTTTTGAACGTTAATGTGAGCTCCCCTACCCTGTTTAGCCCCTTCCCCATGGCTAAAAGTTGCGAAATGTGTAAACTGAGCATTTGCGATCCTTTTCTGCATTTGAAAAAAAGGCAGCCCAAATGGGTGATTCTGAACAAGGAAAATTTCTGACGTCACACTCCAGGAAAAATGCAAATGCATTTCCACCGCCCGTCTGTATTTCTACCCAGCGTCTCTGGAACTCACGCCCAGAGAGTTTGGACCGCGAACGAGCTACGCAATGCGAGATGCGTTTTTTTTATTTGCCTGGAGGCACGTGAGAGTGTTTCCAGACTCGGATGTCCTTTATCCGAGCCTCCGAACCTCTGAAACAGCAGTGGTTTAATTTTATTTTCTGTGGAAATGTGTCGCGCAAAAATGTGGAAGTGCGCACATCGCACCGCTAAAGAGGAAAGAGCAGAGAGTTTGGCCACGCCCCCACCCGCTGCTTTGGCCTATCTCTGTCCTCCTCATTTGCATTCAAGCAACAACACCCAGAATAAAGTGTTTCAGAGACATATTTATGACTCTGACTGTGTTCATGGGTCTTTCTCATGCACTGAGTCTTGATTTTGAAGGATTCATTTACAGTATTAAGGAACTATATAAAAGGATCAAGAAGTACCATGTCATGGGATCTTTAAAGCTCACAAGAGTAAATTTTGCGTAGTATAGGACCTTTAAAAACAAGAACACAAATACAGTATATGTGCAAATGTGCATAAATAAGGACACTTATAGCTGCTGGAACAGAGGTCCTTTTGTAGTTTGGTTTTTAGAGGTGCTTTAAACCTCTGTCCTGATGGAGCAGTTGGAATTCATTATTAAGATGGGAGTCATCTTCTCGAATGGGCTCTGCCAGTGTGTGTACCTGCCCAGAGGAAAGAGACACAGGATAAAGCTGAGACTCAACTGTACCCATTTCTTGCCTGTTTTACCACTTGATTCAGCCTGTTTCTATTGTTAAGAGACAACGGCCATTATGCCTTTGTCTCTTAACAATAGAGACGGGCTGAATCAGGCCATTCTGTGGAACATGGAAAAGGACTACCATCTCCATTATTGACGAACAGGTAGATTACCCTCTACCAGAAAAGTTGCATATCCATGGGTTTCAAAGTGATGAAAAATAAGAACAATTTAAAGGGACAGTGTGTAAGATTTTTACCCGTTAATTACTGAAATTGAAGATACCCATTCAAAAATACATTGTTTTCCAAGCCTTTTCACTTCCATCATGAAATCAAAGTATTCTTTTGGACTTAGATATAGTCACATAAAAGGGGGATCTTCCCCATGCAGAGGCAGCCATTTTGAATACGAGAGCCGCAGAAGGACATTTGGGCTCCGCCTTCGCCTTCGGCAAAGCTCGTGGTTTTGGGTAAACAACACAAGCATGCTGCCGGATCAGACGTCGTAATGGATCTAACACGTGTTTTGGACTAAATTGTTTTACTGGATTTTATTCGCTGGATCCTTACGGACAAATTGAGAGCAAGTTTATGGTGAAATACAGAGTTTGACCTGTGCAAAGCATTCTAAGGTAAGCTAACCTCGTTTTGTGCTTTTCCGTATAAAAGCCCCATGTGCTCGGGGAGTGATTGTTGTGCAGGGAAATGAATTGCATAGTCAAAAAGAGGAGACTGTAAGGTTTCATTTGATGTGTAGAGTGTCATGGTACATGATCGGGAATGTGTGTTTTCATGAGAAAAAAAAAAAAAAAAAAACGGGACCGCATTTTATTTATACAGTAGCGGCGCGCGGCGCGCGACCCTCGAGGTCTGCTGTAGCTAAAACAGAAAGTGCAATAGCACCATCCACCTATGCGCCATGAATCTTACACACTGGGGCTTAAAACCAAAAATATTATATCTTTTGAATACTGAAAAGATCTCAAAATATTACAAAGCTGAAACCCACAGATACATTTAAAGGTCCTTTAAAGGTGAGCTTTAAACCATGTTAGAATGTTGTTACCTCGTCAAAAACAGACAACAGACATGTCCAAAGCTCAAAATGCTCTGTTCCGCCTTGTGATCTTCCACCATGTAGTGGTAGTTTTCCAAGTTAACAGCCTCCTTTTACCTTTTGTTCAGCAGAGATCGGAAATTCCAGGGCTGAAATAATCCAAATAATTTTACTGAAGGTGTATGGAGTTTAAAAACACAGTGGACCACTTCCATGACATCACAAGGTGGATCGGAGTGTTTCAGTGTGAGAGAAATATGCAGGATTTGTGTGTTAAACATGTGTGAATGAAACAAAACACAACTCCAGCTTTTTTGACGAGTAGATCAGAAAACAGCGTAATATAAACCCTTTCATAAAGCTTTCTTTAAAGCCCCAGTGTGTAGGATTCGTGGCGCATAGGTGGATGGTGCTATTGCACTTTCTGTTTTAGCTACGGCAGACCTCGAGGGTCACCCGGGTGCGCGCACGAGCCGTGCGCCGCTACTGTATAAATAAAACGCGGTCCCGTTTTGTTTTGTTTTTTTTCCCTTTTCTCATGAAAACACACATTCCCGATCATGTACCATGACACTCTACACATCAAATGAAACCTTACAGTCTCCTCTTTTTGACTATGCAATTCATTTTCCCTGCACAACAATCACTCCCCGAGCACATGGGGCTTTTATACGGAAAAGCACAAGACGAGGTTAGCTTACCTTAGAATGCTTTGCACAGGTCAAACTCTGTATTTCACCATAAACTTGCTCTCAATTTGTCCGTAAGGATCCAGCGAATAAAATCCAGTCAAACAATTTAGTCCAAAACACGTGTTAGATCCATTACGACGTCTGATCCGGCAGCATGCTTGTGTTGTTTACCCAAAACCACGAGCCTTGCCGAAGGCGAAGGCGGAGCCCAAATGTCCTTCTGCGGCTCTCGTATTCAAAATGGCTGCCTCTGCATGGGGAAGATCCCCCTTTTATGTGACTATATCTAAGTCCAAAAGAATACTTTGATTTCATGATGGAAGGCTTGGAAAACAATGTATTTTTGAATGGGTATCTTCAATTTCAGTAATTAACGGGTAAAAATCTTACACACTGTCCCTTTAACTCCATTCATCCATACGCAGAAACATGCATACTTGGATGTCGAAGAAAGAAAGAACTTTATATATGCAAATGTTGACCATCTTGTGTCAATACGAAGAAAGCCAGTCTGTCATGTGGCGATGGGGAGTATACAAGAGTCCAGATGTGAAGAGGTCCAACTCCAAACACAATCTCCACCAACAACAGATGTACAAACAAACTCCAGGGACATAACAAAACACCAGACTCACTCACACTGAAGCCCGCTGTGGAACATCATAAAGTAGATGTTCTCTCTTCTCTCCTCTCCAAATATTCTTATCAACACATGTTTCACAATCAAACAACCAAAGAAGCAAGGAATTTATTATGTAAGTGATAAATTGAGAGATGATGATTCTGTAGCTACACTGGGTCAATGATCGAATGCGTTCAGTGGGACAAATTATGGACGATTCCAGGACTATTAAAGGAGAATTAACGTTTTTTACAATCTGAGCCTTATTTCGGTAATAAAACAAGTTGTTTTACTCACCCATAGCACTTTGGTGTCATATGGAGCACTTCCAGAGATGTTTTAGATTAGTGATATCCGTAACGCGGGTTCTCGGGGCACATAATATATGCCCCAAGCGGTCTCCAAATAACACAAACTTTAGCACTTTTCAAATCATAGAAGCTCAATGTCTTAGTCTACGCTTTCGTTTGAGTCAAAAGTGGCCTGTAATCTGAGATTTATCCACAATTTGCAGTTTTGCGTTTCATGTTTGGGTCCCGGGAGCTGAGAGTGAAATAAACTGTGACTCCGCACATGCGCACTGGCGTCCTCATCTACTCGAAACTATGGATAAATCTCGGATTACAGGCCACTTTTGACTCAAATGAAAGTGTAGACTGAGGTCGTTTTCACACCAGGAAAGTCCGATAGTTCACTTGCTTTGGTCTGGACCAAATTTTGTTTTATTTTTTTTTATTTTGGTGCGGTTCACTTTCACACTGCACTTTTTTCCCCAAGCGAACTAATGTCTATAAACAAAACCACGTGTGCTGAGGTCGCTCAGCCGTTGGACAGAAATGAGCCCTGTCCAAACGCCGTGTCCAAACACAGAAGGAGAGTCATGGCGTTACGTGCTGTTTTCAATCTAGCCTTAGCGATATGGTTTGCTCAGTTTTTACAGTTCGCACAAATGTTTGAGCAGCATCGTGAGGTTTACACTATTTTACAATCAATTTCCAACCGATGAAGACACAGGGCAAGACGACTACGGAGGACAGCGCTCATGATCGCGCATCAAGTTCTGACTCTTGCTCTTCACGCAAAACGTAAGTAAACCTCGTAAGTTTCGTTTCGTTTCGTCAGCCTCGGTTTCCCATAATGCTCGACATACGATGGGAGCTCGTTAAGTACAAAAAGCCAACTTGCGTCGGATCGAGTCCGGTCTGCATTCTCACCTCAAACGAACCGCACCAGAGTTCGTATGGAACCAGACCGAGACCGACCTTTTTAGGTGGTCTCGGTTCGCTTGTTTGCTCCGGATCGAGACTTTTGGTTTTTATTCACACCAGAACAAAAGGTCCGAATCAAAGGAGCAAACGAACTCTGGTTCGTTTGAAACGAACCAAACAAGGCAGGTGTGAAAACGACTTTGGACATCGAGCTTCTGTGATTTGAAAAGTGCTAAAGTTTGTGTTATCTGGAGACCGCAAACATGTGCCCCGAGAACTCACATTACGGATATCGCTAATCTAAAACATCTCTGGAAGTGCTCCATATGACACCAAAGTGCTATGGGTGAGTAAAACAACTTGTTTTATTACAGAAATAAGGCTCAGATTGTAAAAAAACTTTAATTCTCCTTTAAGCCCCATTATAATACAGTTACCTGCTCAAAAACATACCTGGAGTTGTGTTTTGTTTCATTCACACATGCTTGAGTTACCCTGCATTATTAGTCTGTTTACATCTCCAAAACTGAAAATGCTCTGTTCCACCTTATGATGTCATGTAGGAGTTTACGTTAACAGATGCCCTTTTAGTGGAGATTGGAAATTCTTGGGCAGAAATTATCAAAATTATTATTATCATACGACATCACAAGGTGGAACAGTGTTCTCTTTTTATGAGAAGAACTCAGCCTAAATATACAGTTTTTGTGTGTTAAATATGTGTGAATGAAACAAAACACAACTCTAGACATGTTTGTGATGAGGAAACAAGATTAAAAATAGATCCCAAAATAGAGTCATATGAGCACATTGTGTAACTTTTCTGGTGGAGGCTCCATCAAATGTAGGAGTGTCAAACTCATTCTGGTCCGGGGGCCGTATCCGACCTACTTTGATCCCAAAGGGGCCGGATCAAAAAACGAATGGCAAATATACCCCAAAAATAACAATAAGTCCAAATATTTGTGCAGAGAAACGCAAATATATTACAGAAGTCTTTTTGTTTCCAAATATATTTTATTTTTCCATTTCAAACAAGTGAAGAACAGGTTTGGTCCAGGTTTAGTCCAGGTTTAGTCCAGGTTTGGTCCAGGTTTAGTCCAGGTTTGGTCCAGGTTTGGTCCAGGTTTGGTCCAGGGTTAGTCCAGGTTTAGTCCAGGTTTGGTCCAGGTTTGGTCCAGGTTTAGTCCAGGTTTGGTCCAGGTTTGGTCCAGGTTTAGTCCAGGTTTGGTCCAGGTTTGGTCCAGGTTTAGTCCAGGTTTGGTCCAGGTTTGGTCCAGATTTGGTCCAGGTTTGGTCCAGGTTTAGTCCAGGTTTGGTCCAGGTTTAGTCCAGGTTTGGTCCAGATTTGGTCCAGGTTTGGTCCAGGTTTGGTCCAGGTTTAGTCCAGATTTGGTCCAGGTTTGGTCCAGGTTTAGGCCAGGTTTGGTCCAGGTTTAGTCCAGATTTGGTCCAGGTTTGGTCCAGGTTTAGGCCAGGTTTGGTCCAGGTTTGGTCCAGGTTCGGTCCAGGTTTAGTCCAGATTTGGTCCAGGTTTGGTCCAGGTTTGGTCCAGGTTTAGTCCAGGTTTGGTCCAGGTTTGGTCCAGGTTTAGTCCAGGTTTGGTCCAGGTGTAGTCCAGGTTTGGTCCAGATTTGGTCCAGGTTTGGTCCAGGTTTAGTCCAGGTTTGGTCCAGGTTTAGTCCAGGTTTGGTCCAGATTTGGTCCAGGTTTGGTCCAGGTTTGGTCAAGGTTTAGTCCAGATTTGGTCCAGGTTTGGTCCAGGTTTAGGCCAGGTTTGGTCCAGGTTTAGTCCAGGTTTGGTCCAGGTTTGGTCCAGGTTTAGTCCAGGTTTGGTCCAGGTTTGGTCCAGGTTTAGTCCAGGTTTGGTCCAGGTGTAGTCCAGGTTTGGTCCAGATTTGGTCCAGGTTTGGTCCAGGTTTGGTCCAGGTTTAGTCCAGGTTTGGTCCAGGTTTGGTCCAGGTTTAGTCCAGGTTTGGTCCAGGTGTAGTCCAGGTTTGGTCCAGATTTGGTCCAGGTTTGGTCCAAGTTTAGTCCAGGTTTGGTCCAGGTTTAGTCCAGGTTTGGTCCAGATTTGGTCCAGGTTTGGTCCAGGTTTGGTCCAGGTTTAGTCCAGATTTGGTCCAGGTTTGGTCCAGGTTTAGGCCAGGTTTGGTCCAGGTTTAGTCCAGGTTTGGTCCAGGTTTGGTCCAGGTTTAGTCCAGGTTTGGTCCAGGTTTGGTCCAGGTTTAGTCCAGGTTTGGTCCAGGTGTAGTCCAGGTTTGGTCCAGATTTGGTCCAGGTTTGGTCCAGGTTTAGTCCAGGTTTGGTCCAGGTTTGGTCCAGGTTTAGTCCAGATTTGGTCCAGGTTTGGTCCAGGTTTAGGCCAGGTTTGGTCCAGGTTTAGTCCAGATTTGGTTCAGGTTTGGTCCAGGTTTAGGCCAGGTTTGGTCCAGGTTTGGTCCAGGTTCGGTCCAGGTTTAGTCCAGATTTGGTCCAGGTTTGGTCCAGGTTTGGTCCAGGTTTAGTCCAGGTTTGGTCCAGGTTTGGTCCAGGTTTAGTCCAGGTTTGGTCCAGGTTTGGTCCAGGTTTGGTCCAGGTTTAGTCCAGGTTTGGTCCAGGTTTAGTCCAGGTTTGGTCCAGGTTTGGTCCAGGTTTGGTCCAGGTTTAGTCCAGGTTTGGTCCAGGTTTAGTCCAGGTTTGGTCCAGATTTGGTCCAGGTTTGGTCCAGGTTTGGTCCAGGTTTAGTCTAGGGTTAGTCCAGGGCCACGCATAGAGGCGCTGGAGACACTGCGATGCTAAACTGCGCAGAAAAGAGATGCAGAAAATTACCAATATTTTAATAGAAAATTAAAATATAATTAAAATATTTGAATAGAAAATCAGCCAAGGGCCAGATTAAAGGTGTTGGAGGGCCGCATGTTTGACACCCAGGATCAAATGCTTTTCTTCATGGAGATGTTATTGCTTCATCTGGAATGTTTCACAGTATGGCATTAAACCATTCTATCTACTTCCTGACCAAATCAGACCAAGTTACAAGTCAGATATGTGGAGCGGCAAGCCCACTCACTGTCAGAAAGAATGCCTGTTTTTCTAGTTATTTTTGAGCTGTAAAATCCTGTAGATTTGTTTGTCATACTGTGGAACATTCCAGGCAGAGCAGTGACATCACTATAGAAACAAGCAGGTGATAGATTCCCAACCAAAGAGTTACATTTTGTGCATTTTTAAAGTAGATTTACTCTGCAAAATTGATTTTTCAGAGCTTTTAACCAGGCTACAGTTGTTTCTCCTTCTCACTCACCCTCTCGAAACGATTCATGCGTGTTTCTTTTTAATCTTTATACTTTATTCAAGATGTCATCGCTCCAATCAACCCCAGCTTTCACCACTGCTCTGTCCTTCCTCCGTTCTGCAATTTTATTTTCTCAATCGTTATACGCGTAGGATTGGGCAGCATTGAAAACTAATCTGCTACTCTAAAGTGACCTGCAGTTATGAGGCGCTGACAACTTCGCTCTTCTCCAGTATGAAGATGTTTATGGTGATGATGATGTTTTATATATCTAAATTATTATTATTATTATTATTATTATTATTATTATTATTATTATTATTATTATTATTATTATTATTATTATTATTATTTTAATTTCATATTTGGAGGTAAATGAACACCTTAGCATTTACATTTTGTTAATTTTATTTTTATTTGTAATGTTCTAACATGTCCTCTGTAATGGACGTCGGGGACATTTTGGTGTTAAATCCACGTGAAGTTAAACCTAACCTAACAAAAACATTCGGCGCCTTTTCACCGCCGCTTTAACCCGGCGCCTTTTCACAGCCGCATTAACCCGGCGCCTTTTCGCCGCCGCTTTAACCCGGCGCCTTTTCGCCGCCGCTTTAACCCGGCGCCTTTTCGCCGCCGCTTTAACCCGGCGCCTTTTCGCCACCGCTTTAACCCGGCGCCTTTTGCGCTAGGCAATGCGAAATGCGTTTTTTTATTTGCCTGGAGGCACGTCCGAGTGTTTCTAGGCTCGGAAGTCCTTTATCTGAGCCTCTGGACCTTTGAACAGCAGTGGTTTAATTTTATTTTATGTGGAAATGTGTTTATTTTTCAATTGAACGCTTCTGATCTCTTCTCCACGCAAAAACACAGAAATGGATCAGAGAGCGCACAGCTGAGAGCGGAGAGCTGAGAGCTGAGAGCTGAGAGTTTGGCCACGCCCCCACCCTCTACTATAGGCCATCTCTTTTCTCCTCATTTGCATTCAAGCAACAACGCCCATAATGGCCTGTTCAGAGAGAGAAAAAATACTCTTTCTCATCTTATCTCTGTTTCTCATGCACTGAGTGTTGATTTTGAAGAAGGATTCATTTACAGTATTAGGGAACCATTAAGGAGCCATATAAAAGCATCAAGGAGTACCATGTCATGGGATCTTTAACATGTGTGAATGAAACAAAACACAACTCCAGGTGTTTTTGAGAAGGTAACAACATTCTAGCATGACTAAAAGCTCACAAGATACTGTGTAAAATAGGACCTTTAAACCAATTATAAACCAGGACAAAATGATATAAACCACTAAAGCAGACCAAACCATTTATGTCTTCACATTAGTCCTGGTGTAGTCTGGTTTTAGTCATGTTCTAGTCCTGGTTCAGTCCGTGTCTTATACCAGTTTTACTTACAGGTTACAGTTAAGTTCAAATTTTGAACTAAACATGTAGACCAGAACTAAACCAGGACTACATTAGGGCCAAAACCAGTCCACATCAGGACTAAACTGAGCTAAAACCAGGACCGAACCAGGACACGTGTGAAAACAGCCTTAGCTCCAACCCAGGTCTATCAAAGATTAAACAAGGAGCAAATTGGGTACTCACAAATGATCTAAGAACTCAAATCTTTAAAACATCAGAGAAGTCACCATATCAGTATATCAGTATGTGAAAATAATGACAGAGGCAAGATCATATTCTACTTGGATATTGTACTTTTCAAAGGTTTATATTACGCAAAATGTAGATTCTTGTGAGCGTTAAAGGAGAATTAACGTTTTTTTTTTACAATCTGAGCCTTATTTTGGTAATAAAACAAGTTGTTTTACTCACCCATAGCACTTTGGTGTCATATGGAGCACTTCCAGAGATGTTTATATCCGTAACGCGAGTTCTCGGGGCATATAATATATGCCCCGAGCGGTCTCCAAATAACACAAACTTTAGCACTTTTCAAATCATAGAAGCTCAATGTCTTAGTCTACACTTTCGTTTGAGTCAAAAGTGGCCTGTAATCCCAGATTTATCCATAATTTACAGCTTTGTGTTTCATGTTTGGGTCCCGGGAGCTGAGAGCGAAATAAACTGTGACTCCGCACATGCGCACTGTCCTCCTCATCTACTCGAAACTATGGATAAATCTCGGATTACAGGCCACTTTTGACTCAAACGAAAGTGTAGACTAAGACATTGAGCTTCTATGATTTGAAAAGTGCTAAAGTTTGTGTTATTTGGAGACCACAAACATGTGCCCCGAGAACTCACATTACAGAGATCGCAAATCTAAAACATCTCTGGAAGTGCTCCATATGACACCAAAGTGCTATGGGTGAGTAAAACAACTTGTTTTATTACCAAAATAAGGCTCAGATTGTAAAAACCGTTAATTCTCCTTTAAGTCATGTTATAATGTTTTTCCCTCTTCAAAAACAGACCTGGAGTATAAGACTCTCTAGTGAAGTGCACCGCATGATACAGCAGGACGTACAGGAAGAACTACGCAGAGTGGGAGCCGATGTGGCGATTATCAAGGACAGAATATTTCACCTAACCACAAAAATAGACAAACTGGGAACCAGAGTGTCTGAGGCTGAAAACAGAGTTTCACGACTTGAGGACGACAACAAAATCTTAACAAGCCAAGTTCAGAGTATGGGCAAGGCCGTATCCCAGCTCCAGGCTCGAACTGAGAACTACAGCAGGAAGAACAACTTACGGCTAAAAGGAGTACCGGAGAGTCAAGGGAATGGGCAAAATGAGATGGATTGTATGAAAGACATTTTGAAGTATATATTTAAAGACACGGGAGAATGCATAGATGACATTATTATTGAAAGTGCCCCCGGGACCCACAAGATTCCTGCGTTTTATGGAGAGGGAAGGTACGACTGAGGGCAAGAAACGTCGGGAAATTTCTCTGGAAAGATGCCCAAGTAGACTTTTTTCCGGATTTTACAAGAGACGTCCAAGAGGGAAAAAAATGGTTCATCGAGGCCAAACGAGCCTGTGTGGATAAAGGACTGCAGTTCCCCACAGTACTTTGGATCAACATGGGAGGACAACGACAGCGCTTTGATGACCCTATAACTGCTAAAAAAGCAGTCAAAAACTTTCAGCCAGGGGAAGCGCATAACTAGACTGGATTATTTTTTGGATATTAAGTAAGTGAAACAATATCTTTATTAAAAAAAAAAAAAAAAAAGGGGTTTCGACGATTGGGAAAAATAAGACTTTTCGCATATTATATCATCTTCATCATCATTCACTTCATTCACTTTATCATCATTCATTTGGGCACACCTATGTACTATAAACAGACTGCAAAAATAATACAAGATCATGAACACCTCTGGTTATTTGTATAATATGCTTGCATAAGAGTCAATCACAGTAATTTAATACAATTCAAACTGGCAAAAGAAGAAATTCAATTTGTCAACTGGACAAAGTTTATTTGGTCGAAGACATTTCGCAGCTCATCCAAGCTGCTTCGTCAGTTCTGGTTAGAGTGCTGATGGACACTGCTTATATCTAGCTGCAGGGAGGAGCTAACTATACTGAAATTACTATGAAACCATCCCACCTTTGTTTTCAGTTTCTGTCTGGGCTCTTGTTTAGCATAAACATTCAGTACCATAATGGACCTGACCTGGCTAGCCCTATTGTTTTCTTTGTTTGTTCTGATTTAGGTTTGAGAATGGAATTATAGATGGGAGACAAATAGTGTCTGACCCCTCCATTCCTGTTCAAAGAAGGATTCTCTTTTTTGACAAAAATCGCCTCTTTATCTCCCTTCTCAAACCAGTTCTTTTCCCTGGCTAAGATCTGAACCTCACTGTCCTCAAAAGAATGGCCCGTGGCTTCTAGGTGAAGATGTACGGCAGATGACGGTCCACTCTGGCACGCCCGTCTGTGTTGGTACATCCTCTTGTGAAGTGGCTGTTTTGTTTCTCCAGTGTAGCGCTCACTGCAGTCTTCACTACACTGAATGGAGTAGACCACATTGCTTTGTTTGTGGCTCGGTGTTTTGTCCTTTGGGTGGACGAGTTTTTGTCTTAAAGTGTTTGTGGGTTTGAAATAAACTGGGATTTCATATTGTCTGAAAATCCTCTGTAGTTTTTCAGAAACGCCGGCTAGGTAAGGAATCGCTACCCCTTTCCTCCTGGGTTCGGATTCTCTGTTGTCTTGTTTATTGTCTCTCTTGGTTTTGTTGACAGCCCATTTAGGATATCCACAAACAGAGAGGGCTTCCTGCACATGTTGTTCTTCTTTCTCCTTACCCTCTGTGCTTGTGGGAACCACTTGGGCTCTGTGTTGTAATGTCCGAATAACTCCCAGTTTGTGCTGCAGTGGGTGGTGTGGATCAAAAAGCAGGTATTGGTCTGTGTGCGTGGGCTTCCTGAAGACTTCTACTTGGAGTCGCCGGTCTCCTCCTATCGTTACTGCACAATCTAAGAACGCCAATGTGTTATCCTTGGCATCTTCACGGGTGAATTTGATGTTCGGATCTACAGAACTGATATGTGCAGTAAAAGGTTCCAAATCTTAAATTTTGATTTTTGAAAAATCCAGAATAAAATGTCAAACAAACTAATAAAGTTTATATCTTGGAATGGTAACGGTTTAGGATCCATATGTCAAAAATAGGGCTGTCAGTTTAACGCGTTAATTAGATTAATTAATTACACCGCAAATTAACACGTTATAAAAATTAACGCAATTAATTATGTGCGGCAATTCAATGCGCGCGCATTTTAAATTTGGCGTGCGGGGCCTTTGAACGGCGAGTTTATTTATAAAAATGTGACGGAGCAGGTCCGTTCCTAAGCCCGTTGTCCTCGGGGAGAGCACGTGAAGACGCGCGCGTCCATTTCCGTATCTGCTGCACCCGAACCCTTTTCAATTCCCCATAACCTCTCCAGCGTGTTCTGCCTTGACTAAGGCTGCACACTTAGAAGCGCCAGTTTTGCCCATCCAAATCGCTAAACCCAATCATTTACTTACCCGCGCGCGGCCGCCTTCTCCCTCCTTCCGTGGTGTGATCTGGTTCGATCTGGCAAACCCGCGGGTTCCGGGGGTCATGTGAGCCATGAGTAATTTGCACGGGCAATTATTTTGGGCAATTATTTCTATTCTCTGTATATTTGAAGCTTTGTATGTTATTTATTGACGTTGCATGAAAGAATGAAATATTCGCCATGTAATAGTGGAATGGTGTAAATGAGCTTTTGAATGAATGTTATGTAATGTGGGAGGAGGAACGGGTCTGTCAGCAGTATTGTCTTGTGTGCACGGAGAGCAAGAGCGAGCCAAAGACTGAAAAACTTAAAGACTTAAAGGGGAAGTCTGCAGTCTTTTCACTGTACCACTATAAATCACACGTTTGATACCTTTTTTGCACTGTGGGAGAGCACAATAAACCACCTAAAAAATTTATTAAAATGCGATTAATTAGATTAATTAATTACAAATCCTGTAATTAATTAGATTAATTTTTTTAATCGCCTGACAGCACTAGTCAAAAGGCATAAAGTACTGAATTATTTGAAGCAGGTGAAGGCTGATGTAATAATGCTCCAGGAAACACGTCTCCTAGAAAAAGACATATTTAGACTTAGAGATAGATGGATTGGATACATGGTGCATACTACAGTGGTTCCTCACCTTACGAAAGATCCAACAAAAGAAAATTCCAAGTTACGAAACGCCTTCACGGTAAATTTTGGTCTCTAGATACGAAAGAAAATTCAAGTTACGAAACGCGAAATCTCAAAAATTCAAATAATGCGCGCTCAGCCACACACATTATACGCTTTTCTCAGACTGGATTTAAACTTTTCTCACATTTGTCTCTCATTTAAACACTCAAACTTTCATAGATTTTCAACAAAATGTATTAATAGTGAAGCGTGGGGGGAAGGGGGAGGGCGGCGTGTGTGCGCGCGGACACGTGTGTGATAGCGCAGCATGACCCGGCGCGGGGCTGCGAGCACGAGACGCGTGCTTAAACCGTGCCTCCTCTAGACCAGGTGTAAACCAGGTCTAAACCGGGTCTAAACCAGGATTAAACCACCGCAGCTCTTGCCTGCGTTCGTTCATGCGCTCAGACTGCGTGCGGTACCGAGGGGAGGCACCTCTCCTCCCCTCCCCGCTGCTCGCCTCAGCCGTGACTCGTGAGGTACACCGGCAGAGCTAGCACGAAACCAGGAAATAGACCCGCACGCTGCGCTTTAATCCACCTGGTCTAGTCCTGGTTTAGTCCAGGTCTAGACCTGGTCCAGTCCTGGTTTAGTCCAGGTTTAGTCCTGGTCCAGTCCAGGTTTAGACCTGGTCTAGACCTGGTTTATTCCACGTTTAGTCCTGGCTCTACAGTCTCTTAGCCAATCAGGACGCAGAACACAGTCTTACACTATAAAAAAAAGTTACACTATAAAAAAAAAAAACTTGGATCGGGGCCTTGGAACGAATCAGGCTTTTTCCATTGAAATAGCTACTCAACTTACGAAAAATTCACGTTACGAAACCACTTCTGGAACAAATTAATTTCGTAAGGTGAGGTACCACTGTACTTTAAATCAGAAAAAAAAAGAGGTCTGGCCATACTCTTCTCAAAAATTAAATGTCCAAATAGAGAAGGAATACAAAGATAAAGATGGTAGGACTATTATTATCTTGGCTAATATATCAAATCAAAAATTTATTTTAAGCAATGCACCTAATGAGGAAGATCCATAATTTTTCTACAATGTTAAAACAACCTTATTACATTTTGGGGACTTTCCTGTGATCTTAGGGTGGGACTTTACCCAGGTGATGGACAGTTTTTTAGATAAAAGCAGCAATTATACCCACAGACCATCTAAAACGCAGGAGGCTATACAAATGATCTGCAAAGACATGGGGCTAAAAGACACTTGGACACTACTGAATCCAACTGTGAGAGATTATACGTTCTTTTCTATCTGACACTCTGTTTTCTATCATATAGATTACTTTTTGTTATCTCGCTCTTTAATTTGAACTCTTTAAGATGCATAGGGCAGGACTTATCAGCTCAAATCGATGTTGGAGATGCAATATAGAGAGTGGTAGCATAATTCATATGTTCTTCTCTTGCTCTAAAATGAATACCTATTGGGAAAAAAATCATAACAAAAATGAGTAAAATTATAGGAATGAATATCCTCGCAAATCCAACCCTATGCATCTTAAAGATCCCATGACATGGTACTTCTTGATGCTTTTATATGGCTCCTTAATGGTTCCCTAATACTGTAAATGAATCCTTCTTCAAAATCAACACTCAGTGCATGAGAAACAGAGATAAGATGAGAAAGAGTATTTTTTCTCTCGCTGAACAGGCCATTATGGGCGTTGTTGCTTGAATGCAAATGAGGAGGACAGAGACCTAGACCTAGAGTGGCCTAGAGTAGAGGGTGGGGGCGTGGCCAAACTCTCCGCTCTCAGCTGTGCGCTCTCTGATCCATTTCCGCGTTTTTGCGTGGAGAAGAGATTTGAAGCGTTCCAATGAAAAATAAACACATTTCCACATAAAATAAAATTAAACCACTGCTGTTCAAAGGTCCAGAGGCTCAGATAAAGGACTTCCGAGCCTAGAAACACTCGGACGTGCCTCCAGGCAAATAAAAAAACGCATTTCGCATTGCCTAGCGCATTCGCAGTCCAAACTCTCTGGGCGTGATTTACAGAGACGCTGAGTACAGACAGACGGGGGTGGAACTGCATTTGCATTTCTTTTTTCGATCTGACGTCAATAAGGTGCCTTGTTCAAAATCGCCCGTTTGAGCTCTGATTTTTTGTAACGCAGAAAAGGATCGTAAATGCTCAGTTTAGACATTTCACAACTTTTAACCATGGGGGGGGCTAAACAGGGTAGGGGAGCTCACATTAACGTTCAAAAACCTCAGAAAGTGAAAATTTCATGCCATGGGACCTTTAAACCAAGTCGATCTAAAAGAAAACTATAGTCATAACAAGGCAACATGGGTAAAAGTAGCTCTAACTACAGCAAGATCCCAACATACACAGAATGGAAAGGAGGGAAGCCAACTGGATTAATGAACTCTCAATTATTGAACCTGGTGGACTAAATGAAGCACAGGATTTGAGTTGCTTTTTGTCAATAATTGCTTGTTAATATTGCTTGTGGGGTGTGTAAATAGTGTCTTAGTATATTCATGTTGTGGTTGTATGTTTGTCAGCATGGTGTAAGGTTTACTTGTGTTATTTTTTAAAAATTCTATATATATTATGTACACTGAATGTCTGTTTTTCCCACTGTATATATGTAAGATATATTGCATCCAAAAATTATGACTTTAAGTGACTGAACATGTGACCGGATGGTATTTAGTCACACCTGGCACTAATCGGGCGAACCTGATGACGCTCTAAAAGCGAAACGTGTTGTTCGCTGTAAGCCTAATAAAGGAATAAGAACAAAGTCAAGCAAGTGTGCGGTAAATTTCTTCTTTTCTGGAAATACACAGAATGGCTTTTAACTCTGAGACCACCTCCCATGAGCGCCTTATACAGAAGATTAACGGAAAACAACAATTATTCAATGATATCTGGGAACCATTACTTAAAGGGACAGTGTGTAAGATTTTTACCCGTTAATTACTGAAATTGGAGATACCCATTCAAAAATACATTGTTTTCCAAGCCTTTTCACTTCCATCATGAAATCAAAGTATTCTTTTGGACTTAGATATAGTCACATAAAAGGGGGATCTTCCCCATGCAGAGGCAGCCATTTTGAATACGAGAGCCGCAGAAGGACATTTGGGCTCCGCCTTCGCCTTCGGCAAGGCTCGTGGTTTTGGGTAAACAACGACAAGCATGTTGCCGGATCAGACGTCGTAATGGATCTAACACGTGTTTTGGACTAAATTGTTTTACTGGATTTTATTCGCTGGATCCTTACGGACAAATTGAGAGCAAGTTTATGGTGAAATACAGAGTTTGACCTGTGCAAAGCATTCTAAGGTAAGCTAACCTCGTTTTGTGCTTTTCCGTATAAAAGCCCCATGTGCTCAGGGAGTGATTGTTGTGCTGGGAAATGAATTGCATAGTCAAAAAGAGGAGACTGTAAGGTTTCATTTGATGTGTAGAGTGTCATGGTACATGATCGGGAATGTGTGTTTTCATGAGAAAAAAAAAAAAAAAAAACGGGACCGCGTTTTATTTATACAGTAGTGGCGCGCGGTTCGTGCGTGGGTACGAGAGCTGTCCGCGTTACGGCGCGCCCGGGTGACCCTCGAGGTCTGCCGTAGCTAAAACAGAAAGTGCAATAGCACCATCCACCTATGCGCCATGAATCCTACACACTGGGGCTTTAAATAAACTGAACAAACCCTAAATATATTATTTCTAGAGGTAATTAAATTATTGGCTGGCCGGGGGAGGGGTGGGAGAGGATAATAGTAATAATAATAATAATAATAATAATAATAATAATAATAATAATAATAATGAATATACAACACTGAAATAGGCATTGACTGTTGTTGTTGTTTTGTTTTTTTTGTAATAAATTTTCATTTGAATATTGGAAATGGAGGAAATTTTGGTTTGACACTAAAATGGAAAAATGAAATGATAGTTGATGATTGTTTATCCATTTTATTGCTTTTCGTTGTCAATTGAAATGCAAAAGAACGAACGGCACAAGCACCGATGTTATTGCATTTAATTTATTTCTGTAAAAAAAAAAAGAAGAAAAACAGAACTGGAGTTGTGTTTTGTTTCATTCACACGTTTGCGTAACCTTTTACTATTAGTCTGTCTGCATCTCCAAAGCTCAAAATGCTCCACCTTGTGATGTCATGAAGCGGTAGTTTTAACAGCTACTTTTTACATTTTTTTCAGTAGAGATTGTAAATTTCACAGCTGAAATCATCCAAATTATTCTCGTGAAGGTGTATGGAGTAAGAGAAAGGCCCTTGATGTATTTTATTTTCTCTGCTGAAAAGTTTGAAATGAGCATCTGCCTTTTTGACCGGCGCCACAGATGAATATAAAAGTAATTATTTGAGAAGAGGTATTTGAGAACAGGATTTTTATAAAAGGAGTTTTAAGTTAATCAAGGACTCTGAAGTGCTGATGTGTTTTGCTTTCAAGTGGTAATGTGAGGTAAAAACGGCCTTGAGTCGTGCACCACTGGTCTAATTTTACACATCTCTTTAAATGAGCGCTGAGACTGGGAACAAGTGTTGTCGGTTGTGGTAGTAGTAGTGTGTAATGAAATAGAATGAGGCAGAAGAGGAACCAGGCAATTACAGAAGTATATGATCAAGTTGTAGTTTTGTTTGTTAGTCACCCTTAAAGGAAAAGTAACGTTTTTTACAATTTGAGCCTTATTTCTGTAATAAAACAAGTTGTTTTACTCACCCATAGCACTTTGGTGTCATATGGAGCATTTCCGGAGATGTTTTAGATTAGCGTTAGGCTAACGCCGTTAGCCTAGCGCGACTTATAGCCATAGCTCGGGGCATTCCCCGAGCATGTAATATATGCCCCGTGCGGGCTCCAAATAACACAAACTTTAGCACTTTTCAAATCATAGAAGCTCAATGTCTTAGTCTACGATTTCACTTGTAAACTTCGGCGTAGACATCCGCTGAAGGTGAACAGGCTGATAGAGTTAACATGGGCGTAGTGATACGAGTGGAGAGAAACAATACGCAAATGCGAAATACGCTGCTGGATGTTTCGTGGACAACTGTTTTGGACGCAAATATATCACCTTTCTAAAGCCCTATTCGGACGGGATTAGTTTTATGGGGCGACATGGGGTGAAGTAATAATTACCAGGGAATTTAGTCCTGTCTGAACGCGCCATGTCCGTAAACATAACGGAGTATGTCTATGAAATTTACAGCGAGTTTCACCTTCTGTAAAACGGTCAGGGGGAATTAAGAAGTGACTTTATTGATCTCACACTGGAGAAATTCTTCTCTGCATTTTAACCCATCCTATATATATATATATACATATATTAGGAGCAGTGGGCAGCACACACCATACCATTACCATAGGGAATATTAATCCCGTGCGAATGCGACCCTCGGTAAAGATGTATGTAATATTTCGTCACATCCGTTTAAAGAAATAATTTACCGCAATTTTCAAACACGGAGGAGCTTGAAGCGCTTTGTTTTGCCGGCAAACAAAATGATCTACCGGTACTCTCAAACAAACGCACACATCAACCAATGAAAAAGACCAAGAGGCATGAAACTTCTGCTTGTTTTAGGTCATGTTTGCTCTATTAGTCCTGATTATGGGACATAATTTGCATAGTTCGCTTATATTACACATAGGCTAATCATGACGTGCACGGCAATGAATACGTGACGGCAGAGCGTAAACAAACTCCTCCCATGTCAAATGAATATTACGGACATTTCTTGTCCTGTGTGAATGGGTCATTTATATTACAGAGGTCCTGTGATAAACCCACATTACTCTACATCCCCCTGGAAAACTAATCCTGTCCGAATAGGGCTTAACAAATGTTTTGTTTTGAGAAGAAAAACAAGCTTTATTTCATGTTCCAGGGAAGTTACCGGACCTACTTACGTGGGCTCCAGAAAGCGAGCCGAACCGGGATCAGCTGAGACTGTCAGAGGTAAGCCGGTGTCAACACACGGAACTTTTAGAAGGAAACACATACAGATTAACATAAAAAAAACGCATTATCCCTTTAATGTCTATCTAATAAAATGATAGCAAGTAATACTAACTATCGCAGCTCCTTCGTTCTGTGGCTACCGTCTGTGTTAGGGACCGTCAACAAATGATCTTCATATTAATGGAGGGAGTCACTGCTACGTTGGTGAAGCAGGGGGACAAAATAATTTCGCATTTGTTGACGGTCCCTAACATACACGCGTTTGCTTGTTTACAGAAGAGAAAGGACTTTATGTGCATGCGCTCTTTGTAGTATTGTGTGTCTGGGGGCTCTGGCTGTTTCCTGTTTACAGCGCCACATATCGGTGCGGCATAAACGTTGACATCGTTTTCACTCAGCACTCCGTTTTCGCCTGGACGCAAATATTTACTGATCCGACACGTGTGTGGATGCATATTTTTTCCAACCCGTATTAAAAAAAAGTCCAGGAGCGTTGTCGTGTGGACATAGCCTAAGTCAACCGCTCTAACCTCGCTCGCATCAGATTGATGTGTGTCATTCTGAATGAGTTTTTCACATTTTCAATTTGGAACGACGATCACTGAAGGAGATCAGAAAACGCAGTGTCATGACGACACTCTGAAAGTGATTGGTCGAGCAGAAAAATCAAACTTTTTTTTCATCCAGCTGAGAGAGAAGCACAGACACTTTCTATGTCTACAAATGCACAACAATAACAACAAAAACTTGCGCAAAGTTTTTCACAGACAAAATAATCTGTATTGACGTTAAAATAGGCTGAAGTTTGAACCATGTTTGTGTTGGTTTGTTTGGGCGCTTCACCTCTGACTTTACAAACCTCGTTGCTGCTCTGTGAAAATGAACCACCGCTACCTGCTCGTTTCCAAATGTTATCGCTTTACCAGGACTGTTCCCATTTCCACCGAGACAAGCAGGTGACGCCACAAGTCAGATCTGTGGAGAGATATCCCTAGTCAGAGAATACATGATGTACGTATTTCAAGATTGGTATAAAATACACCTTACAATGAATTTAACACAAGATAGATGTTTAATACAACACTATGAACATTCCAGGTAATGTTATAAAATCTCCATGGAGACGAGCAAATGGCAGACCCTTACCAGAAAAATTGCATTGAGCATTTTTAAACATTAGCATGACAAACTATTGATTGGTTTCGGTTTCCTATTACATTCCAATTTAGAAGTACCTTTATAAATAATACATTTTAAAGAGATTAAGATTAAGTCTTTATTTGGTCTCACACACAATGACACACGGGAGAAACTTGACTTCTGCATTTCACCCATCCTTTTTCAGCCACAGCCAAGCCACACTGGCTTGCTCATTGCCGGGGGGGGGGGGTTGAACCCACACCCCCCCAGGGGAAGTCAGTGACTTACCAGTTGAGCTAACCAGCCGGTTAAATCATTAATCTCTATGGAAACAGTCCTTTTTTATCATTCTGAAACCCATAGAAAAATGTGACTATTGAGAGCACCTGAATATAAGCCACAACAACTACATTTGCAAAGAATTTTATTTTGGGGCATCTATAGGCGGCACCTGTCTAGAAGCTGCAGGTGTTCACGTCATCAATAACGTTTTTAAGTTGGGAGCATCTGCTTTTAATGCCTCTGAAAGCTTTTGTCATCTTGTGCCAAGCTCACATATACTCAACAAAAATATAAACGCAACACTTTTGTTTTTGCTCCCATTTTTCCTGAGATGGACCCAAAGATCCAAAATTCACTCCAGATACACAACACTACCATTTCTCTCAAACATTGTTCACAAATCTGTCCAAATGTGGACCAACATTCCACAGGCCACAATTGACAATCTGATAAACTCTATGCGAAGAAGATGTGTTGCACTGCATGAGGCAAATGGTGGTCACACCAGATACTGACTGGTTCTGAGTCCCCAGACCCCCAATAAAGCAAAAAAAAAAAGCACATTTCGGGTTGTGGGTTATTGTGGGCAGTCTGGGGCGCACCTGTGCACTGGTCATGATGTCGGATCGGCATCTTGATGTGGCGCACCTGTGAGGTGGGGTGGATTGTCTCGGCGGGGCAGAGGTGCTCGCTGTCACACATTTGGACAGATTTGTGAACAATGTTTGAGAGAAATGGTAGTGTTGTGTATCTGGAGTGAATTTTGGATCTTTGGGTCCATCTCAGGAAAAATGGGAGCAAAAACAAAAATGTTGCGTTTATATTTTTGTTGAGTGTACAACAGCTCTATTTCCTTCTTCTACAGCCAGATCTATTGCCTTTAACTTCAAAGCTGTATCATGTGCATTTCTTCATGTGTTTTCCATGAGGAGGGTGTGTGCACGAAGCTCAAAATAACTGTTAAAAACTAAATCACACAAGCATCTTCCTCGGCGCGTCGTCTCTTCACCTGTCTGGCTCACTCTTGCACCTTGTCATTTCTCGCTCGACTGCACATGTCTCCTGCAGAATGAGCCACTGTCCTGTCTGGGATCATGTCGGTGTCTGGGATCATGTCGGTGTCTGGGATCATGTAGGTGTCTGGGATCATGTCGGTGTCTGGGATCATGTCGGTGTCTGGGATCATGTCGGTGTCTGGGATCATGTCGGTGTCCGGAATCATGTCGGTGTCCGGGATCATGTCGGTGTCCGGGATCATGTCGGTGTCCGGGATCATGTCGGTGTCCGGAATCATGTCGGTGTCCGGGATCATGTCGGCGTCCGGGATCATGTCGGCATCCGGGATCATGTCGGCGTCCGGGATCATGTCGGTGTCCGGGATCATGTCGGTGTCTGGGATCATGTCGGCATCCGGGATCATGTCGGCGTCCGGGATCATGTCGGTGTCCGGGATCATGTCGGCGTCCGGGATCATGTCGGCATCCGGGATCATGTCGGCGTCCGGGATCATGTCGGTGTCCGGGATCATGTCGGTGTCTGGGATCACGTCAGTGTCTGGGATCATGTCAGTGTCTCGTAGGATTTCAGCAGATTTCAGGCTTTCCCGGGGGGGGGGGGGGGGGGGCAAGGATAGGTGTATCCAATGTCCGGCTACTGAAGTTTGAGATATTTTTTCTCGTCATATACATACCAGGGCTCTCAAGGCTCACGCATTGAGAGTGTGACACACGCAATTCGACGTATTCACACGCTCACACGCCACACATGGCATTTCTCACGCTGATTAGTGTTTTTTTTTTTTTTTTTTTGTTTTTTTTTGTGTGCCCAGAAAATCGGTCTGTGTGGCTTAGTTTATGCAGGCTCCGCACGTTTTCAGCGCGTCTGCTCGCCGTCCCCCGGGCACGTCCTGAGCCTCAGTCCCGGTGCCACGTCTCCTCTGAGACGCACCGACTCCGGTCCCAGTGTCTCCGTCTGTGCGTAACGTGTCCCCCCCGACGGCTTACGCGCGGAATACGCGCGGCCCAGAGCCGAACTGCCCATGGTGAGTCGCGGTGAGACGCGGTGAGACGCGGTGAGACGCGGTGAGACGCGGTGAGACGCGGTGAGACGCGGGCCCGGTGCATTGACCAGACTCTTACATGAATCCGTTAAAAATGTCCCGCTCCCTCCTCCCCGCCCCTCTCAGCGCGCACTGACAAAGTGCAGTGATGATAAAACAAAGTGAGAACCATCAGGTAATAAGTTCATTTATATAACTCTCATTAGTAGCTTTGTAGTTTAAGTTTGCTCTTCAAGCACCAAAAATTGTTCACTCGCACCCCCCCCCCGGTCCTCGGAAATTACAGTCACACGCACGACCCCGCTCAAAACTTGAGAGCCCTGTACATACTCACCTGCATTTAACACATACGGGTCATTAAGACGTATCCCACTCACTAATGTTCATTTAGCATCATAACTTATTTTATCACACGGCGATCAACTGTTTTAGTGCTGACAACAGCGCTCGTTAGTGTTGTAACTTCATGTTCACCGTACAGACAGCGGCACATCCGCTGTGTTCATAAACAAATTACCGGTCCACATATTAGCTGCATCGCTGTATAAGCCACAGGGTTCAAAGTGTGAGAAAAAAGTAGCAGCTTATAGTCCCGAAATTACGGTAACAGGAAACTTTAGGCTGGACTTGACTTGCATTAGCCTTTAGTGTGAAGTGTTGATAATCCGATAAGAACAACAAAAGTTCAAGTCCCCAGTCTTCTTCTGTAGCTGTCACATTCACAGGCGGCTCTATCTGAAAAGGTCACGAGCAGGGAGGGGCTGATAACACACGAGTCAATGGGAGTGTAGCCTACAGAGATAACCACCATACTGAACAAAAGCCCAGCCGTTAGCTTCTTTAGGCTAACACGTCCGCCCTGTCCTGTCTCCTGGGTCTGAACACTACACCAGGTTCTACAATGGAGGCTTTACCTGAGAACTCAGAGACATCATGATCAGGTGACAAAACCAGCCATTTGATCAGGTGAAAATAACTAATGTAATGTTGTGAGTCTTTTGGTATTGGAATGTTTTGTGCTTTTTCTCATGGGTTTCGGCTTCTTCCTCATAGGCACTATGTTATACTGTCACTATAATTACTATATCAAATTATGGTTCAGTATATGAAAGCTGCAACAATATTTTTGGAGGGGTCAGTGTTTATTGTGTGTACATTTTCTTTGCACTGCAGAGAAACTTTTGGCAATTTTTTTTTTTTTTTGCTGTATGATATGGTTTAAGATGGAAAAGGTTGAATACATAAATTCTATGACTCATATAGATGCAAACTAACTACTAAAGAGTTTCATTATTTATTGCAGTTTTTTTGTTCACCTGGAGCTATGGCTGACATCTATGTTCCAGACCCACCCTTTTGTAAAGTTTGATTAAACCTGTTGTGATTCTGTTTGGCCCGGTATCTGTATTCCTGTATTCCGCAGACAGAGGTGGCGTTTGGCGTTTGCGGTTGTCTTTTGAGTGTCATTAGGGGCACATCTCGGACAGCTCCTCAGACTGCACCGGGTGAGTTCTGAGCTTTTATGTCTCATCTTATTTTCGTCCTGCCATAGCTGACACGTCTCTCACAGTTTTCCTGTATGACTCACCATGGCACATGTCTACGGCCCTCCAAGTCTTTAGGGTAGAGCTATCCCATAATGCATTGCAGTATGTGGCAGAGCGGAGTATTAAAACCTGGTGTTGGGGTCCGTGCCTGGGGCCATTTGTGCCTGTGACAGCTGGACCTCTGCTGCTGGAGACAAAGGAGCAAACTTTGAGAGGCTGTTATTTTGTTTCTCCACAGTCTAGACATGGAATTTTGACAGGGAATGCCACGAATGTATTTAAATAGGATCATTGTTGAAAACTCAAGATTTTTCTATGAACTAATACCATTTACACAACAATTATTTCCCCAGGAATGCTCTCTGTCTCTCTCTCTTAAAGGTTCGTTATATAGCTTTGGGGGTCTGTCACTTGCTTGTTTCTATGGATATGTCATTGCTCTGTCTGGAATGTTCCACAGTATGACAGTAAACAATTCAATTATTCATCCATTCATTCATTTTCTTCCGCTTTATCCAGTATTCGGGTCGAGGGGGCAACAGTCCAAGCGGATCTCAACGAACCAGCCCCCATGGATCCTCCTGCGGGTGGTGGGTCCACGGGAGGACGACTCCATGTCGCTTAACACAAACGGCCTTGATGTAACTCTCCTAACATGGGGGCTCTCTACCAGTGTATGCAGACACTGGGCGCGAGGTGGAGTTAAAGGAAAATTAACGTTTTTTTTACAATCTGAGCCTTCTTTCGGCAATAAAACAAGTAGTTTTACTCACCCATAGCAGTTTGGTGTCAATTGGAGCAGTTTTGAAGAAGTTATGTTGAGCCCTTCTGTTCTACTAATGATCCCGTATCCGTTAGCGTGAGTGCTCGGGGCACTGATTTGCGGTCTCCAAATAACACAAACTTTAGCACTTTACAAATCACAGAAGATCGCTTTGTCAGGGTAGACTTTTAGTAGATTCCAAAACAGCCTGAAACCCGATATTGCAACAGAAAAGTAAAATTCAGAGCGGTGTTAGCTTCTTTCGGACTAGCGGTGTTTACAAAACAGCTGAGTTCACGCATGCGCACTGTCCTCTCTGATGACGTCATCAAATGAAACTATAGCTGGATATCGGGTTTCAGGCCGTTTTGGAATCCACTAAAAGTCTACCCTGACACAGCGATCTTCTGTGATTTGAAAAGTGCTAAAGTTTGTGTTATTCGGACACCGCAAAGTAATGCCCCGAGCACTCACGCTAACGGATACGGGATCATTAGTAGAACAGAACGGCTACAACATAACTTCAGCGATACTGCTCCAATTGACACCAAACTGCTATGGGTGAGTAAAACTACTTGTTTTATTGCCGAAAGAAGGCTTGCCGAAAGAAACGTTACTTTTCCTTTAAGTGTCTTGCCCAAGGACACAACAGCAGCATTCATCTGTGGGAGCTGGAATCGTACCGCCAACTCGTGGGTCAGTGGATCTGACCGCTCAACCAATGTCGAGAGCGGGATTTGAACCGCCAACCTTTGGATCAGTGGACAAAAGCTCTACCAACTGAGCTATTGCCGCCCCGTTTATTCAATTACAGGTGTTTTTATAGTTCAGAAATACCTATAAAACTGACTGTGAGCAGGGTCACCTTTCCACAGATCTGACCTGTAACTTGGTCTGGTCTGGTGTCCATGAAGATAGAAAGGTTTAATGCCATACTGTGAAACATTCCAGACAAAGCAATAACATCTCCATTGAGAAAAACATTTGATGGACCTTCTACAGAAAAGTTACATAGTGCACGGTTATTGTCTAGAACAGACAATAATGTTTTTTTGGTTTGGTTTGTTTGTTTTTTTTGCTTTTGCGCCATAGAATTATATTTTAAGATTAAGATTAAGATTAACATTGAAAATGAACTACAATAAAATACATTTAATTAAATACAGTGGTCCCTCACTATATTGTGGTTCACCTATTGTGGCCTTGCTGTTTCGCCGATTTTGTTATTCCATTGTGTATCACCGCGCATTGTGTTCTGAGTCCTGATTGGCTAAGGGACTGTAGACCTTTGCCGATTCGTCAGTCATTCTCCTCCGTGCCATGTCTCCTGTACAGTACAGAATGCCAGGACAAAGAGGCTTGGTCAGAGGAACTGTGAAATACACGCAATATGTTTAGGGCCTGAAAGGTTTTGATCTTTGGTTTCATTCTATAATACTGTGATTTTTTTTTGTTGAAAATCTACGAAAGTTTGAATGTTTAAATGAGAGAAAAATGTGAGAAAATGTTCATTCCAGTCTGAGAAAAGTGTAGAATGTGTGTGGTGAGGCGTTTACAGCCTTAAAACGTAGAATAATTGTAAAATATAAACCTGACGACTTTACGGATTTCGTCTATCGCGGGTTATTTTTAGAACGTAACCACGGCAATAAACGAGGGACCACTGTACTGAGGGATCAAAGAGAGCCGCGGGTTGCCGACCCCCTGGTCTAGAACGTTCCACAGTATGGCATTGCAGTTATTTAAGTCTATAGAAACAGCAAGTGACGCCACAGCACCAAGTTGCATGTCGTATCTGAGAGGTGAGCCCACTCAGAGAAAGAACAGCAAGTTTTTAGGTCAATAAAAACCCATTTCATTGAGTAAATGCAAGATTAATGCAGATGTTTAATGCCATACTGGGACATTCCAGACAAAACAATAGCATCCGTGGAGACAAGCAGTTGGGGGGAAATTCCACAGTGCACTTTTAAAGGGGAGTCCTCACCCACTGTGTTTTTGGTGGGACGGGGAAAGGCAACTACACAAAATCAATGAAAAATTAGCACAGTCCCTGCGACATTAACTTTATTGCTGTATAACGCGCAATGTGATGCTATTGAGGTAACACTGGTGGAATGACTTAAAAGTTCTAGATTACACAAAACTGACTCTTGTGAGAGTTAAGCCATGTTATAATGTTGTTACCTTGTCAAAAACATACCTGGGGTTTGTTTCATTCACACGTTTGAGTAATCTCCAAAGCTCAAAATGCTCTGTTCCACCTTTTGATGTCATGAAGCGGCAGTCGTCAAGATAAGAGCTACTTTTGACCTTTTGTTCAGTAGAGATTGAAAATTCTTGGGCTGAAATTATCCATGATTCTAGTGAAGGTGTATGGAGTTTAAAAACACAACGGAGCACTTCCTCTACCACTGACCACCACAGAGTGTTTTCAGTTTGAGAAAAGAACTCTGCCGGGTGCAGGGTTTATGCGAAACAAACCACAACTCCAGGTCTGTTTGTGATGAGGAAACAATATTATAACATAGACCAGAAAACCTTTCAAATAAAGATGTTAATGAATGATCCGACTGTTTCATATCCAGTTTCCTCTTCTGTCTCACACCCCAGAAGGAGGAGGAAGAGATGGATTCCTGGTTAGCACAGTCAGAGCTCATGGATATTTGATGTCCAGTGTATTTGAGTCGCCATGGCCTGGTCTGACACAAGCACTAATGAAGACAACAAGAACACGGCCCACTGGTAAACTTGGTAAACTAAACATGTTGGGAATTCCAAAACACAGTGAGACTGAGACTTTGCATTTGTATTATGTTACGCCAGGGGCGGCAGTAGCTCAGTTGGCGGTTCGAATCCCGCTCTTGACGGGTTGACCGCATGTGATCCCAGCTCCCACAGATGAGCGCTGCCGTTGTGTCCTTGGGCAAGACACTTAACCCCACCTTGCCCCCAGTGTCTGTGGACACTGGTAGCCCCCATGGCAGAAGATACATCAAGGCCTGTTGTGACGTGAGCCGTCCTCCTGTGGACCCACCACCCGCGGAAGGATTCATGGGGGCGGGTGCATTGTGTTCTGGGCAGCAGAACACTGCTTGGACTGCTGCCCCCGTGACCCATAAAATCCCACAAAAATCTGAAACCACCCTCCAGAGTGGAAAAGTTAAATACGCTCCGCTGTAGCGTTTCCGTGTAAACTGCCCAAGACGCAAAACTGGTCAGATCTGCTCACGTCACGTTCACGTTTACGTCACATAGATGCGGCAATACAAGAGTCATTTCAACAATTATATAAATCGCACCCACACACGTCTACAGTCTTTTCTCTTCTTCCCATACAAGTCTTTCTCACACTCTCACAGCCACACAGACGCCAAGACAAGCGACTTCCGCATGAGGCACTTCAAATGTAAAACCCCATGTGATTTTATATTTTCTAATTCACTGTAATCCTCCTGTAATGTCACTATTTTCAGTACAATATTCAAAAACATGTCAACAAAAATACAATACAATCCCCCCTGTGGGAAAAAATAGCCAAATCATCCCTCTTCTAAAACGGGCATCCCTTCTTCCATCCCTTGTGGCATTTTATCAATCAGGCATGAAAATCCCTAAACTTTTGGCGAATTTCGCCGTTTTTAAGTCAAAATGGCCAGTGCCCAAGAGCCAATCATAGGCCGAACTGCGCTCCAGCTTCCAATCATGTTGCAGCATAATTACGCACCGATACGCGCTCCCGCTAATCATGACGATTGCCGCTGTTGTGTTTGCGCCTGTTCGCCGATCAGCTGTGATATTTACGCGGCATTTCCAAGAGAAGAAGAATCCTTAACTTCCTACGTTAATGCTACGTAAGAAGGAACTCTCGCCTCGGGACACGGGATACGTTCGGGATTATGTCCTTTTCTCCGGAGCTCTGGATTATTAAAGACAACACGGCAAACTGTTAGAATGGATCTGACCGCATTCTTATGGGTGAGTCATATTATCAGATTATTTCTGCATCTATTTCGGCACTAAACCAGGACTAAACCAAGACTAAACCAGGTATAAACCAGGTCTAAACCAGGTCTAAACCAGGACTAAGCCAGCACTAAACCAGGACTAAACCAGGACTAAGGTGTGTGTGTGTGTGTGTGTGTGTGTGTGTGTGTGTGTGTGTGTGTGTGTGTGTGTGTGTGTGTGTGTGTGTGTGTGTGTGTGTGTGTGTGTGTGTGTGTGTGTGTGATAACATATATCCTGTGTATTATAGAATTATTGAATGATTATATGGGTTCTTTTCTGAATTCAAGATTTGGAACCTTTTACTGCACATATCAATTCTGTAGATCCGAACATCAAATTTACTCGTGAAGATGCAAAGGACAACAGTTTGGCTTCCATAGATTGTGCGATAGGATAAGACCAACAACTCCAAGTAGAGGTCTGACCAATACCTGCTTTTTGATTCACACCACCCACTGCAGCACAAACTGGGGGTTATTCGGACATTACAACACAGGGCCCAAGTGGTTCCCACAAGCACAGAGGGTAAGGAGAAAGAAGAACAACATGTGCAGGAAGCCCTCTCTGTTTGTGGAGATCCTAAATGGGCTGTCAACAAAACCAAGAGAGACAAGGGCAAGAAACAAGACAACAGAGAATCCGAACCCAGGAGGAAAGGGGATAACCATTTCTTACGTGGCCTGACAAACTACAGAGGATTTTCAGACAATATGAAATCCCAGTCTATTTCAAACACACAAACACTTTAAAGGTCCCATGGCATGAAATTTTCACTTTCTGAGGTTTTTGAACGTTAATGTGAGCTCCCCTACCCTGTTTAGCCCCCCCCCCCCATGGTTAAAAGTTGCGAAATGTCTAAACTGAGCATTTGTGATCCTTTTCTGCATTACAAAAAATCGGAGCTCAAACGGGCGATTTTGAACAAGGCACCTTATTGACATCAGATCGAAAAAAGAAATGCAAATGCAGTTCCACCCCCGTCTGTCTGTACTCAGCGTCTCTGTAAATCACGCCCAGAGAGTTTGGACCGCGAATGCGCTAGGCAATGCGAAATGCGTTTTTTTATTTGCCTGGAGGCACGTCCGAGTGTTTCTAGGCTCGGAAGTCCTTTATCTGAGCCTCTGGACCTTTGAACAGCAGTGGTTTAATTTTATTTTCTGCGGAAATGTGTTTATTTTTCAATGGAACGCTTCAAATCTCTCCCCCCGCGCAAAAACACGGAAATGGATGAGCTGAGAGCTCTGAGCCGAGAGTTTGGCCACGCCCCCACCCTCTACTATAGGCCAGCTCTTTTCTCCTCATTTGCATTCAAGCAACAACGCCCATTATAGAGTGTTCAGAGTGAGAAAAATTACTCTTTCTCATCTTATCTCTGTTTCTCATGCACTGAGTGTTGATTTTGAAGAAGGATTCATTTACAGTATTAGGGAACCATTAAGGAGCCATATAAAAGCATCAAGAAGTACCATGTCATGGGATCTTTAAGATAAAAACTCGTCCACCCAAAGGACAAAACACTGAGCCACAAACAAAACAATGTGGTCTACTCCATTCAGTGTAGTGAAGACTGCAGTGAGCGCTACACTGGAGAAACCAAACAGCCACATCACAAGAGGATGTACCAACACAGGCGGGCGTGCCAGAGTGGACCTTCATCTGCCGTACATCTTCACCTAGAAGCCACGGGCCATTCTTTTGAGGACAGTGAGGTTCAGATCTTGGCCAGGGAAAAGAACTGGTTTGAGAAGGGAGATAAAGAGTCTATTTTTGTCAAAAAAAGAACCCTTCCTTGAACAGGAATTGAGGTCTCAGATATAATTTGTCTCCCATCTATAACTCTATCCTCAAACCTAAATCAAAACAAACAAAGAAAACAATAGGGTTAGTCAGGTCAGGTCCAGAGGTGTGAAAACACCCATTATGGCCCTGAATGATTATGCTAACAAGACCCCACATTCCCACTACATATTGAATAGGCTTACTTAAAGATCCCATGACATGGTACTTCTTGATGCTTTTATATGGCTCCTTAATGGTTCCCTAATACTGTAAATGAATCCTTCTTCAAAATCAACACTCACTGCATGAGAAACAGAGATAAGATGAGAAAGAGTAATTTTTCTCTCTCTGAACAGGTCATAATGGGCGTTGTTGCTTGAATGCAAATGAGGAGGACAGAGATGGCCTATAGTAGAGGGTGGGGGCCACTGTTCCCTCTAAGGTGCGCGCGTGCGCAATTGCGCACTGCCCAGACGTTCAGCGCGCACATCAAATCCTTTTCAGCGCATAAAATAAAATCTAACCTGAACACAGCGCTGGTTTGACACACGGAATCCAGTCTGATAGATTCAGTTTGCACATGTGAATGTGCACATGCGTTAGGGACAAGCCAACTACTAACAGATTCATTTCGATCGCATTTCGCTCGCTTCCTTCAGTAAGAGTTGTCGTGCGCATCGCCGTGGGTCAGAGCGGCGGGTCCGCACCAGCCGACGGGAGCGCCGCCCGCACAGAAGAGGAGACAGGTAGAGCCATAATGTAATCCTCGGCTGTTTTCTTTGTTTCTGTCCAAGCCATAGGTTTTTGTGAGCAAAAAGACGGGACTTTCTGTGTAAAGTGTGAATCCTCTCCCCAGAGCGTTAAACCACAGAGCTCTGTCACTCTCACAAAATTACTTAAACTGGGTAATGATTAAAAGGCAAGATATAAACTGATAAAAATGTATACTTATTTTGGAGATCATTATTTTGAGAAAAACCCATCTTATAGTGTCCTATAGGTCCTACAATCATCCATAAAAAATCTGCAGCTACATGTAGGCTATATTTATCCAGCTGAAAAAATCTCTCTTCATGTGGTTTTACAGGTTTATACACAGGTATATACACAGGTTATTTTTCAAAATAACCTCACACTGACATACAACATGTACAAAGTTCATGAACAGATTTTTGAGAAGTGGACCAAAAAATCAGTTATATTAAAAGTAATCTAACAGAAATAACAGCAGTGATTTGATTCATAAGCTGTAACTTGCCATGATCTCAGGTGTGATACTGGTGTGGCCACTGTGTGCATGTCGGATGTCGCTCACAGGAGTCCAAGGAACGCTCAGGGAGTTAGTGTGTTTGCTCAGACACATGAAAAATTAGGGGGAACATTGGTGGGGGCGTGGCCAAACTCTCCGCTCTCAGCTGTGCGCTCTGATCCATTTCCGTGTTTTTGCACGGGGGGAGAGATTTGAAGCGTTCCATTGAAAAATAAACACATTTCCACAGAAAATAAAATTAAACCACTGCTGTTCAAAGGTACAGAGGCTCAGATAAAGGACTTCCGAGCCTAGAAACACTCGGACGTGCCTCCAGGTAAATAAAAAAAAGCATTTTGCATTGCCTAGCGCATTCGCAGTCCAAACTCTCTGGGCGTGATTTACAGAGACGCTGAGTACAGACAGACGGGGGTGGAACTGCATTTGCATTTCTTTTTTTCGATCTGACGTCAATAAGGTGCCTTGTTCAAAATCGCCCGTTTGAGCTCAGATTTTTTGTAACGCAGAAAAGGATCGCAAATGCTCAGTTTAGACATTTCGCAACTTTTAACCATGGGGGGGGGGGGCTAAACAGGGTAGGGGAGCTCACATTAACGTTCAAAAACCTCAGAAAGTGAAAATTTCATGCCATGGGACCTTTAACAAAAACTGTAAACAAATAAAATAGAATTTCTGTTTTTCTAGGTATTTTTTAGCTCTAAAACCACCTGTAGTTGAATAAATGTAAAGTAGACCTATGGAACATTCCAGGCAGTGTAATGACATCTCCATAGAAACACGCAGGTGACAGATGTTCCAGCAGAAAAGTTACACAACGCACCTTTAAGTCCTCATCCATTTGGGAATCACTACCTGCTGCTAACAGTTTTCCCAGACTTCAAAGATCTCTTTGCTGTGTGGCTCTCGTACCGACATAAACGCAACACAGGGCTCAGAAATCACTGAAATATTGATTATTTGCAGCTCTCAATTCACTTTTTGGAGCAGTTTCCATGGCAACGAGGAGTCTACTGGTGCATATGGCGCTTCAGCCAAAACCACTGTAGTTTTTATGAGTGCACAGATCATAACCTCTGGCTGTTTACTCCCCTCATACACCACAACATGACCACTGGTTTATTATTTAAAGATGCACTGCAGAACTTTTAGGTGTGGGGGTCCCTCACCTGCTTGTTTCTATGGATATGTCATTGTTCTGCTTGGAATAGCTCTACGTTACTTTTTTTCTTTTTAATTACTCGTGGTTTTATAGCTCAAACATCCCTAGAAAAACATTCTGACTGTGAGCGGGGTCACCGGTTTGGTCTCCATGAAGATAGAAAGGTTTAATACCATACTGTGAAACATTCCAGACAAAGCAATAACATCTCCATGAAGAAAAGCATTTGACAGACCCTCCACCAGAAAAGTGACACAATGCACCTTTAAAGCTGCACTGTGGAAGTTTTCTGGTGAAGGGTTTGCCACCTGGTTGTCTCCATGGGGATGCTATTGCTTTGTCTGGAGTGTTCCAAAGTATGGTATTTAAAAAATAATTAACGTTTTTTACGATCTGAGCCTTATTTCGGTAATAAAACAAGTTGTTACTCACCCATAGCACTTTGGTGTCATATGGAGCACTTCCAGAGATGTTTTAGATTAGCGATATCCGTAGCGCTAATATATGCCCCGAGCGGTCTCCAAATAACACAAACTTTAGCACTTTTCAAATCATAGAAGCTCAATGTCTTAGTCTACACTTTCGTATGAGTCAAAAGTGGCCTGTAATCCGAGATTTATCCATAATTTACAGCTTTGCGTTTCATGTTTGGGTCCTGGGAGCTGAGAGTGAAATAAACTGTGACTCCGCACATGCGCACTGGCGTCCTCATCTACTCGAAACTATGGATAAATCTCGGATTACAGGCCACTTTTGACTCATACGAAAGTGTAGACTAAGACATCGAGCGTCTATGATTTGAAAAGTGCTAAAGTTTGTGTTATTTGGAGACCACAAACATGTGCCCCGAGAACTCACGTTACGGAGATCGCAAATATAAAACATCTCTGGAAGTGCTCCATATGACACCAAAGTGCTATGGGTGAGTAAAACAACTTGTTTTATTACCGAAATAAGGCTCAGATTGTAAAAAAATGTTAATTCTCCTTTAAAGGGACAGTGTGTAAGATTTTTACCCGTTAATTACTGAAATTGAAGATACCCATTCAAAAATACATTGTTTTCCAAGCCTTTTCACTTCCATCATGAAATCAAAGTATTCTTTTGGACTTAGATATAGTCACATAAAAGGGGGATCTTCCCCATGCAGAGGCAGCCATTTTGAATACGAGAGCCGCAGAAGGACATTTGGGCTCCGCCTTCGCCTTCGGCAAGGCTCGTGGTTTTGGGTAAACAACACAAGCATGCTGCCGGATCAGACGTCGTAATGGATCTAACACGTGTTTTGGACTAAATTGTTTTACTGGATTTTATTTGCTGGATCCTTACGGACAAATTGAGAGCAAGTTTATGGTGAAATACAGAGTTTGACCTGTGCAAAGCATTCTAAGGTAAGCTAACCTCGTTTTGTGCTTTTCCGTATAAAATCCCCATGTGCTCGGGGAGTGATTGTTGTGCCGGGAAATGAATTGCATAGTCAAAAAGAGGAGACTGTAAGGTTTCATTTGATGTGTAGAGTGTCATGGTACATGATCGGGAATGTGTGTTTTCATGAGAAAAGAAAAAAAAAAAAACGGGACCGCGTTTTATTTATACAGTAGCGGTGCGCAGCTCGTGCGCGGGTACGAGAGCTGTCCGCGATACGGCGCGCCCGGGTGACCCTCGAGGTCTGCTGTAGCTAAAACAGAAAGTGCAATAGCACCATCCACCTATGCACCACGAATCCTACACACTGGGGCTTTAAAGGCCCATATTATTATTAACGCACACACTCCCTGCATATTCAGGCTGAGTTCTTCTCTCAAATACAGGAAGTGCTCCGCTGTGTTTTTAAACTTCATACATTGCCAATCTCTACTGAACTAAAGGTAAAAGGTATCTGATAACTTGCAAACTACCACTACATTACATCACAAGGTGGAACAGAGCATTTTGAGGTTTGAAGATATACACAGACTAATAATATTGTTACTCAAACATGTGAATGAAACAAAACACAACTCCAGAGTTGTTTTTGAGGAGTTAACAACATGATAACATGGCTTAAAGCTCACAAGAATCCGTTTTGTGTAATATAGGAGCTTTAAATAAATGTAAAATAGAGAGGTAAAGGTAATATACCGTGGAACATTCTTAGGAAAGATTACTAACGTTGTCTTTCTTTAGCTTGATACAAACTGCTTCTTTTCTCAATACCACAGCAGATGAAGTCTTTGCCCCCTCTGCTGGTAATTCACAGATTTGCTTTTAATGGCAACTAAAACATTTTCCAGTCAAATACATATTATTATTATTCATCATTCATTCATTCATTTTCTTCCGCTTTTCCATTTTCTGGGTCTAAGCAGTCCAAGCAGTGTTCTGCTGCTGGTGGTGGGTCCACAGGAGGACGGCTCACGTCACAACAGGCCCTGATGTATCTTCTGCCATGGGGGCGACCAGTGTCCACAGACACTGGGGGCAAGGTGGGGTTAAGTGTCTTGCCCAAGGACACAACGGCAGCGCTCATCTGTGGGAGCTGGGATCATATGCGGTCAACCTGTCAAGAGCGGGATTCGAACCACCAACCCCTGGATCACGAGACATATGCTCTACCAACTGAGCTACTGCCGCCCCATTTTTATTGCCCCCCCATTATTATTATTATTTGTGTATCATTTGGTTTTATACAGCTTCATGACATCACAAGGTGGGACTGAGCATTTTGAGCTTTGGAGATGTAGACTGACTGATAACACAGACTTACTCAAACATGTGACTCAACAAAAACACGACAGCAGGTCTGTTTTTGAGGAGGTAACTGCGTTCTAATGTGGCTTAAAGCTCACAAGAGTTCATTTTAATCATTGTAATACAGTGGTCCCTCGCTCTATCGCGGTTCACTGTTCGCGGCCTCGCTATTTCGCAGATTTTTTTTTTTTTTTTTTTTTTTTATAGTGTTAACTTTTTTTTTATAGTGTAACATTGTGTTCTGCGTCCTGATTGGCTAAGAGACTAGACCAGGACTAAACGTGGACTAAACCAGGTCTAGACCAGGTCTAAACCAGGTCTAAACCTGGACTGGCCCTGGACAAAACCAGGACTAGACCAGGATTAAACCACCACGTGCCGCTCTTTGCTGGTTTCGTGCGGTTGGTTTGTTGCTCGGGCTGAGAGGACGCGGTCCAGGCGCGGCAGTTCGATCTCGTGCTCGCAGCCCCGGTGCTCCTTGCGCGTCTGGCGGTGCTTCCGGGGCCGTGTCTCCCCCCACGCGTCACTATTAATACATTTTGTTGAAAATCTATGAAAGTTTGAGTGTTTAAACGAGAGAGAAATGTGAGAAAAGGTTAATTCCAGTCTGAGAAAAGCGTATAATGTGTGTGGTGAGGCGTTTCCAGCCTTAAAATATGTAGAATAATTGTAAAATATAAAGTTTTCCTACTTCACGGATTTCTTTTATTGCGGGTTATTTCTGGAACCTAACCCCTGCGATAAACGAGGGATTACTGCATAGGATTAATAGTTTTTGGCGCTTGTAATATTTGTTCATTGTGTGTGCTTCATTTTGGGTGATCTGGGGTCAGACATGATCCACAGTGAGTCGATGTCTATGGGCTGTGTTTGGTCTGGAGTTAGGCACGGTTGCTTTAACACAAAAGGCTGAAAAGTGCCCTCCGTGGGGTCAGGACAAGCAGTGGACTAGAGAACTGCAACTGTGAGCGGCAATTTTACTTTAGAATCCACTGACTTACTCCTGCTGATGGAAGCTTTACAGGAGCAGAGCTGTGGACCAGTGCGGACAGCCTCTCCAATCAGTACAATCAAATGACGACGTTCATAGCAAAGTCGGGGAAATGTAAGAAAAGGATAAGAAATCCTTCTCGCTGAACAATCCGCACAGCATATATGAATATAAATTTATATTTTTTAAAGACAAGTTCACTTTCTAGATGAGGGGCTGCACTTGCATGTCTCCCTAGAGATGTAATTGCTTTGTCCGGGTTCAATTCTGTGTGGAGTTTGCATGTTCTTCCTGTGTTTGCGTGGGTTTCGTCTGGACATGATGGTTTTTCTCCTCAGCCAAAAAAAAACATGCACCATAAATACAGTCCTCCAGCAAAGTCCTGACCAAGACTAGCTCAAAATCTGGAGATGTGTCCTCTGGGACAGGACTGCACACCCACGAGGGGATTTCCCAACAATAAATAAAGTGTACCTTAACCTTAATGAAATATATCTCTGTGCCAAGCAGGACTCATGTCAAGTTATTGGTCAGATCTTTGAAGATGCGACCACACCCACTCGAAGACTATACTTTTTTTTCATTTTTCAGCAATAAAAACTCCTGTAAAATCACATGTGGTGTCCCCCAAGGTTCCATTTTAGGCCCTGTGCTTTTCATATAGTCATATATATATAGTTGCTTTATTGTCAAAAACAATCATATGTACATGTACATAGAATGAATTCGAAATTTAGTTTCCCCACTAACCAGGCAAGGGGAGGGGCCGCTGCACTTGCGTGCGCCGCCGACAACTGCTTTTCAACTTGTACATGCTCCCCCTTGGCAGCGTCATCAGGAGACATGGAATCAATTTCCACAGCTATGCAGATGATACGCAGCTTTACATTTCCGTGTCTCCTGATGACACCAGACCAATGGATGCTCTTTTTAACTGTATTCTAGATATCAAATCCTGGATGGCAAGAAACTTTCTCCAGCTTAACCAGGACAAAACTGAGGTTCTAGTCATTGGTCCTGAGGCCCAGAGAGAGAAACTTTTATCAAAACTACAAGCACAGTCTTTTAACCCATCTCCTCAAGTGAAAAACCTGGGCGTCATTTTTGACTCTGAGCTGACTTTTATCCCACACGTCAAGAACATCACAAAAATAGGTTTCTATCACCTAAAAAACATAGCCAGAGTTCGCCCTATTCTCTCTCAGGCCAATACGGAGACACTGATGCTTTTGTCATGTGAGTTGTTTCGTTTTATAACAGTGTCTTGTTTTGTTTAAGTGAGAGACCTTTCACCTTGTCTCTTTTCTGGTCTTTCTAAGTGTGTGAAACTGTCCATTTTTTCCTGTCCAGTTGTCTTCCATATGTTGTTTATGGAGTTCCCAGGAAGCTAAAACTGTGGGAAGTTAATTTTATCACTGTTTACGGCAAGCAGATGTTTAAGCTAAAAGCCATGTGTTCAGTACATTTGTTTTCTCTTGCCTATATAAGAAGAGGTTCTCTCTGTGTCAAGTTGTGAGTCAGATGTAACCAGTGCCATGTAAACCAACTGAATTGACTTCGAATTAAAACCCTGTGTGTCAGATCTCCGGCTGAAGTCTCCTGAATTCAATTCCCTACAAATTTGGTGGAAGGATGCGGGCAGAATAGGAGCGCAATACAGCTGGGAGGAAACGACAGGAGCTGCTCACCCAAAAGTCACAGAAAACCTACGGCATAAGAGCGCGCGCCACAAACAGGTACAGACGGATGCCTTTTCTAAAATACTGTCGAAATTGGTCAGATTAAATTTTATTATGACGTAATGAATATGGGACTTTTGAAAAAATTTAACTGTTAAAAAGATTTTTTAGGTTTACGTAAGTGAGCACTGTTTTTTAAGTTATTTGTTGCTTTTGTTGAATGCGCGATGAAATAAGTTTTGGAAATAAGTTTTGGAAATAGGAAATAAGTTTTGGAAATAAGTTTTGGAAATAGGAAATAAGGAATAGGGCCCGGGAGTTTTTTTTAATAAAATACGTATAAAAACCCTTAAAAAATACATCTTTAATTCGTTTTATACGAGTTAATAGTAGATCTACATGTGTAACTAGAGCGCTCTAAAATTGTGCCTGTTCAAATTGAACAAGAACATTTACGGCTGTAGAATATATTTTTGTGATCAGACGTAAGAATGTGGTATCACAGTATATGCGTGTTGTTTCTTATTCAGTTGAGCTTTGCAGAAGTTATCAAACTCAGATCAATAATCCACACTAACTTGGATTATTCCCAAACAGAGTATGATATTGTATGCCATTGTAAGATTGCAAAGGGAACAGTATTGCAAATTGGAATTGTTTCTAAGCCCTGTGATGATGAGCAGTTAAAAGAAGGTTTGGAATTAGTATATGAAAGAACGCTGCTACCTGCTAATGCTACTTTGTCTATACGTTATGGAAGATTTTCCAAAATCTGTGAAAAATTGAATGATACTCTGTTATGGGATGTCGATTTAGTAGAAGCCAAACTGTTGTGTAAATGGGTCAACAGACCAAGATTTAAATTTGGATGTAGATGTAATACCGTTTCATATGGAATTGTGGAGATGATGAGTAGTGATGATATTTGTGAAAATATAATAACAGAGGCAAATGTGACCACTACTCAGAAAAAGGTGCCTGCTCTAGTCACAATGCTAAACGATATCTCATTGGACAGAGAAAGTAGCATTCTTATTAATAGATCAATAAGTAATGAATATGAATCTGAGTCTAATATAACTAACAATAGCTTGTTTGATATTCAATCCATTACGAATAAATTTAATACGTTTGTGAAAAGAGTTACATCTTCAATGGGAATAGCTGCTGAGCAAATTCAGCAAATTAATTTGGACACTGTAATTAAAAAATTTAAAACTGAAATAGTAAAAGAAATAACCAAAAATGTTAACATAACAAAGGCTTTATGTTCATCCAATTCATCCAAGCTGGCTAAAATTTTGCGTGATTTAAAAATGGAATATGAGCTATCAAATTTTAAATTACAAGTTACTCTTGCTACGGGTGTTTTCCAAAATTTCCTGAAGTAGTTCTGCCAGTCTCCGATAATTCTTTGTCTCTGCACAGTTGGGATGATGAATTCAGTGTGGAGGAAAATTCAAGTGTTTAATTGAGATCATTTAATGGCACTGTATGATGGCTCTAATTGTGTTAAAAATGGTTAATGTGAGTGAAATTGAGTGAATGAGTGGCCGTTTTGAACGAGTATGTGAAGTTTTACAATAAGCATTTGATGTACTAATAGGATTTATGCAAGCTATTTTCGTTGTGTTGGAATTACAGAGGATAATTGTGTTGGAAAATAAGTTACAGAAAATATTAGATTGGATTGAAAGAATCGACTAGTATATCTGGACCTTGTATATAGAATGTTAAAAGTTAAATTCCTCAAATAGCTTGTATGAATGCTATTATAAAAAGTAAAGCTGCAGAAGACAGACAAATGATTGGAGATATTGTGACATTTTTTAAATAAAATAAATACATTTTTTATCCAGTAAATGCTGCTCACTTCGCTTTGTGGTCCTGCGTGTTTCTGCTTTATTACGCTGTTTTCCTAAGGTTGTAATAGTTCTTGAGCGAATCTCATGGTAGATATTTGTTCGTTTAAGGCCGATGTAAAAACCCAGACAGCTCCGTGTAATAGATGTAGTGATGTTTCTTAAATAGACTCGGTTTCTGTAGGAGTAATGTTATGTTGGCTCGTGCAGTACGTCTCGCTAATTATTTCGTGTAAAACACGTGGGAGCGCATTGGTTCCGCTCGCATGTGAAGTATAATTTAAAAAATCAATCTTTAATTAAGATACATTATTTTGAACTGTAAATTTAAATTAATTTGATTTAATTGATTATTCTTGTATATCTAGTTTCTAGATTGGGTCAAATTTTAAAATTATATAGAGTAGAATTCTAGAATTGATTAGTCTTTTAAAATTTTAAGTATAAATAAATTATTACAGCTTATATTTTGCTTATAAATTACTCGTTATTTTAGATAATTTGTGTGAGTTAAAAATTTATTTGGTTTCATTCTCCTCTCTCCCGGAGTATGTGGGTGCTCGTGAAATTAAGTCAGCTGGCCTTTTGTATGTGTGCTTGTGTGCGTGTGTGACACTAGGGTGCGGTATGAATGTTTGTTATGGTTGTAGGTTTTGTTTGTGGTTTAATAAAGATATATGGGTTATTGTTCAGTGCCATTGGTGATTAAAATATTAACTAATTAATTATACAAATGAATTTGGAAAATAGTAAATGCATATTAGATTGTTAAAACTATTCTGGAAAATGATTTCAAATATATGTACAGCTTGGATGAGTTGAATTTACAGTATTTAGATTTGCGGGCTAATATGTTAATTTTGGTAAAAAATAAAAAAATTCCAATCTGTAATAAGAGGTTCTTGCTTTGTTTAATGTAATATCAAAAAAACATAAAACTAATTAAAACATTGTTTAAATTTCTTTTATTTTTTCAGAATCTCAAACTTAAAGCTACAACTGAGAATATTCTGCGGGAAGCGAAATATGACTGAAGCTCACGCATTCTAAAATTTCGACAAAAGCTGTAGGTGACTACAGTTGATTAAACAGGTGATTAAAATTAATTACCTAAGTTCAAAGAATTTGAACCTTACTAATATTTTTTGATGTTTATATTGATAAAATATACTCTAAATTTAAATGCATTTAAATTTGAATTACTTCAGCAAAGTGTAATAAAATATTGTATTTTGATGGGGTAATTTTGGTTTCAAATACTATCTAAGTTCAATTTTTTCTTTTTTCTAGAGATCAGGCTAAGGACAGAGAGTGATAGCGGGGGATCAGTCTTCCTAAAAAATCTACAGGTAGATAGAGAATAATTGGTAATTTCTTAAATAGTGACCTACTTTATCAATATAATTGGTTAGGCGTTTTAAAAAAACAACATTCAATTGGTAATAACTAATTAATAGATAAAGAAAATTATACCAAAATGTCCCAGTTCATTACGTTAGATCAATTGCGGCAGTATTGGAAAACAAAGGTGTTGGAAGAGGAGCCAAACCCAAGAAGAGCCCAAGCAAACCAAGCACTCATTCTAGACATAATCAAAAAATATGTCAAAAAAGGAATGCTTCATCCTGGGAAGGACGCTATAGCGCCTACGGAGGCACAATGGAGAAATATTAAAAACTATTATAAGGAAAAGATAAAGCAGTGCAATTTGGAGTCCGAACATAGTACTATGCTAAGAAAAATAAACCAAGTAAAGATACAGAAGCACAAGAATGAGATGAAACGCCAATTAAAAATACAGAAGTATGAAGAAGAGATGAAATTGATTAAAAAAATGCATCAGTGGGCGAAGGAGATGATGGAAATGCAGGAAATGAGAGATTTGTCTTCTGTTCTGGTTCTTAAGCCAAAGGAGAAAAAGGTGGTCCTAGAAGAAGACCTTCTGAAGGAAGTTCCAAGAGAACCTTCTGTGGGAATATATCCAAATCTTGACAAATATGTGGCAGCACACAGATATCCCACACGCTCTAAATCTGAAAATTCTGGAGAAGAGTCGGATGAAGAAGAGAAAGAAATGAGTAGTAAACAACCAAGAAAGAAAGCAATTAAAAAAGCAATTCAAAAGTCATTAAATCAGAATGAAGCAGATAATTCAGATGTTCCTCTACTTGAGACTAAATCACACTGTCCTGTAGATGCACCGGAAAAAGAAAAAAGATGGCAGCCTGAGATGTTAAGAGAACTTGCTCCTCCGCCATATTCAGGTGATATCCGTGAAGATCCAGGGGCAGTAACACCCTCTGCTTCTCTAAACACATGGGAACAAGCTTCGTGCGTGACACCAAGAATGACACACAAGATACTTGGAGGAGAGTTAGCGCTTATGTCTGTGGAGCCACAACCAAGAGAACTTGAAGAGAAAATGGAATTGATTCAAACTCAGGTGTCGGCATTGACTCGGATGATGGAGATTGATAAAAGATCCAAGCAAAGTAATGAAGAGGAACATATGAGAAGATTAGAACAAGAGCTTAACCAAGAGGGAATACCGGGATCCAGTAAAAGTTGGACGCCAAAGTCAACAAAGAGTCAAGAAGAAGAGGACTTGGAAAAAGTGTCAGTGGAGCATGAAGATGAATCCTTTGCAGTTGAAGGATATTTTAATGGAAATGTTGAACAAACTGAATATAAAGAGGCATATATTAATGGCATAGTTAATCCCATACCACAGGAATCAAAGAAGTCTACAGGTGTCTTCCCAATAAGGTTAGATGGTCAACAGGTGGTCTATCAACCCTTCTCATTAAAGGATTGGAGTGCTCTAATGCTTAATCTCCCAAAAATAAGTAAAGGTGGTGTCCCGTGGCTAAGAGCTTTGTTTAAAGAAACCGCTGGTGATCGCTTGTGTTGGGGAGATATTCAAGCTGCTCTGATTAAAGTTGCTGATGAAACTGTCGCCGAAAACATCAAAAGAGCCATAGAAGGAAAATTGGGAGGAAGGCTACGTAATAACCATGCTATTCATATTTTTCGTGAAGCCCTAGAGGGAGAACTTAAAGAACGATATCCTACTATGGTCACAGAGGAATTGTTGAGTATGCAAATGAAGGACAATGAAGATTATTACAGCTACAAGCAACGTGCTACAAATCTATATCACGACACAACTGGAGAACGAATTGAGGTCGGCACTGGAATGTCGTTTATGTTCCGCTCTACTCTGGTGAAAGGTATGCCTACTGTGGTTCAAGAAGCACTTCAAAATGTGATGGGCCTCTACAACAAAACAGAAGATGAATTTGATGCTCATTGTAATCATCATATAAATAAATGGCTAAAAGACAAAAAAGCTACTGAAGAAAAGAAGCAAGAATTGGAACTTGCCACAATAAAATTACAATTGGCAAAATACCAGGGTGAACTTAAAGACAAGAAAAAAGATAAAAATGCAAAAATAATGAGCATACAAGCGGACTCTGATCAAGAAGATATGTTATCTGCTACAAAACAACTAACAGCTGCAATCAAGTTGATGATGAATACACAACAACCGCAAGAAACAATGACACTTAATGCTCAGCCAAATCAATCTATGTCAACGCCAAATGTGCCAGTTATGATCTATAATGGCCCTCAACCAAGAAATCGAGGAGGTTACAGAAACTGGAAGTAACAGAGAAAGGGGCAGAGAGATGCACAAACCTGAAGGCTTGTACAATGAAGATGCACCGTTTATAGAGTGGGATAAACGACACCACTCGTATGTTCAACAGTTACAAAAAATTGTGAAGCAACTGCATAAATGCAGGCAGAGAACATATGGCCTACAAGATGTAGCTGATCCGGACATTGAAGTTCTTCCAGGATCTTGGGTGTATGTAAAGGTCCATAAGCGAAATAATTGGACTCAACCATATCAAACTGGGCCATATCAAGTTCTGCAGTGCACGGGAAGATCGGTTCAAGTGCAAAGAGAAGATTCAAAAGTGTGGTATCACTTATCACACTGTTTTTAAAGCATCAGTAGACCCAAGTGAGCGACATTCTCCAAACCCAATTGACAATGCCACTGAATCTACTATTCAGGATGAAGAGAGCCAATCGACTCCAGAAATTGATGATGCCAAGGAACCTAAAAACCACTCTCGTTCACCTTCTGCTGCTGGGGATCCAGGAGAGGAGGAGGAGAAAAGGGGAGAAGACAAAGAAAAAGGGAAAGGACAGTATGAGTCTTCTTTTTGGAAATATTCTCGATGTGTATTTCTAATTATGCTAATGATGCTATTCTTTGTTGTTTTAGTGTGGGGTTACATTCTACTTATCCATGAAAATTTTGAAACTGACCTCGGACAAAGCAGCTCACAACAGCCAACAGTCAAAACTGCAGTCTACGCTACATTTGAGTTGGCAAAAGCTAATACAGGTAAGAAACAATGGGCATTGAAAAGAGACAAGAGACAATGGGCATTAAAAAGTGAGAACAGGGTAACACCAAAATTGGTAAAATATTGTTATGAGGGACAAACTTGTAATTTACTTTTTGACGTATGTGAAGTGCTAGATTGTATGCTAGGAGTACCTGCTATTGATCATGCATTAAATGTCCAGATTATCTGCAAAGACACTTGTCTGACAAAAGCAAATAATTTTGATGCGTTTGTGGATAATGCCAGGGTTATAACTAGTACCAGTGTACAACATAATCAAGAAGGAAATGCTTCTCAGATTGACTTTCAGCAAAGAGTTACTTTAACAAAAATTAGAAAGGATGAAGCATCTTATCAAATGGGTCTAAGTAGATGTAGAGAGCGCAAAGCAATCACTAACCGATGTAATCCTCTAATATTGTCGATTAAAAATCCAACCTTCAAAGACTCTGGAATATATTCCATAAGTTTCCAGTGTTTGGAAATTATTTCTGTACCATGTAATAGAAAAATGAAAGTGAATTTTGAAGGTTATATTCAAGTGACAATTTTAAAGGCCAATAAGCCAGCTCTGGAGAATGATTTAATTTCTCTAACTGAAGCAATAAAAATTGAAACAGGTCATGAGATTAATGAAAATACATGGTTAAAATGGGTACAGTACACTGCACATACTTTGACTTCAGAAGACTGCAATGTGTGCTCTACAGCTAGACCACAACTGACTACCACATCTATACCATATTCTAATGAGAGAGATTTGACCTGTATACTTAAACTCTTTACTAGAAAGTCATTTGATCAAGCTGATGAATGCTATTCCCTTCACAAAAAATTACCTGCAGTAACTTCAAAAGATACACCTACATCTTGGGTTATAGGTACTGCTAAGTATACTTGTTTCCTTCAGGATACTGTCATACATACAGATACAGAAAGTAGTGATAGAAATGCGATAGAAAGTTTCATTACTAATTTTTGTAATCAGACTTTCTCTTCAGATAATTATGAGGAGTTTGCACTTTTGACAAGTCACACTACTGCCAGAGCTGACATTTGGTGGTTATGTGCTGATTTACGCATGTATGCTATCCTGTCAAAAACATGGTCAGGTGTTTGCACGCCAATTATGTTGATTACTCCATTCACTATAGGTTCAGCAAATTTGTTAGACTTGAAACAAATTCAAGTATCATACAGGGGTAGCTCGAGGGATAAACATATCCATAAGAGATCATTGTCGTACCCATCTCAACCTAAGCTAGCAGGGTCGTTTAATGAGGATATTTATCTTAGTGCGGTTAATACACCAGTTGGGGTTCCAGATCAGTTTAAAGCACAGAATGAAATTGCAGTTGAATTTACTTCAGTTTTGTTTGCAGGAGCAACTGCTACTAAAAATGCCATTTGGATAAATTATATCTATTACAATCAGCAAAGGTTTATAAATCATACTATTGAAGCAATAGAGGGTATTGTGGAGCAACTTGGTCCAACCTCACTTATGGCTTGGCAAAATCGAATTGCTCTTGATATGTTGCTGGCCAAAGAATCATCAGTGTGCAGCATGTTTGGAGCAGAATGTTGTACTTTTATACCCAATAATACTTCACCTGATGGAAGCATTGCTAAGGCTCTAAACAAACTTAAATCATTATCTGCTGAAATTGCTAAAAATTCTGGTATCTCTGAAGACTCCTGGACAAACTGGTTTTATAAACTGTTTGGACCATGGGGGGCTACAATATTATCTATTGCTACTACAATGCTGACTGTGATCACTATTTTGATTATAATTGGATGCTGTATCATTCCTTGTCTTCGATCATTAGTAGAACGACTAATAGCTACTGCTTTAAAACAAAGATCTCCTACTTCCCAAATTTTGCTACTTTCTGTAGAATCTCCGGAATTTGTGGATTAAGTTTAGCTATGATTGCCCAGATTAAACTATCACTAAAATAAGGTCTAATTTTGGTCTCATATGATGCTCCTTGTTTCTTATTCTGAAGTGTCCGAGAGTCATGTATTAATTTGTGTGGTGATGTGAAAATTTAAAGAGCTAAAGCTAAAATTAATATTTACTCTTTTGTTTTTGATTTTGTTGAAGCGATCACATGTTGCTATGTGATCGAAAGGGGGAATTGTGAGTTGTTTCGTTTTATAACAGTGTCTTGTTTTGTTTAAGTGAGAGACCTTTCACCTTGTCTCTTTTCTGGTCTTTCTAAGTGTGTGAAACTGTCCATTTTTTCCTGTCCAGTTGTCTTCCATATGTTGTTTATGGAGTTCCCAGGAAGCTAAAACTGTGGGAAGTTAATTTTATCACTGTTTACGGCAAGCAGATGTTTAAGCTAAAAGCCATGTGTTCAGTACATTTGTTTTCTCTTGCCTATATAAGAAGAGGTTCTCTCTGTGTCAAGTTGTGAGTCAGATGTAACCAGTGCCATGTAAACCAACTGAATTGACTTCGAATTAAAACCCTGTGTGTCAGATCTCCGGCTGAAGTCTCCTGAATTCAATTCCCTACAGTCACCAGCCGTATAGACTACTGTAATGCCCTGCTCTCTGGTCTTCCCAAAAAGAGTATTTCAGGTTTGCAATTATTACAAAATTCAGCAGCACGTGTCCTGACTAGGACCAGAGGGCGGGATCACATTACACCGGTCTTAAAATCTCTGCATTGGCTCCCTGTGAGTTTCAGGATAGATTTTAAAGTTCTTTTACTGGTTTTTAAATGTCTTAATGGTCTTGGGCCTTCTTATCTTTCAGAACTGCTTTCCCCTTATGAACCTTCACGGGCCCTGCGCTCCTCCGGCAGCAGCTCCTGGTCATTCCCAAAGTCAGGACACACACTCACGGACAGGCGTCTTTTCAGTACTACGGCCCTCGTCTATGGAACTGCCGGAGGAGCCAAAGAGAACGTTCATGTTTTTAAAGGGATATGCCAAGAATACAGTCGAATCACGCAGCACGCTGCCAGGGGAATCCCAGTTACGCACCAGGAAGGGAGTTCCCCTGTTGCACAACGTGGTGCGTGATTTGGCTGTATTCTTCCGCACTGGAAAACAGTTCCCACCCAAAATGACCAAGGCAAGCTCTCCGTGTTGATTTGCACATTTATTTGCACTCGATATGAATGCGCACTACACAGAAAGTAATTGGGAAACGCATCGAGCAAATTAATTCCTTTTGGCCGAAATCTTTCTCTGGCGACGTTAGACTCCAGTCTAACGCGGAGTAGCTGCAGATACCGCGGCGGTCAGTGGCGACAGACTCGGACAATGGCTGGGTGAGCAGGAAAACGCTTTCCACCACTTATTTTAGTCTCTGGACTGTGGGGAGATGCCCAAATTTGACCTGGGGGTGGCATATCCCTTTAAGAGTGGGCTCAAGACTCACCTGTTTAGCTTGGCCTTTGATTGACTTCCGTCGTCTGTTTGCTTGTCTTTTGTTTGTTCTTTTGTTTGTTTCCTTGTATATCTGTGTGTTGTTTGTTCGTCTGCTTGTTTGTCTGTTTGCTTTTCTTTTTTTCTTTTTTTTCTTTCTTCCTGGCAGCACGGTGGCTGAGTGGCTAGCACTCATGCTTCACAGCAAGAAGGTTCCGGTTGCCTGGGCCTTTCTGTGTGGAGACTGCATGTTCTCCCCGTGTCTGGGTGGGTTTCCTCCGGGCACTCCGGTTTCCCCCATCAACCTAAACATGCGCCATAGGTAAAATCCTCCAGCTTAGGGCCTGACCAAGACTAAATAACAAAACAAAATCATGGGGATGGTCCCCGGGTCAAATATAGAAACAACTCCTCCTGTGCGAGATCAATAAAGGTCAATCTTCTAATCCTTGACCACTGTAAGGCGCTTTGTGTTACAATTTTGTATGAAAAGTGCCTTATAAATATTGTTTGTTTGTTTGTTTGTTTGTTTGTAATTTAATGAATGCAAGGTAGATATTAAATGCCATACTCTGGAACATATTCACCTTATTCCAGAAATTGCCATGGGTGCCGCCATCATCATTGGGGTTGTATTATTTTGTACGGGGCTGCCGACCTTGAAAATGAGTAAATAAGGTCAAGAAGGATTATAAAGCCGTTTTAAAGTCTCCACAGAATTGGTGCAGTGTGACTTGGTGGTGCATTGAACCTTTTACATAAATGAACCGACTTTATGTCCAGATTTAAGATGCAAATCATTGTGTGCGACCACACAAAAAGTGTGGTTCAGGAGCATTTAGAGACAAATGTGGGTGGGGCAGAATAAGTTGGATAGCACGATAGTGTTGGTGGTTTGCAGATTCTAGAATGTGATGATGTTATACTTTCAGATGAGGGGGAAGAGACAAGAGACGAAGAAGTTTTCCTTATTCATTACACTTTACTTTCATGTGAAATATCCAAAAGATTCACAAATGTTGAACCTGATCATTTCTATTAGTAAGTACAGTAGAATGCGCTGTTACAACAAAAATCTGCATTCATTACTTAATTAATTATAGACTTGTTTCAAAGCTACATCATCACTGAATGCGCGCGCAGTGTTGACTCAAAACAAAGCCACTGCTGCTATAAAACCCCCAGCAAAGATATAGAAGAGAAGAGAAGAACTCGACGTGAAATAAAGAGAAGCAGATGGAATAAATGATAGTTCATATCATTCAACTGACATACACACAAGTGAACACCTGCTGCTTGTTTAGGGTCATTTGCCCAGGTGTTCAATGGTGTTTAATCATGCTGATTAACTAGCATGCACAGGACACCGCAAAGCTCACAGACATATTAACCGGGTAACCTCTACGACAGACACATGTAAACGAACACGAATAACTTTGTTAAAATGCATGATAAGTTTTCGCATGACCATCATAAATGGCATTTGACATGACTGAGATCACATCTGTGACTCGTGAATTAAGTCGTAGTATGTTACTTACCCCGCAACACAAGTGCAGTTGGCGGTCAGAACGTAGTTCTCGCGCTTGTTGATGATAGCCCAAGCATTGTACATGGTCGTCTTGTGGCCTTGTCTTTGACTGGGGAGAACATCAGATGCCAACACGCAAAACTCCCCATCGATATCGTGGTATTTTACCTCCTGTACATGGCCACACACGGCAAACTGGTAGGCATCTATGGATTTGTATGTGCGCACTTTCTCTCTTGTATACACGCTGGGCTTCTCCACTAAATAACAGTGGATATCTGGACACTGTAAATCTGGCCACTTTCTGCGGTCGTACTGCCACTCTGTGATCACATAAGGATCTGGTAGTCGAACCCCGTTGCTCAACGTGAGCTTTTGAATGTAGCTCTCCCTATTGTTCAGATACTCCGCTATGGTCCGACATGGTTGATTCTGGGTCAACAATGCGCGCACATGCCGGTGACGTCACGTCTGTTTACTAACGGTAAAGGGGTCTATAGCTGCCCCCATCTGTACTAAACATTACTGGCCTATTGAATGTGGTGATGTCATCTGAAACCATAGACTGTATAACAAAGTGCAACGTCACTCATAGTGTTCATCTCCAGTCAAATGAAGTTCACAAGGTTCACAAGAGTGAATTTGAAGGCAAGCTCCATATTATGAATACAAATGTATTAATGGACAAAATAGCAAAATAAAAACCTCAGGATCACATAGAGTGGGTTAATATGAATATTTTAAGACCAAAATGACAAGGCTCACAGCAGCAGCAATTTTTCAATCTAAGTCAATTGGAAACAGGGTCAGATGGAGCCAATAGTGCCCCCATGCTCACTTCCTGTCCATGTCCTCTCTATGTCCATTTACTGTGGGTACGGAAAGTATTTAGACCCCTTGAACTGACTTAAACCCAAGTGAGCATCTCTGGAGAGACCTGAAAATGTCTACCAACGTTCACCATCCAACCTGACAGAACTGGAGAGGATCTGCAAGGATCCCCAAATCCAGGTGTGAAAAACTTCTACTTCTACTAAATACAGAGCAAATGGTCTGAATACGTATGACTGTGTGATATTTCAGTTTTTCTTTTTTAATAAATCTGCAAAAATGCCAACAATTCTGTTTTTCTGTCAATATGTGGTGCTGTGTGTACATCGCTAAGAAAAAAATGAACTTAAATGATGTTAGCAAATGGCTGCAATATAACAAAGAGTGAAAAAATGTAAGGGGTCTGAATACTTTCCGTACCCACTGTACTGTATATGTACAGTCTTTGGCTCAAACGAAGCTGTAAGAAAAAAAAACATTACTCAAGACAATCACGTTACCTGTCAGTGCCTTAACACAATAGACTCAGAGGTAAACTGATCTGATTTCTACGACACCCACCCTCTTTAAATCCTTCAATAATCTGTATTGTGTGTGAGGTATGGGCCCTCGCGGTTCACACGCTGGGCAACAGGAGCATCTTGATTTATTAGACACCGACGACTCCTGTCATGCACAGCAGCCCTTCGTCAAATTCACACTAATTAATTGCACTTTCAAGGTGCATAATCATTAATTTGAGAGTAATCAAATTAGCGCTGTGCAAACTCGGGCACGACACCACACACACGCACACAGCACTGTTCGCTTTATGCCATAGCAGTGACTTTTACATGGAAATAAAGTTCACATGTGTTAAGTCGTGACTAATTAATTAAAAATATTATAATATAAGTATAATTAAGGGTCCTATATTAAAGGAGAATTAACGTTTTTTACAATCTGAGCCTTATTTCGGTAATAAAACAAGTTGTTTTACTCACCCATAGCACTTTGGTGTCATATGGAGCACTTCCAGAGATGTTTTAGATTAGCGATATCCGAAACAGGAGTTCTCGGGGAATATAATATATGCCCCGAGCGGTCTCCAAATAACACAAACTTTAGCACTTTTCAAATCATAGAAGCTCGATGTCTTAGTCTACACTTTTGTTTGAGTCAAAAGTGGCCTGTAATCCGAGATTTATCCATAATTTACAGCTTTGCGTTTCATGTTTGGGTCCCGGGAGCTGAGAGTGAAATAAACTGTGACTCCGCACATGCGCACTGGCCTCCTCATCTACTCGAAACTATGGATAAATCTCGGATTACAGGCCACTTTTGACTCAAACAAAAGCGTAAACTAAGACATCGAGCTTCTATGATTTGAAAAGCGCTAAAGTTTGTGTTATTTGGAGACCACAAACATGTGCCCCGAGAACTCACCTTATGGATATCGCTAATCTAAAACATCTCTGGAAGTGCTCCATATGACACCAAAGTGCTATGGGTGAGTAAAACAACTTGTTTTATTACCGAAATAAGGCTCAGATTGTTTAAAAAAACTGCTAATTCTCCTTTAAGCAAATTTGACTGTGAGTTATAATGTTATAATGTTGTTACCTTCTCGAAAACATACCCAGAGTTGTGTTTTGTTTCACATGTTTGAGCAATCTTTTATTATTAGTCTGTTCATCTCCAAAGCTCAAAATGCTCTGTTCCACCTAGTGATGTCATGAAGTGGTATAGTTTTCGAGTTCACAGCGCCTTTTACCTTTTGTTCAGTAGAGATTGGCAATTCCAAATTCCTAAAGATGGTGGATCTGTCAGATGCTTTTCTTCATGGAGATGTTATAATCACGCCTGGAATGTTTCACAGTATGGCATTAAACCTTTCTATCTTCATGGAGACCAAACCAGACCAAGTTACAGGTCAGATCTGTGGAGAGGTGACCCCGGTTTTTTGGGGATTTTTTTTTTTGAGCTATAAAACCACCTGTAATTGAATAAATGTAAAGTAGATCTGTTTAATGTCACACTGTGGGACATTCCAGACACAGCAGTGACATCTCTCTCCTTCTCTCTCTTCTAGCCATCATTAACTTCTACTGTATATCACAATACAACGCTGTCAACTTATTTGGGGGTCTATTTTCTCTTTTCCTCTCTTTCACTCCTACCTCTCACTTAAACCCCTCAAATGTTCACGTTCTCTTTCACTCTATCCATCTCCTCTCTCCTTATCTTCTACTGTCTAAGGCGATACAGAGCAGTAAACTTATATTTGTTTGTTCTGTCTTTCTCTTTCTCTCCTATCTCTCCTATCTCTCGCTCAAACGCCTCCATTTTCACGCTTTCTGTCTCTCGCTATCTTCTCTCTCCCATCTCAAGCCTGTCTGTCCATCCATCCATCCCTCTCCCTCCCTCTCTCCATCCGTCTCTCCCTCTTCCTCTCTCCAAACATCCATCTCCCTCTCTCCCCCTCTCTCCATCCATCCATCTCTGCCTTTTTCTCTCTTTCCCTCTCTCTCTATACATTCATCTCCTTCTCTCCCCCTCTCTCCATCCATCATTTCTCCCTTTTTCTCTCTTTCCCTCTCTCTCCATACAATCCACCTCCCTCTCTCCCCCTCTCTCCATCCATCATTTCTCCCTTTTTCTCTCTTTCCCTCTCTCTCTATACATTCATCTCCCTCTCTCCCCCTCTTTCTCCATCCATCTCTCCCTTTTTCTCTCTTTTCCTCTCTCTCTATACATCCATCTCCCTCTCTTCCCCTCTCTCCATCCCTCCATCTCTCTCTTTTTCTCTCTTTCCCTCTCTCTCTATACATCCATCTCCCTCTCTTCCCCTCCCTCCATCCCTCCATCTCTCCCTTTTTCTCTCTTTCCCTCTGTCTCTATACATTCATCTCCCCCTCTCCCCCTCTTTCTCCATCCATCTCTCCCTTTTTCTCTCTCTCCCCCTCTCTCTTCATACAATCCACCTGCCTCTCTCTCCCTCTCTCCATCATCCATCTCTCCCTTTTTCTCTCTCTCCCCCTCTCTCTCCATACAATCCACCTGCCTCTCTCTCCCCCTCTTTCCATCCATCCATCTCTCCCTTTTTCTCTCTTTCCCTCTCTCTCCATACAATCCACCTGCCTCTCTCTCCCTCTCTCCATCCATCCATCTCTCTCTTTTTCTCTCTTTTCCTCTCTCTCCATACAATCCACCTCCCTCTCTCCCCCTCTTTCCATCCATCCATCTCTCCCTTTTTCTCTCTTTCCCTCTCTCTTCATACAATCCACCTGCCTCTCTCCCCCTCTCTCCATCCATCCATCTCTCCCTTTTTCTCTCTTTCCCTCTCTCTTCATACAATCCATCTCCCTCTCTCCCCCTCTCTCCATCCATCCATCTCTCTCCCTTTTTCTCTCTTTCCCTCTCTCTCTTCATACAATCCACCTCCCTCTCTCCCCCTCTCTTCCATCCATCCATCTCTCTCTTTTTCTCTCTTTCCCTCTCTCTCTTCATACAATCCATCTCCCTCTCTCCCCCTCTTTCCATCCATCCATCTCTCCCTTTTTCTCTCTTTCCCTCTCTCTTCATACAATCCACCTGCCTCTCTCCCCCTCTCTCCATCCATCCATCTCTCTCCTTTTCTCTCTCTCCCTCTCTCTCTTCATACAATCCACCTGCCTCTCTCCCCCTCTCTCTCATCCATCCATCTCTCCCTTTTTCTCTCTTTCCCCCACTCTCTTCATACAATCCACCTCCCTCTCTCCCCCTCTTTCCATCCATCCATCTCTCCCTTTTTCTCTCTTTCCCTCTCTCTTCATACAATCCACCTGCCTCTCTCCCCCTCTCTCCATCCATCCATCTCTCTCTTTTTCTCTCTTTCCCTCTCTCTCTATACATCCATCTGCCTCTCTCCCCCTCTCTCCATCCATCATTTCTCCCTTTTTCTCTCTTTCCCTCTCTCTCTATACATCCATCTCCCTCTCTCCCACTCTTTCTCCATCCATCCATCTCTCTCTTTTTCTCTCTTTCCCTCTCTCTCTATACAATCCATCTGCCTCTCTCCCCCTCTCTCTCATCCATCCATCTCTCTCTTTTTCTCTCTTTCCCTCTCTCTCTTCATACAATCCACCTGCCTCTCTCCCCCTCTCTCTCATCCATCCATTTCTCCCTTTTTCTCTCTTTCCCTCTCTCTCTATACAATCCACCTGCCTCTCTCCCCCTCTCTCTCATCCATCCATCTCTCCCTTTTTCTCTCTCTCCCTCTCTCTCTTCATACAATCCACCTGCCTCTCTCTCCCTCTCTCTCATCCATCCATCTCTCTCTTTTTCTCTCTTTCCCTCTCTCTCTATACAATCCATCTCTCCCTCTCTCCCCCTCTCTCTCATCCATCCATCTCTCCCTTTTTCTCTCTTTCCCTCTCTCTCCATACCATCCATCTCTCCCTCTCTCTTTCCCTCTCTCTCTATCCATCCATCTCTCTCTTTTTCTCTCTTTCCCTCTCTCTCCATACAATCTACCTCCCTCTCTCCCCCTCTTTCCATCCATCCATCTCTCCCTTTTTCTCTCTTTCCCTCTCTCTCTATACATCCATCTCTCCCTTTTTCTCTCTCCCCCTCTCTCTCATCCATCCATCTCTCCCTTTTTCTCTCTTTCCCTCTCTCTCCATCCATCCATCTCTCCCTTTTTCTCTCTTTCCCTTCTCTCTCTATACATCCATCTCTCTCTTTTTCTCTCTTTCCCTCTCTCTCCATACAATCTACCTCCCTCTCTCCCCCTCTTTCTCCATCCATCTCTCCCTTTTTCTCTCTTTCCCTCTCTCTTCATACAATCCACCTCCCTCTCTCCCCCTCTCTCTCATCCATCCATCTCTCCCTTTTTCTCTCTTTCCCTCTCTCTCTATACATCCATCTCTCTCTTTTTCTCTCTTTCCCTCACTCTCTATACATCCATCTCTCTCTTTTTCTCTCTTTCCCTCTCTCTCCATACAATCTACCTCCCTCTCTCCCCCTCTTTCTCCATCCATCTCTCCCTTTTTCTCTCTTTCCCTCTCTCTTCATACAATCCACCTCTCTCTCTCCCCCTCTCTCTCATCCATCCATCTCTCCCTTTTTCTCTCTTTCCCTCACTCTCTATACATCCATCTCTCTCTTTTTCTCTCTTTCCCTCACTCTCTATACATCCATCTCTCTCTTTTTCTCTCTTTCCCTCTCTCTCCATACAATCCACCTCCCTCTCTCCCCCTCTTTCTCCATTCATCTCTGTTTTTCTCTCTCTCCCTCTCTCTCTTCATACAATCCACCTGCCTCTCTCCCCCTCTCTCCATCCATCTCTCCCTTTTTCTCTCTTTCCCTCTCTCTTCATACAATCCACCTCCCTCTCTCCCCCTCTTTCTCCATCCATCTCTCCCTTTTTCTCTCTTTCCCTCTCTCTCTATACATCCATCTCCCTCTCTCTCCATCCATCCATCTCCCCGTCTTTCTCTCTTTCCCTCTCTCTCTATACATCCATCTCTCTCTCTTTTTCTCTCTTTCCCTCTCTCTCCATACAATCCACCTCCCTCTCTCCCCCTCTTTCTCCATCCATCTCTCCCTTTTTCTCTCTTTCCCTCTCTCTCTATACATCCATCTCCCTCTCTCTCCATCCATCCATCTCCCCGTCTTTCTCTCTCTCTCTATACATCCAGCTCACTCTCTCCCCCTCTCTCTCCATGTCTCGCCATCCATCTCTTCCTCTTTCTCCACCCCCCTCCATCTATCCCTCCCTCCATCTCTCTTTCTTTCACGCCACAGAAACTGTTCATCAGGACGTCCCCGCTCTCCCACCGCGTCGCCATGGAAACGGGCTCGCGCCGATCACATGTACGATTGGCTTCTTTGGCAGTCGGCAGCAGACAATGCTTTTAACCGCTTAGCTTTTCAATTTATCACTTTGTTCCTCCTTTCCCTCCTTTTCCTTCTCTCCCTCCTCTTTCTCCACCTTCTCCTCTTTTGTCTCTTTCTCTCCTTCCTCTCCCCCTTCCTCTTTCTCCACCCACTTTCTTTTCTTCCTCCTCATCGCTCCTCATCCCTCTCTTTCCCCTCTCCCTCCTCTTTCTCTGCTTTCTTTTTCCTCTCCCTCTGGAGAAGTGGACTAAGGGAGCGTGATGTCGCCCATAGCATTCAGCTCCAGTCAAATGAAGCTCACTGAGGCTAGGGGTTATAGGGAATAGCGAATTTGGAACAGGAATTTATTTACGGACAAAATAGCTAAATAAAAAACAGCAGGATCATGTAGAGCAGGCGAATCCAAACATTTGAAGACCAGAATGAAGCGGTTCACTCCAGAGAGGGGTGACAGTTATCAGTGTGAAGTCAATTTGAGCCAGAGCTGATGGATCTGGAAGCACCCCCATGCTCACTTCCTGTTTGGAAGGCAGATCACACCTACACTGCCTGACAAAAGCATTAGGACGATCGTGTATTTCTGAACTTTCATAATGATAACAAGACGTATTGGTAATGACGACAAATCAATTTATTGATATATTAAAGCAAATTTCATCATGTTTCATCAGGCATATTATTGCAAAAATGTAACAATATCAAGTTAAATAGCTTTTTCATCAAAATAACCACCTTTGGCCTTAAAGATCCCATGACATGGTACTTCTTGATGCTTTTATATGGCTCCTTAATGGTTCCCTAATACTGTAAATGAATCCTTCTTCAAAATCAACACTCAGTGCATGAGAAACAGAGATAAGATGAGAAAGAGTCATTTTTCTCTCTCTGAACACTCCATTATGGGCGTTGTTGCTTGAATGCAAATGAGGAGAAAAGAGATGGCCTATAGTAGAGGGTGGGGGCGTGGCCAAACTCTCCGCTCTCAGCTCTCAGCTCTCAGCTGATCCATTTCCTTGTTTTTGCACGGGGGGAGAGATTAGAAGCGTTCCATTGAAAAATAAACACATTTCCACAGAAAATAAAATTAAACCACTGCTGTTCAAAGGTCCAGAGGCTCAGATAAAGGACTTCCGAGCCTAGAAACACTCGGACGTGCCTCCAGGCAAATAAAAAAACGCATTTCGCATTGCCTAGTGCATTCGCAGTCCAAACTCTCTGGGCGTGATTTACAGAGACGCTGAGTACAGACAGACGGGGGTGGAACTGCATTTGCATTTCTTTTTTCGATCTGACGTCAATAAGGTGCCTTGTTCAAAATCGCCCGTTTGAGCTCTGATTTTTTCTAACGCAGAAAAGGATCGCAAATGCTCAGTTTAGACATTTCGCAACTTTTAACCATGGGGGGGGGGGCCTAAACAGGGTAGGGGAGCTCACATTAACGTTCAAAAACCTCAGAAAGTGAAAATTTCATGCCATGGGACCTTTAATCGCAGCTTTACAAATTCTGTCTGTCCTTTCAGACCTTGCATATGGGGGGATTCGAGAACTCTATGATATGAGCTGATTTTAAAATATTATTGAGTGTTCAAACTATTATTTTCATAATGAAAGGATGCTATGAAAACATGAGTAATATTCGTCCACAAATGGATTTGCGCACAATGATCTGAAAATATGAGAACGTGTGATAATATAATTGAATAAATGCGGTGAAATAGTATTAAGTACACCACATTTAAATAATGCTTGATACATTGAAAAGTTGGCTCAGTACCCCAGCACCACAAATTATGTCATCGTCCTAATACTTGTCAGGCAGTGTACCTAGGCCCAGGGTATCGTTCAAGCATTAGGACCACTACTCTCTATATCCTCATTTAATATTTTGACTTTCTTGGTCCACTGGGGAAATTACATAAAATGTTTGATAAGATTTTCAGACCACCTTCCTGCTATCAAAAGGTGAAGAAGTCAATGAACTGAGCTTTCCAAAAAAGAAAAATAGATCTGTCTAGTCTAATTCTAATTCTATCTCTCATACCATAGACTGTATAAAGAAGTGGACAATCTTACATTTACCATACAAGCATTAGGACTTCTCTATCGCCTTATTTCATACAGTATTTTTACTTCTTTGGACCACCGGGGAAAAGGAAATAAAATGTTTCATAAGATTCTCTGACCTCCTTCCTGGCAAAAGGTGAAGAAGTCAATTAACTTAGCTTTCAAAAAACTAATCAAATCATAGACTATGTAAAGAAGTGGATTAAGGGAGAGCGACGTCACCCACAGTGTTCAACTCCAGTCAAATGAAGCTCACGAGGCTAGCGGTTATAGGAGCAAATTTCGAGTCAAATTCTATATTTTTATTTGTCATCACAGTAGCAGTTACAGAGATGGGTGACAATATTTCAATGTAATGTCAATTTGAACCAAAGTCGATGGAGCCGGAAGCACCCCCATGCTCACTTCCTACTTAGATTTTCATTTATATACATCAGGGCTCTCAAGTCTCACGCATTGAGAGTGTGACACACGCAATTCGACGTCACACGCCACACATGGCATTTCTCACGCTGATTTTTTATTTTTTTTTTGTGCCCAGAAAATCGGTCTGTGTGGCTCAGTTTATGCAGGCACCGCGCGTTTTCAGCGATAAAAACTCTCCCCCTCCTCCCCGTTCCGCTCCCCGGAAAAAAATCAGCCAATCAGAAAATAGATTGTTCTGTTGTTGGGCAGACTGTAGAGTGTAGTTTCAGCTGCTAAGCGCACACTGCGGTGATGATAAAACAAACTGAGAACCATCAGGTAATAACTTCATTTATATAACTCTCATTAGTTGCTTTGTAGTTTAAAGGAAAAGTAACGTTTTTTTACAGTCTGAGCCTTATTTCGGTAATAAAACAAGTTGTTTTACTCACCCATAGCACTTTGGTGTCATATGGAGCACTTCCAGAGATGTTTTAAATTTGCGGTTAGCCTAGCGCGACTTCTAGCCATAGCTCGGGGCATATAATATATTCCCCAAGCATGTAATATGCCCCGTGCGGGCTCCAAATAACACAAACTTTAGCACTTTTCAAATCATAGAAGCTCGATGTCTTAGTCTACGATTGCGTTTGAAGCAAAAGTGGCCTGTAATCCGAGATTTATCCATAGTTTACAGCTTTGCGTTTCATGTTTGGGTCCAGGAGCTGAGAGCACAGTCCGCACATGCGCACTGGCGTCCTCATCTACTCGAAACTATGGCTAAATCTCGGATTACAGGCCACTTTTGCTTCAAACGAAATCGTAGATTAAGATATCGGGCTTCTATGATTTGAAAAGTGCTAAAGTTTGTGTTATTTGGAGACCGCACAGTAATGCCCCGAGAACTCAAGTTAACGGATACGCTACAACATAACTTCTACGAAACTGCTCAAAATGACACCAAACTGCTATGGGCGAGTAAAACTACTTGTTTTATTGCCGAAAGAAGGCTCAGATTGTAAAAAAAAAACGTTACTTTTCCTTTAAGTTTGCTCTTTAGACATTTACAGCAGGGCTCTCAAGTCTCACGCATTGAGAGAGACAATTTGACGCGTTCACACGGCATTTCTCACGCAATTGAAGCCCCCCCCCCCACAGTCTCACACACGACCCCGCTCAAAACTTGAGAGCCCTGTTATACAGTGATATATATATATATACATATACCACATATTCGCAGGCCTTGACCTCAGAAAAACAGTGCACAAAGCCCCTGTATTATAACACCGTCCGTAATGAGACTTCCTTTAACAGCTTATCAGCTTCTGGCCCTCCTCCACCTCCACCTGTGACATAGCGCTGGGAAATGACTTCTCTTATCATTCAGGTGCATTCATAAGAACTGAGTGATTACCGTGGGCAGGCCGGCTCCACTTTTGGCCCATCCACCCCACAGCCCGATAGGAATAAACAGGTCTCTCAGTCATTTATTACAGATATATTCCAACGGGAGCTTAATATTATGTAACTGCTCAAATGAAGAAGCAATCATCATTTTGTAATTAACATCAGCTCTGGCAAATGGGGAAAATTACTGACAAGATATGGATGTGCTAGAGTTTACATGTAAGGACTTTTAAATATAGATTTTGGCTATTTTGATTTAATTTGACATTTTAAGCTTAATGTTTGGTCTGTTTCTTGACCATTATAAAAATTTGCCTTCAGTCATTTGCTTATTAGAGAGACCATGGGCTGTAGATGATCCATCCTGTTATATAGACTCCTTTACCGTTAGTAATCAGACGTGACGTCACTGGCATGTGCGCGCACTGTTGACCCAGAATCAACCATGTCGGGCCATAGTGGAGTATCTGAACGATAGGGAGAGCTACAATCAAAAGCTCAAAAGTTAAACATATTGCGTGTGTTTCACAGTTCGTCTGATCGAACCTCTTCGTCCTGGCGTCGTTCCGCTGTTGCGCGTTTTGTCGGGGAGAAAACTTGCAAACAAACAGCACTTCAGAGTCACACTGTTAGTGATCGAATATTTATAATCAGAGTCATACTGTTAGTGATCGAACATTTATATAAATTTGGCTGAACGCATTCTGTCCTGTACAGGAGACACGGAGGAAAAGGACTAACGAATCGGCAAAGGTCTACAGTCCTTTAGCCAATCAGGATGCAGAACACAATGCACGTTGATACACTATTTTAAAAAATCAGCGAAACAGCGAAAAGTGAACGATATAGCGAGGGACCACTGTATTTGATTAAAATGTATTTTATTTTAGTTCGTTCATTTTGAAAATGTAATTCTATGGCACAAAGGCAAAAAAGAAAACCATTATATGCAGTGTTATTTCATTTTAAATTTCCAAAGGGTTTTGTGGCTCCCAGTGTTTTCTTTACTGTGTGAAACGGCTCCAAACGGCTCTTTGAGTGGTAAAGGTTGCCGACCCCTGATCTATACAATCTTGAGAATGTCCAACTTCATGTGATCGAGGAGCTACAGTGGGGCAGAAGTAACTCTAGTCTAGTGCATAGTTTTATTGTGTCCTTTGGCAAGACACTTCACCCACCGTGCTTAGTATGAATCTGGTGAGTGTGGATGATTGATGGCGGTTGAAGGGGGCAATGGTGCACGCTGGCAGCCTTCTTTTCATCAGTCTATCCCAGGGCAGCTGTGGCTACAATAGTTTAGCGCAAACAGGTGTTGAGTGAATGAATAATGCAAGTGTCTAAAATGGTTAAAAAGTTTCATTTTTATATAATGTTTGTTTCCAAGTTTTAAAACCATTCGCCCATTCACACACCAGTGTACGCAGACACTCTGGGTGAAGAAGAAGAAGAAGACACACTTTATTCATCCCCGTAGGGAAATTATTTCTCTGCATTAAGGGCTCTCAAGTCTCACGCTTTGAGAGTGTGACACACGCAATTCACACGCTCACACGCCACACATGGCATTTCTCACGCTGATTTTTTTGTTTGTTTGTTTTGTTTTGGTGCCCAGAAAATCGGTCTGTGTGGCTCAGTTTATGCAGGCACCGCGCGTTTTCAGCGAAAACCATCCCCCTGCGGACACACGGAGCGACCTGCATCTCCGAACAGGTGAGTCACTCCCCGGACCGGTCCTGGTTTGGTCCTGATCTAGTCCTGGTTTAGTCCTTGTTTAGTCCTGGTTTAGTCTTGGTTTAGTCCTGGTTTAGTCTTGGTTTAGTCCTGGTTTAGTCTTGGTTTGGTCTAGTCCTGGTTTAGTCTTGGTTTAGTCCTGGCTTAGTCTTGGTTTAGTCTTGGTTTAGTCTTGGTTTAGTCCTGGTTTAGTCTTGGTTTAGTCCTGGTTTAGTCTTGGTTTAGTCCTGGTTTAGTCTTGGTTTAGTCCTGGCTTAGTCTTGGTATTCTATGTAGATGAATTTTTCTAATCAATAGGTATCTGATATTTGGCCTACAGCTGTAGCCAGTAACAGATATTTCCTGTTTAAATTGACACATTTATTAAAGTTCCTCATGGACTTTTCACGTATGTAAAAATAATAGAATGTTCTGCTCCTCGGAAATTCCGCAGTCTCACGCACGACCCCGCTCAAAACTTGAGAGCCCTGCTGCATTTGACCCATCCTTCAGGAGCAGTGGGCAGCTCGCCCGGAGACCATCTCCATGATCTTGTTGCTCGGCTTGGTCAGGACCTAAGTTAGGGGATTTTACCTGGAGCATGTTTTGGGTTGATGGGGGAAACCGGAGTACCCGGAGAACATGCAACATGCAAACTCGGGGATCGAACCCGGAACCTTCTTGCTGTGAAGCATGAGTGCTAGCCACTCAGTTAAGTGTCTTGCCCAAGGACACAGCAACAGCATTTATCTGTAGGAGCTGGAATCACATCACCATCACTGTCCATCAGTGAGCACACAATCACTGATGTTTATGTCGAGAGTGGGATTCGAACCATTACAAAATAAACACACATGCCACTGAGGAGCTGGGCTCATCCTTGATTTGAACCCAGGATCTCTCGCACCCAAAGCAACAATCACACTCCTAGACCAACGAGCCAGAACTGAGTCTGTACTAGTGCTGTCAGCCGATTAAAAAAATTAATCTGATTAATTACAGGATTTGTAATTAATTAATCTAATTAATCATGTTTTTTAAATACATTTGTTCGGTGGTTTATTGTGCTCTCACAGTGCAAAAAGGTGTCAAACGTGTGATTTATAGTGGTACAGTGAAAAGACTGCAGACCTCCCCTTTAAGTCTCACTCTTTCTCTCCGTGCACGTTACCTCCACTGTAACCAAGACAAGACTGCTGACAGACCCCCATCCCTCCTCCCACATTACGTAACATTCATTCAAAAGCTCATTTACACCATTCCACTATTAAATGGCGAATATTTCTGGTGCCTAAAGGTGAGCACGTACAGTAGCTTTCATGCAATGTCAATAAATAATATACACAGCTTCAAATATACAGAGAATACAAATAATTGCCCGTGTAAATTACTCATGGCTCACATCACCCCTGGAATCCGCGAAACTGGATGTGTCCGGACCATCGCACCGCGGGAGGCGGCGGCACCACGGGAGGCGGCGGCACCGCGGGAGTGAGTAATGATCGGGTTTAGCGTGATTCGGATGGGCAAAACTAACGCTTCTTAAGTGTGCCCCCTTAGTCGCGGCAGAACATGCTGGAGAGGTTATGGGAATTAGTTGATAATGAAAATGGTTTGGAGGAAACGGGCGCGCGCGTCTTCCCGTGCTCTCCCCAGGGACAAGACGGACCTGCTCCGTCACATTTTTATAAATAAACTCGCCGTTCAAAGGCCCCGCACGCCAAATTTAAAATGCGTGCGCATTGAATTGCCGCACATAATTAATTGCGTTAATTTTTATAACACGTTAATTAGCAGTGTAATTAATTAAACACGTTAAACTGACATCCCTAGTCTGTACCCATTCTCACTATTTTCTTCTTTGTTTAGACTGGAAACTGACACCGTCAATTCTCTGTGGTATCGTAAGACGCTCCGACACAAACCTACACGTGACGTCTCCACTACGTCAGCTCAAGACAGTTGATGGCCAAACTCCAAATATAGAAAAAGAAGTAAAATAATGTTTGTACAAAGATGGGGGAGGAGTGAGAGGCGTCTGCTCGTGTCGTCTGGGGGTTCAAAATGGAAGCGCGACCTCTCATCTTGTACAGGACCAGCCCCCGTCGCCGTGTCTCCGCTAACACAACCGGCTATGACAAACTCCACATAAAAACACACGCCTTTCTGCACCATTTAACCAAAATAATGATACCACTGGGCCAGATATGATTCAGAGGTCACTTCATTTGTGCTGTTTTTTGCTTCTTCTCTTTTTTTCTTTCTTTTTTTTCTTTTCCTCTGATGGCTATTTTAAGATCCACACTCCCACTGCAAAGATTGTGCTGTTGCTGTATATATATATATATATATGCAGTATATAAAGAAAAGAAAAAACATTTGGCAGGGATAACGGCCATCTGAGGGAATCCAGGCTGGACTCTGAGGACTTGAGGGTTTTCACTGAAGATTTTTCAAGAGATGGAGAACTATAAATATAAAGAACAGCTTATAATACCGGCCAATTGATCATTCTCACACCACATCCGTACCTGGGCGAGGTGGAGGAAATGTCTTGCCTAACAACACAATAATAATCAATGTCTGGAGCTATAGAATCATACCACCACCTTAAAGGTCCTATATTACACACAAAAAATTACTCTTGTGAGCGTCAAGCAATGTTATAAGGTTGTTATCTCCTCAAAAACATACCTGGAGTTGTGTTTTGTTTTATTCACACGTGTACATATGACTAGTCCTTCTCCTAGGGGCAAAAAGTTACTCATGCGTCACATGACCAATCGTCTTAATTCATCTCATTAAAGGTGAATTAATGTTTTTTTACAATCTGAGCCTTATTTCGGTAATAAAACAAGTTGTTTTACTCACCCATAGCACTTTGGTGTCATATGGAGCACTTCCAGAGATGTTTTAGATTAGCGATAGCCGTAGCGCGAGTTCTCGGGGCATATATTATATAACACAAACTTTAGCACTTTTCAAATCATAGAAGCTCAATGTCTTAGTCTACACTTTCGTTTGAGTCAAAAGTGGCCTGTAATCTGAGATTTATCCATAGTTTCGAGTAGATGAGGAGGCCAGTGCGCATGTGCGGAGTCACAGCTTATTTCACTCTCAGCTCCCGGGACCCAAACATGAAACACAAAGCTGTAAATTATGGATAAATCTCAGATTACAGGCCACTTTTGACACAAACGAAAGTGTAGACTAAGACATCGAGCTTCTATGAATTTGAAAAGTGCTAAAGTTTGTGTTATTTGGAGACCATATGCCCCGAGAACTCGCGCTACGGAGATCGCTAATCTAAAACATCTCTGGAAGTGCTCCATATGACACCAAAGTGCTATGGGTGAGTAAAACAACTTGTTTTATTGCCGAAATAAAGATTGCTCAGATTGTAAAAAACGTTAATTCTCCTTTAGGGATTTTGTAATTCTCTTTTTACCTGTTTTAACACATCCGCACTTAAGCGACGGGCGGCAGTACCTGAGTAGAGGGTAGAGTGTTTGTCCACTGATCCAAAGGTTGGCGGTTCAAATCCCGTTCTCGACTTTGGTTGAGCGGTCAGATCCACTGACCCACAGGTTGGTGGTATGATTTCTAGCTCCCCCAGATGAATGCTGCTGCTGTGTCCTTAGCCCACCTCGCCCCCAGTGTCGGTGCACACTGGTAGAGATGCCCTCATGTCAGGAAAGTTTACATCAAGGCTGTCAAGTGATGTGGAGCTGTCCTCCTGCAGGAGCGTCCATGGTGCTGGTGCTATGTCATTTGAGATTTGGTTTAACTTACAGAGCTCTAATTGGACAGGCACCCCAGTACATCAGTGACTTACTGCGCCCCGAAACCTCAGGCCGCACCCTCTGGTTAGGGCCTCTTTTTTTTTTTTTTTTTAAATCTTTTATTATTAAAGTTACATGTTTCAAAACCACAATAACATTCACAAAGCAGGCAAAGAAGGCACATTGGGGGACGTGGGCACGGGAACAAGCACCACTGGGTGCAAGGGCTAAGGGACTTGAAGGTACAGTACCTGGGGGAAATACAAGGGGGGCCGAGAAGGAAAACAGGGGGAGTGAGGGTCCAGAGGGAACAGCGGAGGAGGGTAGGGGTCAGAAGTCCAACTGAGGGGAACCGGTTCGGAAGACGGAGAAAAGTGTATTGTCTGGGGTGAAGGTGTTGCGAAACTCTGCTTACTTTGCGGAGTGGTGATGGTGAATGTGGGCGCTAAGGAGCACTGTGAAGAGGGGCCAGTGCTCTGCTGCGCGGCCGTCATGGAGGTGGTGGTTCCGTGCCACGAAGATAGAATACTGGGCCATGGACAGGACGAGGCGGACGGCGTCCCAGTTGACCATGACGGTGTCCGGCCCCCGAGGTCGCTGCTGGACAGGTCCGAAGGGCTGCCAGCGGTGGGAGCCTCAACGCCAGCCTCCGAGCGAGAAGGTCCAGCAGCCGAGTCCAGAACTGCGGTACGACAGGACACCAGGCGGCCAGATGGAGGAGGTCCTCAGGCGACAGTCACAGCCGTACCTGTCAGGGTGTATTGCGTCCAACCTGGTGCAGGTGTAAATGATCCTGTGTCTCAATTTAAAGTCAAAATGACTGACTTGGGGTGGGGTGTACCGATTATATATGTGAGCCCAAATGGATGCAGTGTCATGCGTGGGAAATGTCTGTGACCACCTGTGTTCTGCAGAAGGGCGGCGAGCGACCCCGGCCACCAACAGTCGGTAGAAGGCGTGCGTTTTTGTCTCCGTCAGCCTCGACATCCTCTCCCTCCATACAATATCAAAATCCAGAGAACACTCACCTTCTACTTCCTCATGATGGTTCCAAAGACCCGCTTTAAAACATGGGGGCCTGTCCTTTTGTACTTCGTTACCTTACTTGGTTACCTACCACTGGTAAAACGTAGCTGGTAACTTTAAAACTACCCCTTCATGACATCACAAGGTGGAAAAGAACATTATGAGCTTTGAAGACTTTGAAGAATAATGCAGCATTACTCAAACATGTACGAATGAAACACGAAAACACAACTCGAGGTTTGTTTCTGATGAGGCGACAACATTATAACATGACTTAAACCTCACAAGCGTTCATTCTGTGTCATTTAGGAACGTAAACAAAACATTTCCTTGATCTTGATATTTAGGCCCTGTCCCCACGACAACGTTCCTGTTTTTTTTTTTTACCCGGGGTGAAAAAAAGTCTCGTCCACACACGTGTTGGATCAGAAAACATTCGCGTCAAGATGAGCACGGAGCGCTGAGTGAAAACGATGTAGTACATATGTCACACCGATAAGTGGCGCTGTAAACCGGAAAGAGCCAGAGCCACCGGAAACGCAAGACTACAAAGAGCACATGCGCAGAAAGTCCTTTCTCTTTCATAAACAAGCAAACACGTGTACTTTAGGGACCGTCAAAAAAAGCGAATTTATTTTGTCCCTCTGCTCCACCAATATAGCAGCGACTCACTCCGGTAATGTGAAAATGCTGACCGTCCCTAACATAGACAGACGCCACAGAACAACAATTTGCGCTGCGTGAGCAGAGTTTTTGCCTATAAATCGATAGTTAGTATTACTTGCTATCGTTTTATTAGACATTAACAAGTAGAACTCTCGTTAACCTTGGTCGTTACGCTGGATTACAAAACACAACAGTATCAGCAGAACGTCGACTGGGAGTCCTGCCCAAGCTAATACTCGGACATTACGTTGGCTTTTCGGCGTGAATATACTACCGGGGACACGGCCGAAGGGAAAGATTTTTCTCCCGATCCCCATACCATCACCAAAGTGCATCTAACAACAAAACTGTAGGCAGTAAGGAACAAATACAAACATGCCTTTGACTCTGGGCGTCGCAGTGGCGTGTGGTCCTGTTATATTTTGAGCTGTGCGAACAAATCTGGGGTGGATCGCCAGCTACTACAGCCATTACAGCCGGAGTGGAAACCTGGGATTTGTTAGAGGACGACCCCACGTCTACGAGATCGCTGTGTTCTTCACCTTCCCCGGATTCCCCTCAGACAAGCGAAAACAGAAATGCTTTTATATTTTTTTGTGTGTGATACTGCATGTGCCTGTTTGTAAAAGATACATTTTCATTCAATAAAAAAAGACAAGAAATGGTTGCTCTTTTTCTTTATTTACAGCACACAACACACTCAAATTGGTATGGGCTCCTCATTGTACACTATCTGCCTTTTCATTGATGAGATTTTTCCAGTTTTAAAATACGTGTTTAGCTTTGAATTGGCAAACACTCGTGTGCGCAGGGTTACCTTCTGGTCACTGATTACGGCAGCGCGACGTCATCATTTTCCCAACAGTCGCGTTTTTTGCCGCCCACACGACAACGCGACCCCCGGCGTTCTCCGACTTCTCCACTCTGGAACCCGTTTTTGAAAAACACCGTTCTCACCCCCAAAAACGCCGGCGCCGTCTGGACGACAGGCCCAAACGCACACAAACTTCCCCGTTTCCTCCAAAAAACGTTGTCGTGGGGACAGGCCCTAAAATTCGACATATGAAACCTTAACATGTATGCAAAACAGATGGCAGTTCAGCTTTTATGGATCTTTACATATTAGATGTCTGAGAAGGCCATTTTGCACAATCAAACCAGCTTATGCAGTCTTTATTAAAGTTCAGAATGAGGGATATTAAAGGAACACGAGGAGCTGAATCAAATAAAGTAGGGTTCATTACATCATGTGCAAGAGGAAGTTTAATATGAGCCGCCTGAAGTCCATTCTGTGTGTGTGAAATGACATGAGATCCCACATCAAAACGCTTGCTCCTCTCAAACAATAATGTTGTGGATTAGGAGGAAAGATACAAGAATCTGTTGTTATAGGTTTTATATTTTTTGGTACATTTTGGGTTTTATTGGGAGCTTTTATGTGCTGTTATACTCTGAGGTGGTCTGTGTCAGTCTGGGCTTTTTTCCACTCTAAATGAAACCAAAAAACAGCACTTAGATATAAGTGAAACTCAAAGAAGGGTAGCAAAAATTAGAGCTCAAATCACATACATTTAAAGGTTCACTGTGTAACTTTCCTGACTTTATGGAGATGTCATTACTTTGCCTGGAATGTTCCTCAGAATGGCATTAAAATTCAGTTTTCATCACGTTCTACCAGAGGCTTGCTTCACACATCTGATCTGTAACTTGGCCTGGTGGAGGCATCTGCTCATCTCCATGGAGACAAACATTCATGCCATATTTAAACGGCGAAATCATCAAAATGTTGCTGTGATTATTTGCAGCTGATGTCATCAACATTCCCTGGGGGTGTAATGCTAACTGAAAGCACTACTCTTATTAGAAGCTCTGTTGCATAAGTTATTCTTAATCTATATAATACAGGGTGTCCATAAAGTCTCTTTACAATTTAAACAATTTACAATTACAAAGGCAGTTGTGATTTATTTTATTTTATTAAAGTCTTTTTCACTTCATTTAAAGGTCCCATGACATGGTACTTCTTGATGCTTTTATATGGCTCCTTAATGGTTCCCTAATACTGTAAATGAATCCTTCTTCAAAATCAACACTCAGTGCATGAGAAACAGAGATAAGATGAGAAAGAGTCATTTTTTCTCTCTCTGAACAGTCCATAATGGGCGTTGTTGCTTGAATGCAAATGAGGAGAAAAGAGCTGGCCTATAGTAGAGGGTGGGGGCGTGGCCAAACTCTCCGCTCTCGGCTCAGAGCCCACAGCTGATCCATTTCCGTGTTTTTGCATGGGGGGAGAGATTTGAAGCGTTCCATTGAAATATAAACACATTTCCACAGAAAATAAAATTAAACCACTGCTGTTCAAAGGTCCAGAGGCTCAGATAAAGGACTTCCGAGCCTAGAAACACTCGGACGTGTCTCCAGGCAAATTAAAAAAACGCATTTCGCATTGCCTAGCGCATTCGCAGTCCAAACTCTCTGGGCGTGATTTACAGAGATGCTGAGTTCAGACAGACGGGGGTGGAACTGCATTTCTTTTTTCGATCTGACGTCAATAAGTTTCCTTGTTCAAAATCGCCCGTTTGAGCTCCGATTTTTTGTAACGCAGAAAAGGATCGCAAATGCTCAGTTTAGACATTTCGCAACTTTTAACCATGGGGGGGGGGGCTAAACAGGGTAGGGGAGCTCACATTAACGTTCAAAAACCTCAGAAAGTGAAAATTTCATGCCATGGGACCTTTAATAGACCTCTATATGGGCACCATTAGTTGCATGAAGCACATCAAGACGGTACTCAATTTCTTGCCATGTTCGCTGTAGGTTCGATCCCCGTGTGGCACGTTGGTATGGCCGTAAGATATGGGTCGCCTGGGCCTTTCTGTGTGGAGTTTGCATGTTCTCCCCGTGTCTGGGTGGGTTTCCTCCGGGCACGCCGGTTTCCCCCATCAACCCAAAACATGCACCATAGGTAAAATCCAGCTGAGGTCCTGACCAAACTGAAGCAAGAAGATCATGGAGATGGTCCCCGGGCGCAGTAATGTGCTGTCCACTGCTCCTAATAACAGGATGGGTTAAATGCAGAGAAGAATTTCTCCTGTGTGAGATCAATAAAGTCACTTCTTCATTAATGGTGGCAATGGCTTCACAAATCCTTTCAAGTCAGCAATGTCTCGTACCTTTGTTTAATACACGATATCCTTTACATAACCCCATAAAAAGAAGTCCAAAGGAGTGATATCAGGTGAACGCAGTGGCCATGGAATTGGCCCATTCCTACCAATCCATCGGTCTGGAAATGTTTGATTAAGGAAGTGACGAACATGCAGTCCCCAATGTGATGGTGCACCATCTTGCTGGAAAACGATGGTTGGTTGTACGTCAATCAGTTGTGGTGCCACATATTCGGTCAGAAGGTCGAGGTAAACATCTGCAGATATTGTTGCCTCGTGGAAGAAGAATGGACCAATTTTTCAAAATTTAAAAAAAAATTCAAAAAAATGTATTCATCCTCTTCCACTTTTCTATTTTCTGGGTCGTGGGGGCAGCAGTCCAAGCAGTGTTCTGCTACCCAGAACACAATGCACCAGCCCCCATGAATCCTCCCACGGGTGGTGGGTCCACAGGAGGACGGCTCACGTCACACGTCACACCTTGATGTATCTTCTGCCATGGGGGCTACCAGTGTCCGCAGACACTGGGGGCAAGGTGGGGTTAAGTGTCTTGCCCAAGGACACAACAGCAGCGCTCATCTGTGGGAGCTGGGATCACACACAGTCAACCTGTCAAGAGCGGGATCTGAACAGCCAACCCCTGGATCACTAGACAAGCGCTCTACCAACTGAGCTACTGCCACCCACAAAAAAGATTTAATGTAAATAAAAACTTTAATAAACACTGATTAAAATAAAACAAATCTGGTTAAGATATCTCATCAACTGCCTATTCAATATATATATATATATATATATATATATATATATATATATATATATATATATATATATATATTTTTTTTTTTTTTTAGGGACTTTATGGACACCCTGTATTTTAACACCTTCTGACCAGAAAGAGATGATTTAGCTGGAACTACAACATCCATCCATCCATCTTCTTCTGCTTTTTCCATTTCTGGGTGGCGGAGGCAGCAGTCCAAGCAGATCTGCTGCCCAGAACACAATGCACCAGCCCCCATGAATCCTCCCGCGGGTGGTGAGTCCACGGGAGGACGGCCCACGTCACAGCAGGCCTTGATGCACTTCTGTCATGGGGGCTACCGATGTCCACAGACACTGGGGGCGAGGTGGAGCGTTTGTCTCCTGATCCAGGGGTTGGCGGTTCGAATCCCGCTCTTGACAGGTTGACCGTGTGTGATCCCAGCTCCCACAGGTGAAGGCTGCTGTTGTGTCCTTGGGAACTATAACAGGTGAGATGATTTGCATCGTTACACAAGTATCTCACCCATAAAATTACAGTCACGCTCGTACTGATCACAGGTTCCTGAAAATGCGTGGTTTAAATTCATTTTGAGTTTTCAGACCGTATTAAAACATTTTTGTCACTTCTGCTAATGTGTGCATTGTGTCACCATGGTAACTGTTGAACATTTTGCCAATAGAGAGACATGTAGAAACACCCCCAGCATGATATCACTGCACACTATCATTGGCAAGAAGCTGAAACCCATCGGTACTTGTGAATATACTGTAATTCCAGTACATTAAAATGTCAAAAAGGACAGTATTTGACTTGAGATTGGAAAAATGATTTAATTTCACTTAGCAAAGCAATTACAAGGGCTAAAATCCTTAATCCAAGAACTAAAATAGAAACACCAACATCATAGGTGAATTGTCTTTGATGAATCCAACCTGACAAGTTACGACTACTCAAAAAAAGCTGATGAAACTGATACATTAAAAAATTGAGTACAAAAAAAAGCAGTTTTGAGTTGACTATCTTTAAGCAGTGTATACCCTAAAAGTTCAAGTACAGTGGTACCTCACCTTACGAAATTAATTCGTTCCAGAAGTGGTTTCGTTTTATAGTGTAACTTTTTTTATAGTGTAACATTGTGTTCAGCGTCCTGCGTCCTTTTCTCACATTTGTCTCTCGTTTAAACACTCAAACTTTCATAGATTTTCAACCAAATTATTAATAGTGAAGTGTGGGGGGAAGGGGGAGGGGGGAGAAGACTGCGCTCTGACACGTGTGATAGCGCAGCATGACCCGGCACGGAGCTGACAGCAGGTCTAGACCAAGGTCTAAACCTGGACTGGACCAGGACTAAACCAGGACTAGACCAGGTGGATTAAAGCGCCGCGCGTGGGTCTATTTCCTGGTTTCGTTTCGAGTCACAGCTGAGGCGAGCCGCTGCTCTAGACCTGCCCACGTAAGGTGCTCACAGAGCGGCCTGGATAGAACCGTGAGGTCGGCCTCTTCAAGACCTCCAGGCCGGTGACCGGGACAATCCCCGGACCCATGCCCACTTAGGGAGCTCTTAAGGCGGGCTGGCAGTGTCCCCCTGGGTCCCTGGATGTCTGGGGCTCCGTGCCCAGAGGGGCCCTGGAGACCAGGTCTAGACCGTGGCTCTTGCATGCGAGCAGCGGCTCGCCTCAGCTGTGACTCGAAACAAAACCAGGAAATAGACCCACGCGCGGCGCTTTAATCCACCTGGTCTGGTCCAGGTCTAGTCCAGGTTAAGTCCAGGTTTAGTCCAGGTTTAATCCTGATTTAGTCCAGGTCTAGACCTGCTGGCAGCGCCGGGTCAGCTGTCACACATGCCGCTATCACACACGTGTCAGAGCGCAGTCTTCTCCCCCCTCCCCCTTCCCCCCACACTTCACTAATAATTTTGTTGAAAATCTATGTAAGTTTGAGTGTTTAACCCCTTACAGTGGAGGGCCTTTTTTGAGCAATTGTCCCTAAAAGGACCTCTCCAAATTAAAATCATTCCTGTTATTGAAGTATATGGATTATATACAAATGTTTGGTCTCTGTGTAAAGGGAACATTCTCTAGTTTTACCCTCAGCATTTACATTCACTCCAAATGTGATTGGAAAAAAGTTACACACCTTGGAACACCAAAAAAAAAGTGTTTTTTTTATCCTCGCCTAATTTTTTTCTAAATATAAAAGGTGTCTATAGCTGCTGTTCATAGCTGAGGCCTAAAGTACACTATCTTTCAATACAATAAGTTGTTGACCACTCAAATTTCAAATTGGGAATCAATAGCTGTAAAAATAAACTTTTTACTCCACTTTTTGTTATACTTTGTCCAGGCGTTTTATACAGGGATCATGCCTTTATCCAAACCTATCCAAACCTATCCAAATTGGAAACATTTAGAAAACGTTTAATAACTTTTGACTCATTCAACCTACAGACATCATTGAGGGCTCTACTGAAAGCTTACAACTAGAGGAATCCATTTCTGCACACAAGGTCACTATATTATGTCCCTGAGAATTACATTCTATAAAAAAGTGTTTTTTTCTATCAAAAATAGACCAAACAAGTGCTGAAAATGAAAATATGTATTGAAAAATTCTATAACACTGCACACTGTATACATTTTCAAAAAACCATAGACACTAAACGTTCCACACATATTTACAGGTATTTACACACTAAGAGTCTGGTGTGTTCCACTGACTGTAGCAGTCCCTTGTTTGAATAAAGCAGAGTGCAGTGTCACAGGTAGAACATTTTACAGCTGTCTTTGACTGACATCTTCTACACTTCAGCCTGCCATTTGTGCGGTCACCACTGCTGCCCATCCGTTCTTTGTTGCTCCGGTCGTGGTAGGGCTCCTTATCTGCAGTTGGGCTTTATTGGTACACAGTGATGACACTAGTAAGAAAAACACAAAAATATAACAGGAAATAAGCTCATGCTTTCTAAAATTTTATTTTCAAAGATCAAAGCCAGCTTTATTGTCAATTCTCCCATATGTGTTCAACATAGTGAATCGAAATTTTGTTTCTCTCTGGCCAAGTAGTGCAAAAACAGTGTACAAAATACAATAAAGACAAAACTAAAACTATCTAAGACAAAAATCTAAATCTAAAAACTAAAATCTATTCTTATTTATTTTCTTATTTATTTTATCTAAACACCCAATAAATAATAGTAGGTCTATTTTACAAAAAGTGATCTAAATGCACAAAAAAAAAATCTAATGTTTATTGTTTTATTTTTATTCAAATACTACATCAAATACATAATAAAATGATACTTACACACCCAGAAGTACATCCTTCATAAACAACGCCTCCTTCACAGCCCATATGTTTCCTGATTCTCCACCTCCGACTGCTCCAGAGCTGAAATCTGCAGCCTACAAACTTAAATATTTTCTCTTTCCAGTCCTTTTAGCCATATTTTCAATCAAGGAAACTCAAATCAACAGCAAAGGCGCAAGACGCATGGCTGCGCGTAAATTACGCACAGTTTACGCACGGACCGCAATTTCGCGTTACGCAGCTGTTTCACGTGGAGCTTGTTGTGAAAGGCCTAACAAACTATATGTCTCCCTGTTCAGCTCCTGATTGGCTGTTCGCCTGAACTGTCAATCATCCTGTGTAACCTAACTTGTTGACTCAGCAAGGGCGGAACTCTTAGCTGATATTTACCGGAGCGTCACACATGATTGGACCTTTATGGCTCTAGACCAGCCCACGCTGCGTCTTTATGGATAATCTAAGTGTCAATCTATAGCTTACCCTTATGTTTAGCTGCTGCTAGCGCGGTTTTAGTGAGGAAAGTTATATTTGGCTTGATTTAGGCTAAAGAAGTGGGAAAAAAACACTGGCGCTTATGTAAGTTGGGAAGACTTTCGCTGTCGTATTGGATCTAACACGTGCTTTGGACTAAATTGTTTTACTGGATTTTATTCGCTGGATCCTTACGGACAGAATGATACCAAGCTTGTGGTGAAATACAGATGTCTGACCTGTCCAGAGCCTTCAAAGGTAAGCGAAGTAACAAACCTCGTTTTGTTCTTTTCCGTATAAAAGCCCCATGTGCTCGGGGAGTGTTTGTTGTGCAGGGAAATGAATTGCATAGTCAAAAAGAGGAGACTGTAAGGTTTCATTTGATGTGTAGAGTGTCATGATGCACGTTCGGGAATGTTTGCTCTTATATGGAAAGAAAAAAAAAAACGTGAAAGGGACCGTGCACGGGCCGGTCACAGCGTAAGAAGTTAAACGAGAGACAAATGTGAGAAAAGTTTAAATCCAGGCTGAAAAAAGCGTATGTGTGTGGCTGAGCGCGCATTATTTGAATTTTTGAGATTTCGCGTTTCGTAACTTGAAATTTTCGTTTGTTGGGTCATTCGTAAGGTGAGGTACCACTGTAGTTTGTAATGCATAATTTTTATCTTTTTCAACAAAACAAAACTTAAACATTTTGTAATGAAGGCTTTATCCATCCATCCATCCATCGAATTTTAGTAAATGTACTCTAATACACATCATGCATTTTTATGAATACATACATGTAGAATACCCCCAGAATGATGTCACTGCAAAGTATGAGTAGTAAACTGTTAAAAAGTACAGTATAGTAGGGTAGTATAGTATAGTAGTGAGTAGGGATTGGGTGGAAAAAACTGCCTGTTTTTAGGTATTTATGTATTTTTGAGCTCTAAAACCACCTGTAACTGAATAAATGTAAGATAGAGCTGTTTAATGTCATACTGTGGAACATTCCAGGCAGAGCAATGGCATATCCATAGTAACAAGAAGACGGACGGTACACCAGCAGCGACAGGCCTTTACTGTGTGACAACCAACACCAAGGCAGCAAACATGATCATCTACAAGTGTCTACTGACCGGTGATGAGATGTTCTCTGACATCTACACAATTACAGAAACAGAAGATAAGCTCTTTTTTGAAGTTCAAGGCAAACATATTACCAGAAAGGTTGGTAGCATCGATGAGGCCCTGATCGGTGCTAATGCGTCTGCTGAAGAGGTGGCTGAGGGAACAGAGGAAGCTATGGAGTCAGGCGTGGACATCATCCTTAACCACCACCTCCAGCAAACTCCTCCTTTCAAAACTAAGGAGGAGTTTATGAAATACCTCAAGGCATACATGAAAGCTCTGAAAACAAAGGTCGAGGAGAACAGTCCAGACAAACTCGCTAAATTCCAAGAGGACGCCCAGAAGGCATCAAAGAAGATGTTGTCTTTGTTTCTTAAAAACCTTGAGGACCTTGAGAATTTCACGGGAGAGTCGATGAACCCTGAGGGCACAATTGGCTTCCTGGACTATCGTCCGGATGGCGAGACTCCATTTCTGATCTTCTTCAAAGGTGGATTGGAGATTGAGAAATGTTAACCACCCAACCATCTGCTTTTTGATTGACTGCCGCTGCCCAAACTCTACCAAATGCCGAGACCAGGAGCACTATTTTGCATCATGCTGTACAGAAAACTTAAATCATTTTGTTTTGCGCCCCCGAGCCACCAGTAAAGGACTGAGGAATGGGAACTGATGGTCATGGATTTTAGTTTTTAACTTCACTCTTTGGCCCATGCAGTGACTGGAAACCCCAGGATTGTAACGTCTTGGCTGTTTTTAGCATTGATTCCTATGAGTCAGGCTGCAGACCTGGGTTTAAATAAAGTCTGAATAAAATCTAAAAAAAATAAAAAATAAAAAAAAAGACGGACGGACCCCCAACCAAGAAGTTACACCGTGCACATTTGACCCAAGAACTAAAATAAAAACACCAATACTGCCTGGGAAATAGACACCCCCAGCTCCTGAATCCTCCCAGGAGCCGATCTCCTACAGGTACGTCCATCTTGGGGACCTTTGTTGGTCAATAATCTGCTATAATTAAACACAACTGGTTTCAATTATTAATGCAACAATATTCGAAGCCCAGTGTCCACTTTCAGTCAATAGCCATTAGTGTAATGGACGCCGCTCACTTCCACTGGTCCTATTGACTTGTTATGGGCTGCTGAGTGTTTAAGTGGACATACCTGCTGTACATCACATCGCTCTGTTATTTTCGGTCACTTGAAAATGGCATGTATGTGAAATGAAAGTGAAACTGACTTACCATCTATAAAAATTCTCTTTTTTTTAAGACTGTGCGTATTTAAAGGGCTCATATTATGATTTTGTGTTACAGTATGTTGTTTCGTCATCACAAACATACTCCAGAGATGTGTTTTGTTTCATTCGCAAATGTTTAATGCACAAATCTTGCATATTTAGGCTCTTTCAAACAGAAAACACTTTGTTCCACCTTGTGAAGTCATGTGGTAATACAGGAAGTGCTCCACTGTGTTTTAAACTCCACACACCTTCACTAGAATCATTTGGATAATTTCAGACCTGGTATTGGCAAGCTCTACTGAACAAAAGGTAAAAGGAGCTGTTTACCTGGAAACCACCACTTCATGACATCACAAGGTGGAACAGGGGATTTTGACGTTTGGACATGTAGACAGACTAATAATAAAGGGTTACTCAAACGTGTGGATGAAACAAAAACACAATTCCAGGTATGTTTTGGGGGAGGTAACAGCTTAAAGCTCACAAGAGTACATTTTGGTATTACCTTTAAATTATGAATTGCTATGGCAACAGTCCTAATACTTAAAAATTCTGAAACCCATGTGTTTATTGACTATTTCTTTATGTGAGCATTATTCATCCAATATGTGACCGGCCATGGAAAAAACAGTCACAAGTCGTCCCGGAGGGGTTTTGAGTTATTCACAGATTCTGAAAGTGTAGATTCTAAGCTTTCTAATGATAATGATAATAATAATAATAATAATAATAATAATAATAATAATAATAATAATAATAATAATAATAATAATAATAATGCCTTACACATGGAAATCTGAGAACATTTGAAGAATTTGAAAGCAGCATATTGTGAAAACGACAAGCTGAGAAAAGCCACGTTAAAGATGGTCCTAGTTTAGTCCTGTTTTAGTCGTGGTTTAGTCCTTTTTTAGTCCTGGTTTAGTCCTGTTTTAGTCCTGGTTTAGTACTGGTTTAGTCCTGGTTTAGTCCTGCTTTAGTCCTGCTTTAGTCCTGCTTTAGTCCTGGTTTAGTCCTGCTTTAGTCTGTTTAGTGCTGATTTAGTCCTGGTTTAGTCCTGGTTTAGTCCTGCTTTAGTCCTGGTTTAGTCCTGTTTTAGTCCTGTTTAGTGCTGCTTTAGTCCTGCTTTAGTCCTGCTTTAGTCCTGGTTTAGTCCTGCTTTAGTCCTGTTTAGTGCTGATTTAGTCCTGGTTTAGTCCTGGTTTAGTCCTGCTTTAGTCCTGGTTTAGTCCTGCTTTAGTCCTGTTTAGTGCTGGTTTAGTCCTGGTTTAGTCCTGTTTTAGTCCTGGTTTAGTCCTGCTTTAGTCCTGTTTAGTGCTGGTTTAGTCCTGCTTTAGTCCTGCTTTAGTCCTGGTTTAGTCCTGTTTAGTGCTGGTTTAGTCCTGGTTTAGTCCTGTTTTAGTCCTGGTTTAGTCCTGCTTTAGTCCTGTTTAGTGCTGGTTTAGTCCTGGTTTAGGCCTGGTTTACTCCTGCTTTAGTCCTGCTTTAGTCCTGGTTTAGTCCTGCTTTAGTCCTGTTTAGTGCTGATTTAGTCCTGCTTTAGTCCTGCTTTAGTCCTGCTTTAGTCCTGTTTAGTCCTGCTTTAGTCCTGGTTTAGTCCTGTTTAGTCCTGGTTTAGTCCTGGTTTAGTCCTGGTTTAGTCCTGGTTTAGTCCGGTTTAGTCCTGTTTTAGTCCTGGTTTAGTCCTGCTTTAGTCCTGGTTTAGTCCTGTTTTAGTCCTGTTTAGAGCTGGTTTAGTCCTGGTTTAGTCCTGTTTTAGTCCTGGTTTAGTCCTGCTTTAGTCCTGTTTAGTCCTGGTTTAGTCCTGCTTTAGTCCTGTTTAGTGCTGGTTTAGTCCTGTTTTAGTCCTGGTTTAGTCCTGGTTTAGTCCTGGTTTAGTCCTGTTTAGTCCTGTTTAGTCCTGGTTTAGTGCTGGTTTAGTCCTGTTTTAGTCCTGGTTTAGTCCTGGTTTAGTCCTGTTTAGTCCTGTTTAGTCCTGGTTTAGTCCTGGTTTAGTCCTGGTTTAGTCCGGTTTAAGCAGCCAGTGCTGTTATCTGAAACATGGAGTGGCTTCTTCATGATCTCATCTAGCACATTCTGCAAAAAAAAATGAAAATCACAAATTTAGAAAAACAATGCTTTGAATGCGATTTTCTCGTGTTCCTGAATCCCGACATGTGACCGGTTTTCCTGTGGCGGGTCACATATATTTACAATACAATGTATACACACAGTTGGTGGTAAGCTGCAATTAGCCACAGCTTCCCTGGGGCTAACGAACAGAGACATGGCTCTTAGTGTGCCCCAGTGACCTTTTTAACCTCCAGTGATGGGTCCTTCAGCTCAGATCGGGCTCCAAGCACCCATTCTTTGTAGAGAATCAAAGAAGACAATTCCCATTAGATGAGAGAGACGCTATCTTTACAGAGAAGAAAGATGTTTTGTGGCCATTAATTACACAGGCAAACTCTGATTGATTCAAATCTCACAAAAAAGCCAATTAAGTGTGTATTTTATTATCACTATTTTATGGCAATTTTGAACAGGACAGACAAACAATGAGAAAAATATATTACATTTAGCATTCATTCATTCATAGACAAGGTAGATAACTGGGTGAAGTGTCTTGCACAAGGTCACAACAACCAGTGGTGGAAGACGTATTCAGTTTTGTTACTTAAGTAAAAGTGCAGATACCAGGGCAAAAAAAAAAAAAAACTCAGTAAAAACATCACATAAAAATATCTACTTAAGTAAAAGTATTAAAATAACCATTTAAAAAAGTCAAAGTATTTTGCACAGATTTTGAGATCTTATAAGACTTCAATTATACTGATTTTGATACAGATTTGTGTCAAATTTCAACAGAAACAACTGAATCCATTGTTTTTTCCAGCTGTTTTTAAGTGTATATTTTTGTTTGCTCAGATTATGAATGTGTTAAAAAGTACACCTCTCCTGTTCTCAGATGAAGGGAAGTAAAAAGTGTCCATAATGTACTCAAGTGCAGATACCGAGATTTTTTTGTTAAACGTTTAGTGTGTAACGTTTCTGGTGGAGGGTCCATCCAGCACATCTACTTGTCTCCATGGTGATATTATTCTCATTATTCTGATATCTACTCATCTATCTCCATGGAGACAGGCAGGTAGCACCACCAGCCTAATTCCTGTCAGATCTGTGGAGAGGTGACAACATTCACAGTAAGAATGCATGGGATATAAAGTGAATGACATACAGTAAATGTTAATTAAATGCGTTTAAAGCCATACTGTAGATCTTTCTTTCCTGGCAAAGCAATAGTACTTCCATGGCGACAAACAGGGACCAGAAAGGTTAACTCAATACACATTTAAGTACAGTACTTTTACTTGAAATAGCACTGTCTGTCTGAACCATCAACACTCTAACACAGGGGTGTCAGACTCACTTTGGTCCGGTGGCTGTATCCAACCTACACTCAACAAAAATATAAACGCAACAGTTTTGTTTTTGCTCCCATTTTTCCTGAGATGGACCCAAAGATCCAAAATTCACTCCAGATACCCAACACTACCATTTCTCTCAAACATTGTTCACAAATCTGTCCAAATGTGTGACAGCGAGCACCTCTGCCCCACCGAGACAATCCACCCCACCTCACAGGTGCGCCACATCAAGATGCCGATCCGACATCATGACCAGTGCACAGGTGCGCCCCAGACTGCCCACAATAAAAGGCCACCCCGAAATGTGCATTTTTTTTGCTTTATTGGGGGTCTGGGGACTCAGAACCAGTCAGTATCTGGTGTGACCACCATTTGCCTCATGCAGTGCAACACATCTTCTTCACATAGAGTTTATCAGATTGTCAATTGTGGCCTGTGGAATGTTGGTCCACTCCTCTTCAAAGGCTGTTATGGACGAAGAACACAGGTGCATTTTATTGATGGCATTTTGAATGCACAGAGATACCGTGATGAGATCCTGAGGCCCATTGTTGTGCCATACATCCATGAACATCACCTCATGTTTCAGCAAGATAATGCACGGCCCCATGTTGCAAGGATCTGTACACAATTCTTGGAAGCTGAAAATGTCCCAGTTCTTGCATGGCCAGCATACTCACCGGACATGTCACCCATTGAGCATGTTTGGGATGTGCTTGACCGGCGTATACGACAGCGTGTACCAGCTCCCACTAATATCCAGCAACTTCGCACAGCCATTGAAGAGGAGTGGACCAACATTCCACAGGCCACAACTGACAATCTGATAAACTCTATGTGAAGAAGATGTGTTGCACTGCATGAGGCAAATGGTGGTCACACCAGATACTGACTGGTTCTGAGTCCCCAGACCCCCAATAAAGCAAAAAAAATGCACATTTCGGGGTGGCCTTTTATTGTGGGCAGTCTGGGGTGCACCTGTGCACTGGTCATGATGTCGGATCGGCATCTTGATGTGGCGCACCTGTGAGGTGGGGTGGATTGTCTCGGCGGGGCAGAGGTGCTCGCTGTCACACATTTGGACAGATTTGTGAACAATGTTTGAGAGAAATGGTAGTGTTGGGTATCTGGAGTGAATTTTGGATCTTTGGGTCCATCTCAGGAAAAATGGGAGCAAAAACAAAAGTGTTGCATTTATATTTTTGTTGAGTATACTTTGATCCCAAAGGGCCGGATCAGAAAACTCATGGCATATTTACCCCCAAAATAGCAATAAGTCCAGATATTTGTGCAGAGAAACGCAAATGTATTACAGAAGTGTTTTTTATTTAATGAACTCTTTCTTTTACAAAATATTATATTATGAACAACCTGAAACTTTTAAAATGCAATTTAACACAATGTTTTAACATTAACTTAAAGGTACACTGTGTAAGATTTTTACCCGTTAATTACCGAAATCGAAGATACCCATTCAAAAATACAGTGTTTTCTAAGCCTTTTCACTTCCATCATGAAATCAAAGTATTCTGTTGGACTTCGATATAGTCGATTTCACCTGTATAAAAGGGGGATCTTCCCCATGTAGCGGCATCCATTTTAATTACGAGAGCCGCAGAAGGACATACTGTATTTTGGGCTCCGCCTTTGCCGTTTTCTTTATAGCTGTCGGCACTGGCCCGTGGATTTCACACACTTTCACTTTCAGGTTAATGGCGGGTTACGCGTTGCTTGCGCATACCGCCACCTACTGGTTCCTGGGAGATTCTGCTACTTATTACTGTTGTTTATGACCCTCGAGGTCTGCCGTAGCTAGAACCGGAATTGCAATACCCACCATCCACCAATGCACCACCATCCTACACAGTGTACCTTTAACATAAAACTTGGCATCTTTTAGCCTACACAAGTGCATTATTATCAGTGTCTTGTAGTGGCGTTTAAGATTATATTCCTTGAGCACTGCCACAAACACACCGAGCGTACAGGTTTCCCATTCACAGAGGTGAATGGAGAAAATTGACTAATAGGAATTTGTCAATTTTTCTTAGAAAATCCTGCACTCGGCGTCCAATTTTCTAATTTTTGACATTTTGCTGATGAGGGTGTCACGGTCGACAGTCAAAATGATGGTCCTTTAAGAGCATTTGGAAAGAGGCGAGTCTTCATTTGTGCTGCTCTGGTGGGAGGAGCCACGCACAGAGGCGCTGCTAAGCTGTGCAGAAAAGAGGCGCAGAAAAGTGGTGAAGAAAATTACCAATATTTTTATAGAAAATTAAAATATAATTACAATATTTTAAAGGTCCCATGGCATGAAATTTTCACTTTCTGAGGTTTTTGAACGTTAATGTGAGCTCCCCTACCCTGTTTAGCCCCCCCTCCATGGTTAAAAGTTGCGAAATGTGTAAACTGAGCATTTGCGATCCTTTTCTGCGTTAGAAAAAAACACAGCTCAAACGGGCGATTCTGAACAAGGAAACTATGTGACGTCACATTGAAAAATGCAGCTCTACTTCCCGTCTGGATGTCTACCCACCGTCTCTGTAAATCACGCCCAGAGTTTGGACCGCGAATGAGCTACGCAATGCGAAATGCGTTTTTTTATTTGCCTGGAGGCACGTGTGAGTGTTTCTAGGCTCGGAAGCCCTTTACCCGACCCTCTTGACCTCTGAAACAGCAGTGGTTTGATTTTATTTTCTGTGAAAAAGTGTGTTTTTTTTTCATTGAAATGCCTCTTCTTTCTGCCTCCGCGCTTAAAACGCGGAAGTGGGAGACAGCGCACAGCGCACCGCTAAAACAGGGAACCAGCGGCGCATTTGCCCCCCCCCCCCCCCCCTTCACCCACTCCTCTAACCTATCTCTGTCCTTCTCATTTGCATTCAAGCAACAACACCCTGAATGAGTTGTTCAGAGAGAGATTTTCTGACTCTGACTGTGTACATGTGTCTTTCTCATGCACTGAGTCTTGATTTTGGAGCAGGATTCATTTACAGTATTAGGGAACCATTATCAGGGTTGGGAGGGTTACTTTAGAAATGTAATCCGGTACAGTTACTAGTTACTCCTTAAAATATGTATTCAGTAACGTAATCCCGGTACTATAATATTAAAGTAATGTAACTTGATTACTTTCAGTTACTTTTGGATTACTTTAACACCAAATATCCTATAACAACAAGAAAACAAGAAAATTACAATACAATTAAAAGTTTTTAGGAGGACAAGTACAGTTCTATGTGTAGTTTTAACAACTGTTATCACTATATCCATGGATGAATGAAGACTTGAGAAAATCCAAGAGAGAGTGCAGAAAAGCAGAACGTCGATGGAGAAAAAACAAAACGACTATAAACCACCAATTATTCATCAATCAGCAACGGTCACATAACAATGCTACAAGGAATGCAAGAAATCGTTACTTTTCCACAATAATCACGAACCACAAAAATAATCCAAAAGTTCTTTTCTCAACCATTGAAAACATTCTAAACCCCGATTCTAACGCGTTTTACCTGACACCCACTGACTCTCTCTGCGAGCAGTTTGCTGACCACTTCACGGGAAAGATAAACACCATCCGATGTAATATTTTATCTTGTCAAAGCTCTGTTTTTAACTCACCTGAGTGTTTGTCTCGCCCAGAGAAGACTCTGGACAGTTTTGCCCTGGTTAATGCTGGGATAATGGACAAGGTCTTCTCCTCAGTGAGGCCCACCACATGTCTCGTAGACCCAATCCCCACTCCATTTTTTAAGTCTTTTTATGGATCTTTTAGGGATGAACTTTTGGTCATGATGAATTGCTCTCTTCAGACAGGGGTCTTTCCCGCTGCCTTCAAAGCGGCGGTGGTGAGGCCCCTGCTGAAGAAGAGCAATTTAGATTTTAATGATTTTAACAACTACCGACCAGTGTCTAACTTGCCATTTTTAAGCAAGATTCTAGAGAAACTTGTCTCTATCCAATTAAATGAGTTTCTAGATGATCACAACATTTTGGAAAAATTTCAGTCTGGTTTTAGGGTGAACCACAGCACCGAGACTGCCTTGGCAAAGATTTTAAATGACTTTAGAATAAACTGTGACTCTCAAAAGGTGACTGTGTTGGTTCTGCTGGATCTGAGCGCTGCCTTTGACACAGTAGACCACATGATTCTTTTAACTCGCCTAAAACACCTCGGCCTCTCTGGTGCTGTTCACAAATGGTTCACGTCCTATCTCACAGACAGAACATTTATGGTGAGTGTGGACACATGCTCCTCCAGGATCCATAAAATCACATGCGGTGTCCCCCAGGGCTCCATTTTAGGCCCTGTGCTTTTCAACCTGTACATGCTTCCCCTTGGCGGCGTCATCAGGAGACATGGAATCAATTTCCACAGCTATGCAGATGATACACAGCTTTACATTTCCGTGTCTCCTGATGACACCAGACCAATGGATGCTCTTTTTAACTGTATTCTAGATATCAAATCCTGGATGGCAAGAAACTTTCTCCAGCTTAACCAGGACAAAACGGAGGTTTTAGTCATCGGTCCTGAGGCCCAGAGAGAGAAACTTTTATCAAAACTACAAGCACAGTCTTTTAACCCATCTCCTCAAGTGAAAAACCTGGGCGTCATTTTTGACTCTGAGCTGACTTTTATTCCACACATCAAGAACATCACAAAAATGGGCTTCTATCACCTAAAAAACATAGCCAGAGTTCGCCCTATTCTCTCTCAGGCCAATACGGAGACACTGATGCATGCTTTTGTCACCAGCCGTATAGACTACTGTAATGCCCTGCTCTCTGGTCTTCCCAAAAAGAGTATTTCAGGTTTGCAATTATTGCAAAATTCAGCAGCACGTGTCCTGACTAGGTCCAGAGGGCGGGATCACATTACACCGGTCTTAAAATCTCTGCATTGGCTCCCTGTGAGTTACAGGATAGATTTTAAAGTTCTTTTACTGGTTTTTAAATGTCTTAATGGTCTTGGGCCTTCCTATCTTTCAGAACTGCTTTCCCCTTATGAACCTTCACGGGCCCTGCGCTCCTCCGGCAGCAGGCTCCTGGTCATTCCCAAAGTCAGGACACACACTCACGGAGAGGCGTCTTTTCAGTACTACGGCCCTCGTCTATGGAACTGCCTGCCGGAGGACCTCAGGGCTGCAGAGAACGTTCATGTTTTTAAGAGTGGGCTCAAGACTCACCTGTTTAGCTTGGCCTTTGACTGACTTCGGTCGTCTGTTTGCTTGTCTTTATTTGTTCTTTTGTTTGTTGTTGCTGTTCCTGTTGTTGCTGCTGCTGTTGTTGCTGTTCCTGTTGTTGTTTTGTTGTTGCTGCTGTTGTTGCTGCTGTTGTTGTTGCTTTTGTTGTAGCTGTTGCTTTCGTTGCTTTTGTTGTTGCTGTTGTTGTTGTTCCTGTTATTGCTGTTATTGTTTTGTTCTCGCTCTGGTTCTGTTGTTGTTGCTGTTCCTGTTGTTGCTGTTCTTGCTTTTGTTGTTGTTGCTGTTGTTGTTGATGTTGCTGTTGCTGTTGATGTTGCTGTTGTTGCTGCTGCTGCTGTTGGTGCTGGTGTTTCTGCTGTTGTTGGTGCTGTGGTGGGTGCTGCTGGTACTGTTGTTGTTGCTGCTGTTGTTCCTGTTGCTGTTGTTGCTATTGCCGTTGTTGCTGCTGCTGTTGCTGCTGCTGTTCCTGTTGCTGCTGTTGTTCTTGTTGTTGCTGCTGCTGCTGTTGTTGTTGCTGTTGTTTCTGTCATTGTTGCTGCTGTTGTTGCTGCTGCTGCTGTTGTTGTTGCTGATGTTCCTGTTGTCGTTGTTGTTTCTGCTGTTCCTGTTGTTGCTGCTGTTGTTACTGTTGTTGTTGCTGCTGTTGTTCCTGTTGCTGTTGTTGCTATTGCCGTTGTTGCTGCTGCTGTTCCTGTTGCTGCTGTTGTTCTTGTTGTTGCTGCTGCTGTTGTTGTTGCTGCTGCTGTTGCTGTTGCTGTTGTTTCTGTCATTGTTGCTGCTGTTGTTGCTGCTGCTGCTGTTGTTGTTGCTGATGTTCCTGTTGTCGTTGTTGTTGCTGCTGGTCCTGTTGCTGCTGCTGTTGTTGCTGTTGTTGCGGTTGCTGTTGCTCTTGCTGTTGTTGTTGTTGCTGTTGTTCTGTCGCCGTTGCCGTTGTTGCTGCTGCTGCTGCTGTTGTTGCTGCTGCTGCTGATGCTGTTGCTGCTGTTGTTGCTGCTGTTCCTGTTATATGTGTATGTATATATGTGTGTATGTATATATGTGTGTGTATATGTGTATGTATATATATATATATGTGTGTATGTGTATGTGTATATATATGTATATGTATGTGTATGTATGTGTGTGTGTATATATATTAGTGTGTATGTGTGTATATATATATATATGTATGTGTGTGTATATATATGTATGTATGTGTGTATATATGTGTGTATATATATGTGTGTATATATATGTATGTATATGTATCTGTATGTGTATGTATGTGTATGTGTATGTATATATATATATATATATATATATATATATATATATATATATATATATGTGTGTATGTGTATGTGTATGTGTATGTATGTGTATATGTATATATATATATATATATATATATATATTTATTTTATTTTTTTTTGTTTTTTTGTTTTGTTTTTTTCTCCCTGGCGGCACGGTGGCTGAGTGGCTAGCACTCATGCTTCACAGCAAGAAGGTTCGGGTTGCCCGGGCCTTTCTGTGTGGAGACTGCATGTTCTCCCCGTGTTTGGGTGGGTTTCCTCCGGGTACTCCGGTTTCCCCCACCAACCTAAACATGCGCCATAGGTAAAATCCTCCAGCTTAGGGCCTGACCAAAGCATAAATAACAAAACAAATCATGGGGATGGTCCCCGGGTCAAATTTAGAAACAACTTCTCCTGTGCGAGATCAATAAAGGTCAATCTTCTAATCCTTGACCACTGTAAGGCGCTTTGTGCTACAATTTTGTATGAAAAGCGCCTTATAAATGTTTGATTGATTGATTGATATAAGCCAGTGCTTCTCAAATAGTGGGGCGGGCCCCCCTGGGGGGGCGTGGCGTGATGCCAGGGGGGGCGCGTATGACCCTGGGAAACATGTTTTTTTGCTGTACTGTACTAGAACTAAGTGTAATTGCACATCAACAACGGTAGTTGGCAGTGGCGTTCTCACCTGCGATTTACACACAGTCTCACCATTAACAGAACATCCTCTGTCACAGAAAAAACACGTATATTCCACTGAGTCGTGTCCTTTAGTCTGACAGAAGCTGACGCATCAGTGGCACAAGGAGAGAGCGTTTTTTTTCAGTGCTTTTAGCTTATGCAAATGAGGTGGTTTTAAGTTTCATTTCTGTAAAACGTAAACAAATGTGCGCAAAGCTGCATTAAAAACACATTAATATTTGAGTCCTCAGTGCAGTCTTTGTTGTAAGTTTCTTTCTTTTTTTTGTTTATAATGTTAATAAAAGGATACAGTGGTGTTCTAATAACAATTTTTTAGACAAATAATACCATTCAATACCATAATCCCCCCCAAACTGGTCTCTAAGCTCACCGCCCTGGGCCTGGGGACGTCCATCTGCTGCTGGATATGGGACTTCCTCACCAACAGGCCACAGGCGGTGAGGATTGGCAGCCACGTCTCCTCCACTCGTGTCCTCAGCACTGGGGCACCCCAGGGCTGTGTTCTCAGCCCTCTCCTGTACTCCCTGTTCACCTACGACTGTACCGCCAGGCACAGCTCCAACACCATCCTCAAGTTTGCTGACGACACCACCATCCTAGGCCTCATCACCAACAACGATGAGAGTGCCTACAGAGACGAGGTGAAATCACTGACCAGCTGGTGTCAGGAAAATAACCTCTCTCTGAATGTCAGCAAAACTAAGGAAATGGTCGTGGACTTCAGGAGACAGCGTGTAGACCAGCATCCCCCCATCTCCATTAATAACGCTGAGGTGGAGCAGGTCAGCAGTTTTAAGTTCCTTGGGGTCCACATCACTGAGGATCTGTCCTGGACACTACATACAGATACTGTGGTTAAGAAAGCCCGACAAAGACTCTACTTCCTGAGGAAGTTGAGGAAGTTTGGTATGAGAGGCTGTAGAGGAGGTGGCTGAGAGGAGGGTACTGGCCAAATTCACGTCCATCATGGACGACACCTCTCACCCTCTGCACCGGACTGTAGAGGAGCTGAGCAGCTCCTTCAGCAGCCGACTGAGGCACCCCCAGTGCAAGAAGGAGCGCTACTGCAGATCCTTCATCCCCACCGCCATCAGACTGTATAATTCTACTGTATAGTCCTACCGTGCAATATCGTTTTCCCAATGTGCAATATTGTTGTTTTTTCAATACCCCTATCGTGCAATATCGTTTTTCCAATTTTTTCAATACTCTCCCTGTCACTGTTTTTTATTATTATCACTACTATTATTATTATTCGATTTATTACTTATTTTTCTAATTATTATTATCACCTATCTTTATGCCTTTTTTTGCCTGCATGCACTTGTCTTCTTGTTCAAACTGTCCCTACGTGGAGCTACTGTGACAAGTAAATTTCTCCTGTGTGAGATCAATAAAGTCTTATCTTATCTTATCTTATCTTATCTTATGAACACCAGCATCCTCACAAACTTCTACAGGTGCACCATGGAGAGCCTGCTGACGGGCTGCATCACAGTGTGTATGGGAACTGCACCGCTCAGAGCCGCAAAGCACTATAGAGGGTGGTGCGAGCGGCAGAGGACATCACTGGCAGCAGTCTCCCCTCCATCCAGGACATTTACCACAGCAGGGGTCTGTGTAAGGCACACAGCATCACTAAGGACCATACTCATCCGGCACAAGGACTCTTCTGTCTGCTACCCTCTGGTAGACGATACAGGAGCCTGCCAGCACGCACAAAAACACTCAAAGACAGCTATTACCCCCAAGCTGTCAGACTGCTGAACTCTGGGTAATACTCTAAATAATACTGAACTCTCAATAATACTGCACTAAACTACTTTTCATTATGCAGAATATGTTTACTGCTGCTGCTCTGTATGAATGTATCATGTCTGTCACTACCTCACTGTAAATTACTGTTACCTGTGCAATAATCTGTGCAATAACCTATGTGCAATATTTATATCATACTATGTGCAATACGAAATCCACATGCAACACCCATACCACAACATATTATGTGCAATCTGTGAAATACTTACACCCTATTTGATTTAACCCTACTTGCACCTTGTACATTGTACCTTGTATTTTTTTTATTATATTTTATTACATATTTTATTATATTGTTTATTATATTGTTTACTTCTTCCCCTGCACTTTTGCAACACTTTTCTTACCATGTACTATTATTGCTGTTATTAGTACTTCTATCTTAGCGAGTCAACGGTTCTTCTGATCCTAAACATTTCATTGCATTGTTGACCTTGTGTTGATTCTGCATATGACAAATAAACAATCTTGAATCTTGAATCTTGAATCTTGAATATTTATAGTCGCGCGCAGGAAGGGGGGCGTGAAATTTTTTCTTCCTCCTAGGGGGGGCGTCACAGAAAATAATTGAGAAGCACTGCTATAAGCCAAGTCACTAGTAAACAAGGTCACTCACTAAACCAAACACCTAAACACCTATGACTTCAACAAAATTATATTTTCAGTCAAGTTTTAGTTTTACCGGGACAGTCATCTTGCCCGATCTCCGCAGCTGGACAGGATGTTCGTCCAGCTTGCGTGCTGGCCTACATCTAACGACAGCTTTGCTCGGAATTGTCTAAAGGGTCTTCATGGATCAGTTAACATGACTATGTTGCCTAGATAATGTTTAAATATTGTAATATCGTTCTACAAATGCACAAAATGTACTTGTGACCGCAAACGTTAGCTAGCCTGCTAATAGTTTGCTAGTCGATAGCTAACTCGAAACTGGCTCCTACCAATGAATCAAGACAAAGAAATGACTCATATTCACACATAACATGACTGAAGCAGGACATTTAGGGCCTGTCAGGATCAAAGCGTTAATATTAGCGATCTTACCTGTAAATGTTTCTTGAGATTGGAAGTAGAATCCTTGGACATTGACAGGTGTTTATCCGCTGGAAGGCACAATTTGCACTGTGATGTTGTTCCCTTTGTCTTCTTTAAAAATAAAATCCTCCCTAAATTTCCACCCGCTAAATGCGTTTTTTGAAACCATGCCCGCTGCAAGTTTAGTCCGTAGTGCGCGACCTGCGTGAAGTTCAGTGCGAGCCGCTGCAAGTGTATTCCACAGCGCGCACCGCTGCAAGTTTGTTTCACAGAGCGAGCGCGGCGCACGAGTCTGTACGTTCTGTTTTCCCTACATATGACCTCCGGCTTTAAATGAAAAAATGAAATAACATAAAATGCTTTCAAATTGTAATCCTGCTAAGTAATCCCCATTTTCACTAAATGTACCTGTAATCTGAGTACGTCTTTTTCTTTGTAACTGTAGGGGAATACAGTTACCTTTTTTTTGTATCCTTTTACTTAACGCCGTTCCATGTAATCCGTTACTCCCCAAGCCTGCCATTAAGGCACCATATAAAAGCATCAAGAAGTACCATGTCATGGGATCTTTAATAGAAAATCAGCCGAGGGTCAGATTAATGGTCTTGGAAGGCTGGATCCGGCCCCCGGGCTGCATGTTTGACACCCCTGGTCTAAAACATGCCTGCTGTTTAATCTGCTTTATTCTCTGTCTGATCCTGTATTTCCTCTGTATTACATATCCACTACTCCAGTGTTGGCATCATCCCGTCTCCTCGAAATGTGTTGCCCAAGGACAAAAGAACAGCCCTGGTCATACCTGGAATTGAACCATCAAGACTGTGGTTAGAAGCCGACTGCTCAGCCATCTAATCTACCTGATGTGTAATCTTCTTTGTTCTCTGTCTGATCCCCTATCTCCTCTGTGTTATATTTGCACTATTCCAGCGCTGGCACCATCTCCTGTCTCCTCTGGTACGGTGCCAGCTCCACCGACACGATCCGACCTGGCTGCCCCATTTAATGAGTTTACGGTGGGATACACACGCACGTCCTCTCCAGACACTACGAGCAGACAGCAGCAAAGGATTATGGGAGGTCTGTGGGCGCGTGTTGGCTTCTCTTTGGCACTGGCTCCTGTTTGTGCAAAGTCCAGTGACGGTGAATGAGGCTAAAGGGAGATACAGGTGTTTGCAGTGTGGGTAAGACTCCAGACTGAAGTAAAAATGCATGAGTATGAGTGGAAAATCTTCTAAAACTTTCATGATATTTACTGCAATGTTTTTGTGGAGGCTTACAAAACTGTGAATATGTTACTTTTTTGTCCTGAAATGCCTTGACAAGACTTACCCCAAAGAACTAAGATTTTAAAGCGCTTAGAACAGTTATGTCGTCATGTAGTCTGTACTGAAATGGAGCAAAGGATCATGGTCTATGTAGTTCCCTCTGTTTTTTAGCAATAGAGTTTTTTCACGTGACGTCATTATCTGGAAGTCGGCCATGTCGGAGATACTCGAAGCAAAACAAACATTGCACTTTTGCTGCCAAGTTAAAAAAAAAAAAGCAAAATGGTCAACTATTGTCAGGTCCTCGGCGTAACAATAGATCGGACAGAAAAAAACACCTGCAGTTCTATCGTTTACCTAAAGTAGTGACCAAACAGGGTGAACAGAGAGAGTGATTATCAAAGGAAACAAGGAGACACACAAGGCGACAGAGGCGGAAAGACGATGTTCATATTTTAATATGAACATCGTTCACGTTTGCAAAACGTGAATAATAAAAAGCAATATACTAGTACTTAAACACAGTAGTCGAGTTGTAAAATGAAACCAGGTGGGATGGTGAAATTTTTCATTTATGTGGGGGGGGGGGCAAAAAGTCCATATTCAATAATTCAATAATACACAGGATATATGTTATCACACACACACACACACACACACACACCTTAGTCCTGGTTTAGACCTGTTTTAGTCCTGGCTTAGTCTTGGTTTAGACCTGGTTTAGTTTTGGTTTAGTCCTGGTTTAGTCCTGGTTTAGTCCTGGTTTAGACCTGGTTTAGATCTGGTTTAGTCTTGGCTTAGTCCTGGTTTAGACCTGGTTTAGCCCTGGTTTAGACCTGGTTTAGTCCTGGTTTAGTGCCGGATTAGTCCCAGTTTAGTCCTGGTTTAGACCTGGTTTAGTCCTGGTTTAATCCTGGTTTAGTCCTGGTTTAGTCCCAGTTTAATCCTGGTTTAGACCCAGTTTAGTCCTGGTTTAGTCTTGGTTTAGTCCTGGTTTAGACCTGGTTCAGATCTGGTTTAGTCTTGGTTTAGTCCTGGTTTAGACCTGGTTTAGATCTGGTTTAGTCTTGGTTTAGTCCTGGTTTAGACCTGGTTTAGATCTGGTTTAGTCTTGGTTTAGTCCTGGTTTAGACCTGGTTTAGATCTGGTTTAGTCTTGGTTTAGTCCTGGTTTAGACCTGGTTTAGTCTTGGTTTAGTCCTGGTTTAGACCTGGTTTAGACCTGGTTTAGATCTGGTTTAGTCTTGGTTTAGTCCTGGTTTAGACCTGGTTTAGATCTGGTTTAGTCTTGGTTTAGACCTGGTTTAGACCTGGTTTAGTCTTGGTTTAGTCCTGGTTTAGACCTGGTTTAGACCTGGTTTAGATCTGGTTTAGTCCTGGTTTAGACCTGGTTTAGACCTGGTTTAGATCTGGTTTAGTCTTGGTTTAGTCCTGGTTTAGACCTGGTTTAGATCTGGTTTAGTCTTGGTTTAGTCCTGGTTTAGACCTGGTTTAGATCTGGTTTAGTCTTGGTTTAGTCCTGGTTTAGACCTGGTTTAGATCTGGTTTAGTCTTGGTTAAGACCTGGTTTAGACCTGGTTTAGTCTTGGTTTAGTCCTGGTTTAGACCTGGTTTAGACCTGGTTTAGACCTGGTTTAGATCTGGTTTAGTCTTGGTTTAGTCCTGGTTTAGACCTGGTTCAGATCTGGTTTAGTCTTGGTTTAGTCCTGGTTTAGACCTGGTTTAGATCTGGTTTAGTCTTGGTTTAGACCTGGTTTAGACCTGGTTTAGTCTTGGTTTAGTCCTGGTTTAGACCTGGTTTAGACCTGGTTTAGATCTGGTTTAGTCCTGGTTTAGACCTGGTTTAGTCCTGGTTTAATCCTGGTTTAGTCCTGGTTTAGTCCCAGTTTAATCCTGGTTTAGACCCAGTTTAGTCCTGGTTTAGTCTTGGTTTAGTCCTGGTTTAGACCTGGTTTAGATCTGGTTTAGTCTTGGTTTAGTCCTGGTTTAGACCTGGTTTAGATCTGGTTTAGTCTTGGTTTAGTCCTGGTTTAGACCTGGTTTAGATCTGGTTTAGTCTTGGTTTAGTCCTGGTTTAGACCTGGTTTAGTCTTGGTTTAGTCCTGGTTTAGACCTGGTTTAGACCTGGTTTAGATCTGGTTTAGTCTTGGTTTAGTCCTGGTTTAGACCTGGTTTAGATCTGGTTTAGTCTTGGTTTAGACCTGGTTTAGTCTTGGTTTAGTCCTGGTTTAGACCTGGTTTAGACCTGGTTTAGATCTGGTTTAGTCCTGGTTTAGACCTGGTTTAGACCTGGTTTAGATCTGGTTTAGTCTTGGTTTAGTCCTGGTTTAGACCTGGTTTAGATCTGGTTTAGTCTTGGTTTAGTCCTGGTTTAGACCTGGTTTAGATCTGGTTTAGTCTTGGTTTAGTCCTGGTTTAGACCTGGTTTAGATCTGGTTTAGTCTTGGTTTAGACCTGGTTTAGACCTGGTTTAGTCTTGGTTTAGTCCTGGTTTAGACCTGGTTTAGACCTGGTTTAGATCTGGTTTAGTCCTGGTTTAGACCTGGTTTAGACCTGGTTTAGATCTGGTTTAGTCTTGGTTTAGTCCTGGTTTAGACCTGGTTCAGATCTGGTTTAGTCTTGGTTTAGTCCTGGTTTAGACCTGGTTTAGATCTGGTTTAGTCTTGGTTTAGACCTGGTTTAGACCTGGTTTAGTCTTGGTTTAGTCCTGGTTTAGACCTGGTTTAGACCTGGTTTAGATCTGGTTTAGTCCTGGTTTAGACCTGGTTTAGACCTGGTTTAGATCTGGTTTAGTCTTGGTTTAGTCCTGGTTTAGACCTGGTTTAGATCTGGTTTAGTCTTGGTTTAGTCCTGGTTTAGACCTGGTTTAGTCTTGGTTTAGTCCTGGTTTAGTGCCAAAATAGATGCAGAAATAATCTGATAATATGACTCACCCATAAGAACGCGGTCACTCCCGATAGTTTGCGTATCCATGTATGCACGTGTCACAGTCTTTAATAATCCGGAGTTCCGGAGAAAAGGACATAATCCCGAACGTATCCCGTGTCCTGAGGCGAGAGTTTCTTCTTACGTAGCATTAACGTAGCAAGTTAAGGATTCTTCTTCTCTTGGAAATGCCGCGTAAATATTACGCGGCTCACTCACAGCTGATCGGCGAACAGGCGCAAACACAACAGCGGCAATCGTCATGATTGGCGGGAGCGCGATCGGTGCGTAATTATGCTGCAACATGATTGGAAGCTGGAGCGCAGTTCAGCCTATGATTGGCTCTTGGCACTGGCTATTTTGACTTAAAGACGGCGAATTTCGTCAAAAGGTGAGCGATTTTCATGCCTGATTGATAAAATGCCACAAGGGATGGAAGAAGGGATGCCCGTTTTAGAAGAGGGATGATTTTGACTATTTTTTTCCCACAGGGGGGGATCTAAAGGTAAAAGGCAGCTTTTAAACTGAAAATTACCACTATATGACATCACAAGGTGGAACAGAGCATTTTGAGCTTTGGAGATGTAGATACTCCCAGTCTGGCTTTCCTTGATGCCACGCAAGATTTGAAATGAGCCTCTGCCTCATCGCTCATTTTGGCTCATTGCCTTTAAATCGCTCTTTGCATTGACATTATACATCCACAGTGCGTCAATATTCCCTTTTATCTGCTTAGAAAAGTCCTGCGTAAATCCGGCTTTAAACAACTTGGGATTTCCCATGTGGTGCAGCAGCTGTCCTGATAGCGTTTAGCGTAGCGGCGCTTTCATTCATAAAATCGATCAGCTGATGGTCGTGATCGCCAGTCCAAGAACAACGAAGAATTATTTCCTTGGAGTTCCAGGACTATTTTATGACTTGATGTGCTCTTTTGCGCGAGGTTTTCTAACTCACATAATAAAAAATAAGCACTCGCGAAGATCCAGTATTTGCCTTTATCAATTTATTTTTACAGAACAGAAATATTATATTCTCCGTGGTTCAATAGATTTTTTTAGCGGTCACAAAATAGTTTCTCTCCTCCTCTGTAGCTGCTGGCACTGCTTCTCCCCGCCCTGCTGCTACAAGTTTGCCTGGTTTACACCAGACCATATCACAAGTGAGATATGGTCTGGGAGCACCTACTGAATATCTCGTAGTGGAGGTGTGCTTTACGATTGCCAAAGGTCGTTTATTGGGCCTTACGAATGTCTATCATTTGGCGTATACGTAGCCCATAGCCAATCATGTCAGTTGTCAGTTCAAACTACAAGCTTCCGTTTGTCGTGTAGTACGCGAATAATTCCTTTTTTGGCATTCTTGAATTTTGTGCAAAATTTCGTGAGTTTTCGTCGGTGGGAAGTACCCGAAACTTACAAAAAGGGGGGGAGGAAAATAATAATAAGAAGAAAAACCAGAACAATAGCTTTAGCGCTCGGGCCTAATAAGCATTTCACAATCTGTGTTTTATTTATCTTTAAAAAAAATATATAATAATCAAAATAAATTAAAAAACATAAATATTGAGAAGGACACATAATATTTGACCAGACTTGTAAGAGTGCAGGTTTTCTCTCTGTGTTGAAGGATTCTCGTCATTTTATTTCAAGGCTGGGCTGCTTTCCATAATCAACACTTGGTTCTGAACATTTTAGCAATTCTATTCTAATTGTAAATGTCTTGTTTTGGTTCGTGAATTTCTAATGCAGAAGATATTACCATGTGAATCCTCTGGTCTGAAATGGTAAATACAAGGATAGAGGCACATTATTTTCTCCTGTTATATTCCAGTGATGAAAAGATGGATTCTAATAAAGAGGGGGTATTATGGGGTATTAACAGTGGTAGTATGGAACCAAGTAAAGATATAGCCGCAAGCGGCGATGATCGGCCCTCGCTTGCACTCGCCTTTTAATTTCAATTATTTTAAGAGGAGGATCACTCATAAGCCTTTTCTGCACTGTTCTGTTATTTTCGATTAAAGTTTATTTTCGATTAAAGTTTGAGTGAATTCGGCCAAAGTATGCACGGATTATCACTTGTCGAAATTTGATGACGAGGTGCAAAAACAAACTTGAAATTTGTGGCATTTTCACAGAAACACCATTCAGTCTTTTAGGCGCAATGTATTTTGATTTTCCAGGGGGCGCTGTCAAGCCATTTTTTAAGATTGTTTAATACAGATTATTTGTAAATTCATTTTTTGGCGTTCTTGAATTTTGTGCAAAATTTCGTGAACTTTCGTCAGTGGGAAGTACCCGAAACCTGAAAAAGGGAAGGAAGGGGGGGGGGGGGGTGTAATAATAAGAATAAATAAATATATCTGTGGGGCCAATGTGGGGCAAAGCAGTGACCCAGCCTAATTTGATGACATGCGTTGGATCAGTCTTCACCCAAGGATCCCAGAGATACCAAGTTTTTGAAAATCTGACTTATGGTTCAAAAGTTACAAGCAGAAATGTCCCTCAAATTTTAACCTGTTGGTGGCGCTAGAGGGTTTGAGCTGGGGTCCTGTCATTTTTTGTGGGGAATCCTGGGACAGACTAGAATACGTGTGAAAAGTTTGAAAATAATCCTATGAAGGGATCCCGAGATATGAGCTCACTTCCTGTTTGGCGACTTTTAGGACGCGTTTGATTGGCTCTCACGACAAAACGATAAGAGATATCAAAACTCCAGCGATGTTTCTGATGAGGCTCAGTCCAAAGATGCTATGTACCAAATTAGAGCAAAATTGGTCCAAAATTGAGTGAGGAGAAGCATTTTGAGTGTTTTTCATAAAATTCAAAATGGCGGAAAATCTACCCTTGCGGAAAATGACGTCATAGTTGGATTCGTCTTGCCCCAAGGAGTGCAGCAAGGCCAAGTTTTGGGAAATCGGACGTACGGTTGTCACGACAAAACGATAAGAGATATCAAAAATCCAGCGATGTTTCTGATGAGGCTCGCACATGTGGCTCACTTTGACTAGATCAAAGACACATCAAAGACACATCAAAAGTACATTCCTGCAAATTCCTGCAAATTTGACCTGCTGGTGGCACTAGAGGGTTGGGGGTGGGGGTCTATAAATTGCTGTGGGTAATGAGGAGACTGGCTGGAATGTGCATGCCAAATTTGCATTTGATTGCGAGTCGCACAGACCTGCAGGAAGTGGGGACCTGACAGAAACCAGAGTTCTGGCAAATTGTCTGTTCGCCTGGGTTCTAAAATGTATCGATTATGTTAAATTCCCCTTTTTGTAATCTATTCTCTGGAAAAATGTGATTCAACTGGACTTCACTTTGTTTTGACTGCATCTTCTGCACAAACACGTCCAAGGCCGACAGCTGCCGCTTATCTCACAGACTCTACAAAAACATTATTGGACTCACACTCACATGTATTAAGTAATACTGCCCTGTCTATTTTTAGGATGTCTGCTTCTTTTTCAGTTTTCAACCAATTTCATTGATTTCTGATCTTTTCCCTTGCCCCACACCCTTCCCTCTTGTCACCAAAGAAAAAGACACCGTATGTTATCTATCCAATTGTTTTCTGTCATTACATGTTGTGTATAATTGCATTGATTGTATTGCATCTTTTCTACTCTGCATCTCCCAGTCGGCGGCACGCGCAAGTGCAGCGGCCCCTCCCCTACCCACTCTATCACTGTCCTGCCTGGTTAGTGGGGAAACTAAATTTCGAATTCACTCTGTGTACATGTACATATGATTGTTTTTTGACAATAAAGCAAACTATGACTATGACTATGACTATGACTAATTTCACAACTTTTTAGCAGACGGTTCTTGGGGTTGCCATAGACTCCCAGAGGCGGAAGAATATATAATAAGAAGAAGAAGAATCAGTAGAAACACTATGGGTGCCTACGCAGCTTAGCACTGCTTGGCCCCAATAAGAAAAAACAGAACAATAACAATAGGCCCTACGCTTTAGCGCTCGGGCCTAATTAGTAAAGTACTGTACTCAAAGCTGCACTATGTACAGTATCTTCTTGGTTTGGGGTCCATCATCTGCTTGTTTGCTATGGATATATCATTGGAATGTTCCACAGTATGCCTTTAAACAGCTCTACTTTACATTTACTCAAGGGTGTAAAGGCGGTTTTATAGCTCAAAAATACCTAGAAAAACAAGCATTCTCACTGTGAATGGAGTCGCCTCTCCACAGATCTGACCTGTAACTTGGTCTGGTTTGGTCTCCATGAAGATAGAAAGGTTTAATGCCATACTGTGGAACATTCCAGACAAAGCAATAACCCCTCCACGGAGAAAAGCATGACCAGAAAAGTTACACAGTGCACTTTTACTTCACTACATTTGAGAGCAGGTATCTAGACTTTCTACTTCACTACCTTTTAGGGGCTGAGGGGTTTGTTTTGAACACATTTTCAATTTGAGCAAACAAAAATATACAAAAAAAAAAAAAAAAAACAGACAGATAAGAAAAATGATCTATCCAGATTTTCCTACTGAAAAAAAAAATCTGCACAAATCTTTATCAAAATCGCTACATTTGAAGCCTTAAAGATACACTATGTAACTTTTTGGTTGGGGTCCTTCACCTGCTTGTTTCTATGGATATGTCATTGCTCTGCCTGGAATGTTCCACAGTGTGACATTAAACAACTTTACCTAAATTACAGATAACTCAAAAATATGTAGAAAAACAGACATTCTGACTAGGGTAGCTTGGTCTGGATTGTCTCCATAAAGATAGAAAGGTTTAATGCCATACTGTGGAACATTCCAGATAAAGTGGAGAAAAGCATTTGACGGATCCTCCACCAGAAAAGTTACACAATGGACCTTTAGAAGACCTGAAAATAACCAGAAAATCCTTTTACTTTTGACTCTTCATGTACATTTTAATCGCTCTTGACAGTATTTCGTTCCTCTCTTGTGGCCTCTGCAGAGACGTAACCTTTAACTTGGCCCTCTAACTTCACCTGCTCGTCTCCATGGATACGGATCATAATAATAGATCACAGAACATGTCATCATGAAATTCAAACCCTTTGTGTCCTTTATCCTGCACTAAACAGAAGACCCAATGACACAATAACACAAGTTTGATTTTGTGAAGGAGGAACACACGAAAATGTTAAAGGAGAATTAACCTTTTTTACATTCTGAGCCTTATTTCGGTAATAAAACAAGTTGTTTTACTCACCCATAGCACTTTGGTGTCATATGGAGCACTTCCAGAGATGTTTTAGATTTGCGATCTCCGTAATTGAGTTCTCGGGGCAAATGTTTGCGGTCTCCAAATAACACAAACTTTAGCACTTTTCAAATCACAGAAGCTCAATGTCTTAGTCTACACTTTTGTTTGAGTCAAAAGTGGCCTGTAATCCGAGATTTATCCATAGTTTCGAGTAGATGAGGAGGCCAGTGCGCATGTGCGGAGTCACAGTTTATTTCACTCTCAGCTCCCGGGACCCAAACATGAAACGCAAAGCTGTAAATTATGGATAAATCTGGGATTACAGGCCACTTTTGACTCAAACTAAAGTGTAGACTAAGACATTGAGCTTCTATGATTTGAAAAGTGCTAAAGTTTGTGTTATTTGGAGACCGCTCGGGGCATATATTATATGCCCCGAGAACTCGTGTTACGGATATAAACATCTCTGGAAGTGCTCCATATGACAACAAAGTGCTATGGGTGAGTAAAACAACTTGTTTTATTACCGAAATAAGGCTCAGATTGTAAAAAAACGTTAATTCTCCTTTAAAGGGATATGCCACCCCCAGGTCAAACTTGGGCATCTCCCCACAGTCCAGAGACTAAAATAAGTGGTGGAAAGCGTTTTCCTGGTCACCCAGCCATTGTCCAGGTCTGTCAGCACTGACCGCCGCGGTATCTGCTGCTCCTCCGCGTTAGACTGGAGTCTAACGTCGCCAGAGAAAGATTTCGGCCAAAAGGAATTAATTTGCTCGATGCGTTTCCCAATTACTTTCTGTGTAGTGCGCATTCATATCGAGTGCAAATAAATGTGCAAATCAACACGGAGAGCTTGACTTGGTCATTTTGGGTGGGAACTATTTTACAGTGCGGAAAAACAGAGCCGAAGCACACACCACGCTGCGTAACAGGGGAACTCCCTTCCTGGTGCGTAACAGGGATTCCCCTGTCAGCGTGGTGTGTGCTTTGGCTGTGTTTTTCCGCACTGAAAAATAGTTCCCACCCAAAATGACCAAGTCAAGCTCTCTGTGTTGATTTGCACATTTATTTGCACTCGATATGAATGCGCACTACACAGAAAGTAATTGGGAAACGCATCGAGCAAATTAATTCCTTTTGGCCAAAATCTTTCTCTGGTGACGTTAGACTCCAGTCTAACGCGGAGTAGCTGCAGATACCGCGGCGGTCAGTGGCGACAGACTCGGACAATGGCTGCGTCACCAGAAAAACGCTTTCCACCACTTATTTTAGTCTCTGGACTGTGGGGAGATGCCCAAATTTGGCCTGGGGGTGGCATATCCCTTTAATGGCAACGCAAACTTTCAACACAAACATCACTCGCCGTGTTCACGCTCTGATTCTCATTCATGCGCGCACTTTTAAAGTACTTGTATGCTCTGTCTGTGGGTTTGATGGTGAATACAGCGTGAGCCTTTGTTACACAACCGCACGATATGAACCAAAGCCTCTGATCTCACTAGGAGTACAAAAGTAAAAGTACAATACACAAGTAAACATTTTAGGTATCTGTACTTTACTTTTTAGTTTTACAGTGGATACTTTTTGCTTTTACTTCACTATGTTGAGAGCGGGTATCTGTACTTTCTACTCCACTACAATTTAGACCCGGACTGAAAAGTACAAAGTATTTTTCTTTATGGTGTGAGACCTGCTTTATTTTTTTTAACATTTAATTTGAGTCCATGTCCCAACTTTGAGCAAACCAAATACACAAAAACACAGAAATGGTGAGAAAAATTAAGAAATCAATTGAAAAAAAAAGTGTATCAATATCATTCTTTATATTAATATTTATATATATAATATTAATATTTCATCTGAAAATAACAGCAAAATACTTTGACTTTTTACTCTTTAAGTAATTTTTAATGGTTTCTTTAGTATTAAAAATGTATATTAAAGAAACCATTTAAACCATCATTAATATTTTTCATGTGATACTTTTACTTAAATTTTACCCTGTATTTATATTTTTATTTAAGTAACAAAATTAAGCATCACTGGTCAACTGGACACACGTTTTTTGAGTGGAGACATTTCGCAGCTCATCCAAGCAGTTTCTTCAATTCTGTGTAGTAGTAAAGTACTGTGGTACCTCACCTTACGAAATTAATTCATTCCAGAAGTGGTTTCGTAACGTGAAAAATTCGTAAGTTGAGTAGCTATTTCAATGGAAAAAGCCTGATTCGTTCCAAGGCCCCGATCCAAGTTTTTTTTTTATAGTGTAACTTTTTTTATAACATTGTGTTCTGATTGGTTTCTCAGCCTGGATTTAAACTTTTCTCACATTTGTCTCTCGTTTAAACACTCAAACTTTCATAGATTTTCAACAAAATGTATTAATAATGGGGGAAGGGGGAGGGGGGAGAAGACCTCTGACACGTGTGTCGCAGGTGTAGACGCAGGTCTAGACCTGGACTAAACCAGGACTAAACCTGGACTAAACCTGGTTTTGTTTCGAGTCACAGCTGAGGCGCATGCAAGAGCTGCTCTAGACCTGCTCTAGACCTGCCCACGTAAGGTGCTCACAGAGCGGCCTGGATAGAACCGTGAGGTCGGCCTCTTCAAGACCTCCAGGCCGGTGACCGGGACAATCCCCGGACCCATGCCCGCTTAGGGAGCTCTTAAGGCGGGCTGGCAGTGTCCCCCTGGGTCCCTGGATGTCTGGGGCTCCGTGCCTGGAGGGGCCCTGATGAGCAGGTCTAGACCGCGGCTCTTGCAGGTGAGCAGCGGCTCGCCTCAGCTGTGACTCGAAACGAAACCAGGAAATAGACCCACGCACGGCGCTTTAATCCACCTGGTCTAGTCCAGGTTTAGTCCAGGTTTAGTCCAGGTTTAGTCCAGGTCTAGACCTGCTGGCAGCCGGGTCAGCTGTCACACATGCCGCTCTTCTCCCCCCTCCCCCTTCCCCCCACACTTCACTATTAATACATTTTGTTGAAAATCTATGAAAGTTTGAGTGTTTAAACGAGAGACAAATGTGAGAAAAGTTTAAATCCAGTCTGAGAAAAGCGTATAATGTGTGTGGCTGAGCGCGCATTATTTGAATTTTTGAGATGTCGCGTTTCGTAACTTCTTTCGTATCTAGAGACCAAAATTTACCGTGAAGGCGTTTCGTAACTTGAAATTTTCGTTTGTTGGGTCATTCGTAAGGTGAGGTACCACTGTACTGCACAAGTAGATTTTAAGTACATGTACTTTACTTAAAGCCCCAGTGTGTAGGATTCGTGACACATAGGTGGATGGTGCTATTGCACTTTCTGTTTTAGCTACGGCAGACCTCGAGGGTCACTCGGGCACGCCGTAACGCGGACAGCTCTTGTACCCGCGCACGAGCCGCGCGCCGCTACTGTATAAATAAAACGCGGTCCCGTTTTTTTTTTTTTTCTTTTCTCATGAAAACACACATTCCCGATCATGTACCATGACACTCTACACATCAAATGAAACCTTACAGTCTCCTCTTTTTGACTATGCAATTCATTTCCCTGCACAACAATCACTCCCCGAGCACATGGGGCTTTTATACGGAAAAGCACAAAACGAGATTAGCTTACCTTAGAATGCTTTGCACAGGTCAAACTCTGTATTTCACCATAAACTTGCTCTCAATTTGTCCATAAGGATCCAGCGAATAAAATCCAGTAACACAATTTAGTCCAAAACACGTGTTAGATCCATTACGACGTCTGATCCGGCAGCATGCTTGTGTTGTTTACCCAAAACCACGAGCCTTGCCGAAGGCGAAGGCGGAGCCCAAATGTCCTTCTGCGGCTCTCGTATTCAAAATGGCTGCCTCTGCATGGGGAAGATCCCCCTTTTATGTGACTATATCTAAGTCCAAAAGAATACTTTGATTTCATGATGGAAGTGAAAAGGCTTGAAAAACAATGTATTTTTGAATGGGTATCTTCAATTTCAGTAATTAACGGGTAAAAATCTTACACACTGTCCCTTTAAAGGTGCATTTGTCACAGCCCCAGGCCTCTAGCTCTCTGTCTTGTTTTGTGTGTGTTTTCATTTCTTTCTTGTCCCTATGGATTTCTGCGGTGTGAGCACTTGCCCTGAGTGTCCTGGCTGGCTGCTGCTGCGGAGAGTCCTTCAAATGCTTATCTTCAGATGTTATTACTTTGTCTGGAATGTTCCACAATATGGTATTAAAACTTTCTATCTTCACAAAGACCAAGTTACAGGTCACATTGGTGGAGAGGAGGCCTGGACTGGACCGGGCATTTTCCCGGTGGGCCGACAGTCCTAGGGGCCGATGCCCTTGTTTTTTTTTTGTTTTGTTTTTTTTTACTTAGAGACTGGCCCACAATTTAGGACTGAACCAGGACTAAACCATAACTAATCAGGTCTAAATCAGGACTAAATCAGGTCTGAACCAGGACTAAACCAGGACTAAATCAGGATTGAACCAGGACTAATCACATCTAAACCAGGACTAAACCAGGACTAATCAGGTCTAAATCAGGACTAAAACAGATTTGAATCAGGACTAAACCAGGACTAATCACGTCTAAACCAGGACTAAACCAGGACTAATCAGGTCTAAATCAGGACTAAATCAGGTCTGAACTAGGACTAAACCAGGACAAAATCAGGTCTGAACCAGGACTAAACCAGGACTAAATCAGGATTGAACCAGGACTAAACCAGGACTAATCACGTCTAAACCAGGACTAAACCAGGACTAATCAGGTCTAAATCAGGACTAAAACAGGTTTGAATCAGGACTAAACCAGGACTAAATCAGGATTGAACCAGGACTAAACCAGGACTAATCAGGTCTAAACCAGGACTAAATCAGGATTGAACCAGGACTAAACCAGGACTAAAACAGGTTTGAATCAGGACTAAACCATTACTAATCAGGTCTAAATCAGGACTAAAACAGGTTTGAATCAGGACTAAACCAGGACTAATCAGGTCTAAACCAGGACTAAATCAGGACTGAACCAGGACTAAACCAGGACGAAATCAGGTCTGATTCAGGACTAAACCAGGACGAAATCAGGTCTGAATCAGGACTAAACCAGGACGAAATCAGGTCTGAACCAGGACTAAACCAGGACTAATTATGAGGGGCCGGTCTAAGCCAAAAATGCCAGGGCCATTTTTTGTCCCAGTCCAGACCTGGTGGAGAGTGGACCTTGCTCAGTTGGAATGCCTGTTTTCTATGTATTTTTGAGCTATAAAACCACCTTTCTTTTGAATAAATGTAAGGCAGAGCTGTGACAGACCCCCGACCAAAAAGTTCCACAGTGCACTTTTAATAAGGCTGTGACTCAGATTGCCCAACCAGAGACTTATGATTTCATTTTCTACATGAGATGAAACAGCCCTTTTCTGTTTGGGTACAAAGTGCTCCTTGAACACTAGAACAATTGTCTTCCCATTGACATAAAGACAAAGAACACAATTGAAGGTAATAAATGTTATCGATAGTGTTCATCTGCTGTTCATCTGTCATATTGAAGGGTAAGTTCACTGAAAACAAGCGGGCCATTGTGCGTAATTTGAACCGTCACTGATTTTAATAACCTGCTCCTAACAACTCGTGTGTGTATCGAACCTGTCTCCTCTCCAAACCAAACACACGCGCACATCCAAGTCTTTACGCAGCGTCCTGTAGGCTGCGCTGTGACCGCGCATTTCTGCACGCTCCCCGCCGTCGTGAGCGCGCCTCGGCAGCAGTGAGAGTGTGGGGAGCACTGCACACTCACAGTCACGGAGCCACGCTCAGTCTCCGCGCTTCGCTTTCCCCGCGTTGTGGATGTTACACCGGACTAGCGCTTACTTTTTCGCCGAGAACCGGAGCCTCGTGGCCGGGTAAGTTATGCGCAATGCGCCGCTCTTCTCCTGGTTGTTTTTTTTCTGGGCTAAACTTTGAAGATGTGTAGGCTTGTAACGTGACCCAATGCGGGGTTTTTGGCACAGCTGTTCACTGGGATTATACATGCGTAACGCTTGCGTAAATTTTGAAGATTTGGTGTTTGATTTGCGCGTTTGGAGCGCATACAAAGCGAAGTGCATGGGGCTCTAACGGCTGCATGGGACATCTGAGAGTCCGGTCTCTTGGTGCAATCTCTGCGTGCACCTCGTATCCACTTGTCATTGCTCTCTCCTTGGTTTCAAACGGGACTCTTGGCGCTGTTTTCTTACGCAAATCCACACCGCGGCGTTATTTTGTATTTTGAGCGCGCGTTTTCTCATTTTCTCTTCAAGCAGAGCCCCGGAATGTTGCTGACACGGGCCTACCCTGCTAGTTTATGTTAATTACCCCCCTCCCGTACACCACACCACGCTGGAGTCTGGAGGCTGGAGGCTGTCACATGCGCTATTGGCGCGGAGAGCAAGGCGTGCGTAATTGTAGCAAGTGTCCAAGACTTGAAACACGCCACACCTGGAGATGTCCCGTTGGGAAAGCTACATTTTTACTTATTTATTTATTTATTTTTTATATATATATATATTTCATTCTTGCGTGTTGAAGGTGAGGGTGGAGCCCGCTGTCACTGTACGGGGAGGTGTCTGGAAGAGGCGATCGGGATGCACGGGATGCGTTCAAATGCAAAGACGTGATTGGACAGTGGAGATGGATGAGCTCGGTTCATATATTACATTACTGTCCTGCGAGGAGGCTTTTCATTACCAGGGTTTTTGCATAATGCGCTGAAAAAGGGACTGATGGAGCAGATGTAATTTCATTTTTTTCCCATTATACATTGGCTTTGGTTAATGGGTTTGTAGTAATAGATTTATAGCTGTTAACTGCAACAATTTGTCCCCCATTTTCAGGGAGATGAGTTTCTAGTCTTGTATTAGCTGGTTATGACTGCATGTGTTGAAATTCTCGTTATTTAATTCATTTTGTGTTTATTTTTAAGTCTATAAATCTTTGCGCTGTGATTGCACTGATTATCCAAAGAGCTTTTGTTGAAGCTTAGTGGTGAGTCCGGGAACGCTGTATATTTTATTTTATACCGAGTTAGCAGATGGAGAAGATGTTTTAATGGACACAAATAGAACGTGTGGAAATTAAAGATCCTGTATTACACAAATTTGACTCTTTGTGAGCTTTAAGTCGTGTTATAATGCTGTTTCCTCCTCAAAAACACACCCGGAGTTGTGTTTTGTTTCATTCTCACGTCCTTTATTATTAGTCTGTCACATCTCCAAACCTCAAAATGCTCCGCTCCACCTTGTGATGTCATGAAGAGGTAGTTTTAAAGTTAACAGCTGCCTTTTACATTTTGTTCGGTCGAGATTGGCGATTCCAGAGCTGAAATGATACAAGTGATTCTAGTGGAGGTGTACTGTATGGAGTTTAAAAACACAGTGGAGCACTTCCTGTATTACTACATGACTTCACGAGGTGAAACAGAGAGGAACTCAGCCTAAATGTAGAATGTAAAGATTGTGTGTTAAACATGTATGAATGAAACAAAACACACAACTCTAGGTGTGTTTGTGTGTTTCGGGCTGCTTGTCTCCATGGAGATTGTTCCACGGTATGGCATTAAACATCTGTCACCATGGAGACAAGCAGGTGCTGCCATCAAATTACAGGTCACATCCGTGGATAGGTGACTTCACTTACAGAAAGAGTGCATTTTTTCACATGTAATTTGATAGATGAAAAATGGACGCGTTTATTTATTGGCATACTGCGGAACATTCCAGGCAAAACAATAACATCTCCATGGAGACAAGCAGATGGCAAAGTTCCAGCTAGAAAAATGACATAGTGCAGCTTTAAGTCTGAGATGGTCGAGACACAAAAACACTGAAATACTGAAGGAAGACAGTTGGCAAACAGGAATGTGCAGGGATGAAAGAGTTCCGTCTTTTAGTGGATCTCCGCTTTTTTTTTCAGCCGCGGGGTCATTTTTAAAAAATATATATCTGTGCAAATTCGTTGAGAAAGATTTTGGGTGTATATATATGTATAGTTGTGTTTAGGGTCGCCAACCGTCCCTTGAAAAACAGAATCGTCCCGTATTCAGAACAAAAGTACGTGTCGCGTATTAAAGGAGAATTAACAGGTTTTTTTTACAATCTGAGCCTTATTTCAGTAATAAAACAAGTTGTTTTACTCACCCATAGCACTTTGGTGTCACATGGAGCACTTCCAGAGATGTTTATAATATATGCCCCGAGCTGTTTACAAATAACACAAACTGTAATCCGAGATTTATCCATAATTTTCGGTTTTGCGTTTCATGTTTGGGTCCCGGGACCTGAGAGTGAAATAATCTGTGACTCTGCACATGTGCACTGGCCTCCTCATCTACTCGAAACTATGGATAAATCTCGGATTACAGTCCACTTTTGACTCAAACGAAAGTGTAGACTAAGACATTGAGCTTCTATGATTTGAAAAGTGCTAAAGTTTGTGTTATTTGGAGACCGCAAACATGTGCCCCGAGAACTCACGTTATGGAGATCGCAAATCTAAAACATCTCCGGGAGTGCTCCATATGACACCAAAGTGCTATGGGTGAGTAAAACAAACTTGTTTTATTACCGAAATAAGGCTCAGATTGTAAAAAATGTTAATTCTCCTTTAAACTTTGTATTTTACAATCTGAGCCTTATTTCGGTGTCTGGAGCCGCGGACCGAGTGAGCGTGCGCAGCTCTTTCGCAACGTGTATCACAGAGCAGGTTAAAGATCCCATGACATGGTACTTCTTGATGCTTTTATATGGCTCCTTAATGGTTCCCTAATACTGTAAATGAATCCTTCTTCAAAATCAACACTCAGTGCATGAGAAACAGAGATAAGATGAGAAAGAGTATTTTTTCTCTCTCTGAACACTCCATAATGGGCGTTGTTGCTTGAATGCAAATGAGGAGAAAAGAGCTGGCCTATAGTAGAGGGTGGGGGCGTGGCCAAACTCTCAGCTCTCAGCTGTGCGCTCTCTGATCCATTTCCGTGTTTTTGCACGGGGGGAGAGATTTGAAGCGTTCCATTGAAAAATAAACACATTTCCACAGAAAATAAAATTAAACCACAGGGTCAAAGGTCCAGAGGCTCAGATAAAGGACTTCCGAGCCTAGAAACACTCGGACGTGCCTCCAGGCAAATAAAAAAACGCGTTTCGCATTGCCTAGCGCATTCGCAGTCCAAACTCTCTGGGCGTGATTTACAGAGACGCTGAGTACAGACAGACGGGGGTGGAACTGCATTTGCATTTCTTTTTTCGATCTGACGTCAATAAGGTGCCTTGTTCAAAATCGCCCGTTTGAGCTCCGATTTTTTGTAAAGCAGAAAAGGATCGCAAATGCTCAGTTTAGACATTTCACAACTTTTAACCATGGGGGGGAGGGGCCTAAACAGGGTAGGGGAGCTCACATTAACGTTCAAAAACCTCAGAAAGTGAAAATTTCATGCCATGGGACCTTTAAACTTTATAAAACATCCTATACCTCATCCTACCTGCCTGTGCCTCACTTAACGCGTTGCTCCTCGCTTTTTCACCTGCGCCTTTTAGCGCGCATAAGCTCCTCCTGAATGCGCTCTGATTAGACGTGCCAAGCAAAAAGTGCCAAGCAAAAACAAATCAAATATATACTACTAGTACCTGTTACTCTTATGTACAGTTTTACTTTATTGCTAACATATAGCATCTAGAAATCCACTTTCCGTTTTTTTCATGATTGGCCACTTTCATCCCGGAATGTGCTCATTTGCTTGCTGTGTACATTTCTGACATATTGATCTGAATTTGGCGTTGCCTATTTATTACCACAGAGTTCCCGACCTCACACTGAGAGACTGACCCTCAACCTTTGACCTGTGGACTAAAACCAGCTCTGACCACCAGGAGGACTGACCACAGGGCAAATGTCCACCAACACTAACAGCAAGCTACACTGGGTTTCACATGACATCATATTACCGCTTTACTGTTTAAATTAGGCCCGTTGACAGAAATTTTGGGGGCCCAGGACATGAAGTCTTACATGGGCCCCCCTTCTGACATAGCTTGATAGGAATTCCTAAAATTCCTATAAATCCTATGCACTTTTTTCTTTGTGAAAGGGTATTGTTTGTTATGATGGGAGCTACCTCCAAAATGGCAAATGTTTGAACATCATTTTTTGTTTTAGAAAAAATCCTCTGCACTTTTTTTGTTATTGGTTTGGTTAATTTGTTTTTGTTATTCAATAAATTCACTTATGAATTGAGTTGCTCAGAGTTCTGTATCAATTGAAGACACTACCCAGATACACAGCCACTGATATTTAAGTTATCCTCTTTTTTTTGGGTACATTTTCACTGAAGTATGTTGAATATATTGCAATGCATCGCAATAATTCAAGTATCGTGATGCATCGTGATAGTATCGCATCGTGGCATATGAATCGTGATTCAAATTGAACTTCTTTGCCAACTTCTTCAAATTGAACTTCTTTGCCAATACCCACCCCTAACAAATAACAGTCCCCATAATGATAAAACACCTGCAATTCAACATAATAAAGAAAATACTTAAAGCCCCAGTGTGTAGGATTCGTGGCGCATAGGTGGATGGTGCTATTGCACTTTCTGTTTTAGCTACGGCAGACCTCGAGGGTCACCCGGGCGCTACTGTATAAATAAAACACGGTCCCGTTTTTTTTTTTTTTCTTTTTGCATGAAAGCACACATTCCCGATCATGTACCATGACACTCTACACATCAAATGAAACCTTACAGTCTCCTCTTTTTGACTATGCAATTCATTTCCCTGCACAACAAACACTCCCCGAGCACATGGGGCTTTTATACAGAAAAGCACAAAACGAGGTTGTGATATTTTGGTATTGTACCAAGGAATGAACTCTTAATAATAACGGAGACTGATTTCATTTGACTGTTACCGTTTTTACTCTGGTATACAACTTGCAGATTTATACTTCTGTTGCACTAGACTGTGTTACAACTAACATGCATGCCACCTAGTGGTAAGGAGGTAAACTACAACTACAATACATCACAGAGGTTAGCTTACCTTAGAATGCTTTGCACAGGTCAAACTCTGTATTTCACCATAAACTTGCTCTCAATTTGTCCGTAAGGATCCAGCGAATAAAATCTAGTAAAACAATTTAGTCCAAAACACGTGTTAGATCCATTACGACGTCTGATCCGGCAGCATGCTTGTGTTGTTTACCCAAAACCACGAGCCTTGCCGAAGGTGGAGCCCAAATGTCCTTCTGCGGCTCTTGTATTCAAAATGGCTGCCTCTGCATGGGGAAGATCCCCCTTTTATGTGACTATATCTAAGTCCAAAAGAATACTTTGATTTCATGATGGAAGTGAAAAGGCTTGGAAAACACTGTATTTTGAATGGGTATCTTCAATTTCAGTAATTAACGGGTAAAAATCTTACACACTGTCCCTTTAAATAACCCCCATATGGTATGACTTAATTAACTAAGAGACTTAATAAAATAAAATAAACCCACAAATTAACATTAATCGTTCAGTCCGGGTCATGTGGCCCCCTTTAGCGCACCACTAGCGCTATTTATCGTATGACCAGGAAGTGCCCCGGAACCAGAGAGCAGCGCAGAGACAGTGGAAGGTCGGGAGAGCATGTGGATCTGCAGCTACAGGCGCTCCGTAACTGAGGCTACGTTTATACGGCGACGATCAAAACAGAAGACGCAAAAGTGGCGTCTCTTCTTCAATTTTTTATCCGCGTTTATACGAAGACGCAAAAGTGGACGCAAAAGCCAGCGAAGGGAGGCGCTGGACTGAAAAAAACCCCAAAAAACCCCATCACAACAGCGTCAAGTTACATTTTTAACCACGACTGTACCGGAAAAGAGAAAGGTAAAACTTCAAAATAAAATGTTCTAGTTGCGTTTTAAATGAGTTGTTAAGTTTCGCTCCAAACATTTCAGTGACTTGTATTTTTGTTGACATGTTTTTGAATATTGTACTGAAAATAGTGACATTACAGGAGGATTACAGTGAATTAGAAAATATAAAATCACATGGGGTTTTACATTTGAAGTGGAGATGTTATAATGTTGGCTGGAATCTTCCACAGTATGGCATTAAACATATCTATTCTTAGTTACATGTATTTATTTGTATTGCTGTTTTCTTCTCTGTAGCATCTGAAAGAGCTGGGCGAGATGCCTGAGAGTTTTACTCCTATCGATCTTCTTAATTTGAGTTCAATTTGATCTTGCCTATAATCATTTCCTGAACCTAAACCTAAACAGAAAACACTGTTCCACCTTGTGATGTCATCTGGTAATACAGGAAGTCCTCCACACACCTTCACTAGAATCATTTGGATTATTTCAGCCCTGGAATTGCCGATCTCTCCTAAAGAAAATATAAAAGGAGCTGTTCATTTTGAAAACTACCGCTTCATGACATCACGAGGTGAAACAGCGCATGTTGAGCTGCGGAGATGCAGACAGAGCTCGTGTGAATGAAACGAAACACGACTCCAGTCTGTTTTTGAGGAGGAAACGACATTATACCCCAGCTTAAACCTCATAAGTCCCATTTTGCATCATGTAGGACCTTTAAACCTTGATTAATTGCACAGCTCTGTTTGAAATCAAGACGTTCTTCTGAAAACTGGTGAAATCTGGCAACTTGAGTTTATTTCTGTAGCCTCTTACTGCGGATTTACACCCTGTACTCTCCCTGCTCTGTGTGTGTGTGTGTGTGTGTGTGTGTGTGTGTGGTCAGGTTTCAGCAGCAGGCAGTGGTCCAGAGCCACACAGCTGTCTTTCTTTCTCTGCTTACTGTTCATTGCACAGTCCCACACCTCAATGCACACCTCTATTCTCTCTCTCTCTCTCTCTCTTTCTACCCTCCTGGCTGTTCCTCTTCCTTCACTCCTCTCTCTCTCTCTCTCTCTCTCTCTCTCTCTCTCTTTTTCTACCCTCCTGGCTGTTCCTCTTCCTTTACTCCTCTCTCTCTCTCTCTCTCTCTCTCTCTTTCGCTCTCTCTTTTTCTACCCTCCTGGCTGTTCCTCTTCCTTTACTCCTCTCTCCCTCTCCCCCCTCTCTCTCTCTCTCTCTCTCTCTCTCTTTTTCTACCCTCCTGGCTGTTTCTCTTCCTTTACTCCTCTCTCTCTCTCTCTTTTTCTACCCTCCTGGCTGTTCCTCTTCCTTTACTCCTCTCTCTCTCTCTCTCTCTCTCTCTCTCTCTCTCTCTTTTTCTACCCTCCTGGCTGTTCCTCTTCCTTCACTCCTCTCTCTCTCTCTCTCTCTCTCTCTCTCTCTCTCTTTCTACCCTCCTGGCTGTTCCTCTTCCTTCACTCTCTCTCTCTCTCTCTCTCTCTCTCTCTTTCTACCCTCCTGGCTGTTCCTCTTCCTTTACTCCTCTCTCCCCCCCCTCTCTCTCTCTCTCTCTCTCTCTCTCTTTTTCTACCCTCCTGGCTGTTCCTCTTCCTTCACTCTCTCTCTCTCTCTCTCTCTCTCTCTTTTTCTACCCTCCTGGCTGTTCCTCTTCCTTCACTCCTCTCTCTCTCTCTCTCTCTCTCTCTCTCTCTCTTGTATTCTACTCCTCTTTCTGTCTCTTTCTTTTTCTTTCTTCCTGGCTGTTCCTCTTCCTTTACTCCTCTCTGTCTCTTTTGTATACCCCTCCTATCTTTGTCTCTCTCATATCTTCCTCCTCTCTCTCTCTCTCTGTCTCTCTGTCTCTTTTGTATACCCCTCCTATCTTTGTCTCTCTCCTATCTTCCTCCTCTCTCTCTCTCTCTCTGTCTCTCTCTCTCTCTCTTTTATATACCCCTCCTATCTTTGTCTCTCATATCTTCCTCCTCTCTGTCTCTCTGTCTCTCTGTCTCTCTCTCTTTCTCTCTTTTATATACCCCTCCTATTTTTGTCTCTCTCATATCTTCCTCCTCTCTCTCTCTCTCTGTCTCTCTCTCTCTTTTGTATACCCCTCCTCTCTTTGTCTCTCTCGTATCTTCCTCCTCTCTCTCTCTCTCTGTCTCTCTCTCTCTCTCTTTTATATACCCCTCCTATCTTTGTCTCTCTCGTATCTTCCTCCTCTCTCTCTCTCTCTGTCTCTCTCTCTCTCTCTTTTATATTCCCCTCCTATCTTTGTCTCTCATCTCTTCCTCCTCTCTGTCTCTCTGTCTCTCTGTCTCTCTCTCTTTCTCTCTTTTATATACCCCTCCTATTTTTGTCTCTCTCATATCTTCCTCCTCTCTCTCTCTCTCTGTCTCTCTGTCTCTTTTGTATACCCCTCCTATCTTTGTCTCGCTCCTATCTTCCTCCTGTCTCTCTCTCTCCGTCTCTCTCTCGCTCTCTTTTATATACCGCTCCTATCTTTGTCTCTCATATCTTCCTCCTCTCTGTCTCTCTCTCTCTCTCTCTCTCTCTCTTTCTCTCTTTTATATCCCCCTCCTATTTTTGTCTCTCTCATATCTTCCTCCTCTCTCTCTCTCTTTCTCTCTCTTTCTCTCCCTCTCTCTTTCTACCTTCCTGGCTGTTCCTCTTCCTTCACTCCTCTCTCTCTCTATCTATCTATCTTGTATTCTACTCCTCTTTCTGTCTCTTTCTTTTTCTCTCTTTCTGGCTGTTCCTCTTCCTTCACTCCTCTCTCTCTCTATCTATCTCTCTTGTATTCTACTCCTCTTTCTGTCTCTTTCTTTTTCTCTCTTTCTGGCTGTTCCTCTTCCTTTACTCCTCTCTCTCTCTTTTGTATACCCCTCCTAACTTTGTCTCTCTCGTATCTTCCTCCTCTCTGTCTCTGTCTCTCTCTCTCTCTCTTCCTTTTTACTCTCCACTCAGCTTACACCTCTGCTCCCTCTCTCTTTCTCGACTGTGTTTCTGAGCTGCCTCTCACTCGCACGTTCTCCTTCTTCCTTCACTCCTTTCTCTACCTTTCCCTCCCACTCTCTCTCTCTCTCTCTCTCTCTCTCTGTCTCTACCTCTCTCCCTTTTGGTTGGCTGTTTCTCACTCCCTCTTCTTTCACTCTTCTCCATCTCACACCTCTCTCGCTGACATTTCTCTATTTTCTCCTCCTGTCTCTTTCCTTTTCTTTTTTATCACACTCATCTGTACCCTCTCTCCTTTTCTCTTACACCTCTCATATTCCTCCTCTTCTAAGTCTATCAATCTCTCTTCTTCCAGCCCCTGCCTCAGTCTACCTCTCCCTCGACCTGCTCAATTTGTCGATTAAACCGTCGAATTTACAGCTCAGGACGATGTGTTTTTATGAAAATCGATTGTTTAATTATTTTAAATGTGAGCGGAACCGATGCGCGGTGCCACGTTCTACACGGGTAAGTTAGCGGGGCGCACCCAAACAAGCTAGCATGCGAGTGAGGAGTCGGAGCTTGTACCAAACAAAGGTGTTTACATCTGTTGTATGGAACTGGTTCAGTTTTCTTGCGTCGGACTTAGAACAAACGAGTGCTCGCTGTAAAGTCTGTTCAGAAGCTGTCGCACAAATGTATCCTAGCGCCTAAAGCAGAGGCAGCGGAGTGGGAGAAGTGCAGGTCCCCACAGCGCGAGCACATATCGTAAAAGACATGGTGCCCATATATACTGTGGAAAAGCCCGGATTCATTAAAGGTCCCATGGCATGAAATTTTTTGAACGTTAATGTGAGCTCCCCTACCCTGTTTAGGGCCCCCCCCCATGGCTAAAAGTTGCGAAATGTCTAAACTGAGCATTTGTGATCCTTTTCCACGTTTGAAAAAAAGACAGCCCAAATGGGCGATTTTGAACAAGGGAACTTTCTGATGTCACACTCAAGGAAAAATGCAAATGCAGTTCCACCGCCCGTCTGGATGTCTACCCACCGTTTATGGAACTCATGGCCATAGAGTTTGGACCGCAAACGAGCTACGCAATGCGAAATGCGTTTTTTTATTTGCCTGGAGGCACGTGAGAGTGTTTCCAGGCTCGGATGTCCTTTATCCGAGCCTCCGAACCTCTGAAACAGCAGTGGTTTAATTTTATTTTCTGTGGAAATGTGTTTATTTTTCAATGGAAAGCGTCTCATATCTTCCTCCGCTCTTAAAACGCGGAAGTGGAGCCAGCGCACATCGCACCTCTAAAGAGGAAAGAGCGGAGAGTTTGGTCACGCCCACCCACTGCACTGGCCTGTCTCTGTCCTCCTCATTTGCATTTAAGCAACAACACCCAGAATAAAGTGTTTCAGAGACATATTTATGACTCTGACTGTGTTCATGGGTCTTTCTCATGCACTGAGTGTTGATTTTGAAGAAGGATTCATTTACAGTATTAGGGAACCATTAAGGAGCCATATAAAAGCATCAAGAAGTACCATGTCATGGGACCTTTAAAATGGTGAAAGTTTTGGACCTGAAGTATGTGCGACCAAGACGGAAATATTTTTCTTGTGTTGCCACAGCCGTACACAGACTGCACAGGCTACACACATGAACACAGACAGTGGCTTTTCTGCATCACTCGAGGAAAAACTAAAACACAACACTCCCCACTCCAGTCCATCTTTCCCACAATCAGGGAATAATTTAGCTCCATAAAATGCTTCTTTATAAAAGAAAGATATTTATATAACTGTGATATATTTTTTAAAACAATAACAGCTTAATTGATGCAGGTGTAATGTATTTGTTTTATAAAAGAACGTTGCATTATTTTGAGCCATTTGTCTGTCATCTGTTATTTGTTTTTGAGTAGGGCAGAGAAAAATCCATTAAAATCGGAAATCTGATTTTTTTTCCCCCTAAATCACAGATTTTATTTTTAGGCCATATCGCCCAGCTCTACCTCTCCCTCTTGCCTCTATCTCTCCTCTTGCTTTCTATTGGTCTCTCTCTCTCTCTCTCTTTCTCCCTCACCCCCACTTTTCTCTCTGTCTTATCCTGTATTATATTCTCATCCTCTTTCTCTCTCAAACATTTTTCTTCTATCTGCTCTTCCTCTCGCTCTCTCTCTTGTTTACCTCTCTCCCCTCACTTTCTCCTATTGTATCCCACCTCTCTCCTCCTTGCTCATATCTCTCTTTTTCTCACCCTCCCTCCAATCTCTCCTCTTGCTTCGTATCAGTCTCTCTCTCTCTCCAGCCTCTGTGGAGTCTCACGTTTAAACACTAAACTTTTTACATTGGTTTTATATTCATTGTTGATTGGATGAATTATGTTTTAAAGTAGACAGAGGCAGTGCTTTGCAGCGATAACGAGCCGTATCTGCGGCGCTCGCATTAATTAAGCTACTCACCATTTCACTTTGGTTCCCTGCTCCACGCACCTTTTCCTTCAGAAGTTATTCTTGTAAAGTTGCTGTCTCATACCGTAAAGTGTTTTATATTTATCCTCCACGGCTGTAAACTTTCCGTAGTCCATCATGAGTCATTCCCTGAGCTTCTGATGCGGCGCACGATGTTTTTGTGTCTGTAGTGGTTTGAGTGAACGTATTTTGAAAGAGCATCAGGTGTTTATTTTGACACATCGTGCCCATTTCCTGTGTCTCCCCTGCTAAAAAGCCTGAAGATGCTCCGTTGATGCTGCAGAATTAGAACTCTCACCTATTGTGAGGGCACATAGCGTAATGACGGCCGTTGGACGCACGTATGACACTGCTGGTGTAAATTGTCCGACCGGTTCAAATGGAAAGCCTGTGTGTGTGCTGCTGCCCTCCCGCAGTGTTACGCTTTGGTGTAAATTAGGTGGTCTCTTCCCCTATATCTCTTCTCTCCTCTGTCTGTCTGTGTTTTTGGTCTCTTTCTCTGTCTTTTATGTCTTGTGTTATCTATCTATCTATCTATCTATCTATCTATCTGTTTCTACTCCCACTATTACTACTAGTGGGTTGTACTGCTGTAATTGTATACTCTTATTACCATGTGCAGCTTATGTTTCTATTTTCCACCTAACAAGAAAACAAAACACTTGTACTCATGCCAAGGCCCCATACCGTTCAGATATGATGTAAAAGTATTATGTTCCTCTCCAAAATATAATCCGACTACCCCGAGCGACACAGTAATGCATATGTCTTTTTATTTGTTTGTTGCCACGGTGCCAGGAACGAGTGGCTCCTCTGTCACTCCCGGTGGCACTTCTTTATTTCTTTATTTTTCCTCTGGCAGAACTCTGTCCGTACAGTTGCCCTGAGTCATGTTTTAAGAAAGACAAGTGAAGGAGCTCGAGCTATACCTTCACTCTCTTTCAGGTAGTACTGAGCAAAATGTGTTTAAGGGCTCGTATTACGCCATTTTCTCGTGCTAATGTGTTAACTAGTACTTTAAAATAACTTTTACAATATGGTACCACTTTATAAAATCTACACTTAACTACTAATACTCATTTGAGCAGGTATCGATACTAAAAAAAGTCCCATTGACAGGACAGAAATGAACCTTTCCTGAGTGTCTTTACAATGATCTTGAGCTGTATCAGAACAAATATAAGAGCACATGGACTTGTATACATCCATGGAGCACTATGGAACCTACAGGACCACTGAGGGAGTACACAGATAAGGACACATGGGAATAGAAAAGCAAGTACTATGATTTAAAGGTCCTATATTCAGACCCCCCAGGATTTCACAGGCATTTTTTGTGATTGTTGCGGGCTAAAATGCCTGAATTTGCGTGAGCTTTTCCAAAAAGTTGCGATGAGCCCCCTTCAAACCACGATCCGAACTGGGGACACGGCCGCAGTTTCGTTTCGTCACACGGAAGTAAGGCAGAAGGAAGTTGGTCGACGTGAGTTCAATACGTCACCGATGACTGGTCAAAATTGGTCAAAATTGCGGGAAAGTTGCGGTGATTGGTCAAAATTGCAACACCGCCCTGAATTCACGGGGATTGGCTGAAGTTGCGTTGAAGTTGCAAATCGCAACATCGCGAATTCCTGGAGGGTCTGATTATTACACAAAATCAACTCTTGTGAGCTTTAAGTCATGTTATAATGTTGAGTTTTGTTTCATTCACACATGTTTGAGTAACCCTTTATTTTTATTCTGTTTACATCTCCAAAGCTCAGAATGCTCCTGTTCCACCTTGTGATGTCATGAAGCAGTAGTTTTCAAGTTAACAGCTTCTTTTAGCTTTTTGTTCAGTTGTGGCAGTTCCAGAGCCGAGATCATCCGTACGATTCTAGTGTATGTAAGTGTATGTAGTTTAAAAACGCACTGGAGTGTGCTGGAGCTGTGGCGCTGCAGTGGTTGTGTGGAGGGGAGTGTGGTGGTGTGGTGTGGTGGTGTGGTGTGGTGGTGTGGTGTGTGACTCGCGGTTGCGTCAGTACCAAACCAAAGAAGCGTCTCTCTCCTGTCAGACCCTAGGCACTGCTGTGTCTGATCTGTGCACTGCAGCAACCGGAGCAGCACACAAGCGTATACACGCACATGCATGTTTTTGGAATATTTATATATTTCTTCGACAGAGTTTGGAAGAAATGGGTAAAGTAGACTTATTGGTACTAGAGAAGCTAAGTATTAGAGTTAGACAAACTTAATTGATCTACAAGGGAAATGATTTGGACACAGTAGCTCACACATCAAGGTATATTACAAGAACAAAGAGTTTAAAAAAATGAAAATGGTAATATAACTTCTAAATAGGTAGCAATAAAAAATGGCGTAGCGAGGCTGGCATAAATATATGTACACACATATATATATATATCTTTATTTATTTATTTATGGTGGTGTTATAGTGGCAACAGAACAAAGCCGGACATTGCAATACCAATGGTAATATCAAACTGGAGGAGTGGTTAGAGCAGAAGGAAAAACATCAGACATCTCACTCCAGAAAAGTGCAGTACAGGAACAGCAAAGATACTGCGCAGAACTCTCAAGCTCCCAGGCCTCTGGTAGAGGACCCGGGCTGGATGAGAGAGAGAGACCAACCACCGTGGAAGGTGAGGAACACATTTTTTAAATATATAATATTGTTATGGATAACAGATAGATCGATAACAAATATCACCTGACATCAGAGCCTGACTGTGGGCCTGTTTACACATACCCAGGTATCTGTAAAAACTGAGACTTTTCCCTTCGTTTGTGCCTTTCGTTTACACACAAACGATTCTTTCTAAAAACTCCAGCAAAAGTAGAGATTTTGGAAAACTCCGGTTTGCGTGTAAAGTGAGATAAACGGAGTTTTAGACAGCTGACGCACCAAAAGTGCAATTCTGATTGGCTTGCAGAGCGTTCTCCTCCGTTTTCAGAGGCGTTTGTGTATAAAGGATGAGTACAAACGAAGGGAAATGTCTCCGTTTTTAAAAATACCAAATACCAGTGTACGTGTAAACGGGGCCTCATTTTGGAAAACGGAGAAAGACAAATATTCGTTTCTCAACATACCCGGCTATGTGTAAATGTAGCCTGTAAATGGCATTTATTTCCTTTAAAGGTCCCATGGCATGAAATTTTCACTTTCTGAGGTTTTTGAACGTTAATGTGAGCTCCCCTACCCTTTTTAGCCCCCCCCCCCCCCCCCCCCATGGTTAAAAGTTGTGAAATGTCTAAACTGAGCATTTGCGATCCTTTTCTGCGTTAGAAAAAATCGGAGCTCAAACGGGCGATTTTGAACAAGGAAACTTATTGACATCAGATCAAAAAAAGAAATGCAAATGCAGTTCCACCCCCGTCTGTCTGTACTCAGCGTCTCTGTAAATCACCCCCAGAGTGTTTGGACTGCGAATGCGCTAGGCAATGCGAAATGCGTTTTTTTATTTGCCTGGAGGCACGTCCGAGTGTTTCTAGGCTCGAAAGTCCTTTATCTGAGCCTCTGGACCTTTGAACAGCAGTGGTTTAATTTTATTTTATGTGGAAATGTGTTTATTTTTCAGTGGAACGCTTCAAATCTCTCCTCCCGTGCAAAAACACGGAAATGGATCAGCGGAGAGCGGAGAGTTTGGCCACGCCCCCACCCTCTACTATAGGCCATCTCTTTTCTCCTCATTTGCATTCAAGCAACAACGCCCATTATGGAGTGTTCAGAGAGAGAAAAATTACTCTTTCTCATCTTATCTCTGTTTCTCATGCACTGAGTGTTGATTTTGAAGAAGGATTCATTTACAGTATTAGGGAACCATTAAGGAGCCATATAAAAGCATCAAGAAGTACCATGTCATGGGATCTTTAAAGGGATATGCCACCCCCAGGTCAAATTTGGGCATCTGCCCACAGTCCAGAGACTAAAATAAGTGGTGGAAAACGTTTTCCTGCTCACCCAGCCATTGTGGTGCGTGATTCGACTGCGAATCACGCACCACGTTGTGCAACAGGGGAACTCCCTTCCCGGTGCGTAACTGGGATTCCCCTGGCAGCGTGGTGCGTGATACGGCTGTATTCTTCCGCACTGGAAAATAGTTCCCACCCAAAATGACCAAGTCAAGCTCCCCGTGTTGATTTGCACATTTATTTGCACTCGATATGAATGCGCACTACACAGAAAGTAATTGGGAAACGCATCGAGCAAATTAATTCCTTTTGGCCGAAATCTTTCTCTGGCGACGTTAGACTCCAGTCTAAGGCGGAGGAGCTGCAGATACCGCGGCGGTCAGTGGCGACAGACTCGGACAATGGCTGGGTGAGCAGGAAAACGCTTTCCACCACTTATTTTAGTCTCTGGACTGTGGGGAGATGCCCAACTTTGACCTGGGGGTGGCATATCCCTTTAAAGGTGCATGATGTAAACATTCCTGGTGAAGGGTCTGCCATCTGATTGTCTCCATGGAAATGCTATGGGTTTGCCTGGTATATATATTTCATTGCAGATCTTGGAGAAAGCTGCTTGTCTCCGCTTAATGTTTGGGCTGATCAAGTTGAAATCAGTAGTGTTTTTGTTATTTTATACTTTATGTGGTACGCTACATTGAGCTTCATTACAAGGACAGATATTTGACCCTTTTGTGTGGAGTTTGCATGCCATGTACTAGTACCCTATTGTGAATGAAAGAATGAGCCGCTTTATGGAACGGCACAAAACCTGGGAATCGTAGGATCTCACTTCATGCTCTAAGCAGCTGGAAAATGCTTCTGTCAGTCTTTTTTTTCTCATTTTCAACCATATTTGCATAGATAGTCGTAGTAATATGTGCTAACGCCATTCTCACAGCATGATCTCACAAGACAGGGAGGCTAACCACTCTGCCATGCTTCACCTCCATCCTGTCTACAAAGTACTGCGATGTATACTAATATATGATTCATTATCAATGCATAAAGGGTGTATTACTAAAAGTGGGTTATGGAACTTTTCTGGTGTGGTGTCTACTACCTGCTTGTCTATATGGAATTTTTTTTTTTTTTTTTCCTGAAATGTTCCACATGTACGTTTACGAGTGTTTATATCGCTTAAAACTTTCCGAAAACATGCATTCTTATTGTAAACAGGGTCACCTCTCTGCAGATCTGACCTGTAGCCTGTATCCATGGAGATAAATAAGTGAAATATCAGACTGTGTATTAAATAAGTATTTCGTACAGATTTTGAGATCTAATAAAACTTGAAATGTAGTGATTTTGACAATTGTCCTGAATTTTGTTTGGAATTTTGGCTTATTTTTATATTTTTTGCTCAAACTATGAATGTGTTAAATAACTTCCCCAGACTTTTCAGCAGCCATCAAACTATAATAAAAAAAATACTTTTACACTTCAGTCCTGTTCAAAAATGTAGAAGAAGTACAGATACCTGCTCTCAAACGTAGTAAAGTAAAAGTAAAAAGTATCTACTTAAAATTGTACTCAAGCAAAGTACAGATACCTGCATAATTTACCCAAGTACAGTGGTATTAGCAGTAGGGATGGAACAAAATCATCAAATGTTTAAAAAATTCTGGGTATAATATTCAGACCCCCCAGGATTTCGTGGGCATTTTTTGTGATTGTTTTGGGCTAAAATGCCTGAATTTGCGTGAGCTTTTCCAAAAAGTTGTGATGAAAGTTGCGGTGCTTTTAAGGTTTTTATTGCAATTTTGTTGTGGGAGGAAGTGAAAGTTGCGATAAATAGTTGTGATTTTCCCTTTTTGTAATTTAAAATTGAGTAATATTTTGAATAGTGAGTTATTACTGACAAAGAATAATACAAAGACACAGAGATCACAGATATGGTCCTAAAACAACTTTACCAACATCGAAAATAAATGACTACTAGGAGGGGAACTGTTTCGGTCTTTTGCTGTTATTTTTGTGGGCAAATGGCGCCGCAGACATGTTTCTTTGCCATTAGAAGCCGTGTCCCAATTCCCAGAGTGCACAGTTCGGAGCGTGGTTTGAAGGGCATGTGCGTCATTTCTTTTTTGTCCCATGCGCAGTTAACATGCGTTCGCAGACCGCAGTCATTTCCATGGAAATCAGGGCGTGGACCAAGCGCGTGAAAAAGCACATTTCGCACACTCATATATCCCAGCATGCACCGCGCGCTACTTCTTCTACGGGAGAAAATGGAGTCGGCGGCTGCTTCCCGTAGTTGCGAGACCTGTCGCATTTCGCAGACGGCCATGCGGTCCGCAGAGTGCACTCAGGGCTGAGCAAGTGTGCACCGCCTTGACTGCAGTCTGAGCCCCTTCAAACCACGCTCCGAACTGGGGACACGGCCGCAGTTTCGTTTCGTCACACGAAAGTAAGGCAGAAGGAAGTTGGTCGACGTGAATTCAATACGTCGCCGATGATTGGTCAAAATTAGTAAAAATTGCGTGAAAGTTGCGGTGATTAGTCAAAATTGCAACACCACCCTGAATTCGCGGGGATTGGCAGAAGTTGCGTTGAAGTTGCAAATCGCAACATCCCAAATTCCTGGAGGGTCTGAATATTTTCACGATGTGCATCTCACGGTACGATATTTATAGCATTATTTTGTAGAGGGGCAAAAGGAGAAATTCAATTTGTCAACCAGACAAAAGTTTATTTGGTCAACCAAATAAACTTTTGGTCGACCAAATAAACGTTTGTCCAGTTGACAAATTTAATTTCTCCTTTTACCATGGATTCAACCTGGATGACTGAGGGATTCTACACATTTTGTAGAGGCTAACAAAATTGTGAATATGCAACTTTTTCCTTTTAAAAATGCCTTCACAAGCCTTTGGTTCTGTCATGAACCAAAGAGTTTAGAGTTAAAAGTGTAAATTGGACTGAAACAGAGCACAGGATCATGGTCTATGTAGTTCCCTGTGTTTCTTTTAGCTATTGCTGCACCAAAACAATGAATTTCAGCAAAGAAACTCATAATTCCATATGTTGTAATGGCCCACGATATTATTATACTATTATACTATGAGCAAAACATGACTGTGTTTCTTCTGGTACTATGAAACAACAAATGTAGAATAAGCAGCTTCTAATGTTACCACAAACGTCTACTTAAGCTCTTTTATAAGACAGATAACAGATAACCATTTCCATTGATAAATGACAATAGCTTTCTAACCGATAATGAGGTCTGTACTCTCTCACCTCTATTCATCTCTGTTACGTGATCCAGTGGCCATTATATTTAGATGGAGGTTTCAAAGAGGCTCATAGCCGTGTCAGGGCGAGTGTGCCATCTTTTATATCCAAATGAAAGAGAATTTGATTCAGAGAAAAAAAGAGTGGCGTAGGAGCTCGTTGGTGAATGTGTGCCCTTTTTAATGCGATGATAAGTGCCGCTAGAACGAACGTGGTTTGAAGCAAGTATCTCTTCAGAGCTGAGTGAGAATTGTGGCTCATTTTCTGCTTTTTAACGTTCAAATGTACTCAGAGAGATCAGATCCAGACACTGCGGGGAGGCATGCTAGCTCACTGTGTGGTATTCAGTTAAAGGGGCCATGTTACGCTGTTTTCTCGTCTGTTATAATGTTTCCTCGTCGCAAACCTACCTAGAGTTGTGTTTAAAGCACAAATCCTTCATGTTTAGGTTGAGTTCTTCTCTCAAAGTGAAAACTGGTACATCTTGTGGTAATACAGGAAGTGCTCCACTGTGTTCTTAAACTAAACACCTTCAGCCCTGGAATTTCCAATCTGTACTGAACTAAAGGTCAAATGTAACTCAGGGGTGTCAAACTGATTTTGGTCCGGGGGCCGTATCCAACCTACTTTGATCCCAAAGGGGCCGGATCAGAAAAGTCATGGCAAATATACCCCAAAAATAGCAATAAGTCCAAATATTTGTGCAGAGAAACAAAAATCTATTACAGAAGTCTTTCTTTGACAAAATATTATAATATTATGAACAACCTGAAACTTTAAGGAAAATGCAATTTCAACATAAACGTACAGGTTTCCCATTCACCTCTGTGAACAAATAGGAATTAGTCAGTTTTTCTTGGAAAATCCTGCACTCGGCGTCCACTTTTCTCATTTTTGACATTTTGCTGATGACGGTGTCACGGTCAACAGTCAAAACGATGGTCCTTTAAGAGCGTTTGGAAAAAGGCGAGTCTTCATTTGTGCTGCTCTGGAGACGCTGCTATGCTAAACTGCACAGAAAAGCGGCGCAGAAAATAAAAATATAATAAAAATATTTTAATAGAAAATCGGCCGAGGGCCAAATTAAAGGTCTTGAAGGGTTGGATCTGGCCCCCGGGCCACATGTTTGACGCCCCTGATGTAACTGTTTTGTTTTTTAGTACATTATTATCCCCATTGGAAGTTTGTCCTCTGCATTTCAGCCATCCTTTCAGGAGCAGCACATGGGGCACCCAGGGACCTGCTGATCCATGATCTTGGTCGGGACCTTAGCTGGAGAATTTTTCCCTATGTTGAATATTTTTGGGTTGATGGGGGAAACCGGAGGAAACCCACCCAGCCACCGTGCCAATCAAACTTGAATTAACTTGAAAATTACAGCTTCATGATATCACAAGGTGGAACAGAGCCTTATGTAATTTGAAGATATAGAAAGACTAATAATAAAAGATTACTGTTCTCTAAATCTCAGTCACATTTAATAACTTTTACCATATTTGACCCATGCTGTCTTCTTTCATATGAGTAACATCCAAAAACCCCATGCCCCTCCATATTTTCTGATTAAACTTCTGATGTACGGCCCTGTTTGACATTTCCAAACCGCTTGTACGTTTGCTACCGATCCATCTCTCCTGTCAAACCCCACATTTGTCCGCTCTCAGCCCAGTGCTTCTGACATATGTGGAAGACTCTCTGTTAAAGTCTGCTGTCTGCGGCTTGGACCGTGCTTTGGATCACAGCGGGAGAGGCCACTTGAATCAGAGCTCTATTCCCACTCCACTCTCTCAGTCTGGGGCCAGGAGAGAGACAGATTTCCGCCGTTTTCCGGACTGTTCAGCTATTGTCTTGATTGTAAAGAGGTGAAAGATATGGGGATTGGTCTGAAAAGTGGGGCTCTGGAGCAATTGTGTTATTTTTAGCTGAGTGAGTGAAACATAGTGAAGTATTTTGTCTGTAAATCAATCCTAATATGGGACAATATGGGCTCCAAATTCATTCCTATAACTGCTCGCCTCTGTGAGCTTCATTTGACTGGGGCCGAATGCGTTGGGTCCCTTATCTCCAACCAAATGTAACCCCGAACTTCAAAAAGCTTAATTTAATCTCAAGACACTCTATAGATCTCAGTTCCACTTTATCTGTTCTGTCTCACTCTTTTCTCGTCGATATCACCCCATTCTCACCCCTCTCCCCTGCCCCCTCTCCTCCCACGGCCGTCCCCTTTGACCCCATGACTCAGAGCAGGTCCCGGGCTGCTTTTGGACTTTTTGGGGGTCTCTTGTCAGGACTGGAAGGGCGGGGGAAGTTGGTTGGAGTTGGGGTTGGGTTTTGTTCTCTTGTACACTGCAAAAAGTAATATCTAGTTAAAGGCGCATGGTGTAACTTTTGGCGTTAAACCTTTCGATCTTTGTGAAGACCAAACCAGGCCAAGTTACGGGTCAGATCTGTGGAGATTTTTGAGCTATAAAACTACCTGTGATTGAATAAATGTAAGATAATGTAAGATATAAGATGTCCTACTGCGAAACATTTCAGACAGAGCAGTGACATATCCATAGAAACAAGCAGGTGACGGACCCCCAACCAGAAAGTTAAACTTTAAGTTTAAATGACTCAAATTAAGAACTTTTAACTAGATTTCAGTAAATGTGACTTGACAAGAAAAAGTATTTACCAGTGAAATAAATTATTTCTTTCTCATTTCAAGCTAAATAAGATTCAATTTTTAAGCGCAAAGAGTTATTTTTCGTACCTTTTGTGTAAAAAGATTTGTGTAACATGTATTTTTCTTTTTAAAGATCCCATGACATGGTACTTCTTGATGCTTTTATATGGCGCCTTAGAGATTCCCTAATACTGTAAATGAATCCTTCTCCAAAATCAAGCCTCAGTGCATGAGAGAGCCTCTTGAAGGCAGCCCTATTCAGAAATATGGTTCTGAACACTTTATTCTGGGCGTGTCGCTTGAATGCAAACGGGGAGGACGGAGACAGGCCAGTGCAGGCGGGTGGGGGTGTGGCTAAATACGTCACTGTTTCCTGGTTTAGCGGTACGATTTGCGCTGTCCCTACTTCCGTGTTTTAAGCACGAAGGAAGATACGACAAGCGTCCCATGAAAAAAAAAACCCTTAGACAAATTTCCGCAGAAAATAAAATTAAACCATTGCTGTTTCAGAGGCTCGGATAAAGGACATCCAAAAAAAAAAAAAAAAAAAACGCACCTCGTAGCTTGTTTGCGGTTCAAATTCTGTGGGCGTGATTTCCAGAGACAGGGGGTGGACAACCAGACGGGGGGTGGAAACCTTTCCCCAAGTGTGACGTCAGAAAATTCCCTTGTCCAAAATCGCCTGTTTGGGCTCTTTTTTTCAAAGGTAGGGGAGCTCACATTAATGTTCAAAGGTCCCATGGCATGAAATTTTCACTTTCTGAGGTTTTTGAACGTTAATGTGAGCTCCCCTACCCTGTTTAGCCCCCCCATGGTTAAAAGTTGCGAAATGTCTAAACTGAGCATTTGCGATCCTTTTCTGCGTTAGAAAAAATCGGAGCTCAAACGGGCGATTTTGAACAAGGCACCTTATTGATGTCAGATCGAAAAAAGAAATGCAAATGCAGTTCCACCCCCGTCTGTCTGTACTCAGCGTCTCTGTAAATCACGCCCAGAGAGTTTGGACTGCGAATGCGCTAGGCAATGCGAAATGCGTTTTTTTATTTGCCTGGAGGCACGTCCGAGTGTTTCTAGGCTCGGAAGTCCTTTATCTGAGCCTCTGGACCTTTGAACAGCAGTGGTTTAATTTTATTTTCTGTGGAAATGTGTTTATTTTTTAAATGGAACGCTTCAAATCTCTCCCCCCGTGCAAAAACACGGAAATGGATCAGCTGAGAGCAGAGAGCGGAGAGTTTGGCCACGCCCCCACCCTCTACTATAGGCCAGCTCTTTTCTCCTCATTTGCATTCAAGCAACAACGCCCATAATGGCCTGTTCAGAGAGAGAAAAATTACTCTTTCTCATCTTATCTCTGTTTCTCATGAACTGAGTGTTGATTTTGAAGAAGGATTCATTTACAGTATTAGGGAACCATTAAGGAGCCATATAAAAGCATCAAGAAAAATCCTCTGAAAGTGAAAATTTCATGCCATGGGACCTTTAAAGGTTTAACTTTTTGATTGGGGGGCCTGCCACAAACTTTCCAAAGTTTCCATTGAGATATTATTGCTTTGCTTGAATGGTTTCACAATATGGCATTAAACTCATCCATGTTGCATTTATTCAATTACAGGTGCTTTTCCGCTCAAAAATACTATGAAATATACGTATTTCTACAGTTCGCCTGTCCACAGATCAGACCTGTAACTTGGCCTGGAGGTACTGTGGGCTTGTCTTCATGGACATAGATACATTTAATACCATAACGTGATATTCTAGACAAAGCAATAACGTCTCCGTGAAGACGAGCACGTGACGGACCCTCCAGAAAGCAACGAAGATAATTGGTAGATTTTTTTTCTTTTCTTAATTCAAGTCATTTTAACTGGATTGTAGTTTTTAACAGTGTAGCTCTACAGTTTGCTTCTGGAAATGCCATCTTCTCCCATCCCCCCATGTACACTCCCTCCCTATCTCCCCTTCGCGCTCCCCTTCATGTTCTTGTCCTGGGGGCTTTGTTTAGCGGCTGTTCATGGCAAATGCCAGCACTCCCTACCCCACCTCCTCCTTTTGCCTCCGTCCTTCCCCCTCCTCTCTCTCTCTATCACCAGTCCCCCTGTGGACCCCATAGTTCAGATGGGGGTTGGTGGTGGAGCTACTGGTGTTTGTGAAGTTGGTCGATGCATTGTCTCGTCTCTTTAGCAGAAGGTGATTTTTCAGGGCTCCTTCTTGGCGATGTGTGAGCAGGACTGTCAGACTTAAATGCTTTTGGCTGGGGGTTAATGAGAAACGTTTCCCTCGCTGCTCGTTTGTGCAGTAATAATCGGGTTTGGACCTCTGCTACAATAAACTAAAGCAATTCATGTTGACATAGGTCCACTTGAAAGATATGACTAATCCAAATGTCAAATAAATACCAATATACATGACTTGAGTATTCATGTATATTAGAGATTGACTCATGTTTTTGTTTTTCTTTGTTGCTGATACCAATTATTTAAAATACAGAGCAACTGATGACTGATAAGCGCTTTCTTTGCACATTTCACTGCTGCATCTTCCACTGCACATTTTTGATGCACACTGCACATTTTGGGAATCTGTAAATAGGACATTTCAATTCACTTTATATTGAAGACATGGCAGAATAATGACAATATTAAAGTCTATTAAAGTTTATTTTCGATTAAAGTTTGAGTGAAATTGGACAAAGTACTATGCACGGATTATCACTCGTCGAAATTTAATGGCGAGTTGCAAAAACAAACCTGAAATTTGTGGCGTTTTCACGGAAACACCGTTCAGTCTTTTAAAAAGCTTTTAATAACTTTTAATGTCCCACTTGTCGAGATGATACAGCACGATTCTGGTGAGTCTAGGTCAAAAACCCGAGGAGGAGTTCGTTAAAATACGAGGACAGGAAAATTTGCCTTCGGCGCCGGCTCACGTGCTCGGTCCAATATGGCTGACTTCCTGTTGGTCATGTAGCAACAGTGTAATATACTTTTTTGTTTCTATTCCCATGATGCATCTGTGTACCAAATTTGTTTTGGCTACGGCAACGTTTTTGCCGCGTGTCCCATTTGCGAGGACAGATGTTTGGCCTGTTACCATGGCAACACGGGTATAGCCATAAGTGGAATGTATTTTGATATTCCAGGTGGCGCTGTCAAGCCATTTTTAAAGATTTTTTAATACAGATTATTTGTAAATTCATTTTTTGGCGTTCTTGAATTTTCTGCAAAATTTCGTGAGTTTTCGTCGGTGGGAAGTGCCTGAAACCTGAAAAAAGAGGGGGGGAAAACCAGAACAATAACAATAGGCCCTACGCTTTAGCGCTCGGGCCTAATAAAGCCGACTTTGAACTTTGATATTTTTGGGCTGATATATAGGGCTGATTTGGATTATTTTCCACAAATGATGTCATTTAAAGATGCATTGTGTAGCTTTTTGCGGGAGGGTCTGTCATGTGTTTTTTTCAATGGATATGCCATTGCTCTGCCTGGAATGTTCCACAGTGTGACATTAAACAGCTCTACAATGAATTTCTTCAATTACAGGTGGTCTCATAGCTCAAAAATAACTAGAAAAACTGTGAGCGGGGTCGCCTCTCCACAGATCTGACCTGAAACTTGGTCTGGTTGGTCTCCATGAAGATAGAAAGGTTTAATGCTTAACTGTGAAACCTTCCAGACAAAGCCATACTATTTCCATGGAGAAAAGCACTGGACAGACCTTCCGCCAGAAAACCCACACAATGCTCCTTTAACTACGCACAGATCTAGTAGGTTGAATAGCGGAAATTAATTTCTTAGCTAAAATAATTAATAAATATATATATACATAAATCATACAAATTGTCAAAAATATTGCTAAATCCACATAAATACACCTTTTACCTTTTAAAAAATCTTATATTTTCACTTGCATTAACTCTCCCTCTTTTGGAACTTCACTGGACCAGTTGTACTGTACACTGACATAAAAACAGTGACTTAAAACACGAAACCCCCAATATATTTTCAAATCCCGTGACCTCACAAATTTCCAGTAGGACAGAACAAAGCTCTGTAACTGTCCGCTCTGATGATACGCTATAGTTTAGTTTTATATACACGCTGTGTCCTGTGGGAAACACTGTCTCTGGTTTGAGCTGTAGGTTCTGGAGAGTCCATTACCACAGTGGAGCAGTGATGGAGGGAGGTGGCTATTGTTTTAACAGGGATGGGACAAGTAGACAAAAACAGATGTAAAGATGCACCATGTCATTTTTCTGATTGTCTTTGTGTTGTGTTATTTCTTTGTCTACATGTTTCAATGAAGACTTCCGTTGTATACTTTAACTTAAAAAAATGTAGAAAAAAAAAATATATATAGAAAAAAGTAAAATATAGAAATTAGGGATGTCGACAATTCATCGACTTACGATTAATTGTCGATCAAGACGTTGGTCGAACAAAATGCATTAATTGTAATTAATCGCTAATCGCGGACACGCGCTCCCGCGTGGTCACGAAACAAGGCAACCGCGCACCGCGCTGCGCTCGACTCACAGCCGGCCGCAGGCGCCAACGGCACTGGTTTAGTTCTGGTCTAGACCTGGTTTAGTCCACGTTTAGTCCAGGTCTAGTCTCTTAGCCAATCAGGACGCAGAACACAATGTTACACTATAAAAAAAATGTTACACTATTTAAAAAAAAAATTGAAAAAAAAAAAAATCCGCGAACCGCGATAGAGCGAGGGATTACTGTATTTTGTTATTCAGCATCAATACATTTGTCTGCTTTTTACTAAGGAATAATTAATTGAGGAATATACAATATAATAATACTATGATATATTTATGACTCAGTGTTATGTATACTATAGCTTATATTTTTAAAGACCCTATTGAAACACTCAAATTCAGGTGAAAAACACCGCTTATCAGTTAATCGTTAATCAATCGATAAAGTCAATCAACTCTCAATTACTGAATTAATCGATAATTTGCATCCCTAATAGAAATACAACATAGTGGTCCAAGAAACAGTCTGGCCATACCACCTGATTTATCTGAAGTTAATTTGAATTAATGCACAAAGTTAGTTAGCAGAGATCAAGCCCGTCAACAGAAATTTGGGGGCCTGGGGCAAGAGGACCCACATGGGGTTCCCTCTAATATAAATGAATAGGAAAAGGGGCTAAAACCATGGGGATAAAACCATATACCGATTGTTTAGAATCCAGAGGAATCAAGGAGGTCTGGCAATATTTTTGGTCTGATTTATAGCTCATATTTTGGTAGTTTTCACCAAATAATTTAATTTTAATTCAGTACAAACTCACCCACAGCCTTGTTTCACTCCACATTGGTTGAGGGAGCAGTGTAATTGCATTTACGCAGTACTGTCTTTGGACTTTTACTTTGGAAGTGCGTATGACAGATTTGTATGATTCTCTAATTTTGACTTCATTTGGTGGGATTATAACTGCTATGAATATAAATGAGTTTTACACCAATCTAGAAGTAATTTGTGAAGAATAGTTGAAAAATATGTTGAAAATGACAGAAAGTAGAGAGTTCAAAACACACTGGTGGTGACATCACCATAGCGAGAATTCTCTCCTAAATTTTGGCACACATAAGAAAAGCATTTTTTCCCTGACACTTTTAAAGGGATATGCCACCCCCAGGTCAAATTTGGGCATCTCCCCACAGTCCAGAGACTAAAATAAGTGGTGGAAAGCGTTTTCCTGCTCACCCAGCCATTGTCCGAGTCTGTCGCCACTGACCGCCGCGGTATCTGGTGCTCCTCCGCCTTAGACTGGAGTCTAACGTCGCCAGAGAAAGATTTCGGCCAAAAGGAATTAATTTGCTCGATGCGTTTCCCAATTACTTTGTGTGTAGTGCGCATTCATATCGAGTGCAAATAAATGTGCAAATCAACACGGAGAGCTTGCCTTGGTCATTTTGGGTGGGAACTATTTTCCAGTGCGTAAGAATACAGCCGTATCACGCAGTACGCTGACAGGGGAATCCCAGTTACGCACCGGGAAGGGAGTTCCCCTGTTGCACAACGTGGTGCGTTATGGTGCAAATTAATTCCTTTTGGCCGAAATCTTTCTCTGGCTACGTTAGACTCCAGTCTAAGGCGGAGGAGCACCAGTTACCGCGGCGGTCAGTGGCGACAGACTCGGACAATGGCTGGGTGAGCAGGAAAACGCTTTCCACCACTTATTTTAGTCTCTGGACTGTGGGGAGATGCCCAAATTTGACCTGGGGGTGGCATATCCCTTTAAACAACATTTCAACTAAATTAAGGTGTTTTTTTAATTTGTATTTGTCAGATCACTTCTGTGTACATTAGAGGAGATTTTATAGGTAACGGTTCTGGAAGTTCCTAGTGTGATGTCACAATTAGATGCACTGATACTGATACGAGTACAATCATTTCAGTACTTGCAGATACCGAGTACCGATACCAATACTTTTTAACCCCCACCCACCATAAATAAATAAATAAATAAATAAATGGAAATGCAGGTTTTAGTTTTATTCTCATTATAAGTTATGCATAGTTACCACTTCGCAAACAATGAAAACGCTTCATCCGTCCACTGGTATCGAAAACTTTAGGCAACATCACGTCTGTAATGAAACGGGGGCTGGGTAGCTCGTGTCTGGGCTCGAGGACATCTTTATCAGTCGCTGGAATCCAATATCATCCACAACTGAAAAGGGCTGGTCGTCCATCGCAATATACTCGGTAAGTGCCTCGTTTAATTTTTTTGCCCGGGGGCCATCTCTGGACATTTTCTCCTTCTTCTTTAACACCTCCGTTAAAGATGGCTGGGGTTGGCGGCTGCTGGCCTTGATGAATTTGGCATATTCGCTAGTATGGCGTGTCTTTAAATGCTTGATCAAATTCCTTGTGTTAAATCAGGTGTTTTCTCTTCCACCTCTTGGCACTTTGGCACTGCACAATTTACATTGTGCCTTAATTCTGTCGTCTTCTATAATTTGAAAATACTGCCAAACTGCATGTTGGAGTTTGTTTGAGCCTTTTTCTCTGGACATTGGACAAGTACTTTTCTGACTCTTTGTCTCCCCCTATGCATTTAAGATTGGTAAAACAACAAATGGCATACTGAACGTTACAGTAGTGGTGCGCTATGTCGTCTAGTAGTTGTATCGGTGCATGGTATTGGCCAATGGTTGACGAGTTTAAACATTGAAAATGGCTAAACTGGGAAAACATGTGCAAATGTTTTTGGACAATCTTAAAGATCCCATGACATGGTACTTCTTGATGCTTTTATATGGCTCCTTAATGGTTCCCTAATACTGTAAATGAATCCTTCTTCAAAATCAACACTCAGTGCATGAGAAACAGAGATAAGATGAGAAAGAGTATTTTTGTTCTCTCCGAACTCTTCATAATGGGCGTTGTTGCTTGAATGCAAATGAGGAGAAAAGAGCTGGCCTATAGTAGAGGATGGGGGCGTGGCCAAACTCTCCGCTCTCGGCTCTCAGCTGATCCATTTCCGTGTTTTTGCAGGGGGGAGAGATTTGAAGCGTTCCATTGAAAAATAAACACATTTCCACAGAAAATAAAATTAAACCACTGCTGTTTCAGAGGTTCGGAGGCTCAGATAAAGGACTTCCGAGCCTGGAAACACTCTCACGTGTCTCCAGGCAAATAAAAAAACGCATCTCGCATTGCGTAGCTCGTTCGCGGTCCAAACTCTCTGGGCATGAGTTCCAGAGAGTTTGGGTAGAAACACAGACGGGCGGTGGAACTGCATTTGCATTTTTCCTGGAGTGTGATGTCAGAAATTTCCCTTGTTCAGAATCGCCCGTTTGGGCTGTCTTTTTTTCAAACGCAGAAAAGGATCACAAATGCTCAGTTTACACATTTCGCAACTTTTAACCATGGGGGGGGCTAAACAGGGTAGGGGAGCTCACATTAACGTTCAAAAACCTCACAAAGTGAAAATTTCATGCCATGGGACCTTTAACTCTTCAAATAGGCTTAGGTTTAAGGATTAAAAGTATGTCTAAAATCAAGAGAAACTAAATGTAGTGAAAAGTTACTATTTCCATCTGTGGTTTTTCATCCACAGAGATGCCCACAGTATTATCTGTCTTTGTCATCACACACACACACACACACTGGTAGCCGCATTAGGGAGAGAGTGGGCAGCATCTGGACGGATAATAAAGTGGATTAATAATACAGGTCACACAGAGACACCTGGAGAAAGTCGGGCAGAATCCCAGCGCCAGGAGGAGCATAGAATGTACCAAGAATGGACACTGAAAACTTTCAACACAATTTGTAATGCCAATGAAAGGAAAAGGTGACAGTTGATACTAGTGACAGTGACGGTGAAATCACTCGGGGGAAGTTCTACGTGTATGTGTATGGTGGAATGTTTTAAGATCATTTTAAGAACAAATTTTCAGGAGCCTGTGATCAATAGGAGCATTCATGGTCCTGTTTAGGAGTTTGATTTTCAACAAAAAGGTGAGAGTAACAGTAGTTACTTTGAATGACCCCATGCCATAGTTCTGCTTTATACAATTTTAAAAATACATTTGTTATCTGGTCCTGTGAGTCAGATTTGGATTTTCAGTCATTCTCTGATTCTTTTATTAATTATTCAACTACTTCATCAATAAAAGGTTCAAATTTAAACTGCATTTTTTACTGTTCCATTGCAAGTACACAACTGCAGAACAGAACCGGGTGTATTGATTTATAATGTGATCTTATTTACTGATGAGCCACATCACTGTGTAACTTTTTGGTTGAGGGTCCGTCACCTGATTGCGTATATGTCATTGCTCTGCCTGGAATGTCCCACAGTATGACATTAAACAGCTCTACTTTATATTTATGCAATTACAGTTGGTGTTATAGCTCAAAAGTACCTAGAAAAACAGGAATTACTAACTGTGAGCGGGGTCGCCTTTCCACATATCAGACCTGTAACTTGGTCTGGTTTAGTCTCCATGAAGATAAAAAGGTTTGATGCCATATTACACAATGAACCTTTAACAATTCATATCTAGCAGGGCTTTTGTATTTAGTTATTTAGTTAGCATAAATAAAAAAGAATGCCAATTTCAGCACGAATAGAGGGACAGAGAAGCTCCTTCTCCAACAGGCTCCTACAGCTCCACTCAAACAGTGAGAGATACAGGACGACATTCATACTATAATACTCCCTACAACTGTACAACAACTCACACTTATGTAACACATAATAATCCCTACAACTATAGACCCCTTTACCGTTAGTAAACAGACGTGACGTCACCGGCATGTGCGCGCACTGTTGACCCAGAATCAACCATGGTGGACCATAGCGGAGTATCTGAACGATAGGGAGAGCTACATTCAAAAGCTCACGTTGAGCAACGGGGTTCGACTACCAGATCCTTATGCGATCACGGAGTGGCAGTACGACCGCAGAAAGTGGACAGATTTACAGTGGACAGATATCCACTGTTATTTAGTGGAGAAGCCCAGCGTGTATACAAGAGAGAAAGTGCGCGCATACAAATCCATGGATGCCTACCAGTTTGCTGTATGTGGCCATGTACAGGAGGTAAAATACCACGATATCGATGGGGAGTTTTGCGCGTTGGCATCTGATGTTCTCCCCAGTCAAAGACAAGGCCACAAGACGACCATGTACAATGCTTGGGCGATCATCAACAAGCGCAAGAACTACGTTCTGCACTTGTGTTGCGGGGTAAGTAACATACTACGACTTAATTCACGAGTCACAGATGTGATCTCAGTCATGTCAAATGCCATTTATGATGGTCATGCGAAAACTTATCATGCATTTTAGTTATTCGTGTTCGTTTACATGTGTCTGTCGTAGAGGTTACCCGGTTAATATGTCTGTGAGCTTTGCGGTGTCCTGTGCTTGCTAGTTAATCATGCTGATTGTTTAGGGTAATTTAGGGTAATTAGTTTAGGGTAATCTCTTCTATATTTTCGCTTCGGGTTTTATGGCGGCAGTGGCTTTGTTTTGAGTCATTCAGTGATGACGTAGCTTTGAAACTCATCTATACAACAACTCAATCTTATGTAACCAAATTCAGCTGGACTCTTTTCACCTGCTGTGTTATAACATGTCAAAATTTGAACGAATGCATTACAAACACCACAACCCTTCCTTAATCTCCGGACTTTTTTACTTAGCATCTGGCAACATGAGCAATTGTCAAACATTGGTGAACTTTCCCAGAGATTGCGTTGCCTGTTTTGCATTTTCTTGTTCCGCAGCACGCCTCTGATCTGCCATCTTGACGATTTGCACGGAGTAAGTGGCCCTGTGTAGTAGACTCTGCTAACATTATTAAAACAATGATCTCATCTAATGCTTCAGAGAGGGCTCCGTGATTTACTGACGGAAAACTGATACGCACACTCGAATTGTCTCACTCAGCTATGAATTTGTGTTATTGCTTTACCAGATGCTACCCACACTTCTTTAGCAGGAAGTGAGCGTGGTTCTCTGGCTGTTTTTAGCAGCCATTTTCAAGTCCAGTGAATAGACATTGCGAGATACTTATTAAAACAATCCAGATGGCATTGCCATAAAGGTGCACTAAGTAACTTTTCCAGTGTGCCCACCTGCTTGTCTATGGAGATTGTATTGCTTTGAACACAATGTTTCACTGTATGACATTAAAGTGTGAAGGAACACCTAACCTCTGCCCAAAACCACATTTCAAATAGAGCTGCTAATCTGGGAGAGTGAGGGCGCATTTAATCATTATTTTACAACTTTACTACTTTTAATTTAAGTCAAATTTTTAGGTATCTGCACTTTACTTACCATACTTTTCGGACTATAAGCCGCTACTTTTTTCTCACACTTCGGACCCTGCGGCTTATAATCAGGTGCGGCTTATGTATGGATTAATTATTTATCAAGACAGTGAATGTAGCGCATAAACCTAGCTCCACTGCAGTGTCAGCGTTTTCTGAGCGTTTTACTGAAGTACATTTTTGTACTTGTACAGTCTTTCGTGATATCACCAAATACCTGAAATTGGCCATGGGCACTGGTGCCAACAAAACACCAATTTTTATATGTTTTTGACAACAAAGCGGCAATATACCTACCTAACACCAGATAAACAGTTTAGCACCAAAACAATTTGTTTTAATGTTCAGTTCCACTTTAAACTTATCAGTCTGTACAGAATGAAGCAGGAGATGCCACCAGATCAAGTTACAGGTCACATCCGTGGAGAGTAAACATATTTGACCCATAAAACACCTACATATCTCCATGGTAGCAGAGATGCCACCGTAAATGTTACTTACTGTGGCTTTAAAGCCCCAGTGTGTAGGATTCGTGGCGCATAGGTGGATGGTGCTATTGCACTTTCTGTTTTAGCTACGGCAGACCTCGAGGGACCCGCGCACGAGCCGCACGCCGCTACTGTATTATTTTTTCTCATGAAAACACACATTCCCGATCATGTACCATGACACTCTACACATCAAATGAAACCTTACAGTCTCCTCTTTTTGACTATGCAATTCATTTCCCTGCAAAACAATCACTCCCTGAGCACATGGGGCTTTTATACGGAAAAGCACAAAACGAGGTTAGCTTACCTTAGAATGCTTTGCACAGGTCAAACTCTGTATTTCACCATAAACTTGCTCTCAATTTGTCCGTAAGGATCCAGAGAATAAAATCCAGTAAAACAATTTAGTCCAAAACACGTGTTAGATCCATTACGACGTCTGATCCGGCAGCATGCTTGTGTTGATTACCCAAAACCACGAGCCTTGCCGAAGGCGGAGCCCAAATGTCCTTCTGCGGCTCTCGTATTCAAAATGGCTGCCTCTGCATGGGGAAGATCCCCCTTTTATGTGACTATATCTAAGTCCAAAAGAATACTTTGATTTCATGATGGAAGTGAAAAGGCTTGGAAAACACTGTATTTTTGAATGGGTATCTTCAATTTCAGTAATTAACGGGTAAAAATCTTACACACTGTCCCTTTAAACATTATAGAAGTGAATAAAAATGCGGCTGCGCTTTCCCCTGGACCTGAGTGGAGCCATGTATGATCAATCTTCCCCTCCAGTCATATTTGTTTATTTGAATTGGGGCGGGATCATTGTAGAGCTTTGATTTTCTGATTGGGCCAATATTTTCAGACCACTTTGATCAGAGGTTGCTTATTGTTTTGGACTATGGGGTTATAAATTTGAGTCAGTCTGTGAATTATAACTCAGACTGTGGTCAGATACGGATGGCATTTAGATTTTTGATTTAAACAGGTCAAAGAATGATTCTTTTTTGAGTTGATTTCTGTTGGAACGGACCACGTTTCCATCATCTGTACTTGGTTCGCCACTATTTTGGACTTTCTGGACTAATTTGTCCCCCCCAAAAACCCATACACCTTCACTAGAATAGTTTGGATAATTTCAGCCCTGGACTCACCTATCTCTACTCAATGAAAGGTAAAAGGTAGCCGTTAATTTGAAAATTAATGAAGACTTATTGAAGACTAATAATAAAGGGTTACTCAAACATGTGTGAATGAAACAAAACACAACTCAAGGCTTGTTTTTGAGGAGGTAATAACATTATAACATGTCTTAAAGCTCACAAGAGTCCATTTTGTATCATATAGGACCTGTAAATTAGCAATGCTTCAGATTAAATGTCCAAACAAAACAAAGATAAATAAAAAATGACATTCTTCCAACAATAATCTTCTACAATTGACCACTATCCAAAATCCCACTTCAGCTGCTGCATACATCACAATCGAATCAAAATCATAATTTGAGTTGGCGCAATCATCAAATCAAGAGTTATGAGCAGATTATGCCTGTATATTTTTGTCTGTTTGAATCACATTACACATCGTGAGAATATAGAGCCAATATTGATGTGAGTGGGCAGTGTGGGTATGGACACTTCCCAAAGGGCAGGTTTTGGCAACTACAGGCATCAATTGAATCAAAATCACAATTTGAGTTGGCGCAATCATAAAATCAGTAAGGCTGCAGTCATTTAGAGGATGGATATCCACTAACAAAATAGAAATGTTTTTTTGTTTGTGTAGTTTAGACATCTATAAATGAGTGTTGTCACAGTACTAAAATTTCAAACTATCGATTTCAATATTAAGGAACAGACTCGATTGGGGATGTGCCAAAATATTGAAATATCGTGATTCTAAATTTGGTGATACAGTTATCATTATCATAGGCTGTTGTATCACTATGCTGTATGACCAAGACTATTTTTTGGTACCTTTAATTTTTGCTTATTTAGTGTATTGAAAATTGTTTATGCAATACACTTGACATCAGACAGAAACTTGGGGGCCCAGGGCAAGAAATCTCACATGGGCCTGGGACAACAGACCCCTTTTTCCCCGCCCTCAACTGCCCTGCTTGACATATTCACTGTTTTGATAATTAAAATACATGTATTTCATAGTAACTTATAGTAACATAACATAGTAGGTAGGTTCTATAGTACTCCATAGGCATTAAGATTAACATTAAGACTTTATTGATCTCACACACAGTGACACACAAGAGAAATTCACTTCTGCATTTGACCCAAGTGGGCTGCAGTGGGCAGCTCGTTTTTCTGGCGCCCAGGGGGCAGTACCGTGAAGGGTCTTGCCCAAGGACCCACACTGGGATTTGAACCCCATATACTGGTATATGTGCTCTTATACTTGTTCTGATTAGAGATGTCAACAATTAATCGACTTACGATTAATTGTCGATCAAGACGGTCGAACAAAATGCATTAATTGTAATTAATCGCTAATCGCGGACACGCACACCTGCGTGGTCACGAAACAAGGCAACCGCGCTGCGCCAAGCTCGACTCACAGCCGGCCGCAGGCGCCAACGGCACTGCTGAGCACGAGATCGAACCGCGGCGCCCGGAATGCGTACTCTCAGCCCGAGCCACAAACCAGCCGCACAAAACCAGCAGCGGCACATGGTGGTTTAATAGATTAATGAATTAATCGATAATTTGCATCCCTAGTTCTGATACAGCTCAAGATTAGAAACTGACCAATATTTTTTCATGGCTGATGGCAGTACCAATGGCCAATGACTTCTAGCGATATTTTTGCCAATTTAGGTCATTTTCCTCCAAATGATCAAATTAAATTTTCTTACAAACTCATCTACAACCTTCTTTTACTACAAACCGTGTAGAGTCCAGTGTAGGTACGTTTTTGCAGTGCCCTCTTTAGACTAGAGTGTTAAAAAAAAGCTTCATGCAAACATTTTTCAAGCATATTTGTGTCCCACCACGGCAATTCAGGACTCAAGTCGTCCCGGAGGCGTTTTGAGTTATTCACAGTTTCTGAAAGTATAGATTCTAAGCTTTCTAATGATGCCTTACAGATGGATCTGTCAACATTTGAAGAAGTTGTGGCCGTTGGAAAGCGGGACATCATTTTTTGCATGACATTAAGCTAAGCCCTCCCCCATCACTGTGGTGTGGAGTTTTAGGGGAGGTCAGATTTAGTGCAGAATTATACTTTGTTAAAATGGAAATGCTTTTATAACAAAAAGTCCATATAATCATTCAATAATTAAGTTAAATTACTTTAAAAAGTTAAGTTAAAAATCACCTGTATTGTCAATTTAATACAATACAAAATAGGATAGGACACCACACACACACACACACGCACACACAGTCCTGTTTTAGTCCTGTTCAGTCCTGTGAGTAATTCATTATTGCAATAAACTAGCTTTAAAGGTCCAGTGTGTAGGATTCGTGGCGCATAGGTGGATGGTGCTATTGCGCTTCCTCTTTTGGCTACGCGGACAGCTCGCGTACCCGCGTGCACCCGGCGCTGTGCGAGCCCTCGCCGACAACTACGGTATAAATAACAGTCCCGTTCACTGTTTTTTTTTCCTTTTCTCATGAAAACACACATTCCCGATCATGTACCATGACAATCTACACATCAAATGAAACCTTACAGTCTCCTCTTTTTGACTATGCAATTCATTTCCCGGCACAACAATCACTCCCCGAGCACATGGGGCTTTTATACGGAAAAGCACAAAACGAGATTTGTTACTTAGCTTACCTTAGAATGCTCTGCACAGGTCAAACTCTGTATTTCACCATAAACTTGCTCTCAATTTGTCCGTAAGGATCCAGCGAATAAAATCCAGTAAAACAATTTAGTCCAAAACACATGTTAGATCCATTATGCGTCAGACATAACTTGTCTCCCATCTATAATTCCATTCTCAAACCTAAATCAAAACAAACAAAGGAAACAATAGGGCAGCCAGGTCAGGGCCAGAGGTGTGAAAACAGTTGTTTAGGGGTTGAATAGGTATGCTAAACTAGACGCCAGAGAAACTGGAAAAAAACAAAAGACAGAAACTCAAAACAAAGACGTGAGATAGTTTCAGAATAATTTCATTGTAGTTAGCTCCTCCTTGCAGCGAGATATAAGCAGTGTCCTTCAGCGCTCTAACCAGAACTGACGAAGCCACTCGGACGAGCGATGAAACATTTTCGACCAAACAAACTTTGTCCAGTTGACAAATTGAATTTCTCCTTTTGCCATATATTGGACAAAGTTATAATATATCAGTTGTCCAATATATCTGGACCAATATTATTGGTCTGATGATTAAAAGCTATCTAACGCTTTTCAGGAAGGGTTCATTTCTGTGCTGTGAATGTAATATCGATTAGTATCGGATCGGTGCAGCGTTCGCAGTGATGTGGTCGCTGTACCGGACCGTTGTGGTGAAGAGGGAGCTGAGCTGAAAGGCAAAGCTCTCAATTTACCGTCGATCTACGTTCCTCCCCTCACCTATGGTCATGAGCTCTGGGTAATGACCGAAAGGACGAGATCGTGGATACAAGCGGCCGAAATGAGTTTCCTCCGAGTGGCTGTGCACTCCCTTAGAGATAGGGTGAGGAGCTCAGTCACACGGGAGGAGCTCGGAGTAGAGCCGCTGCTCCTTCACGTCGAGAGGAGCAGCTGAGGGCATCTGTTCCGGATGCCTCCTGGACGCCTCCCTTGGGAGGTGTTCCGGGCATGTCCCACTGGGAGGAGGCTCCGGGAAAGACCCAGGACACGCTGGAGGGACTATGTCTCTTGGCTGGCCTGGGAACACCTTGGGGTCCCCCTGGAGGAGCTGGAGGAAGTGTCTGGGATGAAGGAAGTCTGGGAGTCCCTGCTTAGACTGTTGCCCCTGCGACCTGGCCCCGGATAAGAGGAAGAAAATGGATGGATAGATCTGATTTCTGATACTTTTGAGAACCCTTTATTACACATTTCCTCCTGACAACCATTTCCCTCAAACCAAAACCATACCTTCTTTATTCACCCATCAAAACAAACACATGACAAGCAGCTCCTTTGTGACACGAGTCCCCTCCATCTCACTCCGTCGCACAGTGCAGGCGACATTTAAGGAGCCCATTTAAATTTCAATGGTGCCATTTGCTTTGTGAGAAATTACCGCTCCAACCTTTACATGGGAGCCTATGTGTCCCATTCACAGTCCTGCCTCCGGGTGTACAAAAGGTCTGACACACAACCAGTGACAAATGATTACAAAACGGATTCTTGTCAAACAAAATGTGATGAGTAAACACCACTGTTTACACAAGCGCTGACAGGAACTAGCTCTGTTTATGGCAATGAAATGTAAATGACTTTTAAAGAAGTTCTATAGGAGTCATGGTTAGTTTTTTTTCATTTGTGAGTAACTACAGTAACACTGAGAGCACGCCATAAGAGACGCATCTGCAAAACGGCGTGTTTTGCAGATGCTCAAACCCACTTTTTTGGCCATTGCAAATTGGTCCGTGACAAACCGACTCAAATGCTTCATATTACTAATGGACATGCAAGCAAACTCAATATTCAGTACTAATGAAATATAAAACAACAACTCACCCTTATGTAACAGATAATACTCCCTACAACTGTACAACAACTCACCCTTATGTACACATAAGCCTGTGTCATGTCAATCATCATATCATCTTTGCAACTTCTTACAACTTCTTGTTTATAGCTGACATATTTTTATTACCTATTTTCTATTTTATTTTGCTTTATTTTTGCTTTGCTTTTGCTTTTTCCCCTTCTTCTTTAGAATGTATTATGTTTTTATTCTTTGTTATTATAATATATTGTGAAATGTGAGCTACTGTGTCCAAGAAATTTCCCTTGTGGATCGATACAGTTTTTAGTCAAAGTTTTCTTGGGCAAGATGCTTAACTCCGCTCATCCCCCAGTGTGTGCGTACCCTGGTGTATGAACGTGTGGGTGAGTGGTTCCGTGATGTAAAGAGCTTTGAGTTCCTTATAGAAAAATGTGATCTACCATTTAGCATTCTACAGTAAGGCATTAAACCACCAGGTCACATTACAGGTCAAATTTAAATTAGGGCTGGGCGGAATACCACTTCATACCGAATACCAGTGTTTTTTTTTTTTAATGATATTAATTTTTCATATACAGTGGTCCCTCGCTCTATCGCGGTTCACTGGTCACGGCCTTGCGGTTTTGCGAATTTTTTATTAATTTTTTTCTATTTTTTTAATAGTGTAACATTGTGTTCTGCGTCCTGATTGGCTAAGAGACTAGACCAGGACTAAACGTGGATTAAACCAGGTCTAGACCAGAACTAAACCAGGTCTAGACCAGGTCTAAACCAGGTCTAAACCTGGACTGGCCCTGGACTAAACCAGAACTAAACCAGGTCTAGACCAGGTCTAAACCAGGTCTAAACCAGGTCTAAACCTGGACTGGCCCTGGACTAAACCAGGACTGGACCAGGTCTAGACCAGGTCTAAACCAGGTCTAAACCTGGACTGGCCCTGGACTAAACCAGGACTAGACCAGGTCTAAACCAGGATTAAATCACTCTTTGCTGGTTTGGTGCGGCTCTTGCGTTCGTTTGTGCGTGTTCGGTTTGTTGCTCGGGCTGAGAGGACGCGGTCCAGGCACAGCGGTTCGATCTCGTGCTCTCAGCCCCGGTGTACGCGCGGCCTCGCGCCGGTCATGCTGCTCTGTCACGGATTTGTCCACGATGAGGGGTGCACATGTCTCGCACTTCTCCAAGGAATTGGTGCGCGTCGCGTCCCGGGACGTGGCGGTGCTCCTCGCGCGTCCGGCGGGGCTTCTGGAGCCGTGTCTCCCCCCACGCGCCACTATTAATACATTTTGTTGAAAATCTATGAAAGTTTGAGTGTTTAAACAAGAGACAAATGTGAGAAAAGATTAATTCCAGTCTGAGAAAAGTGTATAATGTGTGTGGTGAGGCATTTACAGCCTTAAAACATGTAGAATAATTGTAAAATATAAAGTTGTTCTACTTCGCGGATTTCTCTTATTGCGGGTTATTTCTGGAACCTAACCCCCGCGATAAACGAGGGATTACTGTATCCCAATACCGGTGAGTGTGTGCATAAAAAGCGTCAGGAACACAGAGCGGTGGAATGTCGCACCACGGGACATTGTTTGAGAGGGGGACTGTTTTGCAGTGGCGTGAGAGCGGTGGAAGCTCAGTGTGTGTTGAGCAGTGAACAACATGGACGGAGAAAATGTTACAGACACAGAGGAACTTATACTGTTGCCCTTTCCAGAGTCAGGTGCCCTCCAGCTCCTCCACTCTCTCTCGTTAGCAGTGGGAATGAGCTTGTCTCAACACATCACTGACAGAAAACAAACTACTTTTCACAACTATTTCTTGTTTAGTGTCATGTCGTGTTAATTACATATGGAGTTATGAGTGCATTCTGTCTTGATTTGTAACATATTACACTTTGTGTGAATGCAGTGTCAAAACTGATTTCAGCAATAGGCCTGTCACAATAATTACTATATCGACTTATCATTCAAAAAATACAAGGAACTACATATTTTTGGGCTTAATATTTATCGAGTGTACTTTTTCTTTGTACTTTTGAGAATTCTTTGTACTTTTGAGAATTAGATATGCAATAAGATTTAAAACATTTAAGATATCATAATTTGCAGTTATACATACAGGTTATAGTTTCATTACATTTTTCTCCCTTTTCTCTTGCAGCCCAAATAAACTTGAAATGACACACCAGAGTCAATATTGTTTTGTTAAAGGTCCTAAATTACACAAAACTGACTCTGTGAATGAGCTTTTAGATATCTTATAATGTTGTTACCTCCTCAAAAACATACCCACAGTTGGTTAAATGGAGAAATGGTGGTATCAGGTAGGGCATCTGGTATAAAACCTAAGACACAGAAATGCCAATTATCACATTTCTTGCTGTAGGAAAAATGGAGGAGTTCAAGTATCTCAGGGTCTTGTTCACGAGTGAGGGGAGGATGGAGCGTGAGATTGACAGGCGGATCGGTACAGCGTCGGCAGTGATGCGGTCACTGTACCGGACCGTTGTGGTGAAGAGGGAGCTGAGCCGAAAGGGAAATCTCTCGATTTACCGTCGATCTATGTTCCTACCGTCACCTATGGTCATGAGCTCTGGGTAATGACCGAAAGGACGAGATCACGGATACAAGCGGCCGAAATGAGTTTCCTCCACAGAGTGGCTGGACACTCCCTTAGAGATAGGGTGAGGAGCTCAGTCACACGGGAGGAGCTCGGAGTAGAGCCGCTGCTTCTCCACATCGAGAGGAGCAGCTGAGGTGGCTCGGGCATCTGTTCCGGACGCCTCCTGGACACCTCCTTTGGGAGGTGTTCCGGGCATGTCCCACCGGGAGGAGGCCCTGAGGAAGACCCAGGACACACTGGAGGGACTATGTGTCCCGGCTGGCCTGGGAACGCCTTGGGGTCCCCCCTGAGGAGCTGGAGGAAATGTCCGGGGTGAAGGAAGTCTGGGAGTCCCTGCTTAGACTGTTGCCCCCACAACCCGGCCCCGGATAAGTGGAAGAAAATGGATGGATGGATGAAAAATGGCAAGATCAGAATGTAGCAATGCTCTCTATAAGAAGTACTGCTATATTTAAACCCATAGAATACACAAGTATGTATGTAAGTATGTGTTAGCTACATTGCATTGTACAGCTGCTGAGGAGGTGTAATTTGACACAATGTTCGATATGAGTCAAGTGAAAGAACTCAGTCTGCTCTCATAGCTACCGTATAATGGTACTATAATGGGAACATACATATACATATACATATAACGGATCAATGTTATGAAAACTTGATGATTTCTTAGAAGCATATTTAAAGGGCCCATATTACGCTATTTTCTGATCTATGTTCTAATGTTTCCTTATCATAAACCTGTAGTTGTGTTTTGTGTTTTTCATTATGATTAACACAAAAACTAATATTTATTTAGGACATGCATATTTGCATATTTAGGCTGAGTTCTTCTGTTCTACCTTTTGATGAGGTCAAGTAGTAATAGAGGAAGTGCTCTTTTACTTAAGTAGATTTTTTCATGTGGCACTTTTTACTTTTACATGAGTATTTTACTCATGTAAAATACAGAGCACAGAGGTAACTGCTTATTTTTAGTATCTTTTTGTCTATTTATAAATGAATGAGTTTTAATTCCCCCAAATCAAACCTAATTTGAGTCTTAACAATTGAATCTTTTTACCCCTATGGACTTTTTGATGTAATCCAAACACAATTCCTGTAGCTCACAGTTCTTGGTGCCAGTTGATAGCCATTATAACTCAAACGGCTTTCATACATCTCTAAATGTCTTCGCTAAAGTTAACCAGAACAGCTGCAGATCTGAGAACGTGACGCACTAATCTTTGTAAATGGTTTTATTTTGAGCTAGAATTCATTTTTAAAAGCCTAATTAATATGTTCTCCAAATCCAGATGAGACATGTTTCTTTTCTCGTCCATTTTCATCTGATTTAATCTCAGTGGGATAAACAGAGTGTTCGTCTAATTACTGCTCCGCTTTATGGGGTTGTGTCACTGGTGATCACTGGAATGTTTAGAAGGATTGGAGCTTTAGTTAGAATACTGTGGTTTTATAGCACAAAAATATCTAGAAAAACAGGCATTCTAACTGTGAGCAGACTCGTTTCTCCACAGATCTGACCTGTAACTTGGTCTGGTTTGGTCTCCATGAAGATAGAAAGGTGTAGTGCCATACTGTGGAGTGGAGTTTCACTGGTGATCACTGGAATGTTTAGAATGATTAGAGCTTTAGTTAGATTAGAGCTGGAGTAAGAATAGATCAGCCTTGAGCTTATAATAAAATATAATGGTGAAATGATGCTTGATTACATTCCCTCAACAGAGCTTTGTGTTAGAAGCTCTGTTACACAAGTTAGACTTTCATTTCAAGGTAAACTGATCTGTGCTGTTAAACAAATCTCACACATAAAATTACCGTCCAAAGCTGGCAAGCATTCGCCAACAGTTTTTCAGTGAATCACGCTTACATTTTTGTTAAAAATCGGACTGATCACAGGCTCCTGAAAATGTGCTGTTTGAATCCATTTCGTAATTTTTCTTGAGTTTTCAGAGCATCTTAAAAGTTTTTTCGTCATCATTCCTTTTTACGAACGTCTGCTTTGTCACCATGGTAACTACTGAACATTCCTCCAACACAGATACATGTAGAACACCCCAGCACAATGTCACTGCAAAGTATCAATAAAGCTATATCAGTATTAGGGTATAGACCACAAAACCAATAGACCAGTTTCAAAGCTACGTCATCACTGAATGTGTGCGCAGTGCTGACTCAAAACAAAGCCACTGCCGCCATAAAACCCCCAGCGAAGATATAGAAGAGAAGAACTCGAATAAAGAGAAACAGATGGAATAAATGACAGTTCATATCATTCAACTGACATACACACAAGTGAACACCTGCTGCTTGTTTAGGGTCATTTGTCCAGGTGTTCAATAGTGTTTAATTATGCTGATTAAGGAGCAAGCACAGGACACCGCAAAGCTCACAGACATATTAACCGGGTAACCTCTACGACAGACACATGTAAACGAACACGAATAACTTTGTTAAAATGCATGATAAGTTTTCGCATGACCATCATAAATGGCATTTGACATGACTGAGATCACATCTGTGACTCGTGAATTAAGTCGTAGTATGTTACTTACCCCGCAACAAAAGTGCAGTTGGCGGTCAGAACGTAGTTATCGCGCTTGTTGATGATAGCCCAAGCATTGTACATAAGATAAGATAAGATAAGCCTTTATTGATCTCACACAGGAGAAATTTACTCGCCACAGTAGCTCCAGGACATTTGGACAAGAGGGAAAAAGTGCATGCAGGCAGGGAGGGGATAAAGTAAGTAATAAATAATACAGATAGTAATACGTAATACGTACATGGTCGTCTTGTGGCCTTGTCTTTGACTGGGGAGAACATCAGATGCCAACACGCAAAACTCCCCATCGATATCGTGGTATTTTACGCCCTGTACACGGCAAACTGGTAGGCATCTATGGATTTGTATGCGCGCACTTTCTCTCTTGTATACACGCTGGGCTTCTCCTCTAAATAACAGTGGATATCTGTCCACTGTAAATCTGGACACTTTCTGCGGTCGTATTGCCACTCCGTGATCGCATAAGGATCTGGTAGTCGAACCCCGTTGCTCAACGTGAGCTCTTGAATGTAGCTCTCCCTATCGTTCAGATACTCCGCTATGGTCCGCCATGGTTGATTCTGGGTCAACAGTGCGCTCACATGCCGGTGACGTCACGTCTCTTTACTAACTGTAAAGGGGTCTATAGATAAGCAACAAAACAAATTAGCAAGGTACACACTAGCATACGATTTTGATGGATGTCATTGATGTGTATCATTTGTATATTTTGTGTTTATATTCACTTCACTGTCCGCATGAAGTACATTTTACTCATTTTACTCAGAAACCTACATGTATTTTGGTTGCCAGATCCTCGGACATTCTAGATTGCCAACTGCTGTTTTTAAACCAGTAGTCCCCATGTTGCTATTACTTTAAAAAGTGTTTACGGAATTAGTTTCAATTTTAATATGAGCCCTGTCGTAAATTACCAATTATATGCAGAATTTTCTCTCTTCACACCCCATGCAGCGGGGGAGGCTCAGCTCAGAGAGTGTAGAAAATAATGAGAGTCTGCCAACACAAGTGTGAACCACGAGCGCTGCAGTGGGGAAACAGGCCGCGAAAACAAGTTGTTTTTAGCATAATATGATATTTTAAGTGATAAGCAACAATTAGTGCTGAAATGCTGGCAATGTGTGGAAATATGGAGAGGATGCAGAAAACAATATTCTGAATAAGATGGAGGTTGCTGCAGGAGACATTGTATAAAAGGTACACTGTGTAACTTTTTGGTTGGGGGTCTGTCGCCTGCTTGTTTCCATGGAGATGTAATTGCTCTGCCTGGAATGTTCCACAGTGTGACATTAAACAGCTCTAACGTACATTTATTCAATTACAGATGGTTTTACAGCTCAAAAATACATAATCTCCATGGAGATAGAAAGGTTTAATGCCATACTGTGACACATTCCAGACAAAGCAATAACATGTAGCCAGAGAGAGAGGGAGATGGATAGAGAGAAAGAGAGAAGAGGAGAGAGAGAGGAGAGAAGAAAGAGAACATGCATGAAAACCATTACACATTTTTCCCATGATCATAAACACATTATCTAACGGACCCTCCACCAGACAAGTTACACAATGCACCTTTAAGTAAAACTCTAAAAACTTACTGTCTTTTGCATTGCTAAATTGGTTTACTTGTCTCATGTAAATGTTGTTTATTATTGTTGTTTAAATAAAATAGGTCAGCTTGGTGGAAATGCCAAAAACATGTTCTTTGTCTTGATGGTCCTGGTATGGCATTAAATCTATCCATTTTGCATTTACTCAATAACATGGGCTTTCAAGTTTTCAAGAAAAATGTGAAAGTGGCATTAATGAAAAGATATAGTAGTACTACGCAGTAAAAAGTGTGTTTTATTATTGTTCGCGGCCTCGCTGTTTCGTAGATTTTTTTTTTTTTTATAGTCCGGATTGGCTAAGAGACTAGACCAGGACTAAATGTGGACTAAACCAGGTCCAGACCAGGTCTAAACCAGGTCTAAACCTGGACTGGCCCTGGACTAAACCAGGACTGGACCAGGTCTAAACCAGGATTAAATCACGATGAGATTTGTCCACGATCCGGCCACGTCCGGTGGGGCTTCCGGGGCCGTGTCTCCCCCCACACGTCACTATTAATACATTTTGTTGAAAATCTATGAGAGTTTGAGTGTTTAAACGAGAACAAATGTGAGAAAAGGTTAATTCCAGTGTGAGAAAAGTGTATAATGTGTGTGGTGAGGCATTTACAGCCTTAAAACATGTAGAATAATTGTAAAATATAAAGTTGTCCTACTTCGCAGATTTCTCTTATTGCGGGTTATTTCTGGAACCTAACCCCCGCGATAAACCAGGGATTACTGTAATGCCATACTACAGAACATTCCAGGCAACATCTGCATGGAGAGAAGCAGCAAAGTTACATCAGCTTCTCTTCTTGGCGATGTTATTGCCTTGCCTGGAATGTTCCACACTATGGCATTAAACTTGTATAACTCCATGAAGACAAGCAAGTGGCACAACCAGGCCAACCTACAGGTCAGATCTGTGGAGAAGCCTGCCCACTGACAGTAAGAATGCAGGTATTTTTGAGGGATAACAACAGATGTAATTAAATAAACACAAGATATTTGAATTCCATACTTTTCTACATTCCAAACAAATTATTAACATCTGAGTTGGCAGACCCCCCCACCAGAAATGTCTTTAAACAGACAAAGTTCGCAAAAAGTTATTTGGGATGCGTCTCGTATGGGACTAATTTTCGGAGTACGCGTTTGCCAACGGGAAGTGCTATAGCCCTGACAGTGGGAGTGATAAAACGTTTTGAATTCACACCACGACACGTTCAGGTGCGACCTTGAAAAAAGGGGTTGTTTTCACATGTTCTCAGCAATGCCAAGCCAATTACAGAGGCAGCCAATTTCACAGCTCCACGTGTGAGGAGAGGAGTACAGGCTGGAGTCGTGTGTCTACAGTGAACCTGCCCCAGAAGAAACCAGCTCAGACACAAGACGCTCTGTCCCACTCTGCACCAAGACAAGCAGAGAGAGGAGCGAAGAGAAAGCGACATTAGAAGTATCAAGAACGAGAGAGAGATGTCTAGAGAGAAACAGGGAAGAGCGGGAGACAGAGGAGAGAAGAGAAAGTGGAGATAGAAGTATAGAGAGACATGTAGAGAGAGAAAGGGGGAGAGGGGAGACAGGAGAGAAGAGAAAGTGAATTTACAAGTATGAGAGCGAGAAAGTGGAGTGTCAAGAGAGAGAGCTCTAGAGAGAGAAACAGGAAAGGGGGGAGACAGGAGAGAAGAGAAAGTGGAGATAGAAGTATCGAGAGAGAGAGAGAGAGGGGTGTATAGAGAGAAACAGGGAAGAGTGGAAGAAGTGGAGAAGAGAAAGTGACGTTAGAAGATGTTTAAGAGTGCAAAATCATCTCACCTGTTGCTGAATCAGTTCTTTGTGATCAGACTGTATAAAAAAACAAAGCTCAGATTCAAGTCTAACTTGAGTAACGGAGCTTCATACAGTAATCCCTCGTTTATCGCGGGGGTTAGGTTCCAGAAATAACCCGCAATAAGGGAAATCCGTGAAGTAGGACAACTTTATATTTTACAATTATTATACATGTTTTAAGGCTGTAAACGCCTTAAAACACTGGAATTAACGTTTTCTCACATTTCTCTCGTTTAAACACTCAAACTTTGGTAGATTTTCAACAAAATGTATTACTAGTGAAGGTTCGTGGCACTGCCACGAACCGGGACGCGACGTGCACCAACCCCTTGGAGAAGTGCGCGACACCTGCACCCGCTCGTGGTCAAATCCATGACAGAGCAGCATGACCGGCGCGAGACCGGGGCTGCGAGCACGAGATCGAACCGCGGCGCCCGGACCACACCTCCCCCTCAGGACCCGAGCCACAAACCGAACACGCACAAACGAACGCAAGAGCCGCACGAAACCAGCAAAGAGCCCCACGGAGTGATTTGATCCTGATTTAGACCTGGTCTAGTCCCGGTTTAGACCTGGTCTAGACCTGGTTTAGTTCTGGTCTAGACCTGGTTTAGTCCATGTTTAGTCCTGGTCTAGTCCCGGTCTAGTCCCGGTCTGGTTCTGGTCCAGCTCCAGTCTGGTCCAGGTCCCCTGCATCCCTAGTCTGGTTAACACCTGACCCTATCACAAGTGAGATATGGGTCTGGAAACTCGCTTCGAAAAATCCCGTAGCGGAGGTGTGGTTAGCGATTGCCAACGGCCGTTTATTGGGCGTTATGAATGTCTATCATTGAGCGTATACGTAGCCCATAGCCAATCATGTCAGTTGTCAGTTCAAACTACAAGCTTCCGTTTGTCATGTAGTACGCGTCACCGTCTTGCCACACCTCCCCCGCTCTCTGATTGGGGCCCTAAATCTGGGACTCTCGCTTGGACGAGTTTCCAGGCCGCCTTCCAGTTCGAAACGAACGGAAGCGGCCTGGGAATTCCCAGGCTACTGCATCCCCCATCAATCAGCAAAGGTCTACAGTCTCTTAGCCAATCAGGACGCAGAACACAATGTTACACTATAAAAAAAAGTTACACTATAAAAAAATGTTACACTATAAAAAGTTACACTACAAAAAAAGTTACACTATAAAAAAAATGTTACACTATAAAAAAAAGTTACACTGTAAAAGAAATTTTTTTAAAAAATCTGCGAAACAGCGAGGCCGCGAACAGTGAACCGCGATAGAGCGAGGGATTACTGTATTACATTCTTGTCTTGATTTCACCTTTTCTATGTTGTTCTTTAATGTTATTTTACCTGCAGATCTCGGCTCTGGCTCTTTCTGTGCCCCTCGTCTGCTCAGAGTGATGCCAGTAACGATCTTCTAATTATGAACGGACCCAGACAATTATTCACCGTTAATGATTTGTGTCAGAGCCGGTGGTAGCTTTGGGCCAAAGGCAGAGCTAATTGATGTTTTTGTGTGCGCGGTGGTAGGAGTTCATCTCTCTCCTCTCTTCCTCCCTGTGTATGGAAAAAAGAATGAAACTAGAACGAAACAAGGAAGATTAGCGGCGTTTTTCGCTGTGCGTTCAGTGTGGGGCTGGAAATGAACGGTGCCGGACGTGATTCCGCACGACAAAAGGAACACAGCGGAGAGCTGGGTTCTGTGTGATTGGAGGACGGCAACAGAGAGAGAGAAAGCAAGAGAGGGAGAGATGGAGAAAGAGGGGGAAAAGAGAGGAGAAAACAGAAAGTGGAGTTAGGGAGCTAGATGTCGTAAGGGAGGGGTGGAGGGTGGAGAGAGAGAGAGAAAGGGGTGACAGCGAGAGAGGGAGACGGAGAGAAGCGAAAGTGAAGATGTAGCTAGAGAGAAAGTGGGGAGTAGAGAGAGAGAGAGGGGTGGGAGAGTGGAAGCAGAGAGAGAAAGGGGTGATGAGAAAGAGGAAGGGAGGTGGATAGAGAGAAAAAGAGGGAGGGTGAGAGGGGCTAAGGGGGGGGAGGAAGAAAGCGGGCTAGAGAGGGATGGAGAGAGAGAGGAGGTTGGAGAGTGAAAGAGGGAGAGAAAAAAAGTGACAACAAGAGAGGGAATAGAGGGAGAGAGTAAAGAAGGTGATAGAGAAGGGAGAGGGAATGAAAGAGAGATGGACAGAGAGAAAGAGGTAGGAAAGATATAGAAAAATAAATGATATAGGAAAATTGACAGAAATGGCAGGTAAATAGAGCAAGGGAGAGAGAAGAGAAATAGAGAATGGTAGAGAGAAAGATGGAGCAGGGAAGAGAGAGGTAAAGAGAGAGAATGAGGAAAGGATGGGTATGAGAGAAAGTGGAGAAAGGGAGGAAAGGCGAGAGATAGACGGAAGAGAGGAGCGAGAACAGGTAAAGAGCGAGACACTGTCGTATTAACATGTACCTGCGTAATTTGAGCATTGGTTTCTGGGTCGGAGTTGTGGGTTGGCCGTTGGTGGTTGCCGTGGTGATGGTCAGGCGGTCAGGTTCCTGGACCAGAGCCTCGTGTGTCTGGAAAAGTCATCAACTCATAAAGGGCATCACACCTCTGCACGTCTGCTCTGGAGACAAAATATAAAGTGAAAAATTACAGCAATTTTTGTTTTACAAATACCGCAATAAATCCAGACTTTACACACGACCTTGGCACACGCAGTCGCCCTAATTATTTCTGAATGAACTCTAATGGATCGTCAAGTCTGTACGGGATTAATGGATGTTTCAGTCAACGCGAGACAGATCAGTTTGAAGGTCCACCATCTGGTTTTCGCCTGGAGATTTTTATTGTTGGATCTGTAATGTTCCACAATATGGCATTAAACATGAGCTATCTGTGCATTGCAACATTGGAATTTCCCCATTGTGGGACAAATAAAGGTTCTCTTATCTTATCTCCATGGGGACAAGCAGGAAAGCCACTTATTTCAGTAATAAAACAAGTTGTTTACTCACCCATAGCACTTTGGTGTCATATGGAGCACTTCCAGAGATGTTTTAGATTAGCGATAGCCGTAGCGCTAATATATGCCCCGAGCGGTCTCCAAATAACACAAACTTTAGCACTTTTCAAATCATAGAAGCTCAATGTCTTAGTCTACGCTTTCGTTTGAGTCAAAAGTGGCCTGTAATCCGAGATTTATCCATAATTTACAGCTTTGCATTTCATGTTTGGGTCCCGGGAGCTGAGAGTGAAATAAACTGTGACTCCGCACATGCGCACTGGCCTCCTCATCTACTCGAAACTATGGATAAATCTCGGATTACAGGCCACTTTTGACACAAACGAAAGTGTAGACTAAGACATCGAGCTTCTATGATTTGAAACATGCTAAAGTTTGTGTTATTTGGAGACCGCTCGGGACATATATTAGCGCTACGGCTATTGCTAATCTAAAACATCTCTGGAAGTGCTCCATATGACACCAAAGTGCTATGGGTGAGTAAAACGACTTGTTTTATTACAGAAATAAGGCTCAGATTGTAAAAAAATGTTAATTCTCCTTTAAAGGGACAGTGTGTAAGATTTTTACCCGTTAATTAGTGAAATTGAAGATACCCATTCAAAAATACATTGTTTTCCAAGCCTTTTCACTTCCATCATGAAATCAAAGTATTCTTTTGGACTTAGATATAGTCACATAAAAGGGGGATCTTCCCCATGCAGAGGCAGCCATTTTGAATAGGCTTGTGTTTTTGGGTAAACAACACAAGCATGCTGTCGGATCAGACGTCGTAATGGATCTAACAAGTGTTTTGGACTAAATTGTTTTACTGGATTTTATTTGCTGGATCCTTACGGACAAATTGAGAGCAAGTTTATGGTGAAATACAGAGTTTGACCTGTGCAAAGCATTCTAAGGTAAGCTAACCTCGTTTTGTGCTTTTCCATATAAAAGCCCCATGTGCTCGGGGAGTGATTGTTGTGCAGGGAAATGAATTGCATAGTCAAAAAGAGGAGACTGTAAGGTTTCATTTGATGTGTAGAGTGTCATGGTACATGATCGGGAATGTGTGTTTTCATGAGAAAAAAAAAAAATAACCGGACCGCGTTTTATTTATACAGTAGCGGCGCGCGGCTCGTGCGTGCGCCCGGGTGACCCTCGAGGTCTGCCGTAGCTAAAACAGAAAGTGCAATAGCACCATCCCCCTATGCGCCACGAATCCTACACACTGGGGCTTTAAACTATGAGTAGGAGGAGTAAATGAACTCATTCAGATGTTATTATCAGCTCCTGGCCTGTACATACAAAACGACAGTGAAGCTAAGTAACTATGTAGGCCCCGGAGCTGGGTGTAATAGGGCTGAAAATCTCACTCCCGGTCAAAACTAGTGAGAACTGCTCACATCATGCACAACCCGCACAACCCATACAAGCGAGCGGGGTCAGCTGTCAAGTGGGCCATATGTTTACACACTTAGCCACTGTGATTTTCGGACTTCCCGGTCATTAAACAGCACTTACCCACTTATTTCTCACCAGTTTGCAGTGCTCAGTCTGCTCCGTTTGACAGCATTTCCCTTTCAGATCCTCAGACCCATTTGAGAGAATTGTCTGTGGTAACATTAGACGAAACAGGAGTGCTCGCAGATGGAGGGAGAGGGCGAGCCGATGCTTGTCTCTGCTCCCGGTGAAAAGAGCACGGAGGTGGGGGCAGGTGTGGGAATGCAGTGGTTTGGTAAAAGATGCATTGTGTATCTTTTCTGGTGGAGGGTCCGTCAAACACTTCACAGTAAGCTAGGCCCTATTAAATCTTTTTTTATCTTCAGACCAAGACAGACCAAGTTACAGGTCAGATCTGTGCACCCCACTCACAGTCAGCCTGTTTTTCTATTTATTTTTGAGCAATAAAAGCACCTGTAAGTAGAGCTGTTTAATGTCATACTCATTAATTAACATTCAAGGCAGAGCAATGACATCTCCATAGAAACAAACAGGTGACAGACCCCCAGCCTAAAAGTTACATAGTGCACCTTTAAGTTTATGGAGTGACATTAACTAGAAATGACAGGATTGTTCGTAGGGATGCACCAGTACTGACACTGTTATTGAATATTGGTGCCAGTTCAGGAAAATGTGCAATATCAGGTATCGGTTCCATGATATGGGTCCAGTTGATATCCTACTTGGATGAAAGGCCCAGGACCTTTCATGATGTATGAACTTTTAATTCATACAAAGTTGTTCAGTTCCTTGCAGGATACATAACAGTTACACAATCAGATCAATTTTGTAATAAGTTAACTGCATTTTGAGTGAAAAAAAGCCATTTTCAGTTCCTACAGTGGTATTGGCCAGTGGTGGAATGTACAAAAGTAAAAGTATAATACTTTTACGTAACTGTGCTTGGCTTACGTATATTTGACAGTGGATTTTTTTTAACTTTTAGGTCACTACATTTGAGAGCAGGTGTCTGTATGTTTCTACTCCGCCACATTTTAGATCTGGACTGAAAAGTAAAAAGCACTAACCCTAACCCTAAGACTTTATTATTTTAGTACATTTAATTTGAGTTAACATCCTGACTTTGAGCAACACAACACACCAAAAAAGCTAGAAAAAATAAGAAATCAATTGAATCAATTAAATTCAGCTGAATTCTGTATCAAAATCACTACATTTCATCCTTTAATAGTTCTAAACATCTCTGCAAAATACTTTTACTTTGTACTCTTAAGTACATTTATAAACAGGTTAGACCTGCGCGATTTATCGATTAAATCGATTAATTCGACTTTACAGTTCAGGACGATGTGTTTTTATGAAAAACAATTTTTTAGTTATTTTTACACGCGAGCGGAACTAATGCGCGGCCACGTTTTGCACGGGTAAGTTAGCAGGGCGTACCCAAACATTGTACGAGCTAGCGCGGCAGCGAGTGAGCTAAAGCCGGAGCTTGTACCAAACAAAGGTGTTTACATCTGTTGTATGGAACTGGTTCGGTTTTCTTGTGTTGGACTTAGAAAAAACGAGTGCTCGCTGTGAGGTGTGTTCAAAAGCTGTTGCAGTAGCGGAATGGGAGAAGTGCAGGTCCGAACGGAATGAAAATAACCACCGTCCAGTCCCTAAAACATTTTGGAACTATTTGCAGTGTGATAAGCTTGACCCACGACGGAAGTCAATCTCACACACACTGTTGTATGTTTTACCAAAAACATGATGTATGTGTAAAAGACATGGTGCCCATATAAACTGTGGAAAAGCCCGGATTCATTAACATGGTGAAAGTTTTGGACCTGAAGTATGCGCTGCCAAGACACAAATATTTTTCTGAAGTTGCCACAGCTGTACACAGACTGTATCTTTATGCTTGTTGTGTTGTATTTTTATACTTCTGTATCAAAATTTCGTTATGGTGCATAATGACAATAAAGAATCTTGAATCTTGACAAGCTAACATAACACACACACAAAAAAACTAAAACACAACACTCCCCGCTCCAGTCCATCTTTCCCACAATCAGAGAATAATTTAGCTCCATAAAATCCTTCTTTATAAAAGAAAGATATTTATATAACTGTGATATATTTTTTAAACAATAACAGCTTAATTGATGCAGGTGTAATGTATTTGTTTTATAAAAGAATGTCGCATTGTTTTGAGCCATTTGTCTGTCATCTGTTATTTGTTTTTGAGTAGGGCAGAGAAAAATCGATTAAAATTGGAAATCAGATTTTTTTTTTTTTAAATCAGAGATTTTATTTTTAGGCCATATCGCCCAGCTCTAAAACAGGTAGGCCTACTTTATTACTTTTACTTAATAAGATTATTTCATGTGATTGATTTTTCATGTGATTAGTTGAGTAACTTCTTCCCCTTGTATCTGTACTTTTACTTAAGGAACAAAACTGAGTACTTCACCCACTACTGGTATTGGTTAATATTGGTTAATATTGGTTATCGGTAGATACTTATTAGAGCAATAGTACGGATATTGGTACCAGAACTGAAAAATTTGGATTGGTGCATTCCTAATTCTTTGCTCAGTTGATGATCGTCATTCTGCAGGTCACAATATAACAGTGAGTTTTAAAAGCAAATTTAAGTCATTTCTATTGAAGGGCCCATTTTATGTTGTATGTTTCCTCATCATAAGCAGACCTGGAGTTGTGTTTTGTTTCATTTTACACGTTTTAACACACAAACCCTGCATATTTAGGCTGCGTTCTTCTCTCGAACAGAAAACACTCTGCTCCTCCTTGTGATGTCATGTGGTAATACAGGAAGCCTTCACTAGAATCATTTGTCAGCGATAGATTAGACAGTTACCGAGACTACAGCATGTTCTCTTGGGCATATAGAAGCAAACAGTAGAAGGAGATGGAGCGGCTGAGGAAGGTGGTGCTTCTGCTGTTGCGGCGCAGATGAGACAAGTGACAAGCCGAGGAAATGCAGTCTGTCTGATTTAATACATCTCCTGGTTTAAGGCCAGCTGCATCTATGTGATATATTTATGACATTTTTCAGTCTGTCTGTTTGTGTATTCAAAATGGTGTCTGTTTTCATACGATCAATCTCTATGGAAATCATTATGCCCAGACTGCGGATGTAGATAATACATTAGAACCTCCTCAATATGGGCCTGCACTGAGCTCTGTCGAAACACTGGTACAGCAGACTGCCAAGTGCACAAAAGGATCAAGGTCCTATAGGACGCAAAACTTTAAGACTTTAAAGGTCCCATGGCATGAAATTTTCACTTTCTGAGGTTTTTGAACGTTAATGTGAGCTCCCCTACCCTGTTTAGCCCCCCCCCCCCGGTTAAAAGTTGCGAAATGTCTAAACTGAGCATTTGTGATCCTTTTCTGCGTTACAAAAAATCAGAGCTCAAACGGGCGATTTTGAACAAGGCACCTTATTGACGTCAGATCGAAAAAAGAAAAGCAAATGCAGTTCCACCCCCGTCTGTCTGTACTCAGCGTCTCTGTAAATCACGCCCAGAGAGTTTGGACTGCGAATGCGCTAGGCAATGCGAAATGCGTTTTTTTATTTGCCTGGAGGCACGTCCGAGTGTTTCTAGGCTCGGAAGTCCTTTATCTGAGCCTCTGGACCTTTGAACAGCAGTGGTTTAATTTTATTTTCTGTGGAAATTTGTTTATTTTTCAATGGAACGCTTCAAATTTCTCCCCCCCGTGCAAAAACAAGGAAATGGATCAGCTGACAGCTCAGAGTGAGAGCGGAGAGTTTGGCCACGCCCCCACCCTCTACTATTGGCCAGCTCTTTTCTCCTCATTTGCATTCAAGCAACAACGCCCATTATGGCCTGTTCAGAGAGAGAAAAATTACTCTTTCTCATCTTATCTCTGTTTCTCATGCACTGAGTGTTGATTTTGAAGAAGGATTCATTTACAGTATTAGGGAACCATTAAGGAGCCATATAAAAGCATCAAGAAGTACCATGTCATGGGATCTTTAAAGGCAAATTAACGTTTTTTTTACAATCTGAGCCTTCTTTCGGCAATAAAACAAGTAGTTTTACTCACCCATAGCATTTTTCTGTCAATTGGAGCAGTATCGCAGAACTTATGTTGAGCCGTTCTGTTCTAGTAATGATCCCGTATCCGTTAACATGGGGCTGTATCATTTGCTCGGGGCATTACTTTGCGGTGTCCAAATAACACAAACTTTAGCACTTTTCAAATCATAGAAGCCCGATGTCTTAATCTAGGATTTTGTTTGAAGCAAAAGTGGCCTGTAATCCGAGATTTAGCCATAGTTTCGAGTAGATGAGGAGGCCAGTGCACATGTGTGGACTGTGCTCTCTGCTCCCGGGACCCAAACATGAAACGCAAAGCTGAAAACTATGGATAAATCTCGGATTACAGGCCACTTTTGCTTCAAACGAAATCATATATTAAGACATCGGGCTTCTATGATTTGAAAAGTGCTAAAGTTTGTGTTATTTGGAGACCGCAAAGTAATGCCCGGAATACAAATGCTAACGGATACGCTACAACATAACTTTCTTCAAACAGCTCCAAATGACACGAACGTGATATGGGTGAGTCAAACGACTTGTTTTATTACCGAAAGAAGGCTCAGATTGTAAAATAACGTTACTTTTCCTTTAAGTGAGCTTTAAGACATGTTAGAATGTTGTTATCTCCTCAAAACAATACCTGGAGTTGTATAAGTGATGTTTCAGTAACCCTTTATTAGTAGTCTATCTCCTAAAAGCTGAAAATGCTCTGGTCCACCTTGCTGAAATGGGCCAAATGATTTTAGTGAAGGTATATGGAAACTCCATATACCTTCACTAAAATCATTTGGCCCATTTGGCCCCAAAAACACAGTGAGGCGCTTTCTGTATGACCACATGACATCACAAGGTGGAACGGAGAAGAACTCAGCCTAAATATGCAGGGTTTGTGTGTTAAACATGTGCGGTAATGAGGAAACGACATTATAACATAGATCAGAAAATAGTGTAATATGGGCTCTTTAATGGCTCAGTTTCTGCTTCCAAGCATTGCACATTACCATTGTGTCCTTGGGCAAGACATTTATTCCTACAGGCTTTTGGTGTGCTCTGAAATATTGTGCAAATGGACGAATAATGCACTTTGAGTTCTATAGCAACTGAAATGTAAAAAGTAAAAGTATCATATGAAGAAATCTATTTAAGTAAAACTATTGAAGTACCTGGTTAAAATGTGCTTTGTACAAAAGTATTTTGCAGACATTTTTTAGGAATTTAAGGATGAAATGTGGTGATTTTGATAAAGAATTGGGTTGATTTTGATTGATTTAATAGATTTTGTTTTATTTTTCGAGTTAATGTTTTTGTGCATTTGTCTATTTGTGATAAAAGAGGAAATTCAATTTGTCAACTGGACAAAGTTTGGTCAAAAACGTTTCGCCGCTCATCCGAGAGGCTTCGTCAGCTCTAATTAGAATGCTGGTAAGACACTTGCTTATATCTTGCTGCAGGGAGGAGCTAACTAGCTAACTACTTTCCGAAACTATCTCATTGGTTTCAGTCTTTTGTTTCTCTGGCGTCTAGATTAGCATACCTATTCATCCCTACAATGACTGTTTTTCACACCTCTGGCCCTGACCTGGCTCTAGCCTTATTGTTCCCCTGTTTGCTTGATCTAGGCTTAAGAATGGAATTATAGATGGGAGACAAATTATGTCTGACTCCACCATTTCTGTTTAGAGAAGGATTCTCTTTTTTGACAAAATTAGCCTCTTTAACTCCCCTCTCAAACCAATTCTTTTCCCTGGCTAAGATCTGAACCTCACTGTCCTCAAAAGAATGGCCCGTGGCTTCTAGGTGAAGATGTACGGCAGATGACGGTCCACTCTGGCACGCCCGTCTGTGTTGGTACATCCTCGTGTGAAGTGGCTGCTTGGTTTCTCCAATGTAGCGCTCACTGCAGTCTTCACTACACTGAATGGAGTAGACCACATTGGTCTACTCCAAACAGGGGAACAATAGGGCTAGCCAGGTCAGGGCCAGAGGTGTGAAAAACAGTCGTTGTAGGGATGAATAGGTAAGCTAATCTGGACGCCAGAGAAACAAAAGACTGAAACCAATGAGATAGTTTCGGAAAGTAGTTAGCTAGGTAGCTCCTCCCTACAGCAAGATATAAGCAAGTGTCTTACCAGTATTCTTATTAGAGCTGACGAAGCCTCTCGGATGAGCGGCGAAACGTTTTTGACCAAACAAACTTTGTCCAGTTGACAAATTGAATTTCCTCTTTTATCATGGATTCTACCTGGACGACTGAGGGACTCTTCACGCATTTGTCTATTTGTTTTGCTAAAAGTTGAGATGTAAGTCTCTGCCATTTCAGCAGGTCTCAAACCATAAAAAAGTACTTTTTTCTTTTCAGTCGAAGTCTAAAATGTAGTGAAGTAGAAAGTACAGATACCTGCTCTCAAATGTAGTGAAGTAAAAAAGTAAAAAGTATCCTCTGTGAAATGTACTTAAGTAAAGTAAATTGTTTTGGTAATTGTTCTCAAGTGTTGTACTTTTATTTCTGTACTTCGTTACCTTCTACCTACCATAGCAGTATTGAAACTACCTACCATAGCAGTATTGAAACTTAGAACAATTTTGACTAGAGGGGAAATTTTAGCTCAATAATAATCAATACATTTAGTTGAGAGCAGTTGAATCTTTAGCAATCCCCATGTAACTGTGGTAACAGTGGACAGGTATCTGATCTCAACTTTTTCATCAAACAAGGATGTCTTTGTTCAAATATCCATCAAATTTACGTTTTAACTTGCCTGCTACAAATAATATTGGATGCGTTGTGTAATTTTCCTGCAATGTCCCACAGTGTGACATTAAACAGCTCTACTTTATATTTACTCAATTATAGGTGGTTTTCTAGCTCAGAAATACTAGAAAAACAGACATTCTGACTGTGAGCGGGGTCGCCTCTCCACAGATCTGAGCTGTAACTTGGTCTGGTTTGGTCTCCATGAAGCTAGAAAGGTTTAATGCCATACTGTGAAACATTCCAGACAAAGGAATAACATCTATATGGAGAAAAGCGTTTGACAGACCCTCCATCAGAAAAGTGGCTCTTGTCATGATTTGGTCCTTATAAAGTCTTTGTGTGGCCCTGTTATAACAGTTTAGTCCTGGTTTAGTTCTGTGTTAGTGCCAGTTCCAGTGTGGCATCTGTATTTTCAAGGATCTCTTTGTTCAAATGTCCATGAGTTTTACTTTTTAACTTTTCGACTACAGATAGGCAGGAAGACTCAAATAACAAAGTATTGATTTGTCCTGATTTGAGCCCAATTTAGTCCTTATAAAGACTTGGTTTGGCTCCATTCTAGTAGTTTAGTCCAGTTCTGGGTGCTTGTCTTAGTTAAAGGTACATTGTGTAACTTTTCTGGTGGAGGCTCTGTCAAATGCTTTTCTCTATGGAGATATTAGTGCTTTGTCTGGAATGTTCCGCAGTACGGTATTAAACCTTTCTATCTTCATGCACTCTAAACATGAATGTGTTAAAAACACCACAACGTGTTGAATTTCATCACATCAATGTTGGGACAACACAAATTGTGTTAATTGTGACACAGTTGATGTGTAAATATACTGACACATGTTGTGTGACACAAGGATGTGTATTAATGTGTTACTTTGAAAACAGTTATGTGTTAAAATCTTACTATTGTTATTGTTTTTAGGGAGACCATTTTAAAGGTCCCATGGCATGAAATTTTCACTTTCTGAGGTTTTTGAACGTTAATGTGAGCTCCCCTACCCTGTTTAGCCCCCCCCATGGCTAAAAGTTGCGAAGTGTCTAAACTGAGCATTTGCGATCCTTTTCTGCGTTAGAAAAAAACACAGCTCAAACGGGCGATTTTGAACAAGGAAACTATGTGACATCACATCGAAAAATGCAGCTCTACTTCCCGTCTGGATGTCTACCCACCGTCTCTGTAAATCACGCCCAGAGAGTTTGGACCGCGAATGAGCTAGGCAATGCGAAATGCATTTTTTAATTTGCCTGGAGGCACATGAGAGTGTTTCCAGGCTCGGATGTCCTTTATCTGAGCCTCTGGACCTCTGAAACAGCAGTGGTTTAATTGTATTTTCTGTGAAAATGTGTTTATTTTTTTCATTGAAATGCCTCTCCTTTCTTCCTCCGCGCTTAAAACGCGGAAGTGGGAGACAGCGCACAGCGCCCCCCGACCCGCTCCTCTAACCTATCTTTGTCCTTCTCATTTGCATTCAAGCAACAAGGCCCAGAACGAGTTGTTCAGAGAGAGATTTTCTGACTGTGTACATGTGTCTTTCTCCTGCACTGAGTCTTGATTTTGAAGCAGGATTTATTTACAGTATTAGGGAACCATTAAGGCACCATATAAAAGCATCAAGAAGTACCATGTCATGGGATCTTTAAGATCTGTCCAGGGACAACAGATGAAAAATCGCTTTTTGGCTAATTCTGGTACATTTACAGATATGTTAATTAATGTACACTGTCCCTGTCAAATAAACCAATAAATAAATAAATAAATGCTATTTACACATTAGTGTGTTGCTCAGAATTCCAAGTACCCAACACAAGCATGTGTCATTCCACAAAGTACATCAATATGAATAAAGATGAAGATACAAGTAGAAAAAATGTGTTTACTTTGGAAAGTTTATTTATTCTGTACATGCAATATATCAACAGGCTCAAATGTGACCTGCCACGACAAGACCGGCTAAAAGTCGGCATTCATAAAACAGAAAATCCCATTTAATTTTTTTTTTTTTTCAAAATTTGAGATTTTCATGGTTTTTTTTTTGCAGAAAGTGCTAGTTGAGATCATGAAGAAGCCACTCCACGTTTCAGATAACAGCATTTGTTGCGTTAAAAGCATACATTTTGTATTTCAAATTGGCTTGTTTTTCGGAAAGAAATGGGGTGTGTGTAAATCACCATAATTACCCACGCTCGTGCGCCTTGCCGATTACGTGACGAGTAGCGCTGTTGTGTTTTCGCCTGTTCGTCTATCAGCTGTGAGGAGCTCGTGTATATGTACGGTACATTTCAAGAGAATAAAGACAGTGAAAACGAAAATGTACTACTTTCACATGGGACACGTTCGGGACACGTCTGTTTCTCTGGAGCTCATGTACAAAGTTCGGTCGGAGAATTTAGCTGCTGAAAGAACGTGGATATACTCGATACGTGTATACACGTGGAGATACGCGAATTATCCGACAACACGGCAAACTAGTTACATCGGAGGTGACTGCGTTCTCTTTCTTATGGGGGGAGTCATGTTATCATATTATTTCTGCATCAAATGGAGATATTAGGTGAAAGCAGCGGCTTGTGTCAACATTAGCCTGTGTGTATGTGTGTGTACCGGACTAAACCAGGACTAAACCAGGACTAAAACAGGACTAAACCAGGACTAAAACAGGACTAAAGCAGGACTACACCGGGACTAAAACAGGACTAAACCAGGACTAAACCAGGACTAAAACAGGACTAAAACAGGACTAAAGCAGGACTAAACCGGGACTAAAACAGGACTAAACCAGGACTAAAACAGGACTAAAACAGGACTAAAACAGGACTAAAACAGGACTACACCGGGACTAAAACAGGACTAAACCAAGACTAAACTGGGACTAAAACAGGACTAAAACAGTTCTGAAAGCCTGGACTTAGAGAATCTTTAGAGAAGCTTTTCTCAGCTCATTATTTTCAGATGTCCCGCTTTCAAATGGCCACAAATTCTGCAAATGTTCTTAGATTTTCATGTGTAAGGCATCGTTGGAAAGCTTAGAATCTACACTTTCAGAATCTGTGAATAACTCAAAACACCTCTGAGACGACTTGTGTCTGGCTTGTACATGGCCGGGCACAAATATTTAACACTGCCTTGAAAAAAAATTATTAAAAAATATCCTTAATCTAGGCTTAATACAACAGAACACTGAAAGAGACCGAACCAGACCAAGTATCAGGTCTGTGGAGAGGTGGCCCCCGCTCACAGTCATGGCTGTTTTTTAAGTACTTTTGAGCAGTAAAACACCTGTAGTTGAATAAATATAAGGTAGAGCTGTTTATTGTCATACTGTTGAATATTCCAAGCAGTGGAATTACAGATCCATAGAAACAAGCAGGTGACGGACCCCCAACTAAAACATTATACAAAGGTTGAACCTGATTATTTCTCTCAGTGACTAGAACCAAGAACTCACTGGATTACAACAAAAATCTGCATTTGAACAAAATACACTTTACCTGCCCTCATCTGTATTAAGTATTATTATTTAATGTTACTGTATATTTAAAAAATGTCATATTATCATGCTCTAAGTTCCTGATTTAGACTTCTTTATCATCTATTTGACCCTGGTTTGTCCCTCAGCTTTAAGCCTTTCTGCAGCCCCTCCATTTTTCACTTTTCACTTTCACATTCCACACATGGACCTCACCTTTGCGTCCCTCAAAAAAGTGTAATTTCAAACCTGTTTTTTTCCCGACTGCTGACTGAACAAATGCAGTGTGTGGCCCGAGTGATGTACTGCTCCACAAACTGATCCTGACTCTCCTGTTTCACTCCTGCACACGGGTTTGTCAGCACACACCTCTCAATCAATGTGTGTGTGCGTGCGATGGAGTAGTACTGCAGGAAGCGGCGTGAGCAGGAAATGGGTGAGAAAGTGGCGGTTTGAAGACACACGAAGCAGAGCCCAGTCGGATCGATAGCTCGTTAGAAGCAGAGTTTGATGAGGTTTAAAGCAGAAGGATCAGAGCTGAGGAAGAGGCTGTGGTGTTTGGCTAAGTGCCATTAGAAGCGAGGTGGGGAGTGTACACAAACACTGGACTCGAATGACAAGAACGTTACTTCGAAGCAATAGTAGAAAGCCAAAAAATGATGCAAATAAGAGCGAAAACGTACTACTCAAATAAGAATAATTGCAACAGTCAGGATGTAATATCTGATTTATGCTTTGAAGATAATGTAACTAAATAAAAGGTAAAAAAAAATGTTGAATAAAATCATTTCTGAAGAAGCAGTGCAAGAAATAAATGTTAAAATAATTGCTGATTGTAAAGCTTTTGTCAGTTGTAGACTTCCTCACTGTTGGAAGAATACATTTTTACTTAGGGATGCACCCATCCAACTGGTATCGGGTATGGGCAGGGGCAGCGCTGGAGGGGGGGCTTGAGAGGGCACTAGCCCATAGCGCCCCCTGCATTGCCCCGAATTTTCATAGCACATCCAAACTCGACTAAAAATGTTCAAATGGTGTGGAATAAGAAAGAGGACAAAATAATGTGTAAGAAATTAATCCACGCGAATAAAATTAATCCACGCGTTTGATATTTGTCAGAATACAAATCTAAAAGTTACAACATCGAAAAGGTACGAGTACTGTCTTAAGTACGAATACGAATTTCTCAGATGGAAGAAAGTGGACAAAAATACGTCATTGGTTACGTCGTCACGTCGGCCGAGACAAACGCGCAGGCCTACCTGACTTCAGTCCGCCATGCAGACTGCATGCGTAATCTCGATGCTGATCGACTTTTCTTCTGCTGACGCGTGTGATGTGATGACGTAACCAATGACGTATTTTTGTCCACTTTCTTCCATCTGAGAAATTCGTATTCGTACATAAGTTTGCAAATATTTATTTTATGCTCAACTACAACCAAAGACGCGTGTATATCCAAAATATGCATGATTAATTTCTTGTGACTACTAGAGTTGGGCGGTATCCAAATTTTGATACCGTTAAACCGTCTCCACATTTTCCCGGGGTATACGGTATTACCGTTGCTAAGGCTAAAAAAAAAAAACACTTGGTAGCACTTCAGTGGAGTCGCCTCGCCAAATGGCAGCTTGCACCTATACCGTTCAGAAACAGAATAGCAAGCATTACATAGGCCTAATGATACTGAAAACATAACAAAACATGTACAAAATTAGTAACTTTTATTAACAAATGTTTAAAGTGCAAATACAGCAGCCAACCGACGGAACGAAATAACAAATTGTCTGTGGGCTAAAGCTAACAAACCAACAGGAATCAAATAAATAAAATACTTGATCTTATCAAATAAGAAAATCTGAACAATAAATAACAAGACATAACCGAAAATGTGCATATATAACCCTGTCCTGAGAACGCAGTGGAAAATACTGCTCGTTTGTATATTTTTAAAATCTATTAACATGAATCAAATAAATTAAACGTACAACTATACAACATCCCGGACCGTTTTCGTCCGTCAGAAAAAGCTACTCCTTATTGAAAATAAAAATATTAAGCTATTGAATGCAAAACCAGCATGTTCACTTTTCCCGGCTTGAGTAAGGCACGTTGTGGATTGACAACTTTGCTCGCGGTGCTGAAGACCCGTTCCGATGGAGAGCACACGTATTTTATCAGAGGAAAGCGCCTGACTCCATTGGATTTCCACCAAAGAAGGGGGTCTTCATCTGCCAGAATAACAGCCTCGTGTGGAAGTTGCGTTTGTAATAAGAAACCCGAAAACTTCTCACATTTCAGACTCAAAAACGGTGAGTTGTTCAGAATATCAGAGAGAATATCAGAAAAGGCGCTGCGTTAGAACACAAAAGCAGCGTGTCAAACGTCACGCCTTTTTTAAAGGGACCGCAACTATTATCAGAAGCAGAGACTTTATAACCAAGTGCTTAACCAAGAACTGAGCAAAACCCGCATGGCAAAGCTGTAACAACACAGTTAAGAAGGTGAATTATGCATACATTCACGAGTGCACTACACTCGCGCCTCTGCTCCTCCACAGTGCCGCTGTTATCTCTCGACGGGTAGGATGTTTCACCAGAACACCGCCACAGTCTGCATGCACGTTTTACACACAGCCTCGTTGACATTTCCCGGCTCTCCCTTGTCATTTGGCCGAAATCCGAAATGCTGCCAAATTGCAGATGTTGTGTTTTACTTTGGGACCAACTCAGCGCGGTCTGTCATGTTGTCTTCTCCTTCTCCCTTATGAGCGGTAATGTCACGTGACGACGCAACATCCAGGAACTTCATCGAACGTCATCTCTCCGATAGTAATATTAGTTTTAAACTGTAATAGTATTAAATTAACAAACACAACCACACATACATAAGTGCTGGACAAACACTCTTTATTTAGGCATTAAATTAATTATAGTTAATATTATATTAGGGCAAGATTTTTTTTTTTTTTTTTTTTAATGACGGTAATGAATCTGATACCGTTGCTATTTTTAGATACCGCAGTATACCGTATTACCGTATTACCGCCCAACCCTAGTGACTACACGTTTTCGCGTGGATTAATTTTATTCGCGTGGATTAATTTCTTGTGAATACACATGATTTTGTCCACTTTCTTATTCCATAAAATGGCAACAACAGGCTGTTCAAAATGAAACTACAGTAAATAAAAAAGAATTCCATATTAGTTTTTTTAGTTTTTCACTACAGGTGCTAACGACATTTACACATTTACACTGAATTTGCTGACTCTGATATCGACTTCCAAATATCAGCTCAGACGATATCCTAGTTGGAAACACAAATTGATGTGATAAGCAGAGATGGTACGAGATCTCACGCCACAAGATCTCGTGAGACAAAATTGCCACACGATGGTGCATGTGTTGGTGAGTTACATCTCTTACAGTTCCAAAAAGCAGTGCTAGAATGGAAACCATCCATTCTAGCACTGCTTTTGCCTCAAATTAAAAAAAAAATTGTGAGACAAAAATTGGAAACTGAACTATGAAATTTATATATTAGGAATTATTTTAAAATTTCATCTTATCTCATTCTTGTGGACCCATTCTCATGTCTCGTCTTGTTTTGTGGAAATCATGTCTCGTCCCATTTCTAGTAATAAGACTATTTACCGGTTGTACAGTATTTGGCCCTTTAAACGCATTTGTTCTGTGGTTCCTTGAGAGGTAAATAACAGCTAGAGATAAATAACAGTTGTCTGTATTCAGTCTCTGCTCTGGTGTCAGTTGATGTTGGATATCGGCAGATACATAAAGCCATAGTATTGTAATCTAAAGCAAAAGGAGAAATTCAATTTATGAACTGGACAAAAGTATTTGGACAAAGACATTTCGCAGCTCATCCAAGCTGCTTCTTCAGTTCTGGTCAGACGCTGGTGGACACTGCCTATATCTGTAATAATGAAATAACCAAATAAACTTTTGTCCAGTTCACAAATTGAATTTCCCCTTTTGCCATGGATTCTACCTGGACGACTGAGGTTTCTACATGCATCGTAATCTAAACCAATAAAGCTGATCTATGCAAGTGAATGTGCTGTTACTTCAAACAAAATATGTCTTTTTTCACCTCTTACTGTCATACAGTATAAAGACTTAATGTGCTTGAAATACCAAAATCAAGAACTAGACACATTGTATTCTTGTATATAGCCCTGTTCCTATGCCATGTTGAGCTCCTAAACAATTCAACACCATGATTTAGGCTACGTTTATACGGCGACGATCAAAACAGAAGATGCAAAAGTGGCATCTCGTCTTCAATTTTTTATCCGCGTCTAGACGAGCGTTCTCAACAGGAAATGTTTGTTTATACGAAGACGCAAAAGTGGGCGAATTCGATTGAATGTGCATGCCAGGCCGCTAATATAATGTCAGAGCTACCTTTTTCAGGACACCGACAGGGGCTCTCATTACGGTTGTTTCGCCCTCGATGTCGGGTCGGAGCTCTTCGCTTAATGCAACAAGAGCTTGTTTAGTCGTTCTGAAGTTTTATCAAGGTAGTCAGACATGTTTGTTATTGTTTTTACCTGCTTGGCGCATCCAGTGTGACGTAAGGTGTATGCGAAGTGAACATGTTTTTCGCTTCTTGCCGTTTAGACGGAGACACAACCCGGGCCGTCTTCAGAACTCCACACTCTGGAAGGAGTCTTCAGATTTTTGCGGTTTCAGAGCCCGACGGCGCCGTTGCCGTGTAAACGAAAGACACTTCCAATAGAATATTTTGTCATTTTCAATCGTAATCGTCCTCGTCTAAACGGCCCCTTACTCTGCATCTAGGGTATGGACAAGATGTTTTGAACCCCATATAACCAGTATGGAATCAAATGTACATGAAAACAATGGAGCCAAGAAAGTACGGGTGACAGGGCGGTTAGGGCTCGCACTCCGTTTGCATCTTCTCCCCGTGTCTGGGTGGGTTTCCTCTGGGAATTCTGGTTTCCCTCATCAAACCTAAAAAAACATGCACCAGGGACCACAGGTGAAAATGAGCTCTAGAGCTACAACCCAAGGTTAACGTAGATTGTGCACTTCCCTGTCTCATAAATAAACTAAATTAAAATAAATAAAATAATAAACATCATCTGAATATTTTTACAGGCATTATCAAACACTCATCTTACTTTGCTTTTCAACAAGAGATTCACAGTAGTTTTGATCTGAGCCTGTAGCCCAGCCCAGACCAAAAGATTTTTCTTTTCTCTGTTTATGATTAGTTGAAAAAGTAATCATAATAATATCGCAGAGTTACTGGCCTGAGATCTGCCAAAAATCAGCCTGAAGCTTTGACGCAAACTGAAGTATGAGTGGAGTTGTTGATCTTGATCCATTACAAACTGACAGAAATCTCAGTGAGAAGACAACGTTTATCGATCAGTGAAGCCTGAGCGTTCTCCAACCGGCCGCTCGTAATTGGACTGGTTCAGTGCGCAGTGGTGAAGTGTAATGTGTGTGTGTGTGTGTGTGCCTGTGTGTGCGTATGGGTGTGTGCGTATATGTGCGTATGGGTGTGTGCGTATATGTGTGTATGTGTGTGTGTATGTATATATGTGTGTGCGTATGTGTGTGTGTTTGTTTGTATGTGTGTATATATGTACGTGTGTATGTGTGTGTGAGCATATGTGTGTATATGTATGTGCGTATGTGTGTGTGTTTGTGCGTATGTGTGTATATATGTACGTGTGTATGTGTGTGTGTGTATGTATATATGTATGTATATATGTGTGTGCGTATGTGTGTGTGTGTGTGTGTATGTATATATGTATGTATATATGTGTGTGCGTATGTGTGTGTGTGTGTGTGTATGTATATATGTATGTATATATGTGTGTGCGTATGTGTGTGTGTGTGTGTGTATGTATATATGTATGTATATATGTATGTGCGTATGTGTGTGTGTTTGTTTGTATGTGTGTATATGTACGTGTGTATGTGTGTGTGAGCATATGTGTGTATATGTGTGTGCGTATGTGTGTATATATGTATGTGTCTGTATACAGTTGAGACAGTCCCTGAAGGCGTCATGGCCCCTGGAGCACAAACAGCTGAGTCAGGTTCTCTCTGCTCTGGAGTTAACTAGGCCCTGATAGAACCCAGCACAGATCTGCCTCAGGTCAGCTCCCTGCACCACTCTGGAGGTGCACTGTGTGCTCCCAAATCAATATCACCATGGACTGCACTTTTGGTACTACTACTACTACTACTACTACTACTACTACTACTACTACTACTACTACTATCTTTGTATTTTTTTTCTACACACACAGACACACACACACACACACACACGACTGCTTTACCTTATATGTTCCTCTATATATGTAACCGACCGCGGCAAAACCAATCACAAGTCATCCCGGATGCGTTTTGAGTTATTCACAGATTCTGAAAGTGTAGACTAAAGTAAGATTAGTCTATTAATCTATACTAGTCTAGTATAGATTCTTAGCTTTCCGTTGATGCCTTACACATGGAAATCTGACAACATTTGAAGAAGTTGTGGCCATTTGAAAGCATGCACATTGGTTTACATGGGGAGAAATCAGCTCGTAAAGTTTCTGGAGAAGCGGACCTAGAGCTGGGCGATATGGCCTAAAAATATAATCTCAGATAAAAAAATAAAAAAAAAATCAGATTTCCGATTTAATTGATTTTTCTCTGCCCTAATACAAATAAACAAATAACAGATGACAGACAAATGGCTCAAAACAATGCAACATTCTTTTATAAAACAAATACATTACACCTGCATCAATTAAGCTGTTATTGTTAAAAATATATCACAGTTATATAAATATCTTTCTTTTATAAAGAAGGATTTTATGGAGCTAAATTATTCCCTGATTGTGGGAAAGATGGACTGGAGTGGGGAGTGTTGTGTTTTAGTTTTTCCTCGAGTGATGCAGAAAAGCCACTGTCTGTGTTCATGTATGTAGCTTGTGCAGTCTGTGTACGGCTGTGGCAACACAAGAAAAATATTTGTGTCTTGGTAGCACAAACTTCAGGTCCAAAACTTTCACCATGTTAATGAATCCGGGCTTTTCCACAGTTTATATGGGCACCATGTCTTTTACGATATGTGCTCGCGCTGTGGGGACCTGCACTTCTCCCACTCCGCTGCCTCTGCTTTAGGCGCTAGGATACATTTGTGCGACAGCTTTTGAACAGACCTCACAGCGAGCGCTCGTTTGTTCTAAGTCCGAGGCAAGAAAACTGAACCAGTTCCATATAACAGATGTAAACACCTTTGTTTGGTACAAGCTCTGGCTTTCCCTCACTCGCATGCTAGCTTGTTTGGGTACGCGCCGCGAACTTACCCGTGTAGAACGTGGCACTGCGCATTAGTTCCGCTCGCATTTAAAAAATAAAAAAATCGATTTTCATAAAAACACATCATCCTGAACTGTAAATTTGAATTAATCGATTTAATCAATAAATCGCGCAGGTCTAAGTGGACTTGTCCTGAACCTGTCCCGAAGGTCTCCCGAATGTGTCATGTGTCCAAGTAGAAGTTAAAAGTCAATTTTCATGTCCTTATTGTCCTGCAGTGCTGTGTACATATTCAGGAGCTCCTCACAGCTGATCGGCGAACAGGGGAAACTCCTTCGCCGCTTCTCGCAATGGGATTGGCGGGCACGCGAGCGTGGGAAAATATGTTGATTTATACACGCCCCGTTTCTTTCTGAAAAACAAGCCAATTTGAAATAAAAATGTATGTTTTTAATGTCACTAATGCTGTTATCTGAAACATGGAGTGGCTTCTTCATGATCTCAACTAGCACATTCTGCAAAAAAAAAACAACAACTAAAAACTCGATTATCTGCGTTTCCCTAATCCCGAGTTGCGGACTACTTTGCCGCGGTCGGGCACATATATTTTAAAGGTATACATCTTGCATTTGTTCAATCACATAGCTCTAAAATCCCTTGAAAACTGTTTCACTGGTCGCCTCTCCACTGAGCTATAGTTGTAATTACAGGTATAGGTCTATAACCTGGCACCTGCTTGTCTCCGTGGCGATCACAGAGACAACCAGATGGCCAACCCCCAGAAAAGTTGCACAGTGCACCTTTATTATGGTTTGCTTATTTACAATGCCATTATAGACTGCTTCATGCCTGTATTTGATGATAAAACGATGATAAATCTTTAGCCGTCCGAGCCGTGTTACATTTTCATCACCTCGGCATGTTTAACCCAAAATGAGCCACTCCAGTGTTCATGCAGCTTCAAATTAGCACTCAGAACACAATGGGGAAAAGGCACTTATTTTTTTTATACGCAACAAAAGACTGCTCCAAATATAGCCGTAATTACAGGTCCAGGACACAAACAAGAGCTTTAAACTACGTAACTCATGATTCATTGCTCCTGCTGCTCTGGGTAAAAGGCAGGTTCGGTCTATGTTTCTTTTCATTTTACGGTCCAATCCTTTGTGTAATTGTAACACGAGCATGTCCCTTGCACTAAAAACAGACACTGTACTCAGCATTTTGCAGAATTTCATTACCGCGTACACATATATAGGTCTCCCATTTTCTATTTTCTATCTTCCATTTTCTAAGTCTATAAAATGGTGGCAGAAGCAGTCAATAACGAAGCTGGGCAGAGATCGAAATATAATCAGAAAACTCAACAATAAATGCTTTGCTGTGAAGAAAAAAATCAAGGTGGATGTCCTCTGCTTAAATGTTGTAACTTTTTTCTTCATTTCTTCATTTTTTCAAGTATCAAAACTGGCTTGTGGATTTGGGAACTTCAGAAACAACTAAAAATGTACCTGCAAATGTGAGGAAAAAAAGTGGGAGATACTGGGGTTCATTGTGTTTTGTTTCATTCACACATGTTTAACACGTTTGTATGTGTGTATATATGTGTGTATCTATGTGTGTATATATGTGTGTATATTGGAGATGTAGATCGACTGGTAAAAAACAGTTTCCAGGTCTGTTTTTGAGGAGGTAACAACATTAGAACATGAGTCCATTTAGTATATATGGTATATATATTAGGGATTAAGACGTTGGTCGAACAAAATGCATTAATTGTAATTAATCGCTAATCGCGGACACGCGCACCCGCGTGGTCACGAAACAAGGCAACCGCGCACTGCGCTGCGCCAAGCTCGACTCACAGCCCGCCGCAGGCGCCAACGGCATTGCTCAGCAGCCCCAGTGTAAGCGTGAGGCGAGATCGAACCGCAGCGCCTGGAATGCGCCCGGACGTGCCGCTGCTGATTTCGTGCGGCTGGTTTGTGGCTCGGGGCCAGCCGCACAAAACCAGCAGCGGCACGTGGTGGTTTAGTCCAGGTCTAGACCTGGTTTAGACCTGGTTTAGTTCTGGTCTAGACCTGGTTATGTTTAGTCGTTTAGACGTTTAGTCCTGGTCTAGTCTCTTAGCCAATCAGGACAGAACACATTGTTACACTATAAAAAAAATAAAATAAAAAAAAAATCTGCGAACTACGATAAAGCGAGGGATTACTGTATTTTGTTATTCAGCATCAATACATTTGTCTGCTTTTTACTAAGGAATAATTAATTGTGGAATAAACAATATAATAATACTATGATATATTTATGACTCAGTGTTATGTTACTATAGCTTATATTCTTAAAGACCCTATTGAAACACTCAAATTCAGGTGCAAAACGCCGCTTATCAGTTAATCGTTAATCGATCGATAAGGTCAATCAACTATCAATTAATGAATTAATCGAGAATTTGCATCCCTAATATATATATATATATATATATATATATATATATGTATATATATATATATATATATATATATATATATATATATATATATATATTTTCACACTTTTTTATTTTCTCTTTATATACTCAACAAAAATATAAACGCAACACTTTTGTTTTTGCTCCCATTTTTCCTGAGATGGACCCAAAGATCCAAAATTCACTCCAGATACACAACACTACCATTTCTCTCAAACATTGTTCACAAATCTGTCCAAATGTGTGACAGCGAGCACCTCTGCCCCGCCGAGACAATCCACCCCACCTCACAGGTGCGCCACATCAAGATGCTGATCCGACATCATGACCAGTGCACAGGTGCACCCCAGACTGCCCACAATAAAAGGCCACCCCGAAATGTGCATTTATTTTGCTTTATTGGGGGTCTGGGGACTCAGAACCAGTCAGTATCTGGTGTGACCACCATTTGCCTCATGCAGTGCAACACATCTTCTTCGCATAGAGTTTATCAGATTGTCAATTGTGGCCTGTGGAATGTTGGTCCACTCCTCCTTTGTCCTAGTTGTCCTACCTCGTGGACCTCTCCCACCGCGGGCCACCTCTGGAACCTAACCCCGTGTGTGTTGATAAAGTGTATTTACGTTTCGGGGCGTGCATCTGAGCGCGCATTAATTGAGTTTTTGAGATTTCGTGACTTGAATTTTCTTTCGTATGTAGAGACCAAAATTTAACGTGAAGGCGTTTCGTAACTTGGATTTTTCGTATGTAGGGTCTTTCGTAAGGTGAGGTACCACTGTATATTTTATTTTATTTTATTTCATTTTATTTATTTTTACATAGTTTTGGCTAAAGCATCTCTATGGACCTTTTGCACACTTGCGTCAGACATGGCGTGTTTCCGTGGTGATGGTGTTTGGCTGTTTCTATGAATGCTCCACAGTGTGACATTAAACAGCTCTACTTTACATTTATTCAATTACAGGTGATTTTAGCTCAAAAATAATTTGAAAAACAAGCATTCTGACTGAGCGGGGGTCGCTTCTCCGCAGATCTGACCCGTATCTTGGTCTGGTTTTGTCTCCATGAAGGTAGAAAGGTGTAATAACCATACTGCGAAACATTCTAGACAAAGCAATAACACCTCCATGGACCCTCCACCAGATGATTTTCATGAAACCGATCCGTGATTCTTGTTATTCTTAGAAAACACCCTGTAGTCACGTTCACATTTCTCGTCAAACGTTACACTCTCTGTGGTATCTTCTCACTTTCTGAAGGTTAATCATAATCTCACATTTCTGACGCTCCCAGACACAGGTCCCACTCTGACCTGCGCTGACTTGAAAATTCTCACATGTTTTTGCTGGAAGTCACGTGACTGCTGTGTGGCATTCTGATTGGACGGTAGGAATGAGACAGCAACGCCAGAGGACAGATATCTGATACGGTTTTGAAGGACGTGCCGCGTGCTGCCGTGGCCCGGTGGAGTGGTCAGTGTGGGGAGACTGTGGACCCCGGAGCGGGTGGTGTCCTTTCCCCAGCGATGGGAGGAGATCAGTGGAGACGGCAGAGAGGTTGCTAGTTCTAGTCCCATGACCTGACATCCTCCCTCTCTCTCAGTGCGTCTCTTTTTCCTTTCTCCCTTTCTGTCTGTCTCTCTCTTTTTCCAGTGGCTCTCTCTCTCTCTCTTTATCTTGCTCTTTCTCTCTCTCTTTTTCATCTCTCTCTCTCTCTTGCTGTCTCTCTGTCTCTTTTTCATCTCTCTCTCTCTCTTGCCCCTCGCTTTCTCTCTCTCTTTGTCTCCCTCTGTCTCTCTCTAGCGCTCTGACTGTATCAATCTCTCTGTCTCTGTATGTCTCTTTGTTATCTCTCTCTCTGTATCTCTCTCTCTCTGTATCTCTCTTTGTTATCTCTCTCTCTGTATGTCTCTCTCTGTATCTCTCTCTCTGTATCTCTCTCTCTCTGTGTATCTCTCTTTGTTATCTCTCTCTCTGTATCTCTCTCTCTCTGTATCTCTCTTTGTTATCTCTCTCTCTGTATCTCTCTCTCTGTATTGCACTCTCTCTCTCTCTCTCTCTCTCTGTTTTTCTGTATCTCTCTCTCTCTCTGTATCTCTCTTTGTTATCTCTCTCTCTGTATCTCTCTCGCTCTGTATCTCTCTTTGTTATCTCTCTCTCTGTATCTCTCTTTGTTATCTCTCTCTCTGTATCTCTCTCTCTCTCTCTGTATCACTCTCTCTCTCTCTCTCTCTGTTTTTCTGTATCTCTCTCTCTGTATCTCTCTTTGTTATCTCTCTCTCTGTATCTCTCTCTCTCTCTCTCTGTATCGCGCTCTCTCTCTCTCTCTCTCTCTGTTTTTCTGTATCTCTCTCTCTCTGTATCTCTCTTTGTTATCTCTCTCTCTGTATCTCTCTCTCTCTGTATCTCTCTCTCTGTATCTCTCTCTCTCTCTGTTTTTCTGTATCTCTCTCTCTGTATCTCTTTTTGTTATCTCTCTCTCTGTATCTCTCTCTCTCTCTCTCTCTCTCTGTATCTCTCTCTCTGTTTTTCTGTATCTCTCTCTCTCTCTCTGTATCTCTCTCTCTCTGTATCTCTTTTTGTTATCTCTCTCTGTATCTCTCTCTCTCTCTCTCTGTATCTCTCTCTCTCTGTTTTTCTGTATCTCTCTCTCTCTCTCTCTCTGTATCTCTTTTTGTTATCTCTCTCTCTGTGTCTCTCTCTCTGTATCTCTCTCTCTCTGTTTTTCTGTATCTCTCTCTCTCTGTATCTCTTTTTGTTATCTCTCTCTCTGTATCTCTCTCTCTCTCTCTGTATCTCTTTTTGTTATCTCTCTCTCTGTATCTCTCTCTCTCTCTGTATCGCTCTCTCTCTGTATCTCTCTCTCTGTTTTTGTGTATCTCTGTCTCTCTCTGTATCTCTTTTTGTTATCTCTCTCTCTCTGTATCTGTCTCTCTGTATGTGTTTTTGTTATCTCTCTCTCTGTATCTCTCTCTCTCTGTTTTTCTGTGTCTCTCTCTCTCTCTCTCTGTATCTCTTTTTGTCGTCTCTCTCTCTGTATCCCTCTCTGTCTGTATCTCTCTCTCTCTGTTTTTCTGTATCTCTCTCTCTCTCTCTCTGTATCTCTTTTTGCTATCTCTCTCTCTGTGTATCTCTCTCTCTCTCTGTATCTCTCTCTCTGTTTTTCTGTATCTCTCTCTCTCTCTGTATCTCTTTTTGTTATCTCTCTCTGTATCTCTCGCTCTCTCTGTATCTCTTTTTGTTATCTCTCTCTGTATCTCTCTCTCTCTGTATCTCTCTTTGTTATCTCTCTCTCTGTATCTCTCTCTCTCTCTCTGTATCTCTCTTTGTTATCTCTCTCTCTGTATCTCTCTCTCTGTATCTCTCTCTCTCTCTGTATCTCTCTTTGTTATCTCTCTCTCTGTATCTCTCTCTCTCTGTATCTCTCTTTGTTATCTCTCTCTCTGTATCTCTCTCTCTGTTTTTCTGTATATCTCTCTCTCTGTATCTCTTTTTGTTATCTCTCTCTCTGTATCCTCTCTCTTTCTCTCTCTTTGTTATCTCTCTCTCTGTATCTCTCTCTCTCTCTCTCTGTTTCTCTCTCTGTATCTCTCTTTGTTATCTCTCTCTCTGTATCTCTCTCTCTCTCTGTTTCTCTCTCTGTATGATTGATTTTTAAAAATTTTTGATGAAAAAAAAAAGCCTCTGTGTCTTTTTCTTAAATAACACCGTACACCTTTCACCTGCATGATTTGATGGGAAAAAAAACCCAGCTTTATTTTGGAGCATTCTCCGTGGAGATATTCGGGTCGGGTTTGTGGAGATGCAAGCAGTAAATATGCACGTTTAGCAGAAAAAACATCCAAAATGAAAAGAAAAACAAAAACAGCAAAAAGTTATGCTGTGGGGCTTTAAAGAGAAGATATTTGCAATTATGCACACCAGTGATATCAAATACAAGTAAATGTATTTTTGAATGAGTAATAAATATCCATGAAACTTTAATTTGGGGTCAGACTTTTTTAATTTTGAAAAATATCAAACCATCATTCACACAGTATATTAGTTTGAATACATTTCTGTATATTGTACCTCTTAGTTCATGTCAAATAAATCCTTTTAGTTACTCGTTTTGTTGGTAAATCCATAAATTCCCAGACTAGAACTAGCCTCAAAGAGAGCGACAGCTGGTGTCAATGCTTTTGAATCTGCTCAAATTACAAATTCAATGCTGTGACAGTCGGAGTGAAGCAATTACAGCTCTCTTATATGAACACGGGTGAGCTGAAAAATGAAACGTCTCTGAGCAGAAGTGATCCAGGCGGCCAGGAGCCAAGCCTCAGACTGTACATCCCACAAAAGATAATTACTGTTATCAAGGAGTGGACGGAGTCAGAGCCACAGCCAGGGCCCGGAGACTGTTTAAAGAGAGCGTGAGTCCTGGACTTTTACCACAGCGGGCGGAGAACCAGAAAGCACGTATCAATAAATACATCCTCTTTACTAGAGATAGGAAAATATTTAAACTGTTTGGTATAGGGATGCAAATTATTGATTAATTCATTAATCTATAGTTGATTGACCTTATCGATCGACTTACGATTAACTGATAAGCGGCGTTTTTCACCTGAATTTGAGTGTTTCAATAGGATCTTTAAGAATATAAGCTATAGTAACATAACACTGAGTCATAAATATATCATAGTATTATTATATTGTATATTCCTCAATTAATTATTCCTTAGTAAAAAGCAGACAAATGTATTGATGCTGAATAACAAAATACAGTAATCCCTCGCTCTGTCGCGGTTCACTATTCGCGGCCTCGCTGTTTCATGGATTTTTTTTATTTTTTTTATAGTGTAACATTTTTTTTTACAGTGTAACATTGTGTTCTGCGTCCTGATTGGCTAAGAGACTAGACCAGGACTAAACGTGGACTAAACCAGGTCTAGACCAGAACTAAACCAGGTCTAAACCAGGTCTAAACCTGGACTGGACCTGGACTAAACCGGGATTAAACCACCACGTGTCGCTCTTTGCTGGTTTCGTGCGGCTGGTTTGTGGCTCGTGCTGAGAGGACGCAGTCCAGGCGCCGCGGATCGATCTCGTGCTCACAGCCCCGGTGTACGCGCGGCCTCGCGCCGGTGGTGCACGTGTCGCACACTTCTCCAAGGGGTTGGTGCGCGTCGCGTCCCGGGACATGGCAGTGCCGTTGAATGAGCGCGGTGCACCCTGCCCAGGACTAGACCAGGTCTAAACCAGAATTGCGGCTCTTTGCCTTGTTTCGTGACCACGCACAGCATGTAAGTTACATGCTTTTATAATTTCAAAAATATATGGTTCTAGGTCCAGCTCTACTGTGAGTTGTACGGCAACATCCAGAGAGGAAAGGGTTACATGATGTAACGCTATGGTCTTTCTCGCGAGTGGGTTCACATCTCGTGTTCACATTCCAGAGTAGCGCCCTCTAGCGATTAGTTACAATTAATGCATTTTGTTCGGCCAACGTCTTGACCGACAATTAATTGTAAGTCGATTAATTGTTGACATCCATAATTTGGATCATTTCAAGTTAAAAGGAGTTCTTCACTTGAAAACTCCCATGACATCAAAAGGTGGAACAGCGTTTTGAGCTTTGGAGATGTAGACAGACTAATAATAAAGTGTTACTCAAACATGTGTGAATGAAACAAAACACCACTCCAGGTCTGTTTTTGAGGGTTAACATGACTTAAAGCTCACAAGAGTCCATTTTGCATAATATAGGACCGTTAAATGATAATTATGGTGAGTACACATGGCCATAGCTAATTTTTGTAAATAGTGATGCATGAGACCAGTGTTTGAATAGAACTGACTGTGATGATGAGAACTAGTGACAAGATTGCGACATAATGAATGCGTTGTGTGTGTTTCGGTTGACAGTTTGGGCCTGACAGTTGTAGAAAAGCTCTTTTGAACTTTGACATCTCAAAATGGAACTCATCGTCACCCGCCATTTTGCCCCGGCCACATGTAAACATCCGGATAAATAAAAACACGGTTAATTAACCACATCATTTCCACATATGTGCACAATCGCATGGCGGCTTTGACCTTGTGTGATCTTGTGATGCAGTTACACAATCCCGGAATCTTTAAATCTGTACTTTTGTGTTGGATATTAGGCAGGTTTTCATGTTACTATTTTTATTTTTTTTCTAAATTTGTCTAGAATGTCCCACAGTATGACATTAACTCATCTATATCCATGGAGACAAGCCCACATTGCCTCCAGGCCATGTTACAGGTCAGATCTGTGGAGAGGTGAGCTCACTCGCTGTAGGAATGCATCTTTTTTGTAGTATTTTTGAGCCTGTAATTGAATATCTCCATAGAAACAAACCCCCTACTAGAAAAGTTACACAGTGCACCTTGAAGACAGTTTGATTGACTTTAAAGATGCATTATGTAACTTTAACCACCATTTTGTCTCTATGGCTTGGCTTCAAATGTTCCACAGTATGGCATTGGGTTTATCTACCTTGCATTTATTCAATCACAGATGTTTTTATTGCTTCAAAATAACTTGAAAAACATGCATTCTTGAGTTCGCCTCCCCTCAGATCTGACCTGTAACTTGACCTGGCAGCATCACCTACTTCTCTGTAAGTTTAAAGGTCCCATGGCATGAAATTTTCACTTTCTGAGGTTTTTGAACGTTAATGTGAGCTCCCCTACCCTGTTTAGGCCCCCCCCCCATGGCTAAAAGTTGCGAAATGTGTAAACTGAGCATTTGTGATCCTTTTCCGCGTTTGAAAAAAAGGCAGCCCAAACAGGCGATTCTGAACAAGGGAAATTTCTGACGTCACATTCAAGAAAAAATGCAAATGCAGTTCCACCGCCCGTCTGGATGTCTACACACCGTCTCTGGAACTCATGGCCATAGAGTTTGGACCATGAACAAGCTACACAATGCGAGATGCGGTTTTTTATTTGCCTGGAGGCACGTGAGAGTGTTTCCAGGCTCGGATGTCCTTTAGCCGAGCCTCTGAACCTCTGAAACAGCAGTGGTTTCATTTTATTTTCTGTGGAAATGTTTATATTTCAATGGAAATCGTCTCATATCTTCCTCTGTGCACCGCTGAAGAGGAAAGAGCGGAGAGTTTGGCCACGCCCCCACCTGCTGCACTGGCCTGTCTCTGTCCTCCTCATTTGCATTCAAGCAACAACGCTCAGAATGGAGTGTTTGAGAGTGATGTTTTTGGCTCTGGCTGTGTTCACGAGGCTTTCTCATGCACTGAGTCTTGATTTTGAAGAGGGATTCGTTTGCAGTGTTGGGGAGCCATTAAGGCGCCATATAAAAGCATCAAGAAGTACCATGTCATGGGATAATAATAATAATAATAATAATAATAATAATAATAATAATAATAATTCATAGCATTTATATAGCGCCTTTCATGACACCCAAAGCGCTTTACAGTTCATTGTTCATTCACTCCACACTTGGTGGTGGTAAGATACTTTCTGTAGCCACAGCTGCCCTGGGGCAGACTGACGGAAGCGAGGCTGCCAATCTGTGCCACCGGCCCCTCTGACCACCTCCAACACTCACGCACACACCACTTTTATACTAGGCAATGTGGGTGAAGTGTCTTGCCTAAGAACACAACAACAGTTTTTGCGACTGGCACCCCCCTGTGGAACCTGGAGTTCCCAGCGGTCTCCCATCCAAGTACTAACCAGGCCCTGCCTTGCTTAGCTTCTGAGATCTGACGAGATCAGGCTTTGACAGGCAGGTATGGCCACAATCTTTAATGTTAATGTTTAATTCCACCTGCTCAAATTTCATGGTACAGAAAAATAAAGAAAACACAGAAAAAAGCTCCCCATAGTCCAAAATACCCATAATAAATATTGACTCCCACAAAACGACTGTTGCTTCTATGTATTGAACGATAAGTGTGTAATTATAGGTATTTAGACAGGTATATCGTTTGGCTGATATATTGGACCATGCACTGTTGGCCAGTGTTTTATTTTGACCAGTTAGCTTCCGAAAAGATGCACATAAAGCCATAAAATGAGAGTATACTGCTCTCTGATACAGTTTTATACTCAATTCAAATGATATCAACAAACCCTCATCATATCAACAAACCCTCATCATATCAACAAACCCTCATCATCTCATCTGTTTCTCTGGCTTCTAAACAACCGTTATTGGCATTGGTCATGAAAAAAAAAACATATCGGTCGGTCTCTATCTACTATCATCGTCAAAGTTGTTGAAAATTCACTTTGCATGACGTTCCTGTAGTGCGTTGTCTTTCGGAACACTAAAGCCTGATGTCCCTGTGGTCTCTGGTGACAGGCTGATCGATGTTGTAAATGTAGCTGTCAAACCCCGATCGATCAGGATTCTGCTCTAACACCCACTCTGAGTCTCTGTGGGCTCTTTATGCACGCTCATTAGCACAGCATCACGTCGTCCACTGTCCACACACAGGACATGGGAGTTTTATGTGATGGCTACAACAACGTCTTGCCTTGAAAAATGAGTTCAACATTTATTTATGCTTTTACAATGCATTTAACCCTATGGGAGCTTAGCGTTTAAAGGTTCACTATGTAATTTTTGTGAAGGGGCCGCCACCTATTTGACTTTGAAATGTTGTTGCCTTGCCTGGAATCTTCCACAGTGTGGCAATAAACATATGTCCACAGAGACAAGCACCCTGGCCAAGTTACAGGTCAGGTCTGTGAGCAGAGGACCTAAAAAGGCAGAATTTTCAAGGCACTTTGAAAAATAAAAACACCTAGGTACGTTTTATGCCATCTAGACAAGCATGTAGCAAACCTCATCAAAAACATACCTGGAGTTGTGTTTTGTTCTGTTACACCTTGTGATCCATCCATCCATCCATTTTCTTCCGCTTATCCGGGGCCGGGTCGCGGGGGCAACAGTCTAAGCAGGGACCTCCAGACTTCCTTCACCCCGGACACTTCCTCCAGCTCCTCCGGGGGGACCCCAAGGCGTTCCCAGGCCAGCCGGGACACATAGTCCCTCCAGCGTGTCCTGGGTCTTCCCCGGGGCCTCCTCCCGGTGGGACATGCCCGGAACACCTCCCGAGGGAGGCGTCCAGGAGGCATCCGGAACAGATGCCCGAGCCACCTCAGCTGGCTCCTCTCCACGTGGAGAAGCAGCGGCTCTACTCCGAGCTCCTCCCGTGTGACCAAGCTCCTCACCCTATCTCTAAGGGTGCGCCCAGCCACTCTGCGGAGGAAACTCATTTCGGCCGCTTGTATCCGCGATCTCGTCCTTTCGGTCATTACCCAAAGCTCATGGCCATAGGTGAGGGTAGGAACGTAGATTGACCGGTAAATTGAGAGCTTCGCCTTTTGGCTCAGCTCCCTCTTCACCACAACGGTCCGGTACAACGACCGCATCACTGCCGACGCTGCACCAATCCGCCTGTCAATCTCACGCTCCATCCTCCCCTCACTCGTGAACAAGACCCCGAGATACTTGAACTCCTCCACTTGAGGCAAGGACTCTCCACCCACCCAGAGAGGGCAAACCACCTTTTTCCGGTCGAGAACCATGGCCTCGGATTTGGAGGAGCTGATCTTCATCCCAGCCGCTTCACACTCGGCTGCGAACCGCCCCAGTGCACATTGGAGGTCCCGGTTTGATGAAGCCATCAGGACAACATCATCCGCAAACAGCAGAGATGAGATCCTGTGGTTCCCAAACCGGATCCCCTCCGGCCCCTGACTGCGCCTAGAAATTCTGTCCATAAATATAATGAACAGAACCGGTGACAAAGGGCAGCCCTGGCGGAGTCCAACATGCACCGGAAACAGGTCCGACTTACTACCGGCAATGCGAACACAGCTCCTGCTCCGGTCATACAGGGATCGAACAGCCCTTAACAAAGGGCCCCGAACCCCGTACTCCCAGAGCACCCTCCACAGGACCCCACGAGGGACACGGTCGAATGCCTTCTCCAGATCCACAAAGCACATGTGGACTGGTTGGGCAAACTCCCATGCACCCTCGAGCACCCGATGGAGAGTATAGAGCTGGTCCAGTGTTCCCCGGCCGGGACGAAAACCACACTGCTCCTCCTGAATCCGAGGTTCGACTATCGGCCGAATTCTCCTCTCCAGCACCCTGGAATAGACCTTACCGGGAAGGCTGAGGAGTGTGATTCCCCGATAGTTGGAACACACCCTCCGGTCCCCCTTCTTAAACAGAGGGACCACCACCCCGGTCTGCCATTCCAGAGGTACTGTCCCCGACCGCCACGCGATGTTGCAGAGACGTGTCAGCCAAGACAGCCCCACAACATCCAGCGACTTGAGACACTCAGGGCGGATCTCATCCACCCCCGGGGCCTTGCCACCGAGGAGCCTTCCAACCACCTCAGTGACTTCAGCCAGGGTGATGAGTGAGTCCGACCCCGAGTCCCCAGCCTCTGCTTCCTCCTCGGAAGACATGACGGCGGGATTGAGGAGATCCTCAAAGTACTCCTTCCACCGTCCGACAACACCTCTTGTGACTAATGACCTTGTGATGTCATTTGGTAATACAGGAAGTGCTCCCTTATGTTTTAAAACTGAATACACCTTCACTAGAATGAACAGACCCTCCAGGAATTTGCGATGTTGCGATTTGCAACTTCAGCGCAACTTCAGCCAATCCCCGTGAATTCAGGGCGGTGTTGCAGTTGCAACTTTCCTGCAATTTTTACCAATTTTACAAAGTCATCGGCGACGTATTGAACTCACGTCGACCAATTTCCTTGTGCCTTACTTCCGTGTGACGAAACGAAACTGCGGCCGTGTCCCCAGTTCGGAGCGTGGTTTGAAGGGGGCTCAGACTGCAGTCAAGGCGGTGCACACTTGCTCAGCCCTGAGTGCACTCCGCGGACCGCATGGCCGTCTGCGGAATGCGACAGGTCTCGCAACTACGGGAAGCAGCCGCCGACTCCATTTTCTCCCGTAGAAGAAGTAGCGCGCAGTGCATGCTGGGATATATGAGTGTGCGAAGCGTGCATTTTCACGCGCTTTGTCCACGCCCCGATTTCCATGGAAACGACTGAGGTCTTCAGAACGCGTATTAACTGTGCATGGGACAAAAAAGAAATGACGCACATGCCCTTCAAACCACGCTCCGAACTGTGCACTCTGGGAATTGGGACACGGCTTCTAATGGCAAAGAAACATGTCTGCGGCGCCATTTGCCCACAAAAATAACAGCAAAAGACCAAAACAGTTCCCCTCCTAGTAGTCATTTATTTTCGATGTTGGTAAGGTTGTTTTAGGACCATATCTGTGATCTCTGTGTCTTTGTATTATTCTTTGTCAGTAATAACTCAGTATTCAAAATATTACTCAATTTTAATTACAAAAAGGGAAAATCACAACTATTTATCACAACTTTCACTTCCTCCCGCAACAAAATCACAACAAAAACCTTAAAAGCACCGCAACTTTCATCGCAACTTTTTGGAAAAGCTCCCGCAAATTCAGGCATTTTAGCCCAAAACAATCACAAAAAATGCCCACGAAATCCTGAAATGAATTTCAGCCCTGGAATTTCAGTTCTCTACTAAACAAAAGGTAAAAGGAGCTGTTAACGTGAAAACTATGGCTTCATGACATCACAAGGTGGAACAGAGCATTTTGAGCCTTGGTGATGTAAACAGATGAATAAATGAGGATTACTCAATGTATGTGAAACGAAACACAAAACAAAACATGACTCCAGGTAGTTATGGAGACTTCAGGTTCTTTATGTAACATTTATGACAATATTTAGCTAAATGATGAACTGCTTTTGAGTTCAGTCACGTTACTCACATGCCTGAAAGATCACGAAAACATCTGCCCCAAATTTCATTCTTTCATACTTTATTGTAATGAGACCCCAATAGCGGCAAAATTTCCAATCTCAGTGTCTCGACCCCAACTGTTTTAAATGAGCCTGTGTTGTTTGCCCAAAGGCAGTACACTCCGAACGGGCCCCGCTCCAGTCATTTTTACTTCACCGTACGGAGTCCTCGCTGGGGCTACACTCACCTGATTTCCCTTGTGTCTGGCGGTGGTCGGGGGACACGGCGGAAACATAAAAGCGCACAGGAGCGGACTGAGCAGAAATGATTGTGGGAAACCGCGAGGAAAATGAACGTTTAATGACTGGTATTTGTCTTATTCTCAGTGGAGTGACAGTGTTTTGATGGTTCAGATTGGGCTCAGTTATCATGCTGTGTCCTGAGGCGCTGGGTGCCTGTATTAAAACTGGAGACATCAGTCAAATCAATGCTATTTGTTTTTAGATACAGCGTTGCAATAGCCTTTGGGGATCGAGAGTTTGAAGCATAATAAAGTATTGGATAGTTTGGTTTCAAAATGGCGGATGGCGGATGTACAAATGGTTGGATCATGGAAAGTCGTCGTTCTCAGTTTACGAAGAAGACTGACTTTATTGATCTCGCACAGGAGAATTTGTCCTCCGCATTTGACCCATCCTGTTATTAGGAGCAGTGGGCAGCACCTGACTGCACCCGGGGACCATCTCCATGATGTAGGTTTGGTCAGGACCTCAGCTGGAGGATTTTACCGATGGTGCATGTTTTTGGGTTGATGTGGGAAACCGGAGTGCCTGGAAGAAACCCAGCCAGACACGGGGAGAACATGCAAACCCACCCAGAGAACATGCAAACTCCACACAGGGATCGAACCCGGAACCTTCTTGCTGTGAAGCCTGAGTGCTTGCCACTCAGCGGTGCTGCTGGAATATTATAGTCTTTAGCTTTGTGTTAGTCATTGAACATTTACATAGACTTCTAACATACAATACAAACATGTTTTTAACAATTTGTACAAAGGTAAGATTACACCAAGTTGTATTCTGCTGTAGCTACAGTATTTGTAGGGATGCACCGATCCAGCTTTTTCAGTTCTGATACCGATATTGATAGTTTTTCCATATCCACCGGTACCCGATATTAACCAGTGCCTGTGTAGGGACAGAGAATGACACTTTGTTCCTTAAAACACAGTTAACTTAGTACACTGCCTGACAAAAGTATTAGGACGATTGTGTATTTCTGAACTCTGGACGAAACTTCTGGTTCCAACAAGATAATGACCCAAAGCACTCGTCCAAACTGTGTCAGGGTCATTTGGAGACGTGTGAACAGCGTCATCGACTGCAGGTTATGACACGGCCGCCCCAGTCTCCTGACCTGTCACCCATCCAAAAAGTGTGGGATTATTTGGATATTAAAGTGCGCTCCAGGAGTCCAACTAACGTTAAACACCTGTGGAAATGTCTTCAGGATGAGTGGGAAACTATAAAGGATGGATATCTTGAAAAAGTGTTGGACAGAATGCCTCAAATTTGTAAAGCTGTGATTAAGGCCAAAGGTGGTTATTTTGATGAAAAAGCTATTTAACTTGATATTGTTACATTTTTGCAATAATATGCCTTTACACATGATGAAATTTGCTTTAATATATCAATAAACTGATTTGTTGTCATTACCAATACGTCTTGTTATCATTATGAAAGTTCAGAAATACACAATCGTCCTAATACTTTTGTCAGGCAGTGTATGTCCGTGATGTTGTTGCTCCATTGATGTGGCCTTTTCAGAGTCACCGCAAGCACAAAGTGCAGCTTAAACTTCACTCTTCACTTAACTTTGGTCAGACTTTTACTTCTGTCATGGAACAAGTTGAGGCTTAAGCTGGAGATGGAGCTCAGGATTTAAGGATAAACCTGGACTTCGATGGAATACCCCCAAGTATTGAATATACAGTAACAGTTGTTAGCTCTGCTTATATATAAAACCCAATTGTATGCCATATATATAGTAGGAGGTTCCTGCTCCATCTCTTCATCAGTTTGGGGGTCCCAGGCCTGAAAAACATTGAAGATCCCTGTTGTAAAGTATTGAGGATGTGTTTATTGTGACTCCTGAGTACTTCTATAGAAAAGGCTGTACTGCAGTTTAGAAACAATGAGCTCAGTGCAGTGTTTCTGTTTATGACCAGCACTCGAGTTGGGGGGGGGGGGATAGTCAAAATCATCCCTCTTCTAAAACGGGCATCACTTCTTCCATCCCTTATGGCATTTTATCAATCAGGCATGAAAATCCCTAAACTTTTGGCGAATTTCGCCGTTTTTAAGTCAAAATGGCCAGTGCGCTCCAGCTTCCAATCATGCATCATAATTACGCACCGATACGCGCTTCCGCCAATCATGACAATTGCCGCTGTTGTGTTTGCGCCTGTTCGCCGATCAGCTGTGAGCCTGATATTTACGCGCCATTTCTAAGAGAAGAAGATTCCTTAACTTGGTACGTTAATGCTACGTAAGAAGCAACTCTCGCCTCGGGACACGGGATATGTTTGGGATTATGTCCTTTTGTCCGGAGCGCCGGATTATTAAAGACAACACGGCAAACTGTTAGAATGGATCTGACCGCATTCTTATGGGTGAGTCATATTATCAGATTATTTCTGCATCTATTTCGGCACTAAACCAGGACTAAACCAAGACTAAACCAGGTCTAAACCAGGACTAAACCAAGACTAAACCAGGTTTAAACCAGGACTAAACCAGGTCCAAACCAGGACTAAACCAAGACTAAACCAGGACTAAACCAAGACTAAACCAGGTTTAAACCAGGACTAAACCAAGACTAAACCAGGACTAAACCAAGACTAAACCAGGACTAAACCAAGACTAAACCAGGTCTAAACCAGGACTAAACCAGGTCCAAACCAGGACTAAACCAAGACTAAACCAGGACTAAACCAAGACTAAACCAGGTTTAAACCAGGACTAAACCAAGACTAAACCAGGTCTAAACCAGGACTAAACCAGGTCCAAACCAGGACTAAGCCAAGACTAAACCAGATCTAAACCGGGTCTAAACCGGGTCTAAACCAGGACTAAACCAGGACTAAACCGGGACTAAACCAAAACTAAACCAGGTCCAAACCAAGACTAAGCCAGGACTAAAACAGGTCTAAACCAGGTCTAAACCAGGACTAAACCAAGACTAAACCAGGTCTAAACCAGGACTAAACCAGGTCCAAACCAGGACTAAACCAGGACTAAACCAAGACTAAACCGGGTCTAAACCAGGACTAAACCAGGACTAAACCGGGACTAAACCAAAACTAAACCAGGTCCAAACCAAGACTAAGCCAGGACTAAAACAGGTCTAAACCAGGTCTAAACCAGGTCTAAACCAGGACTAAGCCAGGACTAAACTGGGACTAAACCAGGACTAACCCCCCCCCCCCCCCCGTTGGTGAAAAATTTCACCATCCCCCCTGGTTTCATTTTACAACTCGACTACTGTTTATGACCCAATAATGCCAACACTCCACATCTGAGACTTAACTAGGATTAAACCCTGAACTAAATCTGGACTCAAACCAGACTAGACCTGGACTAGCCCAGTACTAAACCAGGACCAAACGTGAATGTCCCTAACATTTGTAACATTGACTTGAGTTCTCACAAATACTTGTTTGCTTTTACTTGATTGTGGATGAAAATTTACTGTCACGTACTAAGTTTGGACATTCCTCTCTCCTCACACAAACAGTTTTTCGCAATCACCTCTCTGTCGTCCACTTGTTTGTCAGTATTTACAGTACGATTGATAAGGCACCCCCCACTATCTCATCCGTCCACAGGCCAAGCATCGGCCTCCCCAGAATCTCATGTTTGAAGACACTTTCGACTGCACAGATAAGTCCGAACTCAGTGCTGAACAGATTCGCACTTAAATGTCCAACTCACAAATGGGCAGACTGCGTTGTTCATACACCTTTCCATCTCTGTCGCGACGGAGGTTTTAAACTGTGTGAAGAAAGCAAAGACTACGTTATCTCCGGAAAAAGAGAGCGGCAGCGGGGGGAGTAGTGAATACATAAAAGCGTGCAGCTAGTCCCTGACAGGTCCAGAGCAATGGAAGCAGGGGTTCTAAGTTACGCCAAACTCTTATCGCCATATGTTTACTTTCATTTTTCTTTGAGCAGAAAAGTGATAACACGTTTCCCAGCATGCTTTGTTGTTGCAGTCAGGAGCCCAATGCAGAAATACTGCAGTAAAAGGGATTGTAGTGAAACATAAAAGTGAAAAAAACAGAGAAGAAGGTGGCAATGGGGAGACGGTTGAAATTAGGAGAGTGGAGTATTGAGAAAATATGTGACCCACCACGGGAAAACCGGTCACATGTCGGGATTCGTGAACACGAGAAAATCGCATTCGAAGCATTTTTTTTTCTAAATTTGTGATTTTCATTTTTTTTGCAGAATGTGCTAGTTGAGATCATGAAGAAACCACTCCATGTTTCAGATAACAGCACTGGTTGCTTAAACAGGACTAAAACAGGACTAAACCAGCACTAAACAGGACTAAACCAAGACAAAAGCAGGACTAAACCAGGACTAAAAAAAGGACTAAACCAGGACTAAAACAGGACTAAACCAGGACTAAAACAGGACTAAAACAGGACTAAAACAGGACTAAACCAGGACTAAAAAAGGACTAAACCAGGACTAAAACAGGACTAAACTAGGACTAAATCAGGACTAAAACAGGACTAAACAAGGACTAAACCAGGACAAAAGCAGGACTAAAACAGGACTAAACAAGGACTAAACCAGGACAAAAGCAGGACTAAACCAGGACTAAAAAAGGACTAAACCAGGACTAAAGCAGGACTAAACCAGCACTAAACCAGGACTAAAAAAGGACTAAACCAGGACTAAAACAGGACTAAACCAGGACTAAACCAGGACTAAACCAGCACTAAACCAGGACTAAAAAAGGACTAAACCAGGACTAAAACAGGACTAAACCAGGACTAAAACAGGACTAAACAAGGACTAAACCAGGACAAAAGCAGGACTAAACCAGGACTAAAAAAAGGACTAAACCAGGACTAAAACAGGACTAAACCAGGACTAAAGCAGGACTAAACCAGCACTAAACCAGGACTAAAAAAGGACTAAACCACGATTAAAACAGGACTAAACTAGGACCATCTTTAACGTGGCTTTTCTCAGCTTGTCTTTTTCAAATGGCCACAAATTCTTCAAATGTTCTCAGATTTCCATGTGTAAGGCATCGTTGGAAAGCTTAGAATCTACACTTTCAGAATCTGTGAATAACTCAAAACGCCTCCAGGATGACTTGTGACTGTTTTTTCCATGGCCGGTCACATATAGAACTGTTAAATGTTGGCATTAACACTTTGGTTATGTTAACAGCTTGAATTTGAATTGACCCATCAGCTAAGACTTTTCTTGTCTCTTGAGTTTTTAGTACAAACACAAATGGAGTAATGCCTTGACTGAATTTGGCTGATTTTCACTGTTGATTTTCATGGGTTATTATTTATAGTTTTCCCCAGAAAGTTACACTTTGCCTCTCCACAAGTCTTACCTGCAATCGACTGCTTGTCTCCATGGAGATAGCATAGGTTAATGACATATTGTGCAGGAGCAGGATTAGAATTGCAACAACACATCATCAGAAGGGTAAAACTCACCTGTCTCACGACGGTCTAAACCCAGCTCATGTTCCCTATTAGTGGGTGAACAATCCAACGCTTGGTGAATTCCTGACAAAACAGGGGAGTCTCCATGAAGACAGGTAGCATAACACCCAGAAAGTTACATTTAGATTTGCGATCTCCGTAACGTGAGTTCTCGGGGCACATGTTTGCGGTCTCCAAATAACACAAACTTTAGGACTTTTCAAATCATAGAAGCTCAATGTCTTAGTCTACGCTTTCGTTTGAGTCAAAAGTGGCCTGTAATCTGAGATTTATCCATAGTTTCAAGTAGATGAGGAGGCCAGTGCGCATGTGCGGAGTCACAGTTTATTTCACTCTCAGCTCTAGGGACCCAAACATGAAACGCAAAGCTGTAAATTATGGATAAATCTCGGATTACAGGCCACTTTTGACTCAAACGAAAGTGTAGACTAAGACATTGAGCTTCTATGATTTGAAAAGTGCTAAAGTTTGTGTTATTTGGAGACCGAGAACTCGCGTTATGGATATAAACATCTCTGGAAGTGCTCCATATGACACCAAAGTGCTATGGGTGAGTAAAACAACTTGTTTTATTACCGAAATAAGGCTCAGATTGTAAAAAAACGTTAATTCTCCTTTAAGTATGTTCACGTTTATCTTGATTTTAATAATGATCTAATCCAGGATTAGTCCTATCTTAGTCCTGGTCTAGTCGAGATTTAGTTCCAGGTTTTATTCAAGTTTATTCCCAATTAAGATGTGGAGTGAGGTTTTCAGTCTCTGGAGTCGGCAGATACTTAAAGTCAAAGAATCACAATTGGTACTGGAATTGAAAACACTGGATCGATGCACCTGTAGTTATAACATTTGTGATAACACACACATCAAAAAAAAAAAACCTTGCTTACGTCAACAGCAATTACTCAACAGTCCTGTAATAACTTTACACAGAGCAAACTTATCTAAGCTGGTGTGTGTGTGTGTGTGTGTGTGTGTGTGTGTGTGTGTGTGTGTGTGTGTGTGTGTGTGTGTGTGTGTGTGTGTGCGTGTGTGTGCGCGTGCCTCCTTTCTCATAACTGGGTCAGACTTGGCTCTTTTGTGTTTTGGGTTGAACCACTTTTTGGAGTTGTGTCAACAACTGATTAGTCTGCGCCTTCACCACAGGCAAACCAGGACTCTGAGTGAACTCCGCGAGCGCAGTCTTTCAAACAGCCTTCCAGTAAAACAGTGAAAGTGTCCTATTGTCTGAGGGGCCCTGAACGTACCGCCCCCTCGCTCTATTCTGGACCCATGCAATGACTCATCACCAGCATTTGTTCACCGCTGACAACTATATGGGAAGTGTCCTAGCCGATTTGTCAGCGTGGAGAAAGTGGTATGAGCTTAGTTATGGCCTAGTTAACAAAGTGACATACGTTCTTGTTTGGCATTACATGTTCCTCAGTAAGGCATTAAACACCTATCTAGTATTTCATGAATTACAGGTGTTTTAATGCTAAAAATACCTCTGAACAGGTGTTGAGTGGGCCTGCCTTTCCACAGATCTGACCTTAAAGGAGAATTCACTTTTTTTTTTACAATCTGAGCCTTATTTCGGTAATAAAACAAGTTGTTTTACTCACCCATAGCACTTTGGTGTCATATGGAGCACATCCAGAGATGCCGGGCGGCAGTAGCTCAGTCGGTAGAGCGTTTGTCCACTGATCCAAAGGTTGGCGGTTCAAATCCCGCTCTTGACATAAGAAACATCAGTGGTTGAGCGGTCAAATCCACTGACCCACAGGTTGGTTGGTACGATTCCAGCTCCCACAGATGAATGATGCTGTTGTGTCCTTGGGCAAGACACTTAACCCTCCTCGCCCCCAGTGTCTGCGTACACTGGTGTGTGAATGGGTGATTGGTTCCTTGTTGTAAAGCACTTTGGGTGCCTTGAAGGTGGAAAAGCGCTGTATAAAGATGTGACCATTTTAGATTAGCATATATTATATGCCCCGAGAACTTGCATGTAATATATGCCCTGAGCAGTCTCCAAAAAACACAAACTTTAGCACTTTTCAAATCATAGAAGCTCGATGTCTTAGTCTACGCCGTCGTTTGAGTCAAAAGTGGCCTGTAATCCGAGATTTATCCATAGTTTCGAGTAGATGAGGAGGACAGTGCGCATGCGCGGAGCTGATTTCACTCTCAGCTCCCGGGACCCAAACATGAAACGCAAAGCTGTAAATTATGGATAAATCTCGGATTACAGGCCACTTTTGACTCAAACGAAAGTGTAGACTAAGACATTGAGCTTCTATGATTTGAAAAGTGCTAAAGTTTGTGTTATTTGGAGACCCCTCGGGGCATAGATTATATGCTCTCGCTACGCGCTCGCGCTACGGTTATCGCTAATCCAAAACATTTTTGGAAGTGCTCCAAAGTGCTATGGGTGAGTAAAACAACTTGTTTTATTACCGAAATAAGGCTCAGATTGTAAAAAAAAATGTAAATTCTCCTTTAACTTGCTTGAACTTGCCTGTCTGTCTCCATGGAGTTAGATGAGTTTAATGTCACACTGTGGAACATTCCAGGTAAAGAAATAAGATCTAAATGTCCATGTAGACAAACAAGTGGTGGGTTGTCACATTTAATGTAGTGATCTCTTCACACTAAAGTGATTTAAAGTGCATATGACAGTTTTGGATGATTTTCTAATTTTGACTTAATTTGGGGTAATAATATCTGGTGTAAATATAAATTATAGTTTTACACCAATCAAGAAGCAATTTGTAAAGAAAAGTTGAAAAATATGTTGAAAATTACAGGAAGTGGAGAGTTCTACATTTCAGAGAGTTCCATATTGCTCACACAGAAATAATGGTGTTTTCTTATATTTTTATTTGTCAAATGTATTAATTTCTTTGTACAATAGAAAAACAGATATTTTATTTGTTATTAAAATTTTAAATATAATGATGATAACTGTGTTTTAGTCAAACATCTGCATCGAGCATCAGTCTATCGCCAAAGGATTACATCATTTTGCACTGGAAACTGAGCCGGGAATCCCACATTTTTGAAATACATTTGCAATATTCTTCAATTTAAAGTGTAAAATTACATTTAATTTATCAGTAATTGTAAAATAATTGAATAACAGAACTAGGGATGCAAATTATCAATTAATTCATTAATCTATAGTTGATTGACCTTATCGATCGACTTACGATTAATTGATCAGCGGCATTTTTCACCTGAATTTGAGTGTTTCAATAGGGTCTTTAAGAATATAAGCTATACAGTGAACCCTCGTTTATCGCGGGGGTTAGGTTCCAGAAATAGCCCGCAATAAGTGAAATCCGCGAAGTAGGACAATTTTATATTTTACAATTATTCTACATGTTTTAAGGCTGAAAACGCTTCACCAGACACATTATACACCTTTCTGAGACTGGTATTAACATTTTTCTCTTGTTTAAACACTCAAACTTTTGTAGATTTTCATTAAAATATATTAATAGTGGGGGGGGGGCACGTGACACGCGGACACGTGCGCGCGGACACGTGCGCGCGGACACGTGCGCGCGGACACGTGTGTTTGTTTTGGTACCACATATCCATGCCATGTGCGAAAGTCGAGTGGAAAGCGACCTGGATATCATTTTGGGCAAGACTCAAGCCAATGCTAACAGTGCCGAACCGCTAACAGACGCCTCTGAGCACCAGTCCTCACCACAAGACCAGGTAAGACTAACCTGCGCTCACAAGAGTTGGTTGCATTTCACCCCGGCTCCAAAATCAGACCGCTATCAATGCGTCGCCAATACTCCACAGCTCTCTAGGACGGGGTCGGGTTCGTTCTCTCAGCGTGACGGGGAAGAGCCACTGTCTCCTCTGTGCGCGCGAGTGTCCTCCCCCCGCTGCGGGCTCCCTCGAATGTGGCTCTCCCCGCTGCGGCTCCCCCGGACGCCGCGCGGCCAGGCGCCAGGCCCGTCCATGTTGATTCTTGGCTCTTCCATTTGTCCGGCTCGCACTCACTCTCTTCCATGGCTCGTGCAAGTAAACAAAGGCCACACCTCCTGTCACCCAGGCGCTCTCGTGAAGGACATCAGAGACTCTGTCCCTACCATCCCTGGTCTAGACCTGGTTTAGTCCTGGTTTAGACCTGGTTTAGTCCTGGTTTAGACCTGCTTTAGACCTGGTTTAGTCCTGGTCTAGTCTCTTAGCTAATCAGGGCGCAGGACAGAATGTTACACTGTAAAAAAAGTTACACTATTAAAAAAATTGTAAAAAAAAAAAAAAAAAAATTGGAAAAAAAAATTCGCGAAACAGCGAGGCCGCGAAGAGTGAACCGCGATACAGCGAGGGTTCACTGTAGTAACATAACACTGAGTCAAAAATATATCATATATATCAAATATATCAATTGAGGAATATTGTATATTCCTCAATTAATTATTCCTTAGTAAAAAGCAGACAAATGTATTGATGCTGAAGAAGAAGAAGAAGAAGAAGAAGACGAAGAAGTGACTTTATTGATCTCACACTGGAGAAATTCTTCTCTGCATTTTAACCCATCCTATACACACATTACTGCGCCCGGGGACCATCTCCATGATCTTCTTGCTTCGGTTTGGTCAGGACCTAAGCTGGAGGATTTTACCTGGTGCATGTTTAGGTTGATGGGGGAAACCGGAGTGCCCGGAGGAAACCCACCCAGACACGGGGAGAACATGCAAACTCCACACAGAACACACGGAAAGGCCCGGGCGACCAGGGGATTGAACCCGGAACCTTCTTGCTGTGAAGCAAGAGCGCTAGCCACTCAGCTACCGTGCCGCCAAAATACAGTAATCCCTCGCTCTCTCACAATTCACTGTTCGCGGCCTCGCTGTTTTGTTTTTTTTTCAATTTTTTTTTTATAGTGTAACATTGTGTTCTGCGTCCTGATTGGCTAAGAGACTAGACCAGGACTAAACGTGGACTAAACCAGGCCTAGATCAGAACTAAACCAGGTCCAGACCAGGTCTAAAACAGGTCTAAACCTGGACTGGACCAGGATTAAACCACCACGTGTCGCTCTTTGCTGGTTTTGTGCGGCTGGTTTGTGGCTCGGGCTGAGAGGATCGATCTCGTGCTCACAGCCCCGGTGTACGCGCAGCCTCGCGCTGGTGGTGCACGTGTCGCGCACTTCTCCAAGGGGTTGGTGCGCGTCGCGTCCCGGGACATGGCAGTGCCGTTGAATGAGCGCGGTGCGTCCTGCCCAGGACTAGACCAGGTCTAAACCAGAATTGCGGCTCTTTGCCTTGTTTCGTGACGACACACACAGCATGTAAGTTACATGCTTTACGCTATGGTCTTTCTCGCGAGTGGGTTCACATCTCGTGTTCACATTCCAGAGTAGCGCCCTCTAGCGATTAGTTACAATTAATGCATTTTGTTCGGCCAACGTCTTGACCGACAATTAATTGTAAGTCGATTAATTGTTGACATCCCTAAACAGAACTGAAACTGTCTTGATTGCTGTTTTGTTGCTTGTTTGTTTTTTCAAATTATAGCTCGTAACAAACTGCCACTGCCTACTTGAGTTCAATGTTGAAATAATTTGTACTGATTTGGGCGATGAGACTTTTTTTTTTACTACGACTACTATTACTGCATTACTACTGTTACTACTACGAGCGAGCACACTACATGTTATCTCTCAGTGACACAGGCTGCTGAGTAAAGATTCAGTTGTAAATGCTTTATTTCTTCTTTCCTCATCCCTTCTTTTGTTGTCGTCACCTCCTTACCGTCAGGATTAGTGTCTGTGCTGAGATGGTTCATGTAAAGAGGAGGGGGCGTCCATTATCCCCCCTTTTTCAGACTGAGCCTGAGGGATGAGGGGATGTGGAGGTGGAGGAAGAGAGGAGGAGGGTGGAGGAAGAGAGAAGGAGGGATGTGTTTTTGAGAGAGGGAGAAGAGGAGAGAGGAGGAGTAGAGGAAGATAGGAGGAAGAGTGGAAGAGAAGAGGTAGGAGAGGGAGAGGAGGAGGAGGGTGGAGGAAGAGAGAAGGAAGGATGTGTTTTTGAGAGAGAGAGGACGAGGAGAGAGGAGGAGAGCGGAGGGAGAGAGGAGGAGGAGGGTGGAGGAAGAGAGGAAGAGGGAGGTGTTTTTGAGAGAGAGAGAAGAGGAGAGAGGAGGAGGGGGAGAGGAAGAGAGGAGGAAGATTGGTGGAGAAGAAGAGGAGGTAGGAGAAGGAGAGGAGGAGAATGGACGAAGAGAGAAGGAGGGATGTGTTTTTGAGAGAGGAGAAGGAAAGGGAGAGGAGAAGAGGAGGACACGGGAGAGGAAGAGAGGAGGAAGAGTGTAGGAAAAGAAGAGGAGGTAGGAGAGGGAGAGGAGGAGGGTGGAGGAAGAGAGAAGGAGGGAGGTTTTTGGGAGAGGGAGAAGAGGAGAGAGGAGAGGAAAAGTGGAGGAGGAGGGTGGAGGAAGAGAGAAGGAGGGAGGTTTTTGGGAGAGGGAGAGAGGAGAGAGGAGAGGAAGAGTGGAGGAGAAGAAGAGGAGGAGAATGGAGGAAGACAGAAGGAGGGAGGTTTTTGGGAGAGGGAGAGGAGGAGAGAGGAGAGGAAAAGTGGAGGAGAAGAAGAGGAGGAGAATGGAGGAAGACAGAAGGAGGGAGGTTTTTGGGAGAGGGAGAGAGGAGAGGAAGAGTGGAGGAGAAGAAGAGGAGGAGAATGGAGGAAGAGAGAAGGAGGGAGGTTTTTGGGAGAGGGAGAGGAGGAGGAGGTGGAGAAGGGATAGGAGGAGAGAGGGGGTTGCTGAAATGTGAATGAGGTGAGTGGAGGAGCACAAACAGCCTGTGGTCTGATGGATGTGTGCAGACAAAGACCCCCCTCCCGCTCAGCTCCAGGGGTCAAACTGTCCCCTCTGAATGTGAAAGAGGAGCAGAGCGGCGCTAATTCAAACCCCGGCGTCCATCACAGCGAGCGGAGCGGCCCATCACAGCGAGCGGGGCGGCCCATCAGAGCGAGCGGGGCGGCGGACACTTGAGGAGCGGATGTGCTTTGTCATCACAAACCACTTGGCGTGAAAACCAGAGCGCGGCGTTCACAGGGTTTGTGTGTGGAGAACAGGAGAGTGAATGAGAGAGTGAATGAAAGAGTGAATGAAAGAGTGGGTAAACTGGAGTTCGTGCACAGACTGGAAGGAGGGAAGAACTGTAAACAAATGCAAATATGGAGACTAAAGCACCGTGAAGGTCTATAAGCAAATACAAACTGCGACTTTACAAACAAGTCATTTTAAATAGTGAATACTCCCCAAAGCCCGGTCTGCATATTCTACGTACACGTACTGCTCATAATACATGTAGATATCATGTTTTCATGTAAAGATGTACTCTGCAACATTTCTGGCAGAGGGTACTCCACCTGCTTGTATTCATGGATATGTTTTTACTGTGCGTATAATGTTTTAGAGCAGTGGTGAGCAAAGTGAGGTCCGGGGACGCCTGGGGGGCCTCAGAAGCATTGCAAAATGAACTGTACATAAACTATTCATTTTTTAGTATTAAGTCCACATTTGTACTGCTTGAACATATTATCTAAGGAGAAAACATTACATCTGTTTTATATCAGGAATGAAAGACTTCCGCTTATATATGTATAGTTGTGTTTAGGGTTGCCAACCATCCCTTGAAAAACAGAATCGTCCCATATTCAGAAACAAAAGTACGCGTCTCGTATTAAACTTTTACCGGTGTGTGGGCCGCGTGAGCCCGTGTGCTCGTCTGGAGCACGTCACCACACACGCCGCGAGCGCACGCAGCTTGTTCGCGTGTACCTTTGCATACCAGCGTGTATCACAGAGCAGGTTAAACTTTATAAAACATCCTGCCTGTCCATGCCTCAAGTGAGCGCGCCGCTCCTCGCCTTTTCACGCTCTTGCTCCTCCTGCTCATAAGCTCCTCCTCAATGCCTCTGATTAGAAGAACAAGACTAAATGCAAAGCAAAAACTAAACTAAAAAAAAAATCAAAGAAGGGGTCCTCAAACTGTGGGTGAGGGTCCAAAAACAGGGCACAGAGTGTTTAAGTGCAGTACAGTTTGCTTGACTTATTTTAAGATTAAAATGAACATTTATCAGATAAAATGGAGATAGAAAACTTAGATAGAAAAATTATGAAAACTTATTTATGTGAGTCAGCCTTTTCCCACATGAAGATCATTAAGCCCAAGTACCGTTCCACCATGACTGACGATCATATAGAAGTATGTGTGTGTGTGTGTGTGTGTGTGTGTGTGTGTGTGTGTGTATATATATATATATATTAGGGCTGTCAAACGATTAATTTTCTTGATCGCAACTAATCTCAGAAATTTCATAGTTAATCGCGATTAATCGTGATTTATTTTGTATGTTTAAAATGGATATCTTGCAGTAAGACCGTTCGAATCTAAAGTTAAACTCACAATGCGAAGTATTTCTCACCATTTTTTTTATTTAAAAAAAGTGCAGAGAAAGGAAAAAGTAACAATGAACCAGTAATAGTGCTTACTTTGAGAAATTGTAAATAAATGATTGAAGCCCGCTCGAGCTGCCTACGGATGCGTAGAAGGAACAAAATACTAGCAAACTCAAAATAGCGCGTTTAACCGACAATGAGTTTAATTAATACAACCAAATGAGCTGCATATGGATGGTAGAATTGCGGAAAATGCTGGCAAACTCTGATCGCGATTAAAAAAATTGTTCGCGATCAATCGCGATTCGCGATTAATCGCGATTAACGCGTTAATATTCCCAGCCCTAATATATATTTATATATATATATATACACACACATTATATTGTGATGAGTGAGCTACTGTATCCAAACAATTTTCCTTGTGGATCAATGAAGTCTGTCAAAGTCAAAGTCAAAGATCAGCAATTCAAGAGCTGAAATGATCCAAATGATTCTAGTGAAGGTGTATACAATTTGAAAACACAGTGGAGTGCTTCCTGACATCACAAGGTGGAAAAACTAAACATAGCCTAAATATGCAGGTTTTGTCCATTTAGCTCCAGTTCTGTTTGTGATGAATAACAGCGTAATATGGGTCCTTTAACTCCTCCCATACAGACACAGTATTAGTGATTTATTGCTGTTTTAATTGACCTAAAACCTGTTGAAATGTATGCACCGCTTCCTCTGAAACCTCTGTCTCCGTGTGGTTTAGCTCCAGCTGCTGCATTGAGTTTGATAAAATCATCACAAAACACTTCTGACGGGAGCAGTGCCCACATATGACTGATCTGATTTGGACAAACTTGTTACGAGCCGCTACTATAAGCCCTGGGACTTAAACTGATCGAGAATGGAGCGAGAAAGGAGCGGGGGGTACGAGAAGGGGCAGGTCGGAGTCAAGTCTGGGCTTTATGAATTGGCTAAATTGGCAATTTCTTAGTGTGGTTTTCAAATGGTTTACAGATGAGAGGGAATAACAGGCTGGATAATGGAAAAGCAGTGTGACCAGAGTGAGGGAGCTGGGCTCTCAGGGGGACGTGGTGTTTTTTGGAGATTGGATTTTCAGATTTAGCCTGTCACTTCTGGCTAAAATGATGGATATAGCAAGGAAATAAGGGAGCAGAACCAGATTCCAACTTATTCACGAACACTTTGAAGCTCGCTTTGGGAAATGGTTCATAAATTAAGTTAAAATGAGCAAAACAAGAAGAGATGTTTACACCGAGAGCTTGTGGAACGGGAGAGAGACGCATGTCAAGCTCCTAAGTGTTTTTACTCAGTGCAGACAGCTTCTTATGACCTGGGTTTGTTTCGGCGCGTGTTCACAGTGAAGACTCGTGTTATTGTTTGGATCTATCATCTTCCTCTCAAATTCACTTTGTCTTTTAAGTAGCTCAGAGCAGTTTCCATCTCGGACGAAGAATGCATTCTGAGAGAGGTCAAGAGAACAGCGAGCACCTATCATCTGCACAATATAACTGCTGAGAAGGAGCGAGCATTAGTACTCTTTCCTGATTTTATGAAACAACAAAATAACAAAAATGGGATACCTTTGACACTAAACAATGTGAGTAGTTTGCAATAAAAGCAATCTGCTATGCCATAGACTTATACTGTTTAAGCTATTTTATCACTGTTTAAAGCCCCAGTGTGTAGGATTCGTGGCGCATAGGTGGATGGTGCTATTGCACTTTCTGTTTTAGCTACGGCAGACCTCGAGGGTCACCCGGGCGCTACTGTATAAATAAAACGCGGTCCCGTTTTTTTTTTTCTTTTCTCATGAAAACACACATTCCCGATCATGTACCATGACACTCTACACATCAAATGAAACCTTACAGTCTCCTCTTTTTGACTATGCAATTCATTTCCCTGCACAACAATCACTCCCCGAGCACATGGGGCTTTTATACGGAAAAGCACAAAACGAGGTTAGCTTACCTTAGAATGCTTTGCACAGGTCAAACTCTGTATTTCACCATAAACTTGCTCTCAATTTGTCCGTAAGGATCCAGCGAATAAAATCCAGTAAAACAATTTAGTCCAAAACACGTGTTAGATCCATTACGACGTCTGATCCGGCAGCATGCTTGTGTTGTTTACCCAAAACCACGAGCCTTGCCGAAGGCGAAGGCGGAGCCCAAATGTCCTTCTGCGGCTCTCGTATTCAAAATGGCTGCCTCTGCATGGGGAAGATCCCCCTTTTATGTGACTATATCTAAGTCCAAAAGAATACTTTGATTTCATGATGGAAGTGAAAAGGCTTGGAAAACAATGTATTTTTGAATGGGTATCTTCAATTTCAGTAATTAACGGGTAAAAATCTTACACACTGTCCCTTTAAAGATGCAATATGTAACTTTTCTGCCACCTGCTATTGTGTTGCTTGGGATATTTCATAGTATGACATTAACATTTTCTGTCTTGCATGCATTATATTAAAGGTGTTTGCTAAAAAATACCATAACACTGCATTCTTACTGTGAAAGGGCTCCCCTCTTGACAGATCTGACATGTAACTTGGCCTAGTGACATCACTTACTTGAGACCGGACCTGGGCATTGTGCGGCTCCTGGGCCACATACGGCCCTTTGTTTAACTCTGAGCGGCCCGTTTAAGATAATTTAAAATGGCAAAATAAACATATTTTATAATTTTACCTCATGCATGGACTAAAGCTGCATTGCGTTTATTTTAGAGGTTTTATTACATTTTTTTGTAAGGCAACCCTACTTTTTCATAACATTTACTCTTCCCAGTCTTACCAGCACATCAAATCAATGCTATTTACTGCTTTTTTTTTTTGAATAAAGAAATACAATTAATATTATACAGAATTGAGTAAAGCATTTTGGCCCAGCCCTCCACGTGGAAAAAAGAAAATTACCCCCCCGCTCTACACCAGCCAAAGTGTGCTGTGCCCTGGCCCCATATCACTGTGAAGTTCACACAGGCCCCTTTAATATTTTACACCACGGAAAAAGCTGAAAGTCACCGAAATCCTCGGAAAATTTTTGAATTCTAGATGCTCTGAGATGCAATCTGGGGTCATTCCAGCCAATAAAAACTATACTATATTAGGGATGCAAATGATCGATTAATTCATTAATCTATAGTTGATTGACTTTATCGATCGACTTACGATTAACTGATAAGCGACGTTTTTCACCTGAATTTGAGTGTTTCAATAGGGTCTTTAAGAATATAAGCTATAGTAACATAACACTGAGTCATAAATATATCATAGTATTATTATATTGTTTATTCCTCAATTAATTATTCCTTAGTAAAGCAGACAAATGTATTGATGCTGAATAACAAAATACAGTAATCCCTCGCTCTGTCGCGGTTCACGGATTTTTTATTTTTTTTTCCGATTTTTTTTTTATAGTGTAAATTTTTTTTATAGTGTAACATTGTGATTGGCTAAGAGACTAGACCAGGACTAAACGTGGACTAAACCAGGTCTAGACCAGAACTAAACCAGGTCTAAACCTGGACTGGGCCTGGACCAGGTCTAGACCTGGACTAAACCAGGATTAAACCACCATGTGCCGCTGCTGGTTTCGTGTGGCTGGTTTGTGGCTCGGGCTGAGAGTACGCATTCCGGGCGCCGCGGTTCAATCTCATGCTCAGCAGCCCCAGTGTAGGCGCGGGCCCGGGGCTGCTGAGTGAGCGAGCGCCGTTGTGAGTGAGTGCTGTTGAGTGAGCGCAGTGCGCGGTTGCCTTGTTTCGTGACCACGCGGTGCGCGTGTCCGCGATTAGCGATTAATTACAATTAATGCATTTTGTTCGACCAACGTCTTGATCGACAATTAATCGTAAGTCGATTAATTGTTGACATCCCTATACTGTATATATACATATATATATATATGTATAGACGAAGCACACACCACGCTAAGTAACAGGGGAACTCCCTTCCTGGTGCGTAACAGGGATTCCCCTGTCAGCGTGGTGTGTGCTTTGGCTTTCTTTTTCCGCACTGAAAAATAGTTCCCACCCAAAATGACCAAGTCAAGCTCTCCGTGTTGATTTGCACATTTATTTGCACTCGATATGAATGCGCACTACACAGAAAGTAATTGGGAAACGCATCGAGCAAATTAATTCCTTTTGGCCGAAATCTTTCTCTGGCGACGTTAGCCTCCAGTCTAACGCGGAGGAGCAGCAGATACCGCGGCGGTCAGTGCTGACAGACCTGGACAATGGCTGGGTCACCAGAAAAACGCTTTCCACCACTTATTTTAGTCTCTGGACTGTGGGGAGATGCCCAAGTTTGACCTGGGGGTGGCATATCCCTTTAAGGTGGCACATCATCTGCAGGATTCTATGAAAATAGACACTTAAAACCATATTCTGGAACATGATCCATGGAGATGGATTCGTTTTATGCCATACTCAAGATTAGAAGATACACGCAGGAGGTTCATGAGTCAGGTTTGTGGAGATGCAAGCCTGCTAAGGAGGCAAGCTTTTCTATAGTTTTCAATGCAATAAAATAAATTTTTTGGATAAATGTTAAACAGTGAGGCTTTAAAGCAACATTACCTAACTCATTGCAATATTGTTATCTATTTTTGCACAGTGAAAAGTAGAATAGACATCCCAGTTAGCAGCCAATGTTTAAACCTCTGAGGATTTCTCATTGCCAGACTGCAGCTTAATGGACGCATTACTGCAACTACTTTGACTATTAAAGTATAAAGTATGCCAAATATATGGTACTTAATCAAAAATAAGTCAACGCTCCCCCTTGAGAATCTTAAAATGCCCCAAAATGAAAACCACTTGTACAAATCACCATTTAGCTGTTACTGTTGTTTCTTATCAAGATTCTGGGGCAACCAGGAATGTGAGATGATCAACAAAAAGTGAAATAGTTATAAATCAAGCTTGGATTTGAATGTGCAGACAGCGGTGTGTATTTTCATGTGTTGGCAGTAATGTAATTCACCTGTGGAAATTGACTGGTGGTCCCCAATGGTTTCTTATCAGGATAAAATACGTACAGTCTTTGGGCACTCTTTTTGATGTTTTTACGGTGAGTGTACGTGACGAAATGTGAAATAATGACTAAAGGGTGCACTGCAAATGGTTTAGGGCAAGTATTTCACCAGGTATATAAGCTAAAAAACACAAAAAGAACAGTATTTGTGATGTTTTTAAGGCCACTTTCAGAAAATACAGTATGTTATATCCTCTACCATGACGTCACAATAAAATACACAAGTTCAAATAATATCTAAAACCCAATTTAAGTGCGTGTTTATTGGTGAAGTAATTTCCGTATTTAGGATTTGTATAGCAAAAGATGCCATTTTCTGATCTGTTCTAATGTTTCCTCATCACAAACATTCCTGGAGTTGTGTTTTGTTTCATTCACACATTTCACATACAAACCCTGCACATTTAGGCTGATTTCTTCTGCTCTCTTTGTTGCACTCGGTTCCATCTTGTGCTCCCATGTGGTAATAGAGGAAGTATTTCACTGTACAGTGGTACCTCACCTTACGAATGACCCAACAAGCGAAAATTTCAAGTTACGAAACGCCTTCACGGTAAATTTTGGTCTCTAGATATGAAAGAAAATTCAAGTTACGAAACGCGAAATCTCAAAAATTCAAATAATGCGCTCAGTCACACACATTATACGCTTTTCTCAGACTGGATTTAAACTTTTCTCACATTTGTCTCTCGTTTAAACACTCAAACTTTCATAGATTTTCAACAAAATTATTAATAGTGAAGTGTGGTGGGAAGGGGGAGGGGGGAGAAGACTGCGCTCTGACACGTGTGTGATAGCGCAGCATGACCCGGCGCGGAGCTGACAGCAGGTCTAGACCAAGGTCTAAACCTGGACTGGACCAGGACTAAACCAGGACTAAACCAGGACTAAACCAGGACTAGACCAGGTGGATTAAAGCAGCGAGGAGGGGACTGCAGGCAGTCTGAGCGCATGAACGAGACCCATGCAAGAGCCGCGGTGGTCTAGACCTGGTCAGGTCTAGAGGAGGTCTAGAGGAGCCGCGGTGGTCTGGACTAAACCAGGACTAAACCTGGACTAAACCAGGAGGAGCCGCAGTGGTCTGGAGTAAAACAGGACTAAACCTAGACTAAACCAGGAGTCTAGACCACCGCGGCTCTTGCATGGGTCTCGTTCATGCGTTCATGCACTCAGACTGCGTGCAGTCCCCTCCTCGCTGCTTTAATCCACCTGGTCTAGTCCTGGTTTAGGTAATAATAATGTGTTAATAATTCCACACATAAGTCGCTCCAGAGTATAAGTCGCACCCCCGGCCAAACTATGAAAACTTACGACTTATAATCCGAAAAATATGGTAAATGTTCATATTGAAGAATAAATAACAACATTTAGGCAATTCTTACACTAACTGAATACCATGGAAAGCCCACTAGGAGGCAGCTGACAAGTATTAATTGTATACAACAGGTTTTTCAGGAAAAATATTGATTATGTGGGTGTGGCAGAGGTCTCATAATGTTGTGTTGTGTAGGGTTAAAGCTCACAAGAGTCCATTTTGCGTAATTATAGGACCTTTAAGTATTTATAAGATCTTAAACTATGGCCGGCACAACAACGGAACAACTCAGCATCCGGCTACGGCTAATATCCCATACCTTGCCGTTGGTATCCCATTTAACTTATTGATAGGTGATGACTGATTTTCTAACAGAACTAATTGCTAATCCATCTATTGAAACCTTTACACAAACTGATGACAGCGCTTGTAAACGGTGTGCTAAGGCTAATTTATACTCATTTGCCGTGTGTCCTATGTGTGGCCCCTGTTAGCACGTCTCAAAGTGCAGCCCTGCACTTGCCCTGTACAGCCCTGTGTGTTTGTTGCCATTAGCGAGGACCTCTTCAGTCACAATACGCCCCGGTCTGTGTGATGTATATGGAGACGCCTGCTTTTAGACACTGTTTATCATTTACTCTTGTGATTGCTTCAAAACGTCACGCCAGAGTAGTGCTAACAAATACGGAGCACCTCACATGACCCTTGCAAAGAGTAAACTGGGCTGTTAGATTAGACTGCTGGAGCCAAACTGTGCGAAGCTTGTTTTCATTAGTCACTGGTGTTTTTGTTGCCTAAAAGCGTGAGTAGGATTGGGAAATGACATTACTAGGACCCTGTGTGAGTTAGATATGCTACAGTGACATTTGGCATTGAGATTTCGTTCTTAAAAGCCCCATATTATACTGTTTCCTCCTCATCACAAACATACCTGGAGTTGTGTTGTGTTGTGTTTCATTCACCCATGTTTAAAGGTGCTTTTCTGGTTACTTTTGTGGTAGAGGGCCCGCCAGTTACTTATCTCCATGGAGATGTTATTGCTTTACGTCCAGTATTTCAGAGTATTAAACATTTGAGCATCCAAAGAAACAAGTAAGAGACAACACCAGGCCAACACAGGCGAGATCTGTGAAGAGATAACCCCACTCACAGTTAGACTGCATGTTTTTAGTGCTGCAACTAACAATTATTTTGGTAGTCGACTAATCTATAGATCCAGTAACGATTAGTCACCATTATTTCCCCCCGTTTCAAAGCGGAATATTGACAGTATCCACTTTTTAAAAAGTTGAAGTATTCTGTGAAACAGCGTTCTGTTAAGGGAATACTGCCAAAACACGACTAGACTACATTCGGAATGAAAAAGATTGTCCATGACTCGTGAGCAAATTGAGTATGGCCACCATTCCGTTTAGCACTAGTGCTAATATTGGAATATTCCTCACATGCAGATACATGCAGGGACTAGCCCGCTAATAAACGGACGAGTTGTTTGCGCCAGATTCGGCCACATTTCATGTCAACCAACTCGCACACAAACCCTACATGTAACCTCGCCCATTGTTCCTGTCTTTCACGAAAACGTCTAAAAATACGATGGCGCTCAAGGCTAAAAGTTTCCCAAAAAGTAAACACAAGCTAGCTGCCAACAACTTACCCATCTGGAGCTTTGGACGCTCCAGTCCTGGGTGCTTTCGTTTCAGATGCTCGTGCATCACCGTTGTACTGCCATGGTACGCCAACTCCACTTTACAGATGTTGCATCTTACTTTATTGTTTTTATTATCCTTAAAATACTCCCACACCTTCGATTGTCGCTCCGCCATTGTTATTAGCACATTCAGCCAGAGATTTTTTTGAGGATGTATAGACTGACTTTGATTCAGCTCGGCACTCTTCACTGATTGACTGAATGAGGACGGAAAGAGGCTAAACTGCCCTCACCACTACCGGCGGCCATTTGCAGTTTCAGTACATGTATTGATTTATGCGGATTCTTGACACAGACGAGTATTAAGTTCCAAATTAAAATGATACTTAAATAATACGACTAGTCGACAATGAAATTTCATGTCGACAAAATTTTATTGTCGACGTCGTCGACTAATCGTTGCAGCCCTACATGTTTTTAAAGGGATATGCCACCCCCAGGTCAAACTTGGGCATCTCCCCACAGTCCAGAGACTAAAATAAGTGGTGGAAAGTGTTTTCCTGGTCACCCAGCCATTGTCCGAGTCTGTCAGCACTGACCGCTGCGGTATCTGCAGCTACTCCGCGTTAGACTGGAGTCTAACGGCGCCAGAGAAAGATTTCGGCCAAAAGGAATTAATTTGCTCGATGCGTTTCCCAATTACTTTCTGTGTAGTGCGCATTCATATCGAGTGCAAATAAATGTGCAAATCAACACGGAGAGCTTGACTTGGTCATTTTGGGTGGGAACTATTTTTCAGTGCGGAAAAAGAAAGCCGAAGCACACACCACTCTGACAGGGGAATCCCTGTTACGCACCAGGAAGGGAGTTCCCCTGTTCCGCAGCATGGTGCGTGATTCGGCTTTCTTTTTCCGCACTGAAAAATAGTTCCCACCCAAAATGACCAAGTCAAGCTCTCCGTGTTGATTTGCACATTTATTTGCACTCGATATGAATGCGCACTACACAGAAAGTAATTGGGAAACGCATCGAGCAAATTAATTCCTTTTGGCCGAAATCTTTCTCTGGCGACGTTAGACTCCAGTCTAACGCGGAGTAGCTGCAGATACCGCGACGGTCAGTGCTGACAGACCTGGACAATGGCTGCGTCACCAGGAAAACGTTTCCACCACTTATTTTAGTCTCTGGACTGTGGGGAGATGCCCAAGTTTGACCTGGGGGTGGCATATCCCTTTAAAAGGTATTCATGAAAAACATCCATAATTGAATAAATGCATCTTATATAAATGTAATGCCATATTGTGGAACATTACGAGCAAAGCGATAGCATCTCCATGGTAGTGGACCCCCAACCTAAGTTGAACATAATGAACATAAAATGTGAATTATCATAGTTATAACGTAAATGAAGGATTGATTTTCTTAATAATATTGGCCATTCATCTAAAAAAGGAACTGTTCAGGAAACGGTATCAAAAAGCAGGTATTGAACTGGTATAAAAAAAACATCAAACTGTACCCAGCCCTAGTCAAGGCCAGATTTAATCCCACTTTAGTCTGTATTTTTCTGTGACCAACGAGACTCTGCTCTGTCTAATTTAAATGCATGAATATTGCTTTCAGAAAACCACGCCAGACTTTTTGGCCCATCCGGGCTCCTGTACGACTCTGAAAGGGGTATTAGTTTCCTTGTGGCAGAATCACTCAGTTCTGATCAAACATGAACTCATTCTGAAAACAGCAAGCAGCTCGTTCTCGAGCCAGAGTCAGCGGATTAATGGTGTTTAGAGGAGACCAATAGTTCAGGACCACACATTTTCAAAACCACACAACTCTCCAAAACCTCAGGAAAATAAACACTGGGGTAGATCCACACTGGATATTAATGTGAGCAGGGTTTAAAGGCACACACAACAGCCATCATGGGCAGTCTTTTACACCAGCTATGGCACTGAAGAAGCATGCAGAAATGAGGGTATATTAAAAGGCCTCAACCCCATTGTTTTTATGCCTTTGAGCAAAACTTGTCTTGCTCCAGCACAGATCTAATTATGAAGCCTTTTATTGTGAAGGGTACATCTAAACTCATTACGGTGAATAATTAGTAGGGGTGCACCAGTCCAGCTTCTTCTATTCCGATACCGATACTGATACTGATACTACTTGATACTGATATCGACCGATACCAGTGTAGCATCTGGAAATATAATGTATTTCCTATATCCTCCTGAGACCTGCCCATTTATTTGTGTCCTTTATAGTGGACATTGAGTTAACCAATTCAACCGACTCGTTTGTGGCTGCACTATGATTTAATAATAATTAATTAAATAAATATAATAATACATAAGTAAATAAAAAGTAAATAAAATAAAATGTTAGAAAAAAATAAAATTAATAAAATTAAATTAAGTAAAAAATAAAAAAGTAAATAAAATAATAAATAAATACAAATTAGAAATTAAAAGGGAGTCTAAATTTTTTTTTAAGGCGACTGTAGAAGCTTGTCAGAAATGTTGGTCATCAAAAAAAAAAAATTTTTGTTAGGTTGTTAATTTCACGTGGATTTAAAGGTCCCATGACATGGTACTTCTTGGTGCTTTTATATGGCTCCTTAATGGTTCCCTAATACTGTAAATGAATCCTTCTTCAAAATCAACACTCAGTGCATGAGAAACAGAGATAAGCTGAGAAAGAGTAATTTTTCTCTCTGAACAGGCCATTATGGGCATTATGTTGCTTGAATGCAAATGAGGAGAAAAGAGATGGCCTATAGTAGAGGGTGGGGGCGTGGCCAAACTCTCCACTCTCAGCTCTCAGCTGTGTGCTCTCTGATTCATTTCCGCGTTTTTGCGCGGAGAAGAGATGAGAAGCGTTCCATTGAAAAATAAACACATTTCCACAGAAAATAAAATTAAACCACTGCTGTTCAAAGATCCAGAGGCTCAGATAAAGGACTTCCGAGCCTAGAAACACTCGGACGTGCCTCCAGGCAAATAAAAAAACGCATTTCGCATTGCCTAGCGCATTCGCAGTCCAAACTCTCTGGGCGTGATTTACAGAGACGCTGAGTACAGACAGACGGGGGTGGAACTGCATTTGCATTTCATTTTTCGATCTGACGTCAATAAGTTTACTTGTTCAAAATCGCCCGTTTGAGCTCCGATTTTTTGTAACGCAGAAAAGGATCGCAAATGCTCAGTTTAGACATTTCGCAACTTTTAGCCATGGGGGGGGGGGGGCCTAAACAGGGTAGGGGAGCTCACATTAACGTTCAAAAACCTCAGAAAGTGAAAATTTCATGCCATGGGACCTTTAAATTAGAACAGCTTTGTAAAAATATAAGTTTATTTTTATATTATGAGATGTTTTGGGCCAACACTGACCAGTAAATTGTCTTATTACATCAATTTATATATTAAAGTGGGATATTTGCTGAACCAATATGTTGAAACGTGGAAGCCGATATCCAAACCACCAGAATGTTCAATATCAGCACCAATATTTGATACCAGTATCGTATTGGTCAATCTCTAATAATTAGGGTGCTTGTAATGCATATGGTAAACAAGGAATAACTACTACAAACCCATTTCAGTTTGCCGTTTTAGTGTCTTTAGTGGCTATCTTCTGTTCAAGAGTAGCTTGCAGGGATAAATGTACCAAAATGTTCCTTTGAGATGAAACCATGATTGTGGGTGTAACCTCTGCTTGAACCTTCAGTGGGAAAAAGCCTCAAGCCTGGTCCAAACCAGACACCAACAAGTCCAGGTCACAGAGTCACCGGCCTCCAGGACAAGAGGAGGAGATGGGAGGAAACAAAACAACAACTACATCCTGCTTCCTGTTTAGTCGTATATAACCTCATATGCATCGGCTAAAGCTTTGGTTTACCTCAAATACAGAATATAGACGTTAAAGGCTCTATGTTTAACTTTAAGCCATGTTATAATGCTGTTACTGCTTCATAAACATGGAGTTGTGATTTGTTTCATTCAAATGTTTAAGTAACCCTGCTTTATTAGTCTTTCTACATCTCCATAGTGAACAAACACACCCTGCATACAGAGAAAACACTCCCTACACCTTCACTTCAGCTGTGGAATTGTTCATCTCTACTGAACTAAAGCTAAAAGGTGTCTGTTAATGAAATGTGAAAACTACCGCTTCACGACATCGCAAGGTGAAACGGCATTTTGAGCTCTGGAGACTAATAATAAAAGATTACTCAAACATGTGAATGAAACAAAACACCACTCTAGATATGTTTTTGATGAGATAACAGCATTCTAAAATGGCTTAAAGGTCCCATGGCATGAAATTTTCACTTTCTGAGGTTTTTGAACGTTAATGTGAGCTCCCCTACCCTGTTTAGCCCCCCCCATGGTTAAAAGTTGTGAAATGTCTAAACTGAGCATTTGCGATCCTTTTCTGCGTTACAAAAAATCAGAGCTCAAACGGGCGATTTTGAACAAGGAAACTTATTGACGTCAGATCGAAAAAAGAAATGCAAATGCAGTTCCACCCCCGTCTGTCTGTACTCAGCGTCTCTGTAAATCACGCCCAGAGAGTTTGGACTGCGAATGCACTAGGCAATGCGAAATGCGTTTTTTTATTTGCCTGGAGGCACGTCCGAGTGTTTCTAGGCTCGGAAGTCCTTTATCTGAGCCTCTGGACCTTTGAACAGCAGTGGTTTAATTTTATTTTCTGTGGAAATGTGTTTATTTTTCAATGGAACGCTTCAAATCTCTTCTCCACGCAAAAATGCAGAAATGGATCAGAGCGGACAGCTGAGAGCGGAGAGTTTGGCCACGCCCCCCACCCTCTACTATAGGCGCTTTGTGCTACAATTTTGTATGAAAAGCGCCTTATAAATGTTTGATTGATTGATTGATTGATCTCTGTCCTCCTCATTTGCATTCAAGCAACAACGCCCATAATGGCCTGTTCAGAGAGAGAAAAATGACTCTTTCTCATCTTATCTCTGTTTCTCATGCACCGAGTGTTGATTTTGAAGAAGGATTTATTTACAGTATTAAGGAACCATTAAGGAGCCATATAAAAGCATCAAGAAGTACCATGTCATGGGACCTTTAAAGCTCACAAGAGTCAATTTTGTGTAATATCCTGAGACCCACCCATTTGTGTCCTTTATAGTGGACATCGAGTTAACCAGTCGATCTTTTAATTGTTTTGAGATTCCAGTTTGTGGTTGAACTATGATTAAAAAAAAAAAATCTAAAAAAAAATATATATATATATATATATATATATATATATATATATATATATATATATATATATATATAAAAGAAAATATAAAAAAAAATTTAAAAAAAATCTTTAAAAAAATCTAAAAATGTAAAAAAAAAAAAAATAAATAAATAAATAAATTATACATAAAAAAATAAATAAATATGTAAATACATACTCAAATATATAAACAAAAAATACATAATACATAATATATAAAAATTAATAAAAAAAATTAAAAGGGACTCTAAGAACTTTTTGAGGCAAATGTAGAAGCTTGTCAGAGATGTTGGTCAAAAATAAAAAATGTTTTTGTTAGGTTGTTAACTTTTTAACACCTAAATGTCCCCAACGTCCATTACAGAGGACACGTTACAACATTATGAATACAAATAAAATTAACAAAATGTAAATGCTGAAGTGTTCATTTACCTCCAAATAGAAAATTAAAATAATAATAATTTAGATACACGTTTTTTCTTCAGGTCCCAGGAGAATATAGCACCTTAAAACTTGAGGAACGCTGATTTTAAACCTTTATTTCCTCTTTCTTTGGCATTTGTTGGATTCTTCAGTATTCCTCAGTCCAGTTCTTCAGCCGCCACATTTCGTATTCATTTGTGTTTATACATTATCACACGGTTACGTTGTGTGTGTGGCCCGGCCTCCTCCCACCTCTCTTCCGCCTCCTATCTGCCGCGATCTGCCATTACACAAACCGAGCACGTCACTCTCTCTCGTACCTGCCAGACTCCTCTTCATTATCGGGTCTATGCGTCTCCATTGCACTTATTTTCACCGCACACTCAGTTTACACAGTCAGATGGAGACGGCGAAGTCAACTTCTGTCTAGACTTGACTTCAGTATTAAGGTTATCTACAAGGCTATCACGCAATTACAGAACCCAGTGTTAGATAATTGGATTTGTCGGAGGCTCTTACTGACCTGTCATGGCCGGAATATTTGTGAAATTGAAAGAAAAACAACTGCTTTTTTAAAAGTTATTTGGTCTGAAGTCAACGTTGAGAGCTTCAGACATGCAAGAGATTTCAATAGGGCAGTTTTTGTGTGACCGGAGTGGGCTGTGAAGTTGTGTTATCATATGCATGGACACTGGGACATTATGGACAAGGTTTGACCCATAGACTGTATAAGGAATCAGACCCCCCAGGATTTCGCGGGCATTTTTTGTGATTGTTTTGGGCTAAAATGCCTGAATTTGCGTGAACTTTTCCAAAAAGTTTCGATGAAAGTTGCGGTGCTTTTAAGGTTTTTGTTGCGATTTTGCTGCGGGAGGAAGTGAAAGTTGCGATAAATAGTTGTGATTTTCCCTTTTTGTAATTAAAATTGAGTAATATTTTGAATACTGAGTTATTACTGACAAAGAATAATACAAAGACACAGAGATCACACATATGTTCCTAAAACAACCTTACCAAAATCGAAAATAAATGACTACTAGGAGGGGAACTGTTTCGGTCTTTTGCTGTTATTTTTGTGGGCAAATGGCGCCGCAGACATGTTTCTTTGCCATTAGAGGCCGTGTCCCAATTCCCAGAGTGCACAGTTCGGAGCGTGGTTTGACGGGCATGTGCGTCATTTCTTTTTTGTCCCATGCATGGGACAAAAAACTGTGTGTTTGTCCCTTAACACGCGGTCCAAAGACCGCAGTCGTTTCCATGGAAATCGGGGCGTGGACCAAGCGCGTGAAAATGCACGCTTCGCACACTCATATATCCCAGCATGCACCGCGCGCTACTTCTTCTACGGGAGAAAATGGAGTCGGCGGCTGCTTCCCGTAGTTGCGAGACCTGTCGCATTTCGCAGACGGCCATGCGGTCCGCGGAGTGCACTCAGGGCTGAGCAAGTGTGCACCACCTTGACTGCAGTCTGAGCCCCTTCAAACCACGCTCCGAACTGAGGACACGGCCGCAGTTTCGTTTCGTCACACGGAAGTAAGGCAGAAGGAAGTTGGTCGACATGAGTTCAATACGTCGCCGATGATTGGTCAAAATTGGTAAAAATTGCGGGAAAGTTGCGGTGATTGGTCAAAATTGCAACACCGCCCTGAATTCACGGGGATTGGCTGAAGTTGTGTTGAAGTTGCAAATCGCAACATCGCGAATTCCTGGAGGGTCTGAAGGAAGTGGGCTAAGGGACTGTGACGTCACCCATAGCGTTTGGCTCCAGTCAAATGAAGCTCACAGAGGCAAGCAACTGACAAGAGCAACCGGACATTATTGTTTACGCTCTCAGGAAGCACTGCTGCTGCCTGTGCCAAGTGTTCGCACAGAAACTGCTAAAGGGGCGTGTTTTTTTCATTCATAAAGTATAAAAATACATTAAAAGTGTCCTAATATTAAACATACAAGAAAGAGGAGAAAGAACGCTGATAGTTACTTTAAAACTTACTATCTTTAAGTACCTTTAGTTCAGTGGAGAGTGATAATTCCAGGACTGAAATGATCCAAATGATTCTAGTAAATATCCCGTGTAATAGTATTTTAGAAATATACGACCGCAGAGCTGAGACTGGCTCTTGGACCGGTCATTTCACTCGGCTCCATTGCGTTCCATCCGAGTGTGAGCTAAAGGGTTTATGGTGGTGGGTCCCTGTTTTCTGCGTCCTCTCAGATACGGGGCCCCCGACTGCGCTCGCAGCTGGTCACCGCGGCAACCTGGAAATCACAGCCTTAAAGAGACGTGACAAAATGTAAACGAAGGCTTGACAAACAGCCACTGGTGGGCTCCCGTGTCATTTTATTTTATTTAAAGTGGGGAGATATAAAGAGATGGAGAGAGAGAGCTAGAGGGGGGTGGGGAGTTATGAAAGAGAGGAAGAGGGGGGGTGAGAGAGGATGGAAAGAAATTGGCGGGCAGGGAGAAAGAGAGAAAAGGAGTTACGTAGAGAGACGGTGGAAAGACAATGATAGAGAGGAGAGAGAGAGGATGGACAGAGGGGTAAGAGACCCATAGAGAGAGAGAGAGAGATTGAGAAAGGGAAATAGGGAGAGGAAAAAAGAGAGAGGGAGTAAGGGGTTGGACAGAAAGTGGTGGGCAGAGAGAAAAAGAGAGTTATGTAGGGAAATGGCGGAAAGACAATGAGAGCGAGAGAGAGACAGAGAAGGGTCAGGGACAAAGAGAGATATATAGAGGGACTGCCACCCAGAGAGAGAGAGAGAGAGAGAGATTGAGAAAGGGAAATAGAGAGAGGAAGGGAGAGGAAAAAAGAGAGAGGGAGTAAGGGGTTGGGCAGAGAGAAAGAGAGAGTTATATAGTTATATATAGAAAAAATAGAGAGAAGTGGAGAGAGAGAAACAGAAAGAGAGAGACAAAGATGGACAGAGGAGGGCCAGAGACAGAGAGATAAATGTATAAAGGGAAAACCAGTGAGAGAGACCGAGAGAGGGGGACAGGAGAGTGGAAAAAGAGAAAGAATGGGAGAAGGATGAGAGGCAGAGAGAAAGAGAGAAAGAGATGCAGGGTACAGCGAGAGAGACAGAAAGGGGGGGGGAGAAAATTATGAGGATGGACAGAGGAGGAGCCGAGTTAAAGAGTGGAGAAAAGCGACGACAAGAGGTAGAAAGAGAAAGAGCTGGAGAGAGAGAGAATGATGAGGAGAGAGAGAGAGAAAGAGAAGAGAGGGCCAGAGGAGCTGCTGACTGGGAGATAAGGCAAACTTTGACCCCAGCTGCTTGGAGCTAATGAGATTGGACTGTTTGTGTGGAGCTGGAGGGTTTGTGCTGGTGTGGTAACGATGTGGAAGCAGCGGTCACTTAAGCGGAACAGACGCCGAGGAGGAGGAAGTGTGACCGAGTTCTGAGCCCCACAGCACACAGAAGATATCCAATACAACTCATATGAATAATAATGAGGTCTTTCTGCTTGTAAGATCTGGAGTTTTGAGTCATTTTTGCAGTCACATTACCAAAAATGACATCTGGTGCTATGGTGACAACACACGTCGCGTCGAAAGTGAGCCTAAACTGGATTTAAACCCAAAAGTAAACTTGGACTAAAGACGGACTCAACAAGAACTGAAACAGGCCCTGACCCGGTCTACATCAGGACTTCAACCAGGACCAGTGTCAACGCATCCTTCATTTCTTTGCGGTTCAGTCTCATATAAAATGGATTGCAGTTTGTTTCTCAGATGAGCTAGCTCGAGTTTGCCAGTGTGTGCTTCCGGTGCATGTTTTAGAATGACCAACAGGACTACGACTACTATGCTTACAGTTCTTAGTATAAAATTGGTGCTAGAAGTTTTTTTGAGCACTCGTGAGATAAATGATTTCTTCTGCATTTTGTTTTGATTATTTATTCTTGATTTAATAGGGACAGTGCATATTAATGAACATCTACAATATTGCAGTGTAAATACGCCAGATTATAGACCCCTTTACTGTTAGTAAACAGACGTGACGTCACCGGCATGTGCGCGCATTATTGACTCAGAATCAACCATGTCGGACCATAGCGGAGTATCTGAACGATAGGGAGAGCTACATTCAAAAGCTCACGTTGAGCAACGGGGTTCAACTACCAGATCCTTATGTGATCACGGAGTGGCAGTACGACCCCAGAAAGTGTCCAGATTTACAGTGGTCAGATATCCACTGTTATTTAATGGAGAAGCCCAGCGTGTATACAAGAGAGAAAGTGCGCACATACAAATCCATGGATGCCTACCAGTTTGCCGTGTGTGGCCATATACAGGAGGTAAAATACCACCATATCGATGGGGAGTTTTGCGTGTTGGCATCTGATGTTCTCCCCAGTCAAAGACAAGGTCACAAGACGACCATGTACAATGCTTGGGCTATCATCAACAAGCGCGAGAACTACGTTCTGACCGCCAACTGCACTTGCGTTGCGGGGTAAGTAACATACTACGACTTAATTCACGAGTCACAGATGTGATCTCAGTCATGTCAAATGCCATTTATGATCATGCGAAAACTTATCATGCATTTTAACAAAGTTATTTGTGTTGGTTTACATGTGTCTGTCGTAGAGGTTACCCGGTTAATATGTCTGTGAGCTTTGCGGTGTCCTGTGCTTGCTCGTTAATCAGCATGATTAAACACCATTGAACACCTGGACAAATGACCCTAAACAAGCAGCAGGTGTTCACTTGTGTGTATGTCAGTTGAATGATATGAACTATCATTTATTCCATCTGTTTCTCTTTATTTCACGTTGAGTTCTTCTTTTCTCTTCTATATCTTCGCTGGGGGTTTTATGGCGGCAGTGGCTTTGTTTGGAGTCAACACTGCGCGCGCATTCAGTGATGACGTAGCTTTGAAACTGGTCTATAGCGAAAATGCTAATTTCCATCTGTAGTCCCTGGGCAGGTGACATCACAGCAATAACAACAAAAATAATGACAACTGACAATAACAGCAACATTAAAACATTAAAACAATTTGACCAATTCTTAAAACACTAACACTGGGGCAACTGTGTTGGAGCAGAGATAGGGCTGCACCAATACAATACCAAAATGGACCATTTTGGTGGATTGGATTGGCTTTCAAGATATCAGTTGTGCTGATCAGTTTAGTTGGTGTAATGAGCGCATTTTCTAGCCAATGTTTCTCCAGAACTCTCATAACATTAAACTTGTGTTTTACTTATTTGTATTTTATCCTCCTGAGACCCGCCCATTCATTTGTGTCCTTTATAGTGGACATCTTTTAAGTTTGGAGATAGACTCTAGTTTGTGGCTGCACTATGATAAAAAAAAATCATAATAATAATAAAATAAACAAATTATTATTATTATTATTATTATTATTATTATTATTATTATTATTATTATTATTATTACTACTATTATTACTATTCTTATTATTCTTATTATTATAAAAAAATATTATTATTATTATTATTATTATTATTATTATTATTATTATTATTATTATTATTATTATTATTATCAATAATAATTATAATACATAATACATAAGAATAAAAAATATATAAATAAAATACATAAATAAGTAAATAATACATAAAAAATAAAACATAAAAAAATTATAAATAAAAATACATACATAAATAAATAAATAAGAAATTAAAAGGGAGTCTAAAAACTTTTTGAGGCGACTGTAGAACCGACCGAAAAAATGTTTTTGTTCAGTTGTTAACTTGACATGGATTTAACACTATTCCAGTCCATTACAGAGGACATGTTACAACATTATGAATAAAAATAAAATTAACAAAATGTAAATGCTAAAGTGTTCATTTACTTCCAAATACAAAATTAAAATAATAATAATTTAGATACACTTTTTTTCTTCAGGATACAAGCCTATGTGTATATGTGATGTTTTAGGCACATGTTTTTTAGGCACTGCATAGTGTTTTAGGCACTGTTTTTATTGTCATGTTTATAAGATGTTTTATGTTCACTGTGGGCCTGGTGAGCGCTGCAATTTCAAATCCTGTGTGTGCAACCTGTACATATGGTTTTTGACAATAACGCTGACTTTGAACTTTGAACTTGAACTTATATTTTTACAAAGCTGTTCTGTAGTTACAAAACACATTTGGATCTGCTTTACCATTTGCTGTTTGTGTTTAAAGGAAATAAATTATAGGTTCAGTCTTAGCCCTAGTATCTGTTGATATCTGGTATCTGCAAATACTTAAAGGAGAATTAATGTTTTTTACAATCTGAGCCTTATTTCTGTAATAAAACAAGTTGTTTTACTCACCCATAGCACTTTGGTGTCATATGGAGCACTTCCAGAGATGTTTTAGATTTGCGATAGCCATAGCGTGAGTTCTTGCGGTCTCCAAATAACATAAATTTTAGCACTTTTCAAATCATAGAAGCTCGATGTCTTAGTCTACGCTTTCGTTTGAGTCAAAAGTGGCCTATAATCCGAGATTTATCCATAATTTACAGCTTTGCGTTTCATGTTTGGGTCCCGAGAGCTGAGAGTGAAATAAACGGTGACTCCGCAGATGTGCACTGGCCTCCTCATCTACTCGAAACTATGGCTAAATCTCGGATTACAGGCCATTTTTGACTCAAACGAAAGCGTAGACTAAGACATTGAGCTTCTATGATTTGAAAAGTGCTAAAGTTTGTGTTATTTGGAGACCGCTTGGGGCATATATTATATGCCCCGAGAACTCGCGCTACGGATATCGCTAATCTAAAACATCTCTGGAAGTGCTCCATATGACACCAAAGTGCTATGGGTGAGTAAAACATCTTGTTTTATTACCGAAATAAGGCTCAGATTGTAAAAAAACGTTACTTTTCCTTTAAAGAAAAAGCTGAAAAGGCTGGAGAGCTTCTGCCACATCCTGCTCGGTGACCCATCTCCAGATCTTGAGCAGGTCTTGGTCAGGTCTACCTTCGCTGTAGGATTTGACCTATGGTGCATGTTTTGGTTTGATACTCCAACTTATTTTCATATAATTTATAATTACTCCTTTTTTGCGATTGAACTTCTCCAGACTCCAGTTGAACTTCTGATTGAGGATCTTTGGTGCCCAGTCTTTGGTGCAGTATTGGTGTGTGGTGCCCATGTGTTCTCCCTGCTCTGTTTTCAGACTGTGTAAATGTCAGCTCACGCAGCTCGCTGTGAATATTGACACGAAGGATGTTAAAACGGACACTTAGCGACCCCCGCCTCTCTGCTGCTCATAGCTGACAGCCAGAAACCCACTTACACTCCCGCCGCCATTACAACCTTTCACACCCCCTCCTCACCCCCTAAACTGGCACTGCTCATCAGCCAACCCGTAATGTGACACAAACACTTGTGTAGCCTCTTTGCTTTTGAGTGCTGAGTTTTCATGAAAATAAGTCAGTTTCCATTGTCTAAAGCAGCGTAAAGAGTAGTCATTATGGTGATCTTAAGCTTTTAGTTCCAAACTCTTCAAAAAATAATATCTCGGCAAGTTGAATTGACTTGGTGGAGGGTCCGTCGAATACTTTTCTTCAAGGAGATATTGCCTTGTCTGGAATGTTTCGTAAGATGGCATTAAACCTTTCTATCTTCATGGGTCAGCCTGTTTTTCTAGGTAATTTTGAGTTATATAACCACCTGTAATTGAATAAATATAAGGTAGAGCTGTTTAATGTCACACTGTGGAACATTCCAGGCAGAGCAATGACATATCCATAGAAACAAGGTGAGGAGGTGACAGTCCCTCCACCAGTAAAGTTACACAGGGTACCTTTAACTTGGCCAGGAATGAGTGCAAAACAGCACCAGGCAAGAATAGGAAACTATAGATCTGAGTGGAAAGAACAAGTCCCTGAACACTGCAGGACTTTCCAGGTCTATGGTCAAAACAGACAGCGGTTTCTGTGGCTACACTGTTACAACTGTTATCTATAAAAATCTGGAAATAGCAGAATACCTGATCCAGTGTTGACATGTTTATAGGCAATAGTCACGTATTAAACTTGTGACGTTTCTGGCTTGATGAAGACTTCAGACTGGATTTAGGAACTAGGTCTGTCAAAATTAGTGCAGTGGTCCCTCATTTATCGCGGGGGTTAGGTTCCAGAAATAACCAGCGAAGTAGGACAACTTTATATTTTACAATTATTATACATGTTTTAAGGCTGTAAACGCCTTAAAACACTGGAATTAACGTTTCGTCACATTTCTCTCTCGTTGAAACACTCAAACATTCGTAGATTTTCAACAAAATGTATTAATAGTGAAGCATGGGGGCTCCGCCGGATGCGCGAGGGGAGCGGCTCATCCAACGGCACTGCCATGTCCCGGGACGCGACACGCACCAACCCCTTGGAGAAGTGCGCGTGGTCAAATCCGTGACAGAGCAGTACGACCGGCGCGAGGCCGGGGCTGCGAGCACGAGATCGAAACGCGGCGCCCGGACCACGCCTCCCCCTCGGGACCGCGTCCTCGCAGCCCGAGCCACAAACCGAACACGCACAAACGAACACAAGAGCCGCACAAAACCAGCAAAGAGCTGCACAGGGTGATTTAATCCTGGTCCAGTCCTGGTTTAGACCAGGACCAGTCCAGGTTTAGACCTGGTTTAGACCTGGTTTAGTTCTGGTCTAGACCTGGTTTAGTCCACTTTTAGTCCTGGTCTAGTCCTGGTCAGTTCTCGGTCGCCCCCGCGTCCCCCATCTATCAATCGGCAAAGGTCTACAGTCTCTTAGCCAATCAGGACACAGAACACAATGTTACACTATAAAAAATGTTACACTATATAAAAAAAAAAAAATCTGCGAAACAGCGAGGCCGCGAACATTGAACCGCGATAGAGCGAGGGACCACTGTATTGAAAATCAAATCACCTGCCATCTGACCAGAACTGAAGAAGCAACTTGGATGAGCTGCGAAATATTTTCAACCAAATAAACTTTTTTTCCAGTTGACAAATTGAATTTCTCCCTTTGCCATTCCTGAATGTCTTTAGAATGATCTTGAGCTGTATAAGAGCCCATAGACCACTATGGAACCTACAGGACCACTATGAGGGAGTACACAGATACACGCTGAAAATCTCCTTCTATTATGAATTACTATGGTATCGGAATTGGTATTGAGTCTATTCGTTACTATCGAAATCATTTGAAATTGTATCGTGCCAACACTACTAGGAACCAAAACACAAGATTCAGGAAATGTCGAGATCTATTCCTTTTTATTTGGCTAACACTAGAATTTGAAAGTGAAAGCTGCATTGTGTCATTTTTCTGCTGGAGGCTCCGTCCAATGCTTTTCTTCATGGAGATTATGGAGTTATTGCTTTGTCGGAATGTTCCACAGTATGGCATTAAATCTTTCTATCTTCATGGAACCCAAACTAGACCAAGTCACAGGTCAGATCTGTGGAGAGGCGACCCCACTCACAGTCAGAATGTTTGTTTTTCTAGGTATTTTTGAGCTATAAAACCACCTGCAATTGAACAAATGTAAAGTAGAGCTGTTTAATGTCACACTGTGGAACATTCCAGACAGAGTAATGACATATCCATAGAAACAAGCAGGTGACGGACCCCCAACTTGAAAAATTATACAATGCACCTTTATGTTTAGTGTTTGACCCTGCAGAGACAGAATATAATCTTAGACCAGTTAACAGTGACAGAGTGGAGTAAAATAAGGCTAAATTTGGCATAATATAGGACATTTAAAGGTCCCATGGCATGAAATCTTCACTTTCTGAGGTTTTTGAACGTTAATGTGAGCTCCCCTACCCTGTTTAGCCCCCCCATGGTTAAAAGTTGCGAAATGTCTAAACTGAGCATTTGCGATCCTTTTCTGCGTTACAAAAAATCAGAGCTCAAACGGGCGATTTTGAACAAGGAAACTTATTGACGTCAGATCGAAAAAAGAAATGCAAATGCAGTTCCACCCCCGTCTGTCTGTACTCAGCGTCTCTGTAAATCACGCCCAGAGAGTTTGGACTGCGAATGCGCTAGGCAATGCAAAATGCGTTTTTTTATTTGCCTGGAGGCACGTCCGAGTGTTTCTAGGCTCGGAAGTCCTTTATCTGAGCCTCTGGACCTTTGAACAGCAGTGGTTTAATTTTATTTTCTGTGGAAATGTGTTTATTTTTCAATGGAACGCTTCAAATCTCTCCCCCCGTGCAAAAACACGGAAATGGATCAGCTGAGAGCTCAGAGCGGAGAGTTTGGCCACGCCCCCACCCTCTACTATAGGCCAGCTCTTTTCTCCTCATTTGCATTCAAGCAACAACGCCCAGAATAAAGTGTTTGAGAGAGATATGTATGACTCTTTCTCATCTTATCTCTGTTTCTCATGCACTGATTGTTGATTTTGAAGAAGGATTCATTTACAGTATTAGGGAACCATTAAGGAGCCATATAAAAGCATCAAGAAGTACCATGTCATGGGATCTTTAAAATATAGCGGAATCAGGGAGCTGCCACATGTGTCCACAATGGCAGCGGTGTTAACAATGGCCCTGTCTGCAGCTGGAGAAGGTGACCCGTAGTTCACCAGCTCACAGTGAATGGGCACATCCACAGAGGGGCTTTAGTATTCAGGTCCAGGCCCGGCTCCACTGCTCCACAGAGAGACACAGAGCACTTCAAAGCCCCATCCATCCTCACACTCCCCCTCACCGCAGCCGTCAGCGTGGGGAATCAGGCCACCGGGGCTTAATGGCGAGGCTGTTTATACGAATGAAGATATACGTTTCAAGATTTGTATGGAATCGAGCTGACATTTAAAGCTCCTATATGATCAAAAATGGACTCTCGTGAGGTTTAGGTCCTCAGAAACATACCTGGAGTTGCGTTTTGTTTCATTAACACATGTTTGAGTAATGTTTGATTACTAGTCTGTCTACATTTCCAAAGTTCAACATGCTGTGTTCCGCCTTGTGACGTCATAAAGTGGTAGTTTTCAAGTAAACAGCTCCTTTTACCTTTTAGTTCAGTAGAGGTTAACCAAATGATTCTAGTGAAGATGTATGGAGTTTAGGCTACGTTTGTACGGCGACGATCAAAACAGAAGAAGCAAAAGTAGCATCTCGTTTTAAATTTTTTATCCGCGTTTAGACGAGCGTTCTCAACAGGAAATGTTTGTTTATACGAAGACGCAAAAGTGGGCGAATTCGATTGAATATGCATGCCAGGCTGCTAATATAATGTCAGAGCTACCTTTTTTAGGACACCACAGGGGCTCTCATTACGGTTGTTTCGCCCTCGATGTCGGGTCGGAGCTCTTCGCTGAATGCGGTGCTTCTCAAATAGTGGGGTGGGCCCCCCTGGGGGGGCGCGGTGTGATGCCGGGGGGGCGTGTGTGACCCTGGGAAACATGCTTTTTTGCGGTACTGTACTAGAACTAAGTGTAATTGCACATCAACAACAGTAGTTGGCAGTGGTGCTCTCATTGTTGCTCTGGGGCAGGGGTCGGCAACTTTAAATATGCAATATACAGAACAGGCTCCCCATCAGCAGAACATCCTCTGTCACAGAAAAAACATGTATATCCTACTGCATCATGTACTTTAGTCAGACAGAAGCTGATGCATCAGCGGCACAAGGACAGAGTGTTTTATTTTGTTGTTGTTTTTTCAGAGCTTTTAGTTTATGCAAATAAGCCATGCGGTTTTAAGTTTCGTTTCTGTAAAATGTAAACAAATGTGTGCAAAGCTGCATTAAAAACACATTAATATTTGAGTCCTCAGTGCAAAAAAGACAGTGCAGTCTTTGTTTCTTTCTTTTTTTGTTTTTAATGTTAATAAAAGGATACAATCTTATGCAGAGATGTACTAATAACAATTTTCTAGACAAATACTACTATTTATAGCCTAGTCGCGCGTAAGTGAAATTTTTTCTTCTTCCTAGGGGGGGCGTCACAGAAAATAATTGAGAAGCACTGGCTTAATGCAACAAGAGCTTGTTTAGTCATTCTGAAGTTTTCCACCCAAGCACTGTCATCAACTCATCCATTCTCAAAATTGTCCCACCACTGACTGGTTCTGCCCGGTCTTGTCCAAACTCGCCTCTGTCGCCTGTGACGTATTGTTATTGTTTTTACCGGCTTGGCGCATCCAGTGTGACGTCAGCTGTATGCGACGTGAACATGTTTTGCGCTTCTTCCCGTTTAGACGGAGACACGACCCGGGCCGTCTTCAGAACTCCACACTCTGGAAGGAGTCTTCAGATTTTTGCGGTTTCAGAGCCCGACGGCGCAGCCGCCGTGTAAACGAAAGACACTCCGATAGAATATTTAGTCGTTTTCAATCGCAATCGTCCTCGTCTAAACGGCCCCTTAGATTAGTTGTTTTTGCAATTTTTAAAAGTGAAACAAATTGCTTACCCATTATACAGGTAAACCCATAAGTGCTTCAACTGTGCACTTTTTAGGGCTGAGCGATTTGGCAAAAATATGGAATTGTAATTTTTCTTACTGAATATTCCCATCTCAAGTATTTTTGAAACTTAATAGCAATCAAATGAATCCTATAGTGTTTAAATGTATTTGGGTATACTCTCTATAAAGGCCTGCTATCATACTCAAAATATAAGGGACTTTTGCACATTATTTAGTCCCAGTTTTTTTCATTTTGACAATCCACAGTCTTCGAGGAGTCGAGACGCTCTGTTTCATATCACACCAACTTAAAAGTGCACATGGACATTTTGCAGACGTGAGCGAGCATCTTTCCCCCTCCTCGTGCCCCGAGCTGTGTCCCCGTCTCCCCTACTCCTTTCCTGCTCCCGTCTCTCCCGTCCCTGTCTCTCCTGCTCCTGCCCCCCTTCTCTCGCGCTCTGAAGCAGTAAAGCAGCTCATGTTATCTGCAGACTCAGGCCCATACTCCCTCTCTGCATTTGATGCATTTCCCAGGCGGGTCAGGGGTCTGGGGGGAGCTGTGGCAGCACTTTTATACAGGGTCCCACCAGAGCCTCAAACAGCTCCAAACAGAGCGTCTCTGATCCCAGTGTGTGAAGTCAGCGCTCCGTGTCCATGCCTCTGTTCACTGGGCATTACTCACACACATGCACACAGAGGGGCAAGTGTCTGTCCACTCAGCATTCAACTGAAACTGAAAATCTCAGGTGCGCAGTTTCTTTTAAAGGTCCCATGGCATGAAATTTTCACTTTCTGAGGTTTTTGAACGTTAATGTGAGCTCCCCTACCCTGTTTAGCCCCCCCCCCCATGGTTAAAAGTTGTGAAATGTCTAAACTGAGCATTTGTGATCCTTTTCTGCGTTAGAAAAAACCAGAGCTCAAACGGGCGATTTTGAACAAGGAAACTTATTGACGTCAGATCGAAAAAAGAAATGCAAATGCAGTTCCACCCCCGTCTGTCTGTACTCAGCGTCTCTGTAAATCACACCCAAAACCTCAGAAAGTGAAAATTTCATGCCATGGGACCTTTAACAATTAAAAATATATATTATACCTCCATAAAGGAGGTACAGTATAATAAGCTGTTTTCATATTCATGTTATAATGTTGAGTTATGTTTTGTTTATTTCCCACATTTTTAACGGGCAAATCCTGCAAATATACACTTTGCTCTACCTTGTCATGTCAGGTGGTAATACAGGAAGTGCTCCACTGCGTTTTTAAACTCCACGCAGCTTCACTAGACTTATTTTGGTCTCAATCATTTCAGCCCAAGAATTGTACGTCTTTACTGAGCTCAGTTTGAAAACTACCACTTCATGACATCACAAGCCGGAATTGAGCAAACAAAACACAACTCCAGGTATGTTTTTGAGGTAGCAACAACATAACACGACTTAAAGGAAAAGTAACGTTTTTTTACAATCTGAGCCTTCTTTCGGCAATAAAACAAGTAGTTTTACTCACCCATAGCAGTTTGGTGTCAATTGGAGCAGTATCGCAGAACTTATGTTGAGCCGTTCTGTTCTACTAATGATCCCGTATCCGTTAGCGTGAGTGCTCGGGGCACTCATTTGCGGTGTCCAAATAACACAAACTTTAGCACTTTTCAAATCACAGAAGATCGCTGTGTCAGGGTAGACTTTTAGTGGATTCCAAAACGGCCTGAAACCCGATATGCAGCTATAGTTTCATTTGATGACGTCATCAGAGAGGACAGTGCGCATGCGTGAACTCAGCTGTTTTGTAAACACCGCTAGTCCGAAAGAAGCTAACACCGCTCTGAATTTTACTTTTCTGTTGCGATATCGGGTTTCAGGCCGTTTTGGAATCTACTAAAAGTCTACCCTGACACAGCGATCTTCTGTGATTTGAAAAGTGCTAAAGTTTGTGTTATTTGGACACCGCAAATCAATGCCCCGAGCACTCACGCTAACGGATACGGGATCATTAGTAGAACAGAACGGCTCAACATAACTTCTACGAAACTCCTCCAACTGACACCAAACTGCTATGGGTGAGCAAAACTACTTGTTTTACTGCCGAAAGAAGGCTCAGATTGTAAAAAAAAACACGTTAATTTTCCTTTAAAGCTCACAAGAGTCAAGTTTGCATAATGTAGGACCCTTAAAATACCTATAAACTGTAATCTGAAACTCCCGACTAAGAAAATACTTGTCACTTTACACATACCAACTGATATCAGCGCACACACACACAACCGCACACAACCGCATACTGAGCATAGCAAAGTTTACACACAGCAGGCCTGTAGTCTCACATAACCCTACACAAATGTATGTACAGGCCGTTGTGCTGGAACAGCTGTCGAGACATAAATCAAGAGCTAATGTACGACAAATGAAGTGCCCCATATAGTTTAATGGGGAAGCTAAGTACACACAGCTCTGTAAGCCACGGCCGCTGATTGGTTGAAGTAATAAATGAAATATACGCAAGTACTTATTCAGTCGCTTAATTGCTGGTTTTAATTAGAATTGCCACGCTCTTCTACGTCTACTTCCATTTACAAACAATATAACAGACCCGGAGGTGTGTTTTGTTTCATTCACGCATTTGAGTCACCTTTTATTACATCTGTCTGCATTGCCAAAGCTCAAAATACTCTGTTCCATCTTGTGATGTCATGAAGTGGTAGTTTTTTTTAAAGGGATATGCCACCCCCAGGTCAAATTTGGGCATCTCCCCACAGTCCAGAGACTAAAATAAGTGGTGGAAAGCGTTTTCCTGCTCACCCAGCCATTGTCCGAGTCTGTCGCCACTGACCGCCGCGGTATCTGCAGCTACTCCGCGTTAGACTGGAGTCTAACGTCGCCAGAGAAAGATTTCGGCCAAAAGGAATTCATTTGCTCGATGCGTTTCCCAATTACTTTGTGTGTAGTGCGCATTCATATCGAGTGCAAATAAATGTGCAAATCAACACGGAGAGCTTGCCTTGGTCATTTTGGGTGGGAACTATTTTCCAGTGCGTAAGAATACAGCCGAATCACGCAGCACGCTGCCAGGGGAATCCCAGTTACGCACCGGGAAGGGAGTTCCCCTGTTGCACAACGTGCACGTGAAAAAGCACGCTTCACACATTCATATATCCCAGCATGCACCGCGCGCTACTTCTTCTACGGGAGAAAATGGAGTCGGCGGCTGCTTCCCGTAGTTGCGAGACCTGTCCCATTTCGCAGACGGCCATGCGGTCCGCGGAGTGCACTCAGGGCTGAGCAAGTGTGCACCGCCTTGACTGCAGTCTGAGCCCCTTCAAACCACTCTCCGAACTGGGGACACGGCCGCAGTTTCGTTTCGTCACACGGAAGTAAGGCAGAAGGAAGTTGGTCGACGTGAGTTCAATACGTCGCCGATGATTGGTCAAAATTGGTCAAAATTGCAGGAAAGTTGCGGTGATTGGTCAAAATTGCAACACCGCCCTGAATTCACGGGGATTGGCTGAAGTTGCGTTGAAGTTGCAAATCGCAACATCGCGAATTCCTGGAGGGTCTGAATAAAGTCACTTCTTCTTTATGTTTAGTTCAGTAGAGATGGGAAATCTCCAGGTTTGAACTCATCCGAATGGTTCTAGTGAAGATGTGTGGAGTTTAAAAACGCAGTGGAGCAATGTCTTAACCATAATTTGGAAATTATAGTCTTTTCGTAATAGCCGTTAAAGCTACTTGGTATAAGAGAGGGTAAAAGTGAGACAAATGATTGGTATCTGAATATTTTTGGAGTATCCTGGGAACCATAATCAGAACAGGAATGACTTTAAATGCTTTTGCTGAAGTTTAAAGGTCTTGTATTACACAAAATGGACTCTTGTGAGCTTTTAGTCATGTCATAATGTTGTTATCTCCTCAAAAACAGACCTAGAAATAACGTATAATGAGCACTTTAAGTATCACTATCAGGGCAGTTATGAAAAGGCTGAAATTACACACAAAGATGATATAACATTACATTTTTTCCAGCATTTTGACATATTTTTAATCATAAAACAGCAATGTACCCAAGATTCAAATTTAGCAAATTCCAAAACAACATTCACAATATTCCCCATAATTCCACACTGCTCATACACCTCTAAAGTGTGTTATTTCTTCTGGTTCTCAGTGTGGTACTTAACATTCTTTTGCATTCAAATTGTTAGAGTCATGTGAGGTCACAGTGGTGTTTATTGGATGTGTGGTCAGCTCTGCGGACACACACACACACACACACACGTATTTGACATCTTTAAGTCATTTACCCAAAGTGTGTATGTACAGCAACACTCGAGCACGTGTGTGTTTGGATGGGCCGTCCCGCACACCTCAGTCGCAATTTTGTTATTATGTGTGCGTCTGTGTGTGTATGTGCGGTGACAGTGTGTATGTGTGTGTGTCTTATGTGTATGTGTGTGTGTGTGTGTGTGTGTGTGTGGATGTGTGTGTGTGTGTGTTACGTGTGTGTGTTACGTGTGTGTGTGTCTTATGTGTATGTGTGTGTGTGTGTGTGTGTGTGTGTGTCGTATGTGTGTGTGTGTGTTACGTGTGTGTGTGTGTGTGTGTGTTACGTGTGTGTGTCTTATGTGTATGTGTGTATGTGTGTGTGTGTGTGTCTTATGTGTATGTGTGTGTGTGTGTGTGTCTTACGTGTATGTGTGTGTGTGTGTATATGTGTGTGTATGTCTTATGTGTGTGTGTATATGTGTGTGTATGTCTTATGTGTATGTGTATATGTGTGTATGTGTGTGTGTGTGTGTGTCTTATGTGTATGTGTATATGTGTGTATGTGTGTGTGTGTGTATGTGTATATGTGTGTATGTGTGTGTGTGTGTGTGTCTTATGTGTATGTGTGTGTTACGTGTGTGTGTGTGTGTGTATATGTGTGTGTATGTCTTATGTGTATGTGTATATGTGTGTGTATGTCTTATGTGTATGTGTATATGTGTGTGTGTGTGTGTGTCTTACATGTGTGTGTGTGTGTGTGTGTGTGTCTGTGTATGTGTGTGTGTGTTTGCTCATGTGCGTGTGCGGGCCTATGCGTTCTTACGTTTTAGTGTGTGTCTCTGTAGGCGTGTGTATCTGTGCACATGTGTGCGTCTGAAGTGGAAGTGTCCTCTCGGTGTGTGCGACCTGCCCCTGTCACTCCATAAACACTGCATTAAGAGTCGAGCCTGCGGCAGGTCCTGTCTGGCACTTGACTGACAGGTGCTGCTGTGGATCAAACACAGAGGGGATATAATGCACAAAACAGGGCCATTACCTCTCACTTTACACAACGCACTTCACCACACTAACATCATTATTAGTGTGTGCGAGTGTGTGTGTGCCTGTCACAATAACACACTCACAAGTTCAATACTTTGCTTAAAGGCTCTATATATTGTTATATATTATAATGTTGTTATCTCCTCAAAAACATACATGGAGTTTTGTTTCATTTACACATTTCGTAATTTCATTTGGTGCTGAAATGAAGCAAAGGATCATGGTCTATGTAGTTCCCTCTGTTTTTCAGCTATTACTGCTAACTATAATCAAAGAGACTTTGTGAGACTTTTGGCAATATCACGATATTTCAGTTATTGTTACATTCTTATTTGATATGCATGTTTAGTATGTTTAGTATTCCAAAATCATCAAGGAAACAGTATAATAAAATGTACTTTTTAAACTATGTCGTTTTGAAATAAATACTTAAATGAAACAAAGCGAAAGCCAGTTTCTTCGCGATATGTCAAATGTTGTGATGTGTGGTGACGCACAAGACTTCGAAGGTGCGTTGTGTAGCTTTTCTGGTGGATGGTCCGGCAACTGCTTTTCTCCATGGAGATGTTATTGCTTTGTCTGGAATGTTTCACAGTATGGTATTAAACCTTTCTGTGTCTATGGAGACCAAATCAGACTAAGTTGCAGGTCAGATCCGTGGAGATGCGACCCTCTCCAGTCACAGTGCCTGTTTTTCTATGTATTTTTGAGCTATAAAACCATACATATCCGTAAAAAAACAGACATATCCATAGAAACAAGCACGGACTCCCAACCAGAAAGTGACATGGTGCAGCTTTAAAATACATGTTCCTTGTCCAAGTGTGGGATTTGGGGTCTGGTGAAGTGGGCGTGTCTGTGGACATTTGTGGTCCAGACAGGCTGTGTTTGGACACCTGTTTTTGTCCCTCACAGCTCAGACGGAGACAGAGAAACACAATACACACAATCGAACGGGGATTAGAGCGCTGCAGAATTAACCCGAGAACTCTGTCCACATAATGAACACAACAGCACTGTGGAAAAGAGGACAGGAGGACCAATCGTTCTGTTCGTTTTCTCATAAAAGATGAATGTGGAGCGGAGTTAGGTTGGAGCGAAGTGTCGCGTCGTCCCAAAAAAAAAAAAAAAATCATGACCCAGATATGAAGAGAGAGATGAAAGAGTAAGAGAGAAGGAGACAGAGAGAGAGAGAGACAAAGGAGAGATAGAATAAAAGCGGAGAAACACAGAGAGTGAGAGGAGAGAGAGGGGGGAAGAGAAAGACACAGAACGAGAGGGGAGATAGAAAGAATGGGAGAGAAGGAGAGATAGAGAGAGAGAAAGAAAGGAAGAGAAAGAGTGACAGAGAGAGAAGGAGAGAGAGAGAGTGAGAGAGAATAAAGAGAGAGAGACAGAGAGAAGTGCTGGGTTGGTAAAAATTAATTAGCCCGGCACTAAGAGAGAGAAGGAGAGAGAGCGAGGGACACAGTGAGAGGAGAGATAGAGAGAAAGAATGAGAGAAGGAGAGGGAAAGACAGAGGGTAGGACAGAGAGAAAGAGAGAGAGTGAAGGAGAGAGAGGGAGAGGAGAGGAGGAGTAAGGAGAGATCACTGACATTACTGTGGTGTGGTGTTTCAGGACAGGTCAGAATTAGAAGGTACTTTGTTAAAATGGAAATGACAAAAAGTCCATATAATCATTCAATAACTCAATAATACACAGGACAATATGTTAACCCTGGTTTATTCCTGGTTTAGTCCTGGTTTAACCCTGGTTTAGTCCTGGTTTAGAAGAAGAAGAAGAAGCAACTAGTCCTGGTTTAGTCCTGGTTTAACCCTGGTTTAGTCCTGGTTTTAGCCCTGGTTTAGTCCTGGTCTAGTCCTGGTTTAGTCCCGGTTTAGTCCTGGTTTAACCCTGGTTTAGTCCTGGTTTTAGCCCTGGTTTAGTCCTGGTTTATTCCTGGTTTATTCCTGGTTTAGTCCTGGTTTAGTCCTGGTTTAGTCCTGGTTTAACCCTGGTTTAGTCCTGGTTTAACCCTGGTTTTAGTCCTGGTTTTAGCCCTGGTTTAGTCCTGGTTTAACCCTGGTTTAGTCCTGGCTTAGACCTGGTTTAGTCCTGGTTTAGTCCCGGTTTAGTCCTGGTTTAGTTCTGGTTTAGTCATGGTTTAGTCATGGTTTAGTACTGGTTTAGTCCCGGTTTAGTCCCAGTTTAGTCCTGGTTTAGTCCTGGTTTAGTCCCGGTTTAGTCCCGGTTTAGTCCTGGTTTAGTCTTGGTTTAGTCCTGGTTTAGTCCTGGTTTTAGCCCTGGTTTAGTCCTGGTTTAGTCCCGGTTTAGTCCTGGTTTAACCCTGGTTTAGTCCTGGTTTTAGCCCTGGTTTAGTCCTGGTTTTAGCCCTGGTTTAGTCCTGGTTTAGTCCTGGTTTAACCCTGGTTTAGTCCTGGTTTTAGCCCTGGTTTAGTCCTGGTTTTAGTCCTGGTCTAGTCCTGGTTTAGTCCTGGTTTAGTCATGGTTTAGTCCTGGTTTAGTCCCGGTTTAGTCCTGTACACACACATACACACAGGCTAATGTTGACACAAGGCCGCTGCTTTCACCTAATATCTCCATTTGATGCAGAAATAATATAATAATATGACTCACGCCGTGTTGCCGTGTTGTCCGATAATTTGCGTATCCCCACGCGTATGTGCGTATCACGTATATTCACGGACTTTTGGCTAAATCCTCCAACCGCTTCCTGTACATGAGAAAAAAACTATAAACGTCATTTTCTCAGTTTCACAAATGCCGAGTTGTAGCGGGTTTTCACGCGGCGGGACACATCTGTCTGTTTGATTTGTGAATGTTTCATGTTATAATCAGCGGAATGTGCTTAACAGTGGCTCAATCACAAGGAAATAAAGCCAAAACTAATGAATCAAACCAAACTAATTGGAAAAATAAACTGTTCACTGAAGTGTTCACATGTGGGCTTCTGTCGCTGTTAATTACCTGAATCTGAGGCTGGAGTCAGTTTAGACTCAAGCGCTCACGAGTCCTCTAGTGCAAACGAAGAGAGAGGGGGAGGAAGAGAGAGAAGAGACAGAGAGAGAGCGAGAAGGTTAGAGAGGGGGTTAAGTGAGAGAGACACAGAGAGGAAGAGAGAGAGAGGATAGTTCAGGCAGATAAAGAAAGAAGAAAAACAGAGAGAGACAAAGAAAGGGAGAGAGAGGGTCAGAGAGAGAAAGAAGAAAGAGAGGGGGAGAGAGAAAGCGATAGTGGGAAAGAGAGAGGGTTAAGGCAGGGAGAGAAAAAAGACAGAGAGACAAAGAGCGGGGGAGAGAGAGTGATTGTGGGAGAGAGGATTAGAGAGGGGGTTAAGGCAAAGAGAGAAAAGGAAAGCCTGAGAGACAAAGAGAGGGAGAGAGAAAGAGTGATAGTGCAGGAGAGAGAGGGTCAAGGAGGGGGTAAAGACAGAGAGACAAAGAGACGGAGAGAGAAAGAGCGATAGTCCAGGAGGGGTAAAGAGAGGGAGAGGGTGAAGGAGAGTGAGGGGGGAAGAGAGGGAGGGAGAGACTGACAGAGAGAGGGGGAGAGAAAGAGGAAGAGAGAAAGAGAAAGACAGGGGTGGGGCAGAGAGTGGGAAAGAGATATAGAGAGCGATTGGGGGTTAGATAGAGGGGTGAGGCAGAGAGAGACAGTGAGACAAAGAGGGAGAGAGAAGAAGCGCAAGAGGGAGAGAAAGAGTGTGGGGTGAAGGAGAGAGTGACAGAAGAAGAGAGAGGAGAAAGAGAAGAGAGTGATAAAGAAGAGAAGGAGAAGAGAGAGAGGGGAAGAAAGGAGAAGAGCGAGACAGATAAAGATGGTGAGGCAGACAAAGAGAGAGAGAGAGAGACAGATAAAGAGATTGAGACAGACAAAGAGAGAGACAGGTAGAGAGAGTGAGACAGACAAATAGAGAGAGACAGAGAGAGAAACAGACAAATAGAGAGAGATGGAGAGAGCGAAACAGACAAGTGGAGAGAGAAAGAGACAGACAGAGAGAGAAAGAGACAGACCAATAAAGAGAGAGACAGACAGACAGACAGATTGAGAGTGAGACAGACAAATAGAGAGAAAGATTGAGAGAGTGAGACAGAGAAATTGAAAGAGAGACAGAGAAAGAGACACACAAATAGAAAGAGACAGACAGACAAACAGAGAGACAGAGAGAGAGACAGACAAATAGAGAGAGACAGACAGACAGAGAGAGAGAAAGACAAATAGAGAGAGAGATGGAGAGAGAGTGAAACAGACAAGTAGAGAGAGAGAGACAGACAGACAGATAGAGAGAGACAGACCAATAGAGAGAGAGATTGAGAGACTGAGACAGACAAATTAAAAGAGACAGAGAAAGAGACAGACAAATAGAGAGAGAGACACACACACACACAAATAGAGAGAGACAGACAGACAAACAGAGAGACAGAGAGAGACAGACAAATAGAGAGAGAGACAGACAGACAGAGAGACAGAGAGAGACAAATAGAGAGATACAGACAAATAGAGAGAGAGACAGATAGACAAACAGAGAGACAGAGAGAGACAAATAGAGAGACAGACAAATAGAGAAAGAGAGAGAGTGAGACAGACAAATAGAGAGACAGAGAGAGAGAGACAGACAAATAGAGAGAGAGAGAGTGAGACAGACAAATAGAGAGATAGAGAGACAGAGAGAGAGAGACAGAGAGAGAGAGAGAGAGACAGACAAATGGAGGGAGAGGTACCAGGGTGATGTCATTGTGTAACGGTAAACTTTAGACTCTTTTGTGTGGAAGTGCCGGTGGAAGTGTTGGTTGCAGTTGGCAGGATGCAGGAATGTGCCCCCTTCTCCACCTCCTCCCCCGTTTTAACCGTCAGCCCTCATTTATATACAGTACCAAAAAAAACACGCATTTACTGTCCTGGGAAAGTCAGCCTCCAGTCGGGACATTTTGGGGACAGCCAGAAGAATAAGTGTAGTTAAAGTGGCCTATTGCTATTGTAAAACTTGAATTTCCTCGATACATCATCTTGAATAATAACGTCTTTAAATGATAGTGCTTTTAGGCTATTAATTCTACTTTACCTCCATTTATATTTTATTTGCAATATTTTATACAGTGAGTTTTTATTAAAGGGCTTTTACATCGTTCATTCTGTTCAAACTCACCGAGACGAGGCTGCCAAATTACACAGGGGCTTTCCAGTCACTGCAGTACAGTATCACACTAAGGTGGAAAAAGTGTCTTGCGTAAGGACACAACAACACAGTGAATTCAGAGAGATGCACTTCCAAACAGTTCTGAGCTATACTTTACTCAAACCATGAAATCCTTGGTCAGCTGTGTCACATCTTTGAGTAGGTCTTTATTATGAGTCTGTCTACATCTCCAAAGCTCAAAATGCTCTGATCCACCTTGTGATGTCATGAAGTGGTGGTTTTCATGTTAAAGGAGAATTAACGTTTTTTACAATCTGAGCCAACAAGTTGTTTTACTCACCCATAGCACTTTGGTGTCATATGGAGCACTTCCAGAGATGTTTTAGATTAGCGATATCCGTAATGTGAGTTCTCGGGGCATGTAATATGCCCTGAGCGGTCTCCAAATAACACAAACTTTAGCACTTTTTAAATCATAGAAGCTCAATGTCTTAGTCTACGCTTTCGTTTGAGTCAAAAGTGGCCTGTAATCCGAGATTTATCTATAATTTACATCAGAGGTCTTAAACAGGGGGGTCGCGACCCCTAGGGGGGTCGCGGAGGTACTGCAGGGGGGTCGCGAAATCTTTTGATTTCACTTTAAAATAATATAATTTTATATTTTATAGTGTAAAATACAGTATTAACCTGTGTATTATTTCCTTGTATTGGATGTACCATAACAAAGTAGCAACGTTTATACATGACACTAAGCTCAATTTAATATAAAACACAATTCTATGCCATATATATAGTGGGGGTCCCTGGCCCAGTTCGCCATCTGTTTGGGGGTCCCTGGCCTGAAAAACGTTGAAGACCCCTGATTTACAGCTTTGCATTTCATGTTTGGGTCCCGGGAGCTGAGAGCGGAATAAACTGTGACTCCGCACATGCGCACTGGCCTCCTCATCTACTCGAAACTATGGATAAATCTCAGATTAAAGGCCACTTTTGACTCAAACAAAAGTGTAGACTAAGACATCGAGCGTCTATGATTTCAAAATGCTAAAGTTTGTGTTATTTGGAGACCACAAACATGTGCCCCGAGAACTCGCATTACGGAGATCGCAAATCTAAAACATCTCCGAAAGTGCTCCATATGACACCAAAGTGCTATGGGTGAGTAAAACAACTTGTTTTATTACCGAAATAAGGCTCAGATTGTTAAAAAACGTTAATTCTCCTTTAAGAGCACAGTGGAGCACTTCCTGTATTACCACATGACATCACAAGGTGGAAACAACATTATAATAGTCCAGAAAACAGCATGATATAGTCCTTTTACCCATATAACCTGGTGAGTATTTGAAACTACAATTGTGTTATTTATCTATATTAGACAAACAAGTTAAGAGATGACATACTACCTTGTCTGGTACAGATGAAAAACAAGAAAATATGAATCTAAAAAGAACACAAGATGAATATTGCTAAGTACGGATGTAACAATAATCAAAATATTGTGATATTGTATCATAAAAAGTTTCACAATAAAATATGTGTAAATATGTGTGTGTAACTACTACATATTCCATGATCCTTTGCTTCATTTCAGTGCCGACTACTTGAAAAATAACTGTTATTAAGCATTTTTAAATCTTCATTCTTTGGATTATGACAAAAGGCTTTTCAAGACATTTTAAAAAGCCCATATTTCATATTTCACTATTTTTTTATCTGTTCTAATGTCGTTTCCTCATCACAAACATGTCTGGAGTTGTGTTTTGTTTCACTCACACATGTTTAAAGGTCCCATGACATGGTACTTCTTGATGCTTTTATATGGCTCCTTAATGGTTCCCTAATACTGTAAATGAATCCTTCTTCAAAATCAACACTCAGTGCATGAGAAACAGAGATAAGATGAGAAAGAGTATTTTTTCTCTCTCTGAACAGGCCATAATGGGCGTTGTTGCTTGAATGCAAATGAGGAGAAAAGAGATGGCCTATAGTAGAGGGTGGGGGCGTGGCCAAACTCTCCGCTCTCAGCTGTGCGCTCTGATCCATTTCCGTGTTTTTGCACGGGGGGAGAGATTTGAAGCGTTCCATTGAAAAATAAACACATTTCCACATAAAATAAAATTAAACCACTGCTGTTCAAAGGTCCAGAGGCTCAGATAAAGGACTTCCGAGCCTAGAAACACTCGTACGTGCCTCCAGGCAAATAAAAAAACGCATTTCGCATTGCCTAGCGCATTCGCGGTCCAAACTCTCTGGGCGTGATTTACAGAGACGCTGAGTACAGACAGACGGGGGTGGAACTGCATTTGCATTTCTTTTTTCAATCTGACGTCAATAAGTTTCCTTGTTCAAAATCGCCCGTTTGAGCTCTGATTTTTTGTAACGCAGAAAAGGATCGCAAATGCTCAGTTTAGACATTTCACAACTTTTAACCATGGGGGGGGGGGCTAAACAGGGTAGGGGAGCTCACATTAACGTTCAAAAACCTCAGAAAGTGAAAATTTCATGCCATGGGACCTTTAACACAAATTATGCATATTTAGGCTGAGTTCTTCACTCCAACTGAAAACACTTCCACGTTGTGATGTCACTTGATAATACAGGAAGTGCTCCACTGTGTTTGTAAACACACTTAGAATTATTAGAATAATTTTAGCCTTACAATTTCCAAATCTTTACGAAATAAAATGTGCAAGGTATTGGTTAACTTCATGACATCACGAGCATTTTGAGCTTTGAAGAGGTAGACGATGTAAAAGATCACTCAGGCATGTTTATGAAACGTGAAATGAAAGCTCACAAGAGTTAGTTTTGCGAAATATGGGAACTTTAAATGGAAAAAAGTAGCATAATATTATTCAAAACCTCTACAAAACATTGCAATAAGTTCAAAGTCAGCTTTATTGTCAAAAACCGTCTGTACATGTTGCACACACAGGATTTGAAAGTGCAGCGCCCCCTAGGCCCACAGTGAACATAAAACATGTGATAAACAAGACAATAAACACCATGACTAAAACATCACATATACAAATAGGTAAAACACACATTGTGTAGCGTAATAAAGCTCAAATGGTGTAGAATGAATAGAATGTCTTTTATTGTCACTATTCATATGTACAATTTACATCATACATACTCACAATGAGACTGAAAGCATCTCACTACAGTACAGTAAGTACCATATTTACAACACAGTATAGGAAAAGAAAATAGTGCAAATAACAAATAAGTGCAAAAAAGTCCCTTACTACGCATTAGTTGCCAGGTTATTGCAAGTCTTGCTCATATATTGCAGTAGGGGTGACATATACAACCATATATACACACTAGAGAGTCTCTACATTGAATAAGGAGAACACAGAACACAGTTTAGCACAGGGGTGTCAAACATGCAGCCCGGGGGCCAGATCCGGCCCTCCAAGACCTTTAATCTGGCCCTCAGCAGAGTTTCTATTCAAATATTTGAATTATATTTTAATTTTCTATTAAAATATTTTAATCTTCTATTAAAATATTGGTAATTTTCTGTGCCGTTTACCATAGCAGCGTCTCCAGCGCCTCTGTGCGTGGCCCCTCCCACCAGAGCAGCACAAATGAAGACTCGCCTCTTTCCAAACGCTCTTAAAGGACCATCGTTTTGACTGTCGACCGTGACACCCTCATCAGCAAAATGTCAAAAACGAGAAAAGTGGACGCCGAGTGCAGGATTTTCCAAGAAAAATTACTAATTCCTATTTGATCACGGAGCAGAATGGGAAACCTGTGTGTTTGTGTTGAAATTGCATTTTTCTTAAACTTTCAGGTTGTTCATAATGATAATATTTTGTAAAAGAAAGAGTTCATCAAGGCAGCAGTAGCTCAGTTGGTTGACCGCATATGATCCCAGCTCCCACAGATGAGTGCTGCCGTTGTGTCCTTGGGCAAGACACTTAACCCCACCTTGTCCCCAGTGTCTGTGGACACTGGTAGCCCCCATGGCAGAAGATACATCAGGGCCTGTTGTGACGTGAGCCGTCCTCCTGTGGACCCACCACCCGCGGGAGAATTCATGAGGGCTGGTGCATTGTGTTCTGGGCAGCAGAACACTGCTTGGACTGCTGCCCCCGCGACCCAGAAAATGGAAAAGCGGAAGAAAATGAATGAATGAATGAGTTCATCAAATAAAAAAGAGTTCTCTAATAGATTCGCGTTTCTCTGCAGAAATATTTGGACTTATTGCTATTTTGGGATATATATATATATATATATAATATATATATATATATATATATATATATATATATATATATATATATATATATATATATATAACATGAGTTTTCTGATCGGCCCCTTTAGGATCAAAGTAGGTTGGATACGGCCCCCAGACCAAAATGAGTTTGACACCCCTGGTTTAGCATATTGTACAGTATTAAATATTATCAACAAGCTATAGCATTGTCTTAAAGATCCCATGACATGGTACTTCTTGATGCTTTTATATGGCTCCTTAATGGTTCCCTAATACTGTAAATGAATCCTTCTTCAAAATCAACACTCAGTGCATGAGAAACAGAGATAAGATGAGAAAGAGTATTTTTTCTCTCTCTGAACAGTCCATTATGGGCGTTGTTGCTTGAATGCAAATGAGGAGAAAAGAGATGGCCTATAGTAGAGTGTGGGGGCGTGGCCAAACTCTCAGCTCTCAGCTGTGCGCTCTCTGATCCATTTCCACGTTTTTGCGTGGAGAAAAGATTTGAAGCGTTCCATTGAAAAATAAACACATTTCCACAGAAAATAAAATTAAACCACTGCTGTTCAAAGGTCCAGAGGCTCAGATAAAGGACTTCCGAGCCTAGAAACACTCGGACGTGCCTCCAGGCAAATAAAAAAACGCATTTCGCATTGCCTAGCGCATTCACAGTCCAAACTCTCTGGGCGTGATTTACAGAGACGCTGAGTACAGACAGACGGGGGGTGGAACTGCATTTGCATTTCTTTTTTCGATCTGACGTCAATAAGGCGCCTTGTTCAAAATCGCCCGTTTGAGCTCTGATTTTTTGTAACGCAGAAAAGGATTGCAAATGCTCAGTTTAGACATTTCGCAACTTTTAACCATGGGGGGGGCTAAACAGGGTAGGGGAGCTCACATTAACGTTCAAAAACCTCAGAAAGTGAAAATTTCATGCCATGGGACCTTTGAGTATTGCACCACAGGATATTACACTGTGATTAGGTATTGCACAACAACAGGTGGATATGCGACATGTCATTTAAGCAGCAGTGTCAGTTAAATATTTAAATCATTTAAATAATGTACCGTGAGTGAGTGTATATTGTGAAAATCTTGTTTTGAGAATTTTGAATCCCATTACATCTCTATTGCTAAGCTAATGTTTGAAAGGGCCGTGTAAAAGAGCATGGGAAACCCTGTGCACGGTGAAGGACAGGCGGAGGGACGGATGGCGACAGGGACTTGAATAAACGTTCAAATCTTGGCCCTGATTCACAGCTCCCTGTGTGGGTCCACTCTTAAATCTTGCCGCGCTCGCTGGTTTTCTCAGTCCCTTCAGTGCCATTAATCCTGGATGTTTGCCTGTTTGTCTATAACGGATTATAAGGCACTGGAACTAATGAGGGTTAGGTCTGAAAAGTGAGCCAAAACCAGACAAAAACTACACAAGAGGAGGAGAGGGGGCTTAAGGAGCATCTCTGAGTAAGATATACACCAGTAAGACTTCAAGTGCCTGTGTAATTGATCTGGTGGGATAAATATAAATTCCATTTTTACAAAGAAAAGTACTTTTTTACTTTTCAGTCCAGATCTGGAGTAGAAAGTACAGATGCCTGTTCTCAAATGTAGTGAAATAAAAGTAAACTGTATCCACTACTACAGTATTTTTACTTTTGTACTTCATTCATTTTACTAATGTAACCAATACAATTTACCTTTGTAGATTCGGTCAGGTCCTACAAGCTTCCCGTACATCATTTAGGATCATTTGCTGTTGAAAGTGTCGAACCCCTGTAGCCTTGGAAGAAAATCTCTTTTAGTCTGAGCTGCTGTTGTTGCGCTTTTAGCTTTGTCAACAGTGGAGTGGTTCAGCCTTGAGTGGGTTAGTTCTAGTTATTATGAATAAATGACCCAATTATTCAAACTCAAGCACTCTTGTCATACTCTGTGCTCAGAAAAAACTCAAAGAATGATCCAATTTTCAAAAGCTTTCTTTCTGTAAAGGCGAAACTGTAAAGGTCTAGTATGTTACATTTAATGGTACTGTATTACTGTACAGCATTAAAACATAGATCTTGCATGTATTCAGTTTGTTTATTACTGAAATAAAATGTATTGAAAACATGCATTCATACTGTGAGTTAGAGCTGCAACTATCGAGTATTTTTGGAATCGGGTACTCTAACGAATCATACTTTTTTTAAACAATTAAATAGTGTGCAATGCAACATGAAGGGTCTATTAAAAATGAGCAAACAACTGTTGTTTTTCTTCAGAAAAATTTTTTTTTTATTTCACAACTTTCAAAGTTTAAACCATTACTGGATTAGGAACTAAGCCAATAAAACAATAGAAGCCTTTTAAATGTGTGTCTGTTTAATACGTAATAAACGTTTGAGCAGGGACAGGGGCTATCGCTGTCCGTCAAACGCTGCCTAAAATGCGCTTGAGCTTTGCGTATTACCGTAGGGCAGTGCTTCTCAAATAGTGGGGCGGGCCCCCCTGGGGGGGCGTGGCGTGATGCCAGGGGGGGCACGTATGACCCTGGGAAACATGTTTTTTTGCTGTACTGTACTAGAACTAAGTGTAATTGCACATCAACAACAGTAGTTGGCAGTGGCGTTCTCACATGCGATTTACGCACAGTCTCACCATTAACAGAACATCCTCTGTCACAGAAAAAACACGTATATTCCACTGAGTCATGTCCTTTAGTCCGACAGAAGCTGACGCATCAGTGGCACAAGGAGAGAGCGTTTTTTTTTTTCAGTGCTTTTAGCTTATGCAAATGAGGTGGTTTTAAGTTTCATTTCTGTAAAACGTAAACAAATGTGCGCAAAGCTGCATTAAAAACACATTAATATTTGAGTCCTCAGTGCAGTCTTTGTTGTAAGTTTCTTTCTTTTTTTTTTGTTTATAATGTTAATAAAAGGATACAATGGTGTTCTAATAACAATTTTCTAGACAAATAATACTATTTATAGTCGTGCGCAGGAAGGGGGGCGTGAAATTTTTTCTTCTTCCTAGGGGGGGCGTCACAGAAAATAATTGAGAAGCACTGCCGTAGAGACAGATGAGGGACTTGCCTCGTCACTGCTGACTAATTTTATAGGCTTTACATACCTTATATTTTAACAGACTCAAGTGGTCAATGATCAAGTGATCAATCGGAAATCTTAAATATCGCATACCTCGCAGAAGCTCCGCTTTGAGCAGTGAAGTGGGGGTGTTTCCGCTTTAAGTGCTGCAGCATTGATGATGTGCTGTGATTGTATGCGAGGTCTGCTTTACAGTACACACACTGCACTGCGTTCTGTTTTTTTGAGGGTGAAATGGTCCCACACTTGGGACGTTTTCATCCTTTTCCTCCCCTCTTCAATCTCTGCCATAGTGAACCAAAGCAACGACAAAAGCAAACCACTCGCGGCTGCTTTGAAATGTTCGTCAGTAACAACAGTCCGGGTGAAACGTAGTCATACTGTAGTGTACAGACATACCGTAGGCCACAGATTGTGCAATAATAATAATAATAATAATTAATTCATAGCATTTATATAGCCTTTCATGACACCCAAAGCGCTTTACAGTTCATTGTTCATTCACTTCACACTTGGTGGTGGTAAGATACTTTCAGTAGCCACAGCTGCCCTGGGGCAGACTGATGGAAGCGAGGCTGCCAATCTGCGCCATCGGCCCCTCCGACCACCACCAACACTCATGCACACTCCACTTTCATACTAGGCAATGTGGGTGAAGTGTCTTGCCTAAGGACACAACGACGACTGGTGCCCCCCTGTGGCACCTGGAGTTCCCAGTGTCTCCCATCCAAGTACTAACCAGGCATGCAGTCTGTCTGAACAGCGCAGTAGTCTGACAGTGCCGCGATGATGCATGAATTGAAATATATCGCCATGTGATGATAATTAAACGGAGCCTCGAGGCAAATTGCTCCGTTTAATTATCATTATCGTTATCATTATTTTTTGTACTCGGATTACCCGAGTTAGTCGAGTAATCGTTGCAGCCCTACTGTGAGTGTGGTCTGACCTGCCTACTGTGAGTGTGGTCTGACCTGCCTACTGTGAGTGTGTTCTGACCTACCTACTGTGAGTGCGATCTGACCTACCTACTGTGAGTGCGATCTGACCTGCCTACTGTGAGTGTGTTCTGACCTGCCTACTGTGAGTGTGTTCTGACCTGCCTACTGTGAGTGTGTTCTGACCTGCCTACTGTGAGTGTGTTCTGACCTGCCTACTGTGAGTGCGATCTGACCTGCCTACTGTGAGTGTGTTCCGACCTGCCTGCTGTGAGTGTGTTCTGACCTGGTACTTAACCTGCTGGAGTTGTTTGCGTGTCGTCATGGAGATTGTGATGAGCGAGCTACTGTGTCCAAATCATTTCCCTTGTGGATCAATAAAATGTGTCCAAGTCTAAGGACCATCCGCCACCTGCTTGTCTTCATGGAGATGTTATTGCTTTGTCTAGAATGTTCTGCAGTAGTATTTCTATCTACATTACAGGTCAGATCTGTGAGAGGCAACCCTATTCACAGAGAAAATTATTGTATTTTTGGGCAATAGAAACACCCGTTATGAATAAATGCTACATAGAATTGTTTAACGTCATGCCATGGAAGATTCCAGGCAACATCTCAGTCGCAGTTCAATAGACCGAGCTAACAAACAGAAACTGTAAACAAAATAACAAACTTTTTCGCACCACCAGTGAGAGTCCGGCCAACCCAGCAGGGAAGAGCGGTGAAAAATTGTTTATTTCGCTTCTCTCCTGTTTTGCTGATTGTGTGTCTGGTCATGTGCATTATCTATAATGCACAGTACGGTACGGCACGGTAGCTGAGTGGTTAGCGCTCTTGCTTCACAGCAAGAAGGTTCCGGGTTCGATCCCCAGGTCGCCCAGACCTTTCTGTGTGTGTTCTGTGTGGAGTTTGCATGCATGGTCTGGGTTCGATCCCCGGGTCGCCCGAGCCTTTCTGTGTGGAGTTTGCATGTTCTCCCCGTGTCTGGGTGGGTTTCCTCCGGGCACTCCGGTTTCCCCCATCAACCCAAAACATGCACCATAGGTACCTCCAGCTTAGGTCCTGACCAAGCCGAAGCAAGAAGATCATGGAGATGGTCCCCGGGCGCCCTAATGTGTGCTGCCCACTGCTCCTAATATATGTGTATATATATACAGGGGGTCCTCGGGTTACGACGGTCTCGGGTTACGATGTTTCGTGGTCACGAGCGCGCCCCCATTAAAAAAAATATGTATATATTACGCGTCATTCCGTCTTACGCGGTTTAGCGTGATAAGCGACGTAAACAAACGCGAACGGCGCGTTTGAATACGCTCTGTTGTGGTTGTAGGGCGGAGAAGACGGCCTCGTGTGCGTGCCCAATGTGGGCGGAAGTACCTGATGTGGGCTCTGATCTGCTCCTATGAAAGCGACAGTGATAACCAAGCAGCGTAGTGGTCTAATTATTGAGATGGAAAGGTTATTGGTGCTTTGGTTGGAAGATCAAAGGCAAAATCCGGTTTACGACGAAATTCGGGTTACGACGCGTCTTAAGAACGGATCAACGTCGTAACCCGAGGACCCCCTGTATAGGATGGGTTAAAATGCAGAGAAGAATTTCTCCACTGTGAGATCAATAAAGTCACTTCTTCTTCTTCTTCTTCTTATAATAAGTTTACCCCATTAAGACAAGTATGTCACAGGCGTATTCATGGTAAATGCCACAAATGAAGGATTGACAACATCAAAAGTGTTATGTATTTAAGAAACGTATATCTTTCACGTTACAAAGTTAGTTAATTAAATATAAATGCATAAAGTTTTCTCTTCATTAACTTGACTTTATTTCAAAGTTTGTTGTGCGCACTTCCGGCCCCAACCGGCCTCACGCAGCCAGACCCCTCTCCAAGAAGCAGCTTGGATGAGCTGATAAACGTATTTGATTAAAAAACTTTTGTCCAGTTGACAGAATGAAATTTCTCCTTTGCGATTCCAGGCAAAGCAATAACATCCCCGTGAAGACAAGCAGGTAACGGACCCTCCACGAGAAACGCTGCACAGTGCACCTTTAACTCTTTCACTGCCAGCCTGTTTTCAAAATCTAAGCCTGTAGATTGCCAGAGATTCAGAGAATTTTCACTGATTTTACAAGACTCACAGAATACTGAGTTCTTTGACTATATAAACATGGCACACATCAAAATAAAGCCTAGACTCTCTTCTTTCACCTGGAAAAAAAATTATGTTTCTAACCTTTTCGGTTCTCAAATAACTGATAGTAGAACATAGGGAAGTTTCAGCAAAAACACTGGTTTTTGAGCAAGAAATGAAGAAAACGAGCGTTGAGTTCAGAGAAGGATTTCGAGCAGATCAGTGACTTTGACATCAATATTTATTGATTTAGTGACACCTCAAACATCTAAAATAACAGAGAAAGAGATTTTTGATGACAAAGTACATTTTTTATTTACAAATATAAGAATATAAGGCTCTGTGAATAGTGCCAAGAGATGTTTACAGGATATAATAATATCTTTTCATATAAAATAGAACTTTGTTGAGGCTTTGTCTGAGGCCCAGAGTACAGACCCATAATAAAAACTAATACACACACACACACACACACACACACCTACACACACACACACACACACACAAATATATATATATATGTACATACACACAAGCCCATGCATAAACCTTTACACACACACACAGCTACACACGCACGCGCGCACGCACGCACACGCACGCACGCACGCACACACACACACACACACACACACACACACACACACACACACACACACACACACAACTTCATTCATTACAATTACCATACAGCACCATTACTGCTCCAAGTCAGTAAACTTCTTCTTTGGAGCTGTCGTAGTTCTGAAGAGACTCCCTGGTCCGTGCAGCGCACACAGGACACGCCCCCTCCTCGGGCACAGCAGATCTCTGCTCAGACCTCGCTGCTTGATCCGGCTTGTCTCTGCGATCCTCTGATCCAGGATCCTGGGTCCCAAGAGCGATCTGATCGCTCCATAGGCGCTGATCAACAGTTATCTGCTTTTCCGGGTTCGCTGGCCTCGCCATCTTACACACATCTATACACACACTGCACTCCTCCTTTCTTCCCCGGCTCTGATCGGCAAATAATGATACAACATCGCCATCTACATGTTGAGAGATGTGAATTACACCTCAAAAGTTGCTCCAGGCCGTAACCTAGCAACCCCCGCTGAAAAACGTGTTGAACGTCTATAGACGTTCTGGCAATCAACGGTTGGGTTCGCCCGAACGTCTATAGACGTCTCCGGCAGCCAATGAGTTAATGCCATATTAAATAATTATATAAAGCTACATCATCACTGAATGCGCGCGCAGTGCTGACTCAAAACAAAACCACTGCTGCTATAAAACCCCCAGTGAAGATATAGAAGAGAAGAACTCGAATAAAGAGAAACAGATGGAATAAATGATAGTTCATATCATTCAACTGACGTACACACAAGTGAACACCTGCTGCTTGTTTAGGGTCATTTGCCCAGGTGTTCAATGGTGTTTAATCATGCTGATTAACTAGCGAGCACAGGACACCGCAAAGCTCACAGACATATTAACCGGGTAACCTCTACGACAGACACATGTAAACGAACACGAATAACTTTGTTAAAATGCATGATAAGTTTTCGCATGACCATCATAAATGGCATTTGACATGACTGAGATCACATCTGTGACTCATGAATTAAGTCGTAGTATGTTACTTACACCGCAACGCAAGTCCAGTTGGCGGTCAGAACGTAGTTCTCGCGCTTGTTGATGATCGCCCAAGCATTGTACATGGTCGTCTTGTGGCCTTGTCTTTGACTGGGGAGAACATCAGATGCAAACACGCAAAACTCCCCATCGATATCGTGGTATTTTACCTCCTGTACATGGCCACACACGCAAACTGGTAGGCATCCATGGATTTGTATGCGCGCACTTTCTCTCTTGTATACACGCTGGGCTTCTCCACTAAATAACAGTGGATATCTGGACACTGTAAATCTGGACACTTTCTGCGGTCGTACTGCCACTCCGTGATCACATAAGGATCTGGTAGTCAAACCCTGTTGCTCAACATGAGCTCTTGAATGTAGCTCTCCTGATCGTTCAGATACTCCGCTATGGTCCGACATGGTTGATCCTGGGTCAACAATGCACGCACATGCCGGTGACGTCACGTCTGTTTACTAACAGTAAAGGGGTCTATACAGGCAAAGCAATAACATCTACATGGAAACAAAAGCAAGTAGCAGACCCTCTCCAAGCAAGGCTACATTAGTGACTTTAAGAGAATATGATTTTTTGTTCTCACAGAATTCAACCCAAGTCTTTTCATTTGTCACCGAACAAAACAAGTCATAATGATCTGACCCAGAACACAGAAGAGCTCTTTAAAAGCACTCTCTCTCATGTCAAATAATGATTTATAAACCTTGATTTTCTATTTTCTTTTTTGTTTGCAGAGAGGAAGTAAGTGGGAGCAGGGGATGGGACTGAAACCCTGCCTTTGGCCACTGGAGATCGGCGACCTAAAAGTCAAGTTCACGCTTGATCCTGAAGTGGTTAAGGCTGAGGTAAGATTGTCGTCTAATGTAGTTCTACTGTTTTCCTCGTTCGTTTTGTCAAAGCAAGAAACAAAATAATACTTTTCCAGACCACAAAAATGGCTCTTATTGATATGGTTGGACAAAGAGGTGCTCAGAAGACATTGATAAATATTGTGGTTGGATGTGTTTCTGTAACTCTTCTAGTGTTTTCTACTAACTATATATTACACTTTTTTCTAGAGCTATTTTTTATTTTAAACTTTATAGTAATTTACATAGGTAGTTAATGCCTTTTAGCCAAGCACTGACAATACACACATGCTACTGTATATGAGTCAGTCACTTTCCCTGCTGTTGCCCCCTGCTTGTCTCTGTAGAAACAGATAGCTATTATTCCATACTACGGAACATTATTCGCTAACAGTGCTAACATCTCCAAACCTCCTTGTCAAAGCCTGGTCTGGTCACAGCTCAGAAGCTCAGCAGGGCCGGGGCTGGGTAGTACTCCGAGGGGAGGCGTTTGGGAAAACCAGGTGCCACAGTGGGGCGCCAGTGGTGTAATTGTGTTCTTAGGCAAGACACTTCACCCACATTGCCGAGTATGAAAGTGAGTGTGAATTTTGATGGTGCTCGGTGGGGCCAATGCAAACATACATGAACATTCACAGAGACAGCGGCTCCCTCTGTTCTGCATCACTCGAGGAAAAACAAAATCAAAAACACAACACTGCCCACTCCAGTCCATCTTTCCCACAATCGGGGAAGAATTTAACTCATTTCTGGCAGCCTCATTTCTGTCAATCTGTCCCAGGGCAGCTGTGGCTACAATACTATCTTACCACAGTAGCTCAGTTGGTAGAGCATTTCTCCACTGATGAAGGTTGGCGGTTCAAATCTCGCTCTCAAAATAAACATCACTGTAAAGTAAGGTCGTTTTCACACCTGCCTTGTTTGGTTTGTTTAAAACGAACCAGAGTTCGTTTGCTCCTTTGATTCGGACCTTTTGTTCTGGTGTGAATAAAAACCAAAAGTCTCGATCTGGAGCAAACAAGTGAACCGAGACCACCTAAAAAGCTCGGTCTCGGCACGGTTCCATACGAATCCTGGTGCGGTTCGTTTGAGGTGAGAATGCAGACCGGACTCGATCCAACACAAGTTGGCTTTTTGTACTTAAAGGGATAGGTCAAACTTGGGCATCTCCCCACAGTCCAGAGACTAAAATAAGTGGTGGAAAGCGTTTTTCTGGTGACGCAGCCATTGTCCAGGTCTGTCAGCACTGACCGCTGCGGTATCTGCTGCTCCTCCGCGTTAGACTGGAGTCTAACGTCGCCAGAGAAAGATTTCGGCCAAAAGGAATTAATTTGCTCGATGCTTTTCCCAATTACTTTCTTACTTTTCACACACCACGCTGCCAGGGGAATCCCTGTTACGCACCAGGAAGGGAGTTCCCCTGTTACGCAGCGTGGTGTGTGCTTCGTCTGTGTTTTTCCGCACTGAAAAATAGTTCCCACCCAAAATGACCAAGTCAAGCTCTCCGTGTTGATTTGTACATTTATTTGCACTCGATATGAATGCGCACTACACACAAAGTAATTGGGAAATGCATCGAGCAAATTAATTCCTTTTGGCCGAAATCTTTCTCTGGCGACGTTAGACTCCAGTCTAAGGCGGAGGAGCTGCAGATACCACGGCGGTCAGTGCTGACAGACCTGGACAATGGCTGGGTCACCAAAAAAACGCTTTCCACCACTTATTTTAGTCTCTGGACTGTGAAAATAAAAAAATAAAAAAATTTATTTGGTCCGGACCAAAGCAAGTGAACTATCGGACTTTCCTAGTGTGAAAACAACCTACATTTTGGGCATCTGGAAAAGCGTTATATAAGACCAATGCATTATTATCTCCAAGGAGACGAGCAGGTTGGGTTACATAGTGCATGTTTAAAATGTGGGTACTGCTTTTGCTCATTCACGGCTTCAGAGCAGATGTTTGCGAGTTGAAAAAGTAATAAAAATTGTCTCCTCAGAGTTGAATTGTGCTGTTGTGATATGTTAAAATTCAGATGAGCATCCCGGGCCATGCCTGAGCGTGATTGTAGCTGGAGGCTGGTGTGGACAAAGGAAAGGTCAAATCTGAGCAGCATTCTCTGTAATGAGTTATTACACTGTGAGCCACTTGGACGGGTCTGGGCACCAGCTCCAGAGTTTTACTTGCTTTAAGACCCTTTACTTTACATAATTTCAGCTTCTTTTTTTTTTTTTTTAACTACTTTGGACACTCGAGGATTTGAGTAGGTTGTGCTGTTACAGCTTGCTAAAGTCTCCTATCTCAGGCCATGTTTTATTTAGTTTTAGAAAGGGACAAAATATGCAAGATTACAGAAACATGTGTGAATGAAACAAATATATCAATTAGATACATAGCTTGTTTATAGTATAATAATGTTTTTTTCTACAAATTTCTGTAAGTATGATGGTCTCAGAGCTTAACGCTACCAAATTGCTGGCATATTTTCATTTAGCACACTTTCATACCTACTGACAACATGCTGAATTGTATGCATAGTCTTTCTTTGGCTTTATCTATTCAACTCATGTGAGCTGATTTTTAATAACGATAATGCATTGGGGTCAGATTGTGCCTTTCAAGACCCAAAGATCTCACTTAAAGATCCCATGACATGGTACTTCTTGATGCTTTTATATGGCTCCTTAATGGTTCCCTAATACTGTAAATGAATCCTTCTTCAAAATCAACACTCAGTGCATGAGAAACAGAAATAAGCTGAGAAAGAGTCATTTTTCTCTCTCTGAACAGGCCATTATGGGCGTTGTTGCTTGAATGCAAATGAGGAGAAAAGAGATGGCCTATAGTAGAGGGTGGGGGCGTGGCCAAACTCTCCGCTCTCAGCTCTCAGCTGTGTGCTCTCTGATTCATTTCCGTGTTTTTGCGTGGAGAAGAGATTAGAAGCGTTCCATTGAAAAATAAACACATTTCCACAGAAAATAAAATTAAACCACTGCTGTTCAAAGGTCCAGAGGCTCAGATAAAGGACTTCCGAGCCTAGAAACACTCGGACGTGCCACCAGGCAAATAAAAAAATGCATTTCGCATTGCCTAGCGCATTCGCAGTCCAAACTCTCTGGCCGTGATTTACAGAGACGCTGAGTACAGACAGACGGGGGTGGAACTGCATTTGCATTTCTTTTTTCGATCTGACGTCAATAAGTTTCCTTGTTCAAAATCGCCCGTTTGAGCTCCGATTTTTTCTAACGCAGAAAAGGATCGCAAATGCTCAGTTTAGACATTTCGCAACTTTTAACCATGGGGGGGGGGCCTAAACAGGGTAGGGGAGCTCACATTAACGTTCAAAAACCTCAGAAAGTGAAAATTTCATGCCATGGGACCTTTAAAGGTGTGTTGTGTAACTTTTCTGGTGAAGGGTCCGTCAAATGCTTTTCTTCATGGAGATCTTATTGCTTTGTCTGGAATAATTCACAGTGTGGCATTAAGCCTTTCTATCTTCACGGAGACCAAACCAGACCAAGTCACAGGTCAGATCTGTGAAGAGGCGACCCCGGTTACAGTCAGAATGCCTGTTTTTCTAGGTATTTTTGAGGTATAAAACCACCTGTAATTGAATAAATGTAAGATAGTGCTGTTTTATGTCATACTGTGGAACATTCCAGGCAGAGCAATGACATCTCCATAGAAATTTCTAGGTGAACGGTTAGAAAAGTTACACAGTGCAGCGTAACATGCCATTTTCTGACCTATGTTATAATAGTTACCTCATTGCAAACATACCTGGAGTTGTGTTTTGTTTTCCTTTACATGTTTAACACACAAACAGTTCTTCTCTCAGCACAATAACAGAATCTTAACATGGCTTAAAGCGCACGAGAGCCACTTCCATGTAATATAGGACCTTTAAGTTACCGTTCAAGCCACAGCTCTGCCCCAGTTACTGAATGAGTGTCATATATTTGTACTGCTTTATTGCATGTTATTGCTTTTTGTCAAAGTGAATATGAAGCAAACCTCATTGCTCTAGGACAGGGGTCACCAACACTGTGTCCGCGGGCGACCATGCGCCCCGAGGACCCCTTTACGGCGCCCGCAAGGCATTCACCAAAAATAGCACTGTTCATACTGCAATATCTACTCAATATAAGTAGAAATATTTTATATCAAACTTGCCTCTTTCTAAGTCAAAGGTCATTCGTGCGCGGCCGCCACGCCTCTTTCCTGACACGTTGACCAAGTGAAGTGATGATGAGGAGTTAGCCTGCTTGTGCTTTTGCCCCAAAAATCATGACGGAAAAGCGAAAAAGAACATACTGTTTTAACAATGATTGGGAAGTAGAGTTCTTTTTTATGTCATTTTAAGAGAAATGTCTGTGCCTTATTTGCGGGACGACTGTTGCAGTACCAAAGCGGCACAATGTGGAGGGGCACTTCAAAACCTGCCACGAAAACTTCAATGTGAACTACCCACCTGGCAGCGGATTACAGACAGAAAAAGCCTGTGGGTTAAAGGCAGCTTTAGGCTACGTTTATACGGTGACGATAAAAACAGAAGACGCAAAAGTGGCATCTCGTCTTCAATTTTTTTCCCCGTTTAGACGAGCGTTCTCAACAGGAAATGTTTGTTTATACGAAGACGCAAAAGTGGGCGAATTTGATTGAATATGCATAGAATATGCAGGCCGCTAATATAATGTCAGAGCTACCTTTTTCAGGACACCACAGGGGCTCTCATTACGGTTGTTTCGCCCTCGATGTAGGGTGGGAGCTCGTCGCTTAATGCAACAAGAGCTTGTTTAGTCGTTCTGAAGTTTTCCACTCAAGCACTGTCATCAACTAATCCATTCTCAAAATTGTCCCACCACTGCCTGGTTCTGCCCGGTCTTGTCCAAACTCGCCTGTGTCGCCTGCGACGTATTGTTATTGTTTTTACCGGCTTGGCGCATTAGGTCAGCTGTATGCGGAGTGAACATGTTTTGCGCTTCTTGCCGTTTAGACGGAGACACGACCCGGGCCGTCTTCAGAACTCCACACTCTGGAAGGAGTCTTCAGATTTTTGCGGTTTCAGAGCCCGACGGTGCCGCCGCCGTGTAAACGAAAGACACTTCCGATAGAATATTTTCAGTTGCAATCGTCCTCGTCTAAACGGCCCCTTAGACAAACAATGGACTTTTATCACGAGGCCGGTGAAAAAAATCACAGAACGCATTGAGAAAATAATTATTATTGATATGTGAGCAATCACTTCACAGAGTGTTATAATAACTACTGCTATTTTAATATCACTGTTATAACGTTAGTTATCCATGCAGTTTTGTTATTTAGGAAGTTTGTAGCAAACAGGTCCTGTGTAGCCCTTCATACTACTCAGTGCCCATGAAGTAGCCCTCAGCCTCAACAAGGTTGGTGACCCCTGCTCTAGGAGGAGACACGTGACATTAGCATCAGAACCCTGAACTTCATTACAACTAAGACATTACTTCCTAATCAGCTTCCTTTGTACGCCAACGCCCAAAGTTGTCGTACATTTTCAAAGTGGACCCATATTATTGCTACTTTGAGATTTGTTTCGTTTAATTTGACATTTAAATAAACACAGTAAAAGCTTTTTCCAAATGACCCATAACAGAGTGGACAGAGAGAGCGCTGCCAGTGAAATCTCATAACCGAGCTGTCAAAGTTCCACTCTGCTTGTTTTTAAAGCCAGTTGACAGAACATCGCCTGCAGTCTGGGGCCAATTCTGAATTAGACCTAAGCCTTAACCTCTTTGCATTGAAGTGAGATGTTGACTGGCGTTTAACCTCTGAAAATTTCACTACTACTGTTCTCATGTCAAGGCGAGGGCTCGGAACTTTCCAACAAAAGCAAATATGTCTGGAGAGAATACTAAACACTATCGGTATCGGCCATGGACGAACCCATTTCGTTTCATGTCTAGTCTTTTTCCTGTATATCCTCCTGGGACCCGAAGAAAAAAAGTGTGTCTAAATTATTATTATTATTATTTTAATTTTCTATTTGGAGGGAAATGAACACCTCAGCATTTACATTTTGTTAATTTTATTTGTATTCGTAATGTTGTAACATGTCCTCTGTAATGGACGTCGGGGACATTTTGGTGTTAAATCCACGTGAAGTTAACGACCTAACAAAAACTTTTTTTTTTTTTTTTTGATAACCAACATTTCTGACAAACTTCTACAGTCGCCTCAAAAAAATTTTTATTTCTTATTTATTTATGTATCTATTTATGTAAGTATCTATTTATTTATGTATTTAATTATTTATATTTACATATATATTATTTTTATTTATTTATTTATCTATTTATTGAATACTTTTATATATATATATATATATATATATATATATATATATATACTTATTTATGTATTTTTTTATTTTATTTATATTTTTATTTATTTATTTGTTTACCTATTTATGTATTTTTATTCATTGTTTTTATTATTTTATTCAATTATTATTTATTATTATTATTATTATTATTATTATTTATTTTTTATCATAGTAATTCCTTATGTATTTATTTATTTACTTATTTACTTATTTATGTATTATTTATGTATTTTTATTATTTTTATTTTATGTATATTTTTATTTATTATTAGTTTACTTATTTATGTATTTTATTTATTATTTTTTATTATTTTATTTAATTATCTATTATTATTATTTTTTATTTATTTATGTTTTATTTTATTTTATTTATTTATTTATTTATTTTTATCACAGTGCAGCCACAAACTAGAGTCTATCTCAAAACACTTAAAAGATTGACTGGTTAACTCGATGTCCACTATAAAGGACACAAATGAATGGGCGGGTCTCAGGAGGATATAATACAACAGAATTTACATTATCAAGAAAAGTAGATGACGCTCTTCAAATTTGGGCTCAGGCGGATGAGTGGTTCAAGAGTTCTGCGTGGAACATGCACACGTTCCTTGCATTCAATTTTCCACTTGTGCCTAACAATACCTCGGCATACATGCACCTTAAATATGATTATTTATTTATACTCTTGAATATACACTCACTAATATATGACTCAGTTGGTGGGCCTATTTGGGAAAAAAACAAACAAACTCCAGGGCCATTTTTTGGTGCCAGTCCATCCACATGTTTGAGTAACCCTTTGTTATTAGTCCCAAAACGCTCTATTCCTCCTTGTGATGTCATGAAGCGGTAGTTTTCAAGTGTAACATCTTCCTTTTACCTTTTGAACAGAAGACATTGGCCATTCCGAGGCTGAAATCAACTCAAGGCCAACGCTCTGAACTTTCCAACAAAAGCAAACATGTCAGGAGAGAGTGGTAAGCCTTGTATATAGTCATAAAGACCCCCTGTTCATGAAAGCGCTAATAGACTTAGCATATGGGCTGCTGTTTAATTACATTGGGGAACGGCGGATTGGTGAACGTGGGTGAAAAGGACAGTGCAGAGTGTTTACAGCACTCTGTTTAAATTCAGGTTGTGATATCATATCATTCTCTGGCTTGGAGAAGTCTGTCGGAAAGATAGAAGCTCCATATGGTGATTTTAACCATTGCGTAGCCGGTTCATTCAAATCAAATGAGGCGGTGATTCTAAATATATAATGTGCAAGTCTGGTCCGTGTTGATTACAGATGAATTTGAAATCACAACTCACTTTGGGAAACAGTTCTATCGTTCTAGAGTATAAAATACGGATTGTGCAAAAATATCGACATATCCATACATCATGATACTAAATTTGGTGATACAGTATCGTCATCGTGAGATACTGTTTTGATATATTGCCAAGAGTATTTTTTATTGATATCGTTAAGCATTTTTTTTGTGCCCACACTACAATTGTGTTGCTTATTTAGTGGAAGGAAACTTGACATCCACTATTTTGATGAGTAAAATAGATGTATTTGTGTCCCACCGCAGGAAAAAACAATACCAAGTCATCCTGGAGGCGTTTTGAGTTATTCACAGATTCTGAAAGTGTAGATTCTAAGCTTTCCAATGATGTACATGTGAAAATCTGACCATATTTTAAAAAGTAATCTCTATTTGAAAGCAGCCGTAGCAGATCCCAGACATCCCAGAAAACGCCTCTCCAACTTTCGTCTCTTCAGCCCTCTTTGCCTAATTTGCATGACATTAAGCTAAGCCTAAGGCTTTTATACAAACAAAAATAGAGTGGAAATTAACCTAAAGAGACTCTTCTTGTTCGCACTGATCACATTGTTTCACTGCTAGCATTAGCTTAGCCGCATTGTGAATGGAGAGCCGCACACCACGGTCCCGCACAGACCACAGCGCGATATGATCACCACACGAAAGCTGAATTAGTATTTAATGTCCTAAAGTCTATAAAGTACACGTGTTCTGACACGTACTTACCTGTTGTTTGTGTTGTTGTCCGTGGATCGCATATCCACGCTCTTTTCCCCAGTAAAGTATCTGATCGCATTCTATGCAAGAGCTCCGGAGAGCTCCGGAGCTCTCCGGAGAGCTCTGTGTCTCATGTCCCGAAGAGAGCATTGACAGCATTTCCTTATGTAGCATTTACAGTCAAAGTTAAGGATTTTTAAGTTACGGATGCAAATGCAGCCTATGAAATGCAGGTACATATTCAGGAGCTGCGCACAGCTGATAGGTGCAAAAAGTAAACAAAAGAGCACAAATGTCACATGATTGGTCCGCAGCGGTAGAATGGTAATTTAGACACACCTCGATTTTTACCAAAAAATAGCCCTGTTTCACAGACAAAATATATGCTTTTTAAGCAGCCAACGCTGTTGTCTGAAACATGGAGTGGGTTCTTCATGATCTCAACTAGCACATTCTGCAAAAAACAAAAATCACAAATTTTGAAAAAATACAGTAAAAACTAGGGATGCAAATTATTGATTAATTCATTAATTGATAGTTGATTGACCTTATCGATCGATTAACGATTAACTGATAAGTGGCGTTTTTCACCTGAATTTGAGTGTTTCAATAGGGTCTTTAAGAATATAGGCTAATATAAAATAAGCTGTGCAGCGCGCCGCGCACGTGTTCACGCAGACAGCGGGACGCGGAGCGAACACAGCCGCAAAAATTTGGTTTGCAGGAGAACATTTTGCACTGCTTCTAGTTCCGGCTGCGGATGTAACGGTATGGTCCTTCTCGTGAGTGGGTTTGCATCTCGTGTTCACATTCCAGAGTAGCGCCCTCTCCTCTAGCGATTAGTTACAATTAATGCATTTTAACTGACCAACGTCTTGACCGACAATTAATAAATTAATCGATTAATTGTTGACATCCCTGGTAAAAACGCATTTATCCAAGATTGCCTAATCCTGAGTTGTAACCTGAAAGTCCGTGAAGCACCACATTTCATATTAAAAGTGCAAGTGTGTAACTTGGAGGGTCCGTCAAATGTTTCTGTTTTTTTTCTGTGGAAATGATTTTGCTTTGTCTGAAATTTTTCACATTGTGGTGAATGAAACAAAACACAATTGCAGGTATGTTTTTGATGAGATTACAAGAGATTAAAAGCTCAAAAGAGTCAAGTGTAATAGGACCTTTAATGCCCCGACTATGTACTTGACCTGATCATTTGCACATCATTTCGTGGTGAGATGTTTCGACTTGTGGTCCCTGTGGCTTGTTCTGTCGTCCTTGGGTATCAACATGGCTTCATTTGTACCATATTTGCAGCATTCAGATCCTGGTTCAGTCTGGAATCATTTAAAAGCTCTGTTGAAAATTGGAACATGAAAAAGGTGGGGAGAAACCTGGGGCACTTTTTGACTTCAATTTGGTCCAGATGTTGCTCAGAAGTCCACATCTGCGCGGAGTCCAGCCATCTGTAGAATGAAGAAGTGTGAACAGCCCCGAGCTTTAGCGTTATCCTACTGTTAGCTGCACCCCGGGTCACCTCATTACACAGACATTTTCCATAAACACCGTAAGTCCACTTGGCTTCAGTTTAACCACGAAAAATGCTCGTTAGCGCTGCAATATTTCACGATGAGAGGTGTGCTAGCTTTTCCGTGTACGTTTTGTCATCACTTGCTCAGCTATAGGAGGAAGACATTTTGTTTAATCTATGACTGCTAAGGTTTTTACATTATCTTTCCTTCAGGATAAATCAGGTATGTTAACTTTAAGAATAATTAACAAAGACTGTGGAGAGGGCGGATATCAGTCACTGGAGAGCTATGAGTCTGAACAAAGCCCGTAAACCAGCGGTCTCCAACCTTTCTCCTACAGTGAGCTACTTTTACAAAACGAAAATGCCAGAGAGCTACTAGTTTGAGCGGTCACAAGAAACAGCATATACAAGAGCCTCAGATGAGGCGCAGTTAGATGCCTATAAAACATAAACCATTATCCATTTATTAGTGTACAAAGTTGGGCATCAAAATGGTACATGTACAATGGTAAAAGGCATTTAATTCATCAGTTTTTACTTATTCAGGATAGGGATGCAAATTATCTATTAATTCATTAATCTATAGTTGATTGACCTTATCGATCGGCTTACGATTAACTGATAAGTGGCGTTTTTCACCTGAATTTGAGTGTTTCAATAGGTTCTTTAAGAATATAAGCTATAGTAACATAACACTGAGTCAAAAATATATCATAGTATTATTATATTGTACATTCCTCAATTAATTATTCCTTCGTAAAAAGCAGACAAATGTATTGATGCTGAAAAACAAAATACATTCTTTATTGAAAATAAATTGAGGACTGGCTCAGTTGTTGCACTTGCAGCATGGAAATCTTGAAATGAAAAGGAACAGAAGAAATTAAATAACAGAATGTTATTTAGTCTACATATTATGATGAAACCAGTGAATCCAGGCTATTTTTAAGGACATTATCAACATTTATTTTGAACTAAGGCATCAACAGTATTTCTCTCCCTTAATCTGTGAAGGGTTACAGTACAAAATATACATTTCACAGGGCCCCTGGACACAGCATAAAACATTACAGGGCCTCAAACCAGAACAATCAAGAAATGATAAAAGCATGTAAGTTACATGCTTTTATAATTTCAAAAATATATGGTTCTAGGTCCAGCTCTACTGTGAGTTGTACGGCAACATCCAGAGAGGAAAGGGTTACATGATGTAACGCTATGGTCTTTCTCGCGAGTGAGTTCACATCTCGTGTTCACATTCCAGAGTAGCGCCCTCTAGCGATTAGTTACAATTAATGCATTTTGTTCGGCCAACGTCTTGATCGACAATTAATTTTAAGTCGATTAATTGTTGACATCCCTAATTCAGGACAATACGTGTAATTCAAAAATCCCTTGGCGAGCTACTTGGAAGGAGTTGGAGAGCTACCGGTAACTCCTGAGCTACAGGCTGTACTGTAAGTCACAACTCTGCAGATTTTGGAGCTTTTTAATAGTGGTGTTCTGATTTTTTTTGGGATCCGATCTGATATCGATACTTGGCCGATACCAATACCAGTCACATACCACATAGTGGGAAGTTTTGTTAAGCAAAAGATAAATCTTCTATCTTCTATCTTCTCACGTCCGAGTGTTTCTAGGCTCGGAAGTCCTTTATCTGAGCCTCTGGACCTTTGAACAGCAGTGGTTTAATTTTATTTTATGTGGAAATGTGTTTATTTTTCTATGGAACGCTTCTGATCTCTTCTCCACGCAAAAACGCGGAAATGGATCAGAGCGTGCACAGCTGAGAGCGGAGAGCGGAGAGTTTGGCCACGCCCCCACCCTCTACTATAGGCCATCTCTTTTCTCCTCATTTGCATTCAAGCAACAACGCCCATAATGGCCTGTTCAGAGGGAGAAAAATTACTTTCTCATCTTATCTCTGTTGATTTTGAAGGATTCATTTACAGTATTAGGGAACCATTAAGGAGCCATATAAAAGCATCAAGAAGTACCATGTCATGGGACCTTTAAAAACTGAAGCAGGTACTGATCTGGAAGCTTAGTTAAACGGTTCATTTTGGTCAAGTCTACATGTCAATCACTTGGGGAAGAAAAACAAATCTGAGCTATACATACTCTTATAGTTTTAACCATTGGTGCTGGAGTGACAGGATGATGGAGAGCCTTTAGTGGATTAGCAGTTGTTTCACTGCTCATTATTGACCACATCAGAGCCGTGCAGAAACATCATAGCTGCATTATGGTCAGAGTCTGCTGTTGTTCATTGATTAGAAGCAGGCCGAGCAGGATCTGGTTGCGGGGGAGATCTCTGTGGTCCAAGCTCTCCATCCATCTCCTTCTCCAGCTGTCACAAAGGCCCTGTACCACCACATATGTCTCAGCACACTTCCACACTCCACAGTCCTGTTTGGGCAAAATTATAAACATGCAAATAAGCAAATACTCAAATGTTGGTGCAAAGTGTGTGGCTTACATTTCAATAGCAGCTGTGTTTTCAGTTCAGTTTGAGTACTGATGGATGGAGCTGTGTTTCTGACAGGAACTTGAAATTACAGGATTTAAAATGTTAATAAGAAGTAGTTTGATAGAGTACTTGATATATATTAAAGGACCCATATTATGGTATTTTCTGACCTTGTTATAATGTTATAATGTTGTTTCCATATCAAAAACATACCTGGACCTTTTTTGTTTTGTGTTTTGTTTTGTTTTTCACACTCTTGCTTACACATTTACAAGAATCATTTGGATAATTACAGCCATTGAATTGCTAAACTCTACTGAACTAAAGATAAGAAATTGTAGCTGTTTACTTGAAAACTACCTCTTCATGACATCACAAGGTGGAACAGAGTATTTAAATAGGAGTAAATACTGGATCTATTAAACGGCTTCATGACTTTTCACAAACTTTAAAGGAAAAGTAAAGTTTTTTACAATTTAATAAAACATAGTTTCGAGTAGATGAGGACACCAGTGCGCATGCGCGGAGTGTGCGCTCAGCTCCCAGGACCCAAACATGGAACGCAAAGCTGTAAACTATGGCTAAATCTCGGATTACAGGCCACTTTTGACTCAAACAAAATCGTAGACTAAAGACATCGAGCTTCTATGATTTGAAAAGTGCTAAAGTTTGTGTTATTTGGAGCCCGCACGGGGCATATTACATGCTCGGGGAATGCCCCGAGCTATGGCTATAAGTCGCGCTAGGCTAACGGCGTTAGCCTAACGCTACTCTAAAACATCTCTGGAAATGTTCCATATGACACCAAAGTGCTATGGGTGAGTAAAACAACTTGTTTTATTAGCGAAATAAGCCTCAAATTGTAAAAAATGTGACTTTTCCTTTAACGCCTTCAACCTTTAGATGCATTTTAATTGTACCAATAAAATCCAAACAATTTCTTCCTGTCTGCTTCCTCCTGTAATATCTGAACATCCAGGGCCCACAGAACTATAATCAAATCTGGAAGGTGAACCCAAGATGTGGCAGTATTGTTTTCAGTGACTTGTGTTTATTGGCGCATGGGCCCAAAAATAATTTTCTCTTCTGCATTTACTTCCTCAATACGGGCTAGCGATTCCCACCTGTGTAATGTCAATAACATGCACGGCGTGATGCGTTTGGATCTTTTAGGCGCTTTGAGGATTTATAAATGTTAAAGAGTTTATGTTGTGAAAATAGAAAAGAATCTCTACAAAATCTGACCTTTATGAAAGTTGTCGATGCTCTGTCAGCCGAACCTGGGCAGTATGAATTCCCCCCCAAAAATGCATTGCACTTTACGGGAGGCCCAAGCTGCAATACCTGGAGCGGCCACTAGTCAGTCTCAACCCGGGCTAGACGGGGAACGTCTTATTCAGTTTTTATTATAGATCCATGCCAAGTCCTCATTGAAATTAGCCCCTCGCCTCACACATGTTGTTATGACGCCCATCACCTGACCATACCTCTCCTTTGTTACCCCTTTACATAATCTGATCTGCCCCACTGTGTTTTTAAACTCCATAAACCTTCGCTAGAATCATTTAGATGATTTCAGCCCTAGAAATGCCAATCTGTACTAAGGCTACGTTTATACGGCGACGATCAAAACAGAAGACGCAAAAGTGGCGTCTCGTCTTCAATTTTTTATCCGCGTTTAGATGAGCGTTCTCAACAGGAAATGTTTGTTTATACAAAGACGCAAAAGTGGGCGAATTCGATTGAATATGCATGCCAGGCCGCTAATATAATGTCAGAGCTACCTTTTTCAGGACACCGACAGGGGCTCATTACGGTTGTTTCGCCCTCGATGTCGGGTCGGAGCTCTTCGCTTAATGCAACAAGAGCTTGTTTAGTCGTTCTGAAGTTTTCCACCCAAGCACTGTCAGCAACTCATCCATTCTCAAAACTGTCCCACCACTGACTGGTTCTGCCCGGTCTTGTCCAAATTCGCCTCTGTCGCCTGCGACGTATTGTTATTGTTTTTACCGGCTTGGCGCATCCAGTGTGACGTCAGGTGTATGCGGCGTGAACATGTTTTGCGCTTCTTGCCGTTTAGACGGAGACACGACCCGCGCCGTTTTCAGAACTCCACACTCTGGAAGGAGTCTTCAGATTTTTGCGGTTTCAGAGTTCGACGGCGCAGTTGCCGTGTAAACGAAAGACACTTCCGATAGAATATTTTGTCGTTTTCAATCGCAATCGTCCTCGTCTAAACGGCCCCTAAACTAAAGGTAAAAGGAGCTGTTAACTTGAAAACTACTACTACCATGACATCACAAGGTGGAAGAGAGCATGTTGAGCTTTGAAGATGTAGACAGACGAATACTGTAATGCTCAAACATGTGTGAATGAAACAAAACACAACTCCAGATTTTTTTTTTTGAGGAGGTAACAACATTGTAACACTCCAGACTATTTCTTAGTGTCTGCTTCTTCCTGTAACGAGCACCTCATTGAACCTTAACGCACATCATGACGCCCATCTCCTGATCATACCTCCTTGTACTGTAATTTGATATGACTGCTCCGATCTTCCCCGCCAAGTGCATATCGCCGACATGAACTTCACTTCACTCGCTGCTTCTCCGTCACAGTGACAGGCCAACGCTTTGGGCACACTCCGGCTTATAAATAAATCAGCTTGGCTTGTGTTCTCGGCGCAATCACGCTCCCGCACCGCTGTTAGCATGCTAATCTCGATTACTTCCCATTTGTATTCATGCCCTCTTTATTCCCACGCCTGAGCGAGTGCCAGCTTGAGACATGAATCTATTTTAAGACGAAATAATAAATAAAAACACGCCATGGTGTGTTCCCCTTTTGTAGCCGCCCTTGTTTGTAGAGCGTGGAGTCTCCGTTGCCCAAATTGATATCTGCGCTATTAGCGGTTGCGTATGCTAACAGTAGAGAGGGCATGCATTATTCATAGAGTTAGATAAACATGCAAATCAGAGGCGGTGTGTAAATGAATTTGAGCTGCTGCTTGTCTTAGTTACATTAGTCATTGTTGCATTATCTGCGGTCTATCTCACTGCAGGGTCCACGTTTTGAAGAACTAAATGAAGGAGTATTAGCAAGAAATTCAAGTATTCTTTTACAATTCCTTTACAATTTTCACAAGATGAGATGGAACATGAGTTTGGATCTACGAGTACAAGACAAGACGAGATTTTGACATTATTTAGGCGAGGGCTGTGCAATTAATCGAATTTTGATCACGATTTTGCAATATATTCCCTTCCACGCGGGCTAATGGGCAGCGCAGACTTAGCGCCTTAGCTTGGCGCCTGCGGCTGGCTGCGAGTCGAGCTCACACTAGTTGCTACCAGGAACTGACCAATCACACGGCAGGAGTTGCTACCACGATTTGCTGCCAAGAATTGACCAATGAGAGCACGAGCTCCTACCAAGAACGCACAGGCTCGCATATGAAGCCAAGAACACGGAAACTAAAGAAGACAATAGTAAACAAAGTTAGTATAACGCAACATTTAGTCACTTTTAAATCGATCGTTCACCCTCCGTGGTATTTACTATGAATACAACATACAAAGACACACTTTACACGGGACTTTGTAGAGATACGCGATCAGCATTTTCAATAGAGGCGACGTGAATTACTTATCCCGGACAACACTTCATCTGGGAGCTCTGTCGGATTTGCTGGACAGTATCTCATCTTTGCTTGAAATGTATTTGTCATATCACTATTCTATTTTAGCGCTATTATATTATATTATATTATGTTATATTTATTATATTATATTATGTTATATTATATTATGTTATATTATATTATGTTATATTATGTTATATTATATTATGTTGTATTATATTATGTTATATTATGTTATATTATATTATGGTATATTATATTATATTATGTTATATTTATTATATTATATTATGTTATATTATATTATATTATATTATATTATGTTATATTATGTTATATTATATTATGGTATATTATATTATATTATGTTATATTTATTATATTATATTATGTTATATTATGTTATATTATATTATATTATACAGTGAACCCTCGCTGTATCGCGGTTCACTCTTCGCGGCCTCGCTGTTTAGCGGATTTTTTTTCCAATTTTTTTTTTTTTTTTTTTTAGTGTAACTTTTTTTTACAGTGTAACATTCTGTCCTGCGCCCTGATTAGCTAAGAGACTAGACCAGGACTAAACCAGGTCTAAAGCAGGTCTAAACCAGGACTAAACCAGGTCTAAACCAGGACTAAACCAGGTCTAGACCAGGGATGGTAGGGACAGAGTCTCAGATGTCCTTCACGAGAGCGCCTGGGTGACAGGAGGTGTGGCCTTTGTTTACTTGCACGAGCCATGGAAGAGAGTGCGAGCCGGTGTGAGCCAAGAATCAACATGGAGCCAAGAATCAATCCCCCCGGACGCCCGGGGGAGCCGCAGCGGGGAGGGAGCCCGCAGCGGAGGGAGGACACTCGCGCGCACAGAGGAGACAGTGGCTCTTCCCCGTGAGAGGACGAGAGGACGAACCCTAGAGAGCTGTGGAGTATTGGCGACGCATTGATAGCGGTCTGATTTTGGAGCCGGGGTGAAATGCAACCAACTCTTGTGAGCGCAGGTTAGTCTTACCTGGTCTTGTGGTGCTCAGAGGCGTCTGTTAGCGGTTTGGCACTGTTAGCATTGGCTTGAGTCTTGCCCAAAATGATATCCAGGTCGCTTTCCACTCGACTTTCGCACATGGCATGGATATGTGGTACCAAAACAAACACACGTGTCCGCGCGCACGTGTCCGCGCACACGTGTCCGCGTGTCACGTGCCCCCCCCCACTATTAATATATTTTAATGAAAATCTACAAAAGTTTGAGTGTTTAAACAAGAGAAAAATGTTAATACCAGTCTCAGAAAGGTGTATAATGTGTCTGGTGAAGCGTTTTCAGCCTTAAAACATGTAGAATAATTGTAAAATATAAAATTGTCCTACTTCGCGGATTTCACTTATTGCGGGCTATTTCTGGAACCTAACCCCCGCGATAAACGAGGGTTCACTGTATTATGTTATATTATATTATGTTATATTATGTTATATTATATTATGTTATATTATATTATGTTATATTATATTATATTATGTTATATTATATTATGTTATATAATATTATATTATGTTATATTATATTATATTATGTTATATTTATTATATTATATTATACTGAGGAGAAATCTGTGTGAGGAAAGTGAGGAATAGCTGTGTGTGATAACTTTTTGTTTGTGTGTGTGTGTGTGTGTGTGTGTGCGTGCGTGCGTGTGTGTGTGTGCGTGTGTGTGTGTGTGTATATCATAGCACCAGGCTATTTTATGTTTATATTTGTTAGCCTGTATTTTATTAAGTTTAGGGCAATCTGTAGAATAAGACAGAAGAAGAATAAATGTTTAAGGGGACTGTGTGTGTGTGTGTGTGTGTGTGTGTGTAGAGGATTTTGAAAAAAATCGTTTGAATAATCGTTATTTCAATATTGACTGAGATAATCGTGATTATGATTTTTTTCCATAATCGAGCAGCCCTAATTTAGGCTATAATGAATACATGTGCATTTATGTTCCCAATTTTAGACTCACCATTCTTATATACTTTATTTAATATTTTTGCTGTCATTGTAACTCTGCTTTTTGGGACTACACATATCACGCCCAGGGAATTTAGACCGCAAACGAGCTACGAAATGCGAGGTACGTTTTTTTTTTATTTGCCTGGAGGCACGTGAGAGTGTTTCCAGGCTCGGATGTCCTTTATCTGAGCCTCCGAACCTCTGAAACAGCAGTGGTTTAATTTTATTTTCTGTGGAAATGTGTTTTTTTAATGAAACGCATCTCATATCTTCCTCCGTGCTTAAAACACAGAAGTGGGTGACAGTGCACCAGCGCACCGCTAATCCAGGAAACAGCGGCGTATTTGGCCACACCCCCACCCGCTGCACTGGCCTGTCTCTGTCCTCCTCATTTGCATTCAAACAACAACGCCCAGAATAAAGCGTTTCAGAGACATATTTATGACTCTGACTGTCTTCATGAGGCTCTCTCATGCACTGAGGCTTGATTTTGAAGAAGGATTCCTTTACAGTATTAGGGAACCATTAAAGGAAAAGTAACGTTATTTTACAATCTGAGCCTTCTTTCGGTAATAAAACAAGCCGTTTGACTCACCCATAGCACGTTGGTGTCATTTGGAGCTGTTTGGTAAAAGTTATGTTGTAGCGTATCCATTAGCGTGAGTACTCGGGGCATTACTTTGCGGTCTCCAAATAACACAAACTTTAGCACTTTTCAAATCATAGAAGCCCGATGTCTTAATCTACGATTTCGTTTGAAGCAAAAGTGGCCTGTAATCCGAGATTTAGCCATAGTTTCGAGTAGATGAGGAGGCCAGTGCGCATGTGTGGACTGTGCTCTCAGCTCCCGGGACCCAAACATGAAACGCAAAGCTGAAAACTATGGATAAATCTCGGATTACAGGCCACTTTTGCTTCAAACGAAATCGTAGATTAAGACATCGGGCTTCTATGATTTGAAAAGTGCTAAAGTTTGTGTTATTTGGAGACCGCAAAGTAATGCCCCGAGTACTCACGCTAACGGATACGCTACAACATAACTTTTACCAAACAGCTCCAAATGACACCAACGTGATATGGGTGAGTCAAACGACTTGTTTTATTACCGAAAGAAGGCTCAGATTGTAAAATAACGTTACTTTTCCTTTAAGGCGCCATATAAAAGCATCAAGAAGTACCATGTCATGGGATCTTTAAAAGTACAAGAACCACTAACTTGTACTGCAATCCCCAAGTACATACAGTATTTCTAAACTAAATTGCTTTCATCTTTTGTTGCGTGGACAATGTCACTTCCCCAATTAGCAAGACCTCCTGCTTTGAGCCTCACCGTGATCACTGAGGTACATTTTGAAAATTGAAATCTGTATTTTTTTCACCTTGACGTCATTTGTAGTGCTCCTCATTCATGTTCTTTGACTTGGAAGCTGTATTCATCCCTGGGGGAAATGGCTTGGCTTGGTCATGTTACTCATACACTAATAATAATAGCTAGATGCAGGTCCATTGATTGGTAATGCAGTGAACAGATAGAAAGTGAAAGTGTGTTGGACTTCTTGGAGCTCCGATCTGGCTCTCGTGTATCACCAGCAGATGTTTTTGATCAGGCCATGATTACAATTACAATCTGTCTCCTGTTTTATTGCAGTCGACAAGAAACAGAAGATGGCTTTTAAATGGACTCAATACATAAAGCATTCCCCAGTGTTTCAATATTAATGGATTATATCAGTGAGTCATACCTGCTCTATGGAATTATTCAGAGTTCACCACGAGTTCATAGGACAATGCAATAAGACTAAGGTAAGTATATAAGTAGTAGTAGTATATAGTAATATGTAATGTATGTAAAGTCATAGTAAAGAAGTAGCCATAGCAATACAGACCCCCCAGGATTTCGCGGGCATTTTTTGTGATTGTTGCGGGCTAAAATGCCTGAATTTGCGTGAGCTTTTCCAAAAAGTTGCGATGAAAGTTGTGGTGCATTTAAGGTTTTTGTTGCGATTTTGTTGCGGGAGGAAGTGAAAGTTGCGATAAATAGTTGTGATTTTCACTTTTTGTCATTTAAAATTGAATAATATTTTGAATACTGAGTTATTACTGACAAAGAATAATACAAAGACACAGAGATCACAGATATGGTCCTAAAACAACCTTACCAATATCGAAAATAAATTACTACTAGGAGGGGAACTGTTTCGGTCTTTTGCTGTTATTTTTGTGGTCAAATGGCGCCGCAGACATGTTTCTTTGCCATTAGAAGCCGTGTCTCAATTCCCAGAGCGTGCGGCTCGGAGCGTGGCCCGAAGGGCATGTGCGTCACACATTTCGACAGTACACCGGCGCGACGACTGCTGTCCCACTTCTTTTTTGTCCCATGCGCAGTTAACACGCGGTCCGAAGACCGCAGTCGTTAAGCGGTCCGAAGACTGCAGTCGGGGCTGAGCAAGTGTGCACCTCCTTGACTGCAGTCTGAGCCCCCTTCGGGACGCGCTCTGAGCTGTGCGCTCTGGTAACTGGGACACGTCCGCAGTTTCGTTTCGTCACACGGAAGTAAAGCAGAATGTTGCGGCTTCCAAACTCAAACCTTTTAGCCGCCGAGAATATGAGGTTGGGTCCTATGGCTCGCAGATTTGTGACGTGCAAAGAGGAGGCTGTGGTGACAGATACGCTGAGATCCAGATATGTTTTGTGCATTTATTACAAAAAGAGCGCACACAGCTATGACAGCGCAGCAGGATGAAATGGAACTCATGAAAACCAGCAGGATGAACAGATTAACGTGAAAGATGAATGAATGGTTTGCGGTCAACAAAAAATACGGCTACACCCCAACCCGGACTCTCTCCTCTGTGTGACAGGTGAGCGTGCGCTTTTACACGCACACACTTCTGTACGTGCACACACCCACACTCACGTGACCCACCGCCTCTGCCGCACACACACACACACAAACGCACCGTGCACCTCATCTCAGTTATGTCTCCTACACAGAAGGAAGTTGGTCGGCGTTCAATACGTCGCCGATGATTGGTCAAAATTAGTAAAAATTGCGGGAAAGTTGCGGTGATTGGTCAAAATTGCAACACCGCCCTGAATTCGCGGGGATTGGCTGAAGTTGCGTTGAAGTTGCAAATCACAACATCGCAACATCCTGGAGGGTCTGGCAATCATAGTATTGGTGATTTTGTCATAGGATTCATTTTAAATATGCACTGCGAAAAGCAATATATAGGTAAGTTAAAATGACTTCAATTCAGAACGTTTCACTTTGAGTACTAAAATTATCTACCAATGGAATGCGGGTTTTTTTTTGTTTGTTTGTTGTTGTTGTTTTAATTCCAGCAACATTTGATTTTGTTTCTTATTTTTTTAACTTAAAGTGTAGCAAAATGTATTTTCATATTTAACGACAACTCTATTGGTAGCTCAAACCTCCTTGTCAATGTCTGATCTCATCAGATTGCGGAAGCTAAGCAAAGCAGACCCAGTCAGAATGCTTTTGTACGTGTTTTTGAGCTGTAAAACCATCTGTAATTGAATAAATGTAAGGTAGAGCCGTTTAATGTCATACTGTGGAACATTCCAGGCAGAGCGATGACATATCCATAGAAACAAGCAGGTGATGGACTCACCACCAGAAAAGTCTTTAAAGATCCCATGACATGGTACTTCTTGATGCTTTTATATGGCTCCTTAATGGTTCCCTAATACTGTAAATGAATCCTTCTTCAAAATCAACACTCAGTGCATGAGAAACAGAGATAAGATGAGAAAGAGTATTTTTTCTCTCTCTAAACAGGCTATTATGGGCGTTGTTGCTTTAATGCAACTGAGGAGGACAGAGATGGCCTATAGTAGAGGGTGGGGGCGTGGCCAAACTCTCCGCTGTAGCTCTCAGCTGATCCATTTCCGTGTTTTTGCACGGGGGGAGAGATTTGAAGCGTTCCATTGAAAAATAAACACATTTCCACAGAAAATAAAATTAAACCACTGCTGTTCAAAGGTCCAGAGGCTCAGATAAAGGACTTCCGAGCCTAGAAACACTCGGACGTGTCTCCAGGCAAATAAAAAAACGCATTTCGCATTGCCTAGCGCATTCACAGTCCAAACTCTCTGGGCGTGATTTACAGAGACGCTGAGTACAGACAGACGGGGGCGGAACTGCATTTGCATTTCTTTTTTCGATCTGACATCAATAAGGTGCCTTGTTCAAAATCGCCCGTTTGAGCTCTGATTTTTTCTAACGCAGAAAAGGATCGCAAATGCTCAGTTTAGACATTTTACAACTTTTAACCAGGGGGGGGGGGGCCTAAACAGGGTAGGGGAGCTCACATTAACGTTCAAAAACCTCAGAAAGTGAAAATTTCATGCCATGGGACCTTTAAGACACCATTTTCATTCATTCATTCTTTCTACTGTTTTTCCAGTTAAGATTATTATCAGATATTGATCAGTTCATGCTGAGAATACACAACAGTGGCCATCTTGGGACAAAAAACAATGAAAGCTGGAGTAGACCAGAGTAATCTTGAAATTTAAATGTGCCATTTTGAGTTGAACAAACCCTGAGAGTTTGTGATTAGAACGGAAAAGAGGACATTACTTTATAACTCTACAAAAGTTATAAAGCCATCTTCTTCCGTTTCTCCATTTCTGGGGCGCGGGGGCAGCAGACCAAACAGATCTGCTGCCCAGAACACAATGCACCTGCCCCCATGGATTCTTCCGCAGGTGGTGGGTCCATGCACTTCTGTCCGGCAGCGCTCATCTGTGGGAGCTGGGATCACACACGGCCAACCCGTCGAGAGCGGGATACGAACCGCCAACCCCTGGATCAGTAGACAAATGCTTTACCTTTTATCCGCAGAAAAGACTCAAAAACACATTAGCATCTGACATGAAGAAAATGGATGGTTTCTCTGCTTGACAACTTAGTCTGTGATGGAGATGAAAAAGTAGTTTGATTTGCAGACAAAGATTTCATATGTATACAAACACTGCCTGGGGAAAAAAAATCATACCTTTTCATAATGGCGCCTGTTTGTTGTGTGATAAAAATGGAAAATAAAAAAGTGAATGTTCCATCTGGTTTACAGTGGCCAGAATATGTGAAAAGTGGTCCAAAAAAAAACAGCAAGTGGGGAGCAAAGGTTTTTAATTTTCTGTCCCTTTTTAGCTTTAATATACTGGATTTATTGAGCAGTATTAGTATTAGTAAGTAATAATCAAATAAATATAAAATAGAATACAAATAATAAAAGTAAAGTAGTAGTAGTAAGTAGTAGTTGTTATAGTCGTTATATCTTTATGTATTTTCAGTAACTGTTTAAAGTCCATGTTACACAAACTGGATTCTTGTGAGTTTTTAGTTTTCATATGCAGAAGTGTGTCACTGTGTGAGACCAAATAAAGACTTCATCTTAATCTACCTGGAGTTGTTTCATGTTTGAGTAACCCTTTATTATCAGTCTGTCTACAGCTCAAAATGCTCTGTTCCACCTTGTGATGTCATGAAGCAGTAGTTTTCATGTTACCTATTACCTGCTACCTTTTATCTTTACTTCAGTGGAGGTTCATGAAGAGTCCCTCTGTCGTCCAGGTAGAATCCAATTCAATTTGTCAACTGGACAAAGTTTGTTTGGTTGAAAACGTTTCGCCGCTCATCCGAGAGGCTTCATCAGTTCTGGTTCTAGTGCTGGTTAGACCCTGTTTATATCTAGCTGCAGGGAGGAGCTAACTACACTGAAATAGCTCTGAAACTATCTCAACTAATCTGTCTCTTTGTTTTTCAAATTTCTCTGGCGACTAGTTTAGCCTCCCTATTCAAGCCTAACGACCCTCCCCACACCTCTGCCCTGGATCGTCTGCCCTAATGTTTCTTTGTCTGTTTTTGACTTGGTTTGAGAATCGAATTATAAATAGGAGACAAGTTATGTCTAACTCCCCCACTCCTGTTTAAAGAAGGATTCTCTTTTTTGACAAAAATAGCCTCTTTAACTCCCCTCTCAAACCAGTTCTTTTCCCTGGCTAAGATCTGAACCTCACTGTCCTCAAAAGAATGGCCTGTGGCTTCTAGGTGAAGATGTACGGCAGATGACGGTCCACTCTGGCACGCCCGTCTGTGTTGGTACATCCTCTTGTGAAGTGGCTGTTTGGTTTCTCCAGTGTAGCGCTCACTGCAGTCTTCACTACACTGAATGGAGTAGACCACATTGCTTTGTTTGTGGCTCGGTGTTTTGTCCTTTGGGTGGACGAGTTTTTGTCTTAAAGTGTTTGTGGGTTTGAAATAAACTGGAATTTCATATTGTCTGAAAATCCTCTGTAGTTTTTCCGAAACGCCGGCCAGGTACGGAATCCCTACCCCTTTCCTCCTGGGTTCGGATTCTCTGTTGTCTTGTTTCTTGCCCTTGTCTCTCTTGGTTTTGTTAACAGCCCATTTAGGATCTCAACAAACAGAGAGGGCTTCCTGCACATGTTGTTCTTCTTTCTCCTTACCCTCTGTGCTTGTGGGAACCACTTGGGCCCTGTGTTGTAATGTCCGAATAACTCCCAGTTTGTGCTGCAGTGGGTGGTGTGAATCAAAAAGCAGGTATTGGTACTTCAGTAGAGATTGGAAATTCCTGGGGTGAAATGAGCCAAATCATTGTAGTGGATATATATGTCACAGCGCTTCCTGTATTACAACATGACATCATAAGGTGGAACAGGGTGTTTTCTGTTGTACAATCAATTTCCAGCCAAAATATGCAGGATGTGTGTGTTAAATGTGTGAATGAAAACAAAAAAATATAAAACACAACTCCAGGTGTGTTTATGATGAGGAAACAACATTATGATATAGATCAGAAAATAGTGTTATATGGGCCCTTTAAATACTGTCACATACTGTGGAACATTCCAATCAAAACCTCCACCAGAGAACTTGTGTTGTCCATCTTTAAGCAATTTGGTTCTTTGTTTGTAGTAAAGTTCTCAGGGCACTTTGTTTTCCTCCACAACCCAAAACCTCCACTAGAGTGTGCGATACACACTCTGTCTGTTTGCCAGGCGCTCATAATGTGATTTGCATGTTATTGTTGTCTTTGCTGTAAATACCAAGTGCAAGGAGGCGTGAAAGTGCAGCTCTCTACCATATTGAGGGTGTTTGGGAGTGTGCTGGTTTCAGCTTGTGACAGATTACAGATTAAAAGTGGGCTACACGTCGCCCCCTAGTGCTTTTTCCCGAGGCCAGTAAACAAGAGCTCCTGCATTATTCATTATTCATGTTTTCTCTGTTACGTCTCACTGTCAGCATGAGCCAGTGCAGCTTCAGTCTGGACGGAGCGTGGTCCATATCGCCTGGAAGAACTGCAGATAGAAGAAGAAGATGACTTTTTGGTTTTGGTTTTAGTTTGCAGAGATGCTTTTCCCACAATACAAGATGAGACACAAGATCTACGAGAATGAGGCAAGATGAGATTTTGACATTCTGTGCCATCCGATTCCCAATTTTGGCGTTTTTTATTGACTTTACTTCATATTTTTTTCTGTCATCGTAGCAGCGCTTTTGGGCCTAGAGCTTCTCAAAAAAATGTATCTCACCAGTACTTCACTCCATGTTTGTATTCAATCCAAATGTAGAAACATCGTCTCATGAGATCATTTTCAGCATGTTCAAAAGTTCAAAAGTTCAAAGTCAGCTTTATTGTCAATTCTGCCATATGTGTTCAACATACAGTGAATCGAAATTTCGTTTCTCTCTGGCCAGGTAGTGCAAAAAGACAGTGTACAAAATACAATATGAAGACAAAACACAACAAAAAACTATCTAAGACAGAGATCTAAAGTTAAAACTAAAGTCTACGATCTAAAATCTTAAAACAGTGCAACATAATAAATAAACTATACTATATACAGATTTCCAAAGTGTGCAGTGTGCATCAAAAATGTGCAATGGAAGATACAGCAGTGACTTGGTCATGTGCAATAGAATGTGCATAGGAGTTAAGATAAAATAAAAATAAATGTGCAACAGTAGTAATTCTAGTGCAGTAACAGGAGTAAACAACAGTACTAAAATTCCAGTAGTAAATGTGCAATAACAGTAGTAAACAACAGTGCAACGGGGGTAAAATTCAATAACAGGAGTAAACAACAGTACTAAAAATTCCAGTAGTAAATGTAAGTGTGCAATAACAGTAGTAAACAACAGTGCAACAGGAGTAAAATCCAGTAGTAAATGTAAATGTGCAACAGTGCAACAGTAGTCCTTAGCAGCAGTTTTTTTTAAAAGTGTCTAGAGTGATAGGTCTTTTTATGGAATACAGGTTATGCCAATATGGGGGGTGGGGGGTGGGAGATGGGTAAGGTGGGAGTTCGGGTGTGAGTTCAGCCTCCTGACAGCCTGGTGGATGAAGCTGTTTGACTGTCTGGTGGAGTGGGCCCGGAGACTCCGGTACCTTCTCCCCGAGGGCAGGAGGCTGAACAGGCTATGTGCGGGGTGGCTCGGGTCACCCACAATGCTGGACGCTCTGCGGGTGAGCCGGGTGTTAAAAATGTCTAGGAGGGAGGGGAGAGAGACACCAGCGATCCTCCCAGCTGCATTCACTATGCGCTGCAGAGCTTTCCTGTTCTGTTGCACAATTTTGTGGCAATTTTGTCAGGCGAGATCTTGTGGCAAGAGATCTTGTCCCATCCCTATTAGTTTGGTGCAACTGTAATGTGTGTACAGTGGCCTTGCTGTTTCGCAGATTTTTTATTATTTTTTTTCTATTTTTTTTTATTGTGTAACATTTTTTTTTATAGTGTAACATTGTGTTCTGCGTCCTGATTGGCTAAGAGACTGTAGACCTTTGCTGATTGATAGATGGGGGACGCGGGGGGACCAGGACTAGACCGGGACTAGACCAGGCCTAAACCAGGACTAAACGTGGACTAAACCAAGACTGGACTAGGTCTAGACCTGGACTAAACCGGGACTAGACCAGGTCTAAACCAGGATTAAACCACTCTTTGCTGGTTTCATGTGGCTGGTTTGTGGCTCGGGCTGAGAGGACGCAGTCCGGGCGCCGCGGTTCGATCTCGTGCTCGCAGTGTACGTGCGGCCTTGCGCCGGTCGTGCTGCTCTGTCACGGATTTGTCCACGATGAGGGGTGCACGTGTCGCGCACTTCTCCAAGAGGTTGGTGCGCGTCGCGTCCCGGGACATGGCGGTGCTCCTCGCGTGTCCGGCGGGGCTTCCGGGGCCGTATCTTCCCCCACGCTTCACTATTAATACATTTTGTTGAAAATCTATGAAAGTTTGAGTGTTTAAACAAGAGACAAATGTGAGAAAAGTTTAAATCCAGTCTGAGAAAAGTGTATAATGTGTGTGGTGAGGCGTTTACAGCCTTAAAACATGTAGAATAATTGTAAAATATAAAGTTGTCCTACTTCGCGGATTTCTCTTATTGCGGGTTATTTCTGGAACCTAACCCCCGCGATAAATGAGGGATTACTGTAATTGTGTAATTTTAGTTTTTAGTTGGTAATAAAAGTTCCTACCAGCTTGACCTACTCTTTTTCCCATTGCTGTTGAAATATTTTCATTCCAAACAAAAAACTCCATAATCTTGTGTTGTTTGGGGTGACTGTGGCTGGTTAGGGTTCTCCTTCAGACCACAAGGTTTCTGGTTCAATACTTGAGGTTACTGTTGTTGTGGTGAGACGATAGACTGTACAAAGAATAAAGGACTAAGAGCGTGTGACATCACTCGTAGTGTTCGGCTCCAGTCAAATGAAGCTCACCAAGGCTAGCGGTTACTGTATAGGGGTAAATTTGGAGTTGAGTTCCATATTAAGAAAAGGAATTTATTTATGGAAAAAAGCAAGTCTGGACTGAGCATGGCCCATATCAACTGGAAGAACTGCGGATTTAAGATGACTTTGTTTTGTGGGAATGTATTGGAAAGTATGCTAATAAATACAACAATAATGTGTCCCTTTAGTCCTTTTCACACTTCTGAAATCACTTCTGTGATTTCAGAAGTTTCCACAGTTGGGCATTCCTTTGAGTTTGTATCTCCAGAGAGACAAGCAGCTATAGACACAAGGACAAGATTTAAAAAGCTCAACGAGACTCACCAAAATAATGTCTATTTTGCTTGGTTTAAAGAGCCCGAATTTTGCAGTTTTCTAATCTATGTTATGATGTTGTTTCCTGCTCAAAAACAGACCTGGAGTTGTGTTTTGTTTCATTCACACATGTTTAACACACTAATCCTGAATATTTACGCTGAGTTCTTCTCTCAAACACTCTGTTCCACCTTGTGATGTCATGTGGTAGGTAATACAGGAAGTACTCCACTGTGTTTTAAACTCCTTCACTAGAATCATTTGGATAATTTCAGCCTTGCTATTGCCGATCGCTTCTGAACTAACAATAAAAAGGTAGATTCTAACTTGAAAACTACCACTTCATGACATCACAAGGTGGCAAAGAGCATTTTGAGCTTTGGAGATGCAGACAGGCTAATAAAGGGTTACTCAAACATGTGTAAATGAACAAAACACAACTTCAGGTATGTTTTTGAGGGGGTAACAGCATTATAACATGGCTTACAGGTACTACCGGTGTTTTTTTTTTTAATGATATGAATTTTTCATTTACCGCAATACCGGTGAGTGTGTACGTACAAAACGTCAGGCACACAGAGCAGCAGAACGTTGCGCCGGAATGTCGCACCGGGGAACTGTTTTGCAGTGGCATGAGAGCAGTGGAAGCATAAGCTGTGTCCCAATTGGAGGAATGTAGCCTCCGCTGCTTTTTCAGCCGCTTTTTCGGCCGCTCCGAAGGCTGCGAAAGTCCACCCTGCTAACACTAATGCTAACAACACGCACCACGCAAATTACGCACACGGATCAATAACCCTCGAATTTGGACATGGCTAGAGTCTGTGTTGAGCGATGAACAGCATGGACGTCGTTGTTAGAAACAGAGGAACTTATACTGAAAAGAGGAGCCGTGTCAGGTGTGTGGAAGAACTTCAGCTTTAAAAAATCTGGCGCTGATCAAACAAACATTCTGTAATGTTGTCAGGCTAAAGTTGTAGCGACTCAGACGTCACTCAAAGACGCGTCTGCTAATGGGACCGCCTGAACGATATTACCAACACTACTGCTATCCATTTGGACATGGAACCACTAGGGATGGGCGATACCAGTTATTTTTGTTTCGATACGATACCAAGTAATACCAGGGTTAGAATCCCGATATCGATACCAATACTTTCATATTTTTTTAATACTGCAGAAAAACACTAACCTGGCTCTAACTAGATATCTTGGCTTCACAAAGCTCCACCAGGGGCTTAGCTCCACACATTCTAACACCAGATATCTGAAAAAAAATTCTTTGATGAAAATGGCAATGCAGACATCAAAACTATTGTAAGTTGGGCACTTGCAGCCTATGACAAAAAGACAACAAATGAAATATCAGAATGTTTATTTTCACATAAGAATGGCACTCACAAACATGAGCTCTCCCATTTTTAACCGTACTAATGGCAACTTAAAGGGATATGCCACCCCCAGGTCAAACTTGGGCATCTCCCCACAGTCCAGAGACTAAAATAAGTGGTGTCCCCTGTCACCACGCTGACAGGGGAATCCCAGCTACGCACCAGGAAGGCAGTTCCACTGTTACGCAGCGTGGTGTGTGCTTCGTCTGTCTTTTTCCGCACTGAAAAATAGTTCCCACCCAAAATGACCAAGTCAAGCTCTCCGTGTTGATTTGCACATTTATTTGCACTCGATATGAATGCGCACTACACAGAAAGTAATTGGGAAACGCATCGAGCAAATTAATTCCTTTTGGCCGAAATCTTTCTCTGGCGACGTTAGACTCCAGTCTAAGGCGAAGGAGCTGCAGATACCGCGGCGGTCAGTGCTGACAGACTCGGACAATGGCTGCGTCACTAGAAAAACGCTTTCCACCACTTATTTTAGTCTCTGGACTGTGGGGAGATGCCCAAGTTTGACCTGGGGGTGGCATATCCCTTTAAGGCGTACGGATCCACAAACAACACAATTACAAAAAGTGCCTCTTAACTCTTTTACACAGACAAAACAATTATGAACGTGCAGAACGTAATAACGCTTGCGGTCTCCCATGGCTCCCGCAGCCCCGCGCCGCTTTGACTGAAATCTCACAGCAGTGAGTGTATCGCGGGATGACGTACTACCCCACGTTTGGTGAGAACGCGGAAGGAAAAGTAGTGCCTGAGCACTGGCAATGGTTGAATAATGAACAAAACACATATGAATTTGAACTAAATAAACTGAAAGTTAAGTCAGTAAGAAAACATGACTTGGTATCGATACTTTAATACCAGGATCAATCCATATTAAATACCCCATCAGGATCGAAATATCGATACTTTGGTATTGATCCGCCCATCCCTAGGAACCACTTAGTCCTGTTGAGAAAGGAGCTTCAAGGAGATGATTAAAGCTCTGGACCCAGATATGTTTTTTACCAAGTCCAATTTACTGCAGTAATTATTCTCTAAATTATTAGGAAATAACACCTAGTCATGCATGAAAAAAAAAAATACCGCCAAATACTGTGGTACCGATAAAATTTGGAAAAATTACCATGATATCAATTTTTGGTCATACCGCCCAGCTCTACTTACAGGTCACAGCAGTAAATTTAGCATAATATAGGACTTTTACGTACAAGTGTCAGACAAAGTAAAAATTTTGTATCTATAATATACCATAGGTCAGAGGTCTTCAACAGGGGGGTCGCGACCCCTAGGGGGGTCGCGGAGATACTGCAGGGGGGTCGCAAAATCTTTTGATTTCACTTTAAAATAATATAATTTTATATTTCATAGTGTAAAATACAGTATTAACCTGTGTATTATTTCCTTGTATTGGATGTACCATAACAGAGTAGCAATGTTTATACATGACACTAAGCTCAATTTAATATAAAACACAATTCTATGGCCCAGTTCGCCATCTGTTTGGGGGTCCCTGGCCTGAAAAACGTTGAAGACCCCTGCCATAGGTTATCAACATCTCTTATCAACATTATTTGTATTTATGGTATTTAGGCCAATTGAATAATCAATGAGCAAAGAGTCCAACACAACCGCAGCTGGACCTCTGCCATTGTGCGCAAAAAGCCTCTGGAATCAAAACAACAAAAATAAATTGCGAAAAGCACTAAATTAGTGTTTACCACAACTCAACCTGGCAGCTCTGTAGACATTGCCTTGTCCAGTTCCACATTGTTGCCTTCACGTGTAAGCTCGTATTTGTTCGTCTATTAAGCATGTGCATATGGTACAGCTTTGGCCTTCAGTAATGGTGCATGGTGGAGTCATTTATCTTTAAAACCACTGTCAAAATCACGGTATCTGAGCTGGATTTTCGCTCTCGACTTTAATCACGAGACAGAGAATCAAAGGGGCCCATTTACTCAAACTATAGCATCAGTTTGTCCATTACTTTTGAGCTTTGAAGATTGGTGATTGCCAGATTGGATGTCTGGCTCTGAAAACAGCTTATATCAGGATTGTAGCGTCCAGTACAGTTTTTTAGATAAAAGGCTCCCATTTTTTTTCCCCTCGTCGTGAAGATCTGAGCCAAACGTATGCAAAGAATTCAGTTCAAATGAGGTAGCATCTTTCATTTCAGAAGGTGGTGGCCGCGCAGTAATCGTTTTACGTGAAGTTCCTGTGATTTATCTGTTGTTTTTTCATGACAAAATCCAAAATTCAAATTCAGCTCGCAGAGAATGGCAGTTATAGGAGCAAATTTGGAGTCGAGTTCCATATTAGGAATAGGAATTTATTTACGGACAAAATAGCTAAATAAAAACACCAGGATTGTGTAGAGCGGGTTAAAGGAGAATTAACGTTTTTTACAATCTGAGCCTTATTTCGAGATGTTTTAGATTAGCGATAGCCGTAGCGCGAGTTCTCGGGGTATATAATATATGCCCCGAGCGGTCTCCAAATAACACAAACTTTAGCACTTTTCAAATCATAGAAGCTTAATGTCTAAAAAAGTGCTAAAGTTTGTGTTATTTGGAGACCGCACGGGGCATATATTACATGTCGCGTTACGGCTATCGCTAATCTAAAACATCTCTGGAAGTGCTCCATATGACACCAAAGTGCTATGGGTGAGTAAAACGACTTGTTTTATTACTGAAATAAGGCTCAGATTGTAAAAAAAAAACGTGAATTCTCCTTTAATACGGACATTTTAAGACCATTTCTCAATGTAAAGTCAATTGGAGCCAGAGTCGATGGAGCTGGTAGCGCCCCCATGCTCACTTCTTATTTGGAACGCGGCGACTAGCGGATTAGATATGCCCAGTTATATAACCCAAATTAATATTCATGTCCATGGCCCATTTCTGACACTTTTAAAGTCCAAAATGTTATTGCTTTGTCACGAATGTTTCACAGTATGGTATTAAACCTTTCTATCTTCACAAAGGCCAAACCAGACCAAGTTACAGGTCTGATCTGTGGACAGGCGCCTCTGCTCACAGTCAGAATGCCTGTTTTTGTTCATATTTTTTGAGCTGTAAAACCACCTGTAATTGAATAAATGTAAAGTAGGGCTGTTTAATGTCACACTGTGGAACATTCCAGGCAGAGCAGTGACATCTCCACAGAGACAAGCATTTGACAGACCCTCCACCAGAATAGTTACACAATACACCTACAAAAAAGCTCTTAATTAACTCCATTTGTTCACACTATACTGCTCCTCTGTACTTTGTGTCATTTGTCTGAGTCAGATCTCCAGTCTTTCTTTGGTTCTTTCTCTTCTTCTTCTACAGATTCCACCTTCTTCTTCTCATCCTTTTGAACATCAGCTGCTTTTCGTCTCAAGACTTAAACCGCAATCTGTTCTCTCTTGTCTAATTTGTTTGTCCAGAAGCCATGATTGACTCCGCTGCCATTTTCCTCCAAGTCTTTTTAAATTACACAACGAAGACAATGATTCCAGAGCTATCAAGCGAAGATAATGACATTTTAAGACCGTGTTTAAAAACTCCAACCGCAACGCCGTCTCAACCGGTGGCTGTAATCTAACAAGTTTGGTGCCATTTTGGAATGTCAGAAGGAAGAATTTATTGCTAATTAGCTTCAAGATGAACTTTGCAACCGGTGTTTGTGCGATAGTGTGTGTGTGTGTGTGTGTGTGCATGCGTGTGTGTCTGTATGTGCGTGAGTGTATGTGTGTGTGTGTCTGTATGTGTGTGTGTATACATGTATGCGTGTGTTTGTGCGATAGTTGTTTTGGTGTGTGCGTGTATGTGTGTGTTTGTGTATATGTGTGTGCGTGCATGCGTGTGTGCATATGTCTGTGTGTGCATGTGTGTACGTATAAGTGTGCATTTTCGTGTGTGTGCGCGTGTGTGTGCGACTGCGTGTTTGTGTAGTAAAATGTCAGGGATAGTGTTGAGCAGAGCAGAGGGAGGTGGAGAGTGTGTGTGTGTGGGTGTGTGTGTGTGTGCGTGTGTGTTTGTGCGTGAGTGTGTGTGTGCGCGTGTGTGTTTGTGCGTGAGTGTGTGTGCGCATGTGTGTTTGTGCGTGAGTGTGTGTGTGCGAGTGTGTGTAGTAAAATGTCAGGGATAGTGTTGAACAGAGCAGAGGGAGGTGCAGTGTGTGTGTGTGTTTGTGCGTGTGTGTGTGTGTGTGTGTGTGTGTGCGTGTGTCTGTGTGTGTGCGCATGTGTGTTTGTGCGTGAGTGTGCGAGTGTGTGTAGTAAAATGTCAGGGATAGTGTTGAGCAGAGCAGAGGGAGGTGGAGTGTGTGTGCGTGTGTTTGTGCGTGTGTGTTTGTGTGTGTTTGTGCGTGTGTGTGTGTGTGTGTGTGTTTGTGCGTGTGTGTGCGACTTTGCGAGTGTGTGTAGTAAAATGTCAGGGATAGTGTTGAGCAGAGCAGAGGTGGAGTGTGTGTGCGTGCGTACGTGTGTGTGTGTGTGTGTGTGTGTGTGTGTGTGTGTGTGTGTGTGTGTGTGTGTGTGTGTGTGTGTGTGTGCATGGTGTAGAAGTACACGGCTCACTGTCTCTGTCCTGGTGTGAAGCCTGTGGCCGTGAACTGAAGGAGCTGTAGAGCTGGATCTGTTCTGTCCACTCCACAAAACACACCCTAATCATCTCGAGGTGGAGATTTTGAGGGTGGATGGCACAACAAAAATGCATCACAATTAGGGATGTCAACAATTAATTGGATGTCAACTTACAATTAATTGTCGATTAAGACGTTGGCCGAACAAAATGCATTAATTGTAACTAATCGCTAGAGGGCGCTACTCTGGAATGTGAACACGAGACGTGAACTCACTTGCGAGACAGACCATAGCGTTACATCATGTAACCCTTTCCTCTCTGGATGTTGCCGTACAACTCACAGTAGAGCTGGACCTAGAACCATATATTTTTGAAATGATAAAAGCATGTCACTTACATGCTTTTATCATTTCTTGATTGTTCTGGTTTGAGGCCCTGTAATGTTTTATGCTGTGTCCAGGGGCCCTGTGAAATGTATATTTTGTACTGTAACCCTTCACAGATTAAGGGAGAGAAATACTGTTGATGCCTTAGTTCAAAATAAATGTTGAGAATGTCCTAAAAATAGCCTGGATTCACTGGTTTCATCATAATATGTAGACTAAATAACATTCTGTTATTTAATTTCTTCTGTTCCTTTTAATTTCAAGATTTCCATGCTGCAAGTGCAACAACTGAGCCAGTCCTCAATTTATTTTCAATAAAGAATGTATTTTGTTATTCAGCATCAATACATTTGTCTGATTTTTATTAAGGAATAATTAATTGAGGAATATACAATATAATAATACTATGATATATTTATGACTCAGTGTTATGTTACTATAGCTTATATTCTTAAAGACCCTATTGAAACACTCAAATTCAGGTGAAAAACGCTGCTTATTAGTTAATCGTAAGTCGATTGATAAGGTCAATCAACTATAGATTAATGAATTAATCGATAATTTGTATCCCTAATCAATTTTTCCTGTATTAATTTATCACTTTTTCTCCACATAATTTTAATGTCTTGTTAAAAGTAAAAAACAGTGGGTTTTAAACAGCCCGTATTACACTGTTATTACTCTGACATGTTATAGAAAAACAAACGTGGAGTTTGTTTTGTTTCATTCACACATGTTTAACACACACACCCTTCAGATTTCAAACAGAAACCACCTTGTGATGTCATGCGGCAAGACAGGAAATGCTCCATTTTGTTTTTAAACTCCATTCACCTTCACTAGTATTTAGATCTCTTTTGACCAAAAGGTAAAAAGTTGCTGTAAACTTGAAAACTATTGATTTATGACATCACAAGGTGGAACAGAGCATTTTGAGCTTTGGAGAAGACAGAAGAAGACAGACTAAGAATAAAGGATTACCATACTCAAATATGTGTTAATGCAACAAAACACAACTCCAGGTTTGTTTTTGAGGAGGTCACAGCATTATAACAGCTCACAATAATCCATTTTTGTGTAATATAGGACCATTAATATTCAATTCTTGAACATAAACAATACAGAATTTTAGTCGGTAGAGCGTTTGTCCACTGATCCAAAGGTTGGCGGTTCAAATCCCGCTCTTGACATAAGAAACATCAGTGGTTGAGCGGTCAGATCCACTGACCCACAGGTTGGTTGGTACGATTCCAGCTCCCACAGATGAATGCTGCCGTTGTGTCCTTGGGCAAGACACTTAACCCTCCTCACCCCCAGTGTCTGCGTACACTGGTGTGTGAATGCGTGTGTGTGAATGGGTGATTGGTTCCTTGTTGTAAAGCGCTTTGGGTGCCTTGAAGGTGGAAAAGCGCTATATAAAGATGTGACCATTTACCATTTTTAAGGTCAAATTTCCTCCTCCAAAGTGATCTCTCCTTCAAACCACATGTTGTAACTGACAGAGGATTGGCTGTAGTCCATTCAGTTAGAAAGACCCTTTCATATCATTGACATTAAGATATAACTGAATCTTCATTAAATTACCACCTTTCTTTGACTTTCTTGTTTCTTCTGTTTGCCTTTTTTGTCTCTTCAAGTAGTAAGTGTATTATTATTATTATTATTATTATTATTATTAGTAGTAGTAGTAGTAGTAGTAGTATAAATTGCATAGGGGATTACACAGTTCTGTTGTGCCTCAGAATATAGCAGTTCAATTTTGGGGTCCTGGGCACCCCTATAATATAAATGAATAGGAAGAGGGTTCAATTCTAGGCCCCTAAAACCCTGGGGTACCCTTTGTTCCCCCCGTCTACTGCCTTGCGTTATCTTAAACTGGATAATTACGGAATCCAAATCGAAGTTGGAACAGCTACAGATTGTGTATTAACCTGAATCTTGGTAGTATCATGTACTCTTGTATCCTGCACTGCATACTTTTGTTGTGTCCTTGGGCAACACAATTCACACAACATCCCTGTGTGAATGAGTTAGCACAATTTTGTGATTGACAGACTATTACAGACGCCCTGGTGCCATGTTTCCTGCAGTCTGCCCCAGGGCAACTTTGGGCTAGTTTACAGTTACTGAAGGAGGTTAGAAAGAAATGAATGGATAATATTTCGCTTTCATTTACGTCAGCATTATTCAATTCAGAATTTCAGTTACATTTGATAAAGTTTACAAAGTGTTTTGGTCAGTGGTGGAAGGTAAGTAAAATGTGCAATACTTAAGTACACATTTTTGGTAACTGTACTTTACTTAAGTACATTTTTACGGTGGATACTTTTTACTTTTACTTCACTACATTTGAGAGCATGTATCTGTACTTTCTACTCCACTACATTTTAGATCTGAACTGAAAAGTAAAACATACTTTTCTTTACAGTTTGAAACCTGCACATTTTATTTAAGTTTCCATCCCAACTTTGCTACTTTGCTACTGCAAGCTACAGTAAATACACAAAAACAGCGAGAAAAATTAAGAAATCAATTGAATCACTTAGGTCGTTTTCACACTTGCCTTGTTTGGTTCATTTAAAACGAACCAGAGTTCGTTTGCTGCTTTGATTCGGACCTTTTGGGCTGGTGTGAATAAAAACCAAAAATCTCGAGCTGGAGCAAACAAGCGAACCGAGACCACCTAAAAAGCTCGGTCTCGGCACGGTTCCATTCGAATCCTGGTGTGGTTCGTTTGAGGCGAGAATGCAGACCGGACTTAACCTGGGAAATCCCAGGCTGCTTTCGTTCGTTCCGATCTGAAAGACAGCCTGGCGACTATGGCAAGCGAGCTCTCCCGATTCTGGGAGCCAATCAGAGAGCGGGGAGGGGTGGCAAGACGGTGACACGTACTACGTGACAAACGGAAGCTTGTAGTTTGAACTGACAACTGACATGATTGGCTCTGGGCTACGTATACGCCAAATGATAGACATTCGTAACGCCCAATAAACGGCCGTTGGCGATCGTAAACCACACCTCCACTACGAGATATTTCGAAGGTGGCTCCCAGAACATATCTCACTGTGATATGGTCTGGTGTAAACCAGGCAAGACCGGACTTGATCCGACACAAGTTGTCTTTTTGTACTTAACGAGCTCCCATCGTATGTCGAGCATTATGGGAAACCGAGGCTGATGAAACGAAACTTACGAGGCTTACTTACATTTTGCGTGAAGAGCAAGAGTCAGAACTTGATGCGCACATGAGCGCTGTCCTCCGTAGTCGTCTCGCCCTGTGTCTTTGTCGTTTGGAAATTGATTGTAAAATAGTGTAAACCTCACGATGCTGCTCAAACATTTGTGCGAACTGTAAAAACTGAGCAAACCATATCGCTAAGGCTAGATTGAAAACAGCACGTAACGCCATGACTCTCCTCCTTCACGTGTTTGGAGACGGCGTTTTGACACGGCTCATTTCTGTCCAATGGCTGAGCGACCTCAGCACACGTGGTTTTGTTTATAGATGTTGGTCCACTTGGAAAAAAAAGTACAGTATGAAAGCGAACCGCATCAAAATAAAAAATAAATTAAAAAACATTTGGTCCGGACCAAAGCAAGTGAACTATCGGACTTTCCTGGTGTGAAAACGACCTTAAAATCTGCCAAATTCTTTATCAAAATCACCCTTAAATTAAATTGTTCTAAAAATCTCTGCAAAATACTACCTTTTTAAACAGGTACTTTAATACATTTAGAATTTGTCATACTTTTATTTTTACTTGAGAAATATTTTGCCTGTTTGTATCTGTACTTTTACTGAAGTAACAAAATTGAGTACTTCATCCACCTCTGGTTTTGGTGAATTGTTCAGCTGTGATTTTCCATTTAAAATCAGTTTTGCCATCATTTTCTCCATGCAGATATACTTAACATCTGCACGAAATCTCTCACAATACGGCATTAAACTTATCTGTCGCCATGGAGACAAGCAGACTAACGTATAGCTCAGTTCGTTGGAGTGGCAAGCACGTTCACAATAGAAAGCATGTATTTAAATGTATTTCTGGACAATAAAATCACCTCTAATGAAACAAAGGATGAACAGCAAAGCAAAGCAAAGAAACAACATCAGAGCAGAACAAAAAAGTTACCAATGCAGCTTTAAAATAATAAGAGGAACGTACAAAATGGGATCAGACGACCTTTGTGGTTGTGTATCTCCTGCTAATATGAAATCTTTTCGAGTTTGTTTCTTGTAGTTGCGTCAGATCTGAGCCCAATCGTCACAGTACTCAACAGCGATTTTTCTTGTCTGAAGCAATTTACAGCTTTTCCATTTTCAACGTGGTGAAACCATTTTACCTTAATACACGCAACACTTACTTACCAAAGCGAATGATGCAACCGAGCTGAGAATTTTCAGTCAAAGTCCTGTGCTCTCTGTTGGCGCACTGCGATCACAATAGATTGGCAGGGGGACTGTTTTGAGCAGAGTTGGAGTGACAGTCGCTTTGAAAACTGGGTCAACGCATCTCCAAAACTGCAGCTCTTTTGGGGTTGTTTTCCAGTCTGCAGCGGCCGGTGTTTAAAGCTGTCCACTAAGGGAACAGGGAACATTCTGATCCTAGAAAAATCTATAGTAAATGTGCACTCTCTAACTTCTCTGGGGTTGTTTCCATTTCTTTGTGTACCTAAACTTATGTACCTACGATGTTTTCTTATTCCTTCGAACTAGGGATGTCAACAATGAATCAACTTACAATTAACTGTCGATCAAGACGTTGGCCGAACAAAATGCATTAATTGTATCTAATCGCTAGAGGGCACTACTCTGGAATGTGAACACGAGATGTGAACCCACTCGCGAAAAAGACCATAGCGCTACATCATGTAACCCTTTCCTCTCTGGATGTTGCCGTACAACTCACAGTAGAGCTGGACCTAGAACCATATATTTTTGAAATGATAAAAGCATGTCACTTACATGCTTTTATAATTTCTTGATTGTTCTGGTTTGAGGCCCTGTAATGTTTTATGCTGTGTCCAGGGGCCCTGTGAAATGTATATTTTGTACTGTAACCCTTCACAGATTAAGGGAGAGAAATATTGTTGATGCCTTAGTTCAAAATAAATGTTGAGAATGTCCTAAAAACAGCCTGGATTCACTGGTTTCATCAGAATATGTAGACTAAATAACATTCTGTTATTTAATTTCTTCTGTTCCTTTTCATTTCAAGATTTCCATGCTGCAAGTGCAACAACTGAGCCAGTCCTCAATTTATTTTCAATAAAGAATGTATTTTGTTATTCAGCATCAATACATTTGTCTGCTTTTTACTAAGGAATAATTAATTGAGGAATATACAATATAATAATACTATGATATATTTATGACTCAGTGTTATGTTACTATAGCTTATATTCTTAAAGAACCTATTGAAACACTCAAATTCAGGTGAAAAACGCCGCTTATCAGTTAAGCGTAAGTCGATCGATAAGGTCAATCAACTATAGATTAATGAATTAATCGATAATTTGCATCCGTACTTGGAACACTTGCACTTACTCTGAGTGGGCTCGCCTCTCCACAGCTCTGACCTGTGATTACTTTAATGTCATATTGTGGAACATTCAGGCAAAACATGAACACCTCCATGGAGCCAAGTCGATGGTGGACCCTAGACCAGAAGAAAAATACATAGTGCACTTTTTAAAATTATGATTCAGAAAGGATGAGCAATGACCAGTTTACAATCAAATATTATATCTTTTGGTAATAAGTTCTCAAAATGTCACCAATCCTAATGGTGGAATGTTTAGGAGTTACCGTGGTGATAAAATGCACACATTAGCGAACACCAGGCCTGGTAATTAGGCATACCGGGCATTTTCCCGGTGGGCCGACAGGCCTAGGGGCCGATGCCCTTCTTTTTTTTTTTTTTTTTTTTTTTTTACTTAGATACTGGCCCACAATTTAGGACTAAACCAGGACTAAACCAGGACTACGTCAGGTCTGAACCAGGACTAAACCAGGACTAAATCAGGATTGAACCAGGACTAAACCAGGACTAATCAGGTCTAAATCAGGACTAAATCAGGTCTGAATCAGGACTAAATCAGGACTGAACCAGGACTAAACCAGGACTAAACCAGGACTACATCAGGTCTGAACCAGGACTAAACCAGGACTAAATCAGGACTGAACCAGGACTAAACCAGGACTAAATCAGGACTGAACCAGGACTAAACCAGGACTAATCAGGTCTAAATCAGGACTAAATCAGGTCTGAACCAGGACTAAACCAGGTCTGAACCAGGACTAAACCAGGACTAAATCAGGACTGAACCAGGACTAAACCAGGACTAAATCAGGATTCAACCAGGACTAAACCAGGACTAATCAGGTCTAAATCAGGACTAAATCAGGTCTGAACCAGGACTAAATTAGGACTGAACCAGGACTAAACCAGGACTACATCAGGTCTAAATCAGGACTAAATCAGGTCTGAATCAGGACTAAATCAGGACTGAACCAGGACTAAACCAGGACTACATCAGGTCTGAACCAGGACTAAATCAGGACTGAACCAGGACTAAACCAGGCCTGAACCAGGACTAAACCAGGACTAAATCAGGATTGAACCAGGACTAAACCAGGACTAATCAGGTCTGAACCAGGACTAAATCAGGTCTGAACCAGGACTAAACCAGGACTAATTATGAGGGGCCGGTCTAAGCCAAAAATGCCAGGGCCATTTTTTTGTCCCAGTCCAGACCTGGCGAACACTGTCAAAAAAGTTTTAAGATTTTCTGAGAACTCACAAAATGGATTTAAAGTACACTTTTTCAGAGGCCTGTGATCAGTGCGAGCGTTCATGGCCCTGTTTAGGAAAAAAGATCAGAGTGAATGTAGTAGTAGTAGTAGTAGTAGTAGTAGTAGTAGTAGTAGTAGTTTTTTCTTTCACTAATTTGTTTTTTGTAGCGCTGACGATAAAACATTTTGCACAAAGGAAGCTACAGTCACTTTCTTTTTACACATTTTCTTTGAACTGTAGGAAATATAGGTAGTCACTAGTGGCCCATGTGGTTTTCACTCGTTTATATCCTGTTTTTCTCATCTGCCCCTCACATTTCTTTCCCCTCTCCTCAGTTCTCGTTACACTTGTCTCAGGGGAAGCTGGGGCAGATACCGTTACACAGCAGGCTTCAAACCCCAGACCCTCTGCTCCCGCACCTCCACGCACAGTCTGTATCTGAGGAGAGGGGTGGTCCGGAGACACGAGCCAGACCCCAGACTCGTACACAAGGACAGAGCATTTCACAGAGACTGGCGGCATGTATGGATATTCCAGATATACTTCGTAGACGTCGTTTACTGAGTGTGTATAAGGTTACTGCAAATACAAGAGCGAATTGAAAAGAAGTGTTGTACAAAAGTGATTTTTCTTGGTTGTGTCAAATGAAAATCAGGTGCATTCTTTCTTTTTCTTTTTTGTAGATGTCATTTAATAAGTACAACTTTTCGGTTGGGGGTCCGTCACCTGCTTGTTTCTCTGGATATGTCATTGCACTGCCTGGAATGTTCCACAGTATGACATCAACCAATTCTACCTTACGTTTATATTACTGTTGTTTTTTTTTTTTGACAGGGACAGTACATTAAAGGAAAAGTAATGTTTTTTTTTACAATTTGAGCCTTATTTCGGTAATAAAACAAGTTGTTTTACTCACCCATATCACTTTGGTGTCATATGGAGCATTTCCGGAGATGTTTTAGATTAGCGTTAGGCTAACGCCGCCTAAATCTCGGATTACAGGCCACTTTTGACCAAACGAAATCGTAGACTAAAGACATCGAGCTTCTATGATTTGAAAAGTGCTAAAGTTTGTGTTATTTGGAGCCCCCCGCACGGGGCATATTGCATGCTCGGGGAATGCCCCGAACTATGGCTATAAGTCGCGCTAGGCTAACAGCATTAGCCTAATGCTAATCTAAAACATCTCCGGAAATGCTCCATATGACACCAAAGTGATATGGGTGAGTAAAACAACTTGTTTTATTACCGAAATAAGGCTCAAATTGTAAAAAACTTTACTTTTCCTTTAAACATTGCCACCAACAGGTCACCGATGTCTATGCACATAAGTCTTATAGCCATTAGCTAATTTGCAGCCTCCATCCCTGTTAGGCTTTTAAGGTGTAGGGGGAGAACAGTTAATAAAAAGCAGTTAATAAAAAAGGGGGTTAATAAAAACAGTTAATAAAAAGCAGTTAATAAAAAGGGCACAAGGGCAGCTCAGTGTTCACACTGTTGATTCCCTTTGAGCCAGCTTTTCAATTTTGTGGAGAAGAGTCTAATGTCCGACTGTGACTTCAGCTCCAGTGGCAGAGAGTTCCACAGATGTGATGCTTTTACTGAGAAAGCCGACTGACCCAGAGTCGTCCGACATCTTTTGACTTTGCAGTTCCCCCTCACTGCAGCTTTTGTCCTTACTCCTTCATTTGTATACTTTTGCACTAAATTGCACATTAAGGCATTTTTAAAGGCCATTAAGGCATTTAAAAATGGCTTTTAAAAATGTTAAATTTACAAAGTTCTCAAATGTCATCATGTTATTGTACAGGTGGTTTTATGGCTCAAAAATGCCTAGGAAAAACATGTATTCTGGTCTGGTCTCCTTGAATATAGAAAGGTTTAATGCCATACTATGAAACATTACAGACAAAGCAGTAGCATCTCCATGGAGAAAAAGCGTCTGAAAAGTTACCTTTAAAGGCCCGGTATGTGATTTCCACCCCCACGTACTGAGTAAAACATGTTTTGTTCAAATACAGATGAGGTCAAAATAAGCTCACGGTGTGCTGTCTGCATCTAATTGTACAACGTTTTGTTGTGTGAGAATCAGGAAGTGCGCTGTTAGCATGCCAGTTGCTTAAGCGCCAGAGCAAAACTCCACTCTGGTCGTGGAGAGTTGTGAAAAGTATTCATAAACACATGAACCATTAGGAATAAGTTTGGAAAAGTACAAACCATTGAAAGTGTTGGTTTCCATGTCTTTAAAACGGTAAAAATCAAGGACAGTGCTTTTAAAGTTGCATTGTGTAACTTTTCTGATGATGAAGATGATGTACCTGGAATCTTCCACAATATGACATAAACAACTCTACTTTATATTTATTAAATTACCGGTGATTTACAGCTTAAAAATACTTACAAAAACAGGCATTCTGACTGTGATCGGGATCACCTCTCCACAGATCTGACCTGTAGACCTGTAAAAAAGACAGAAAGTTTTAATGCCATACTTTAAAACATTTCAGTCAAAGCAATAACACCTCCATGGAGAAAAGCGTTTGATGGACCCTCCACCAGAAAAATTACACATCACATCTTTAAAGGAAAAGTAACGTTTTTTACAATCTGAGCCTTATTTTGGTAATAAAACAAGTTGTTTTACTCACCCATAGCACTTTGGTGTCATATGGAGCACTTCCAGAGATGTTTTAGATTAGCGTTAGGCTAACGCCGTTAGCCTAGCGCGACTTATAGCCATAGCTCGGGGCATTCCCCGAGCATGTAATATGCCCCGTGCGGTCTCCAAATAACACAAACTTTAGCACTTTTCAAATCATAGAAGCTCGATGTCTTACTCTACGATTTCGTTTGAGTCAAAAGTGGCCTGTAATCCGAGATTTAGCCATAGTTTCGAGTAGATGAGGACGCCAGTGCGCATGCGCGGACTGTGCTCTCAGCTCCCGGGACCCAAACATGGAACGCAAAGCTGTAAACTATGGATAAATCTCGGATTACAGGCCACTTTTGACTCATACGAAAGTGTAGACTAAGACATCGAGCTTCTATGATTTGAAAAGTGCTAAAGTTTGTGTTATTTGGAGACCGCTCGGGGCATATATTAGCGCTACGGCTATCGCAAATCTAAAACATCTCCGGAAATGCTCCATATGACACCAAAGTGATATGGGTGAGTAAAACAACTTGTTTTATTACCGAAATAAGGCTCAAATTGTAAAAAACGTTACTTTTCCTTTAATGCTATTGCAAAGACAAGAGAATAGTAAAAATATACATATTTGAAAAAGTATTTGGAGTAATTTTATGTTTTGTTTTGTCAAATCAAAATCAGGTATAAGTCTTGGAATGGAGAGTTGAAACCAAAGTAATTATCGTCCATTCATAACATTAGACATGTAATTTGCAGTGGTTTTGTAATTGACAAATGTTTTTTTCATTGAAATCATTCATTGTAACAGAGAATTTGTTTGTAGAAAATTATTACAATCATTTTCATTATTAAAAAAAAAAAAAGAAGAAAAAAAAAGCATAATGACCATGATCTGTAACAATTTGGGGGAATAGTATCTGGCTCCCATTCAGATCCACTGATTACATGCAAATCGAGCAAAACTAATACAATACACAAATCTGGGCATGTCATTTTCTATTCTTAATCCTGGGAAATGTTAAAATGATGCATATTTTGGTCCCTAATGAGACAAAAATGAATCACAATTTAAAAAAATAATTCAAATGAGTTTTAATATCCATTTCCTGAACATGAACAATGCACACAAACACATAAAGAACAATTTCTTCCTTTAAAGTCTGAACTGCCGACCTCTTCCTTAAAGGTGCATTGTGTAACTTTTCTGGTGTCTACACTTTTGTTTGAGTCAAAAGTGGCCTGTAATCTGAGATTTATCCATAATTTACAGCTTTGCGTTTCATGTTTGGGTCCCGGGAGCTGAGAGTGAAATAAACTGTGACTCCGCACATGCACACTGGCCTCCTCATCTACTCGAAATTATGGATAAATCTCAGATTAGAGGCCACTTTTGACTCAAACGAAAGACATCGAGCTTCTACATTATATATTACAACTCGCGCTACGGCTATCGCAAATCTAAAACATCTCCGGAAGTGCTCCATATGACACCAAAGTGCTATGGGTGAGTAAAACAACTTGTTTTATTACTGAAATAAGGCTCAGATAAAAAAAACAAAAACGTTAATTCTCCTTTAAGTCTATCACATCATTAGATCACCATGTTACCTTTTATATGTTTTGCTAGCTATGTTTGCCAAACTTAGGAACAGTTTGTGTGTAGAATCACTCAGTCGTCCAGGTAGAATCCATGGCAAAAGGAGAAATTCAATTTGTCAACTGGACAAAAGTTTGTTTGGTCAAATACGTTTCACAGCTCATCCAAGCTGCTTCTTCAGTTCTGGTCAGAAGCTGGTGGACACTGCCTATATCTGCCTGAAGGGAGGAGCTAAATACAGTGAAATTACTCTGAGACTACCACACCTACTTGTTTACAGTTTCTGTTAGGTGGAGTTATTGTTAGCATGACACACTGACCAATACCTGCTTTTTGATTCACACCACCCACTGCAGCACAAACAGACATTACAACACAGGGCCCAAGTGGTTCCTACAAGCACAGAGGGTAAGGAGAAAGAAGAACAACATGTGCAGGAAGCCCTCTCTGTTTGTGGATATCCTAAATGGATATCAACAAGCTCTTCAGAACACAATCAGCACGCATCCCACTAATGAAACTACTACTGAAAATACTTTGTGTCAGGTTTGTCATGTTGCTGTGTACGCTTTTGTATCACGCTTTTGTATATTTATGGAGAATTGTCGTGTGGAAGCGTGGGTGACGTAGGCTTGTGGGATTTGGAACAATGTAATATAACGGAATATGAGAGAGAGCTCAAAATAAACAAATAAATGCATAATTCACCCTCCCCACCCAAGCATATCAGGGACTATTGGAATCTTGATCTTGATTAACATTTGATTAACTACAGGCCTGGGTTTTTAGCATGCAGTCACACATTACTTCCACGCAAGCTGTTTGCGCACTGAGGCTCCATCTGAAAATGGGAAAAATACCTCCTTCCTTATTCTTCCTTGTCCTTCCTTCTCCTTTTCACTGACCTCTGAGAGCTACGTCATGAGGTCAACTATAAAGACCAAGGAGGAGGAAGGAGCAGTGAAGAGAAGGAGCGATCGCTGCACAAGACTCACCAAAGAAAACATATTCCACTGAGTCGTGTCCTTTAGTCCGACAGAAGCGGACAGCAGCAGGGCACGAGGAGAGAGCTGTTTTTTTCAGCGCTTATAGTTTATACAAATGAGCCATGTGGTTTTACATTTTGTTTCTGGAAAATGTAAACAAATGTGTTTAAAGCCCCAGTGTGTAGGATTCATGGCGCATAGGTGGATGGTGCTATTGCGCTTCCTGTTTTAGCTACGGCAGACCTCGAGGGTCACCCGGGCGCGCTGTAACGTGGACAGTATAAATAAAACCCGGTCCTGTTCAGTTTTTTTTTTTTCTTTTCGCATGAGAGCGCACATTCCCGATCATGTACCATGACAATCTAGACATCAAATGAAACCTTACAGTCTCCTCTTTTTGACTATGCAATTCATTTCTCGGCACAACAATCACTCCCCGAGCACATGGGGCTTTTATACGGAAAAGCACAAAACGAGGTTTGTTACTTAGCTTACCTTGAAGGCTCTGGACAGGTCAAACATCTGTATTTCACCACAAGCTTGGTCTCAATTTGTCCGTAAGGATCCAGCGAATAAAATCCAGTAAAACAATTTAGTCCAAAACACGTGTTAGATCCATTACGACGTCTGATCCGGCAGCATGCTTGTGTTGTTTACCCAAAACCACGAGCCTTGCCGAAGGCGAAGGCGGAGCCCAAATGTCCTTCTGCGGCTCTCGTATTCAAAATGGCTGCCTCTGCATGGGGAAGATCCCCCTTTTATGTGACTATATCTAAGTCCAAAAGAATACTTTGATTTCATGATGGAAGTGAAAAGGCTTGGAAAACACTGTATTTTTGAATGGGTATCTTCAATTTCAGTAATTAACGGGTAAAAATCTTACACACTGTCCCTTTAATGCCGCTTTTTCACATATTATAATCTCATCGCTGATGTGACAGTCGTTATGGTTTACATGTTGTAAAGTTGAGTTTATGTATGCAGCAGATTTTTATTAATATTTTGTTGCAGTCTATATATAACTTATACAATAATATTTGGAAACTTTGGGTTGCTATAGCTCCTTACGGCTGGTTGGGAACCTCCCAAGCTGACTATGCTAAAGGAGCTATGAAAGGAAGCATAAGTTCCTTACTCCTTTCCTCACTTCACTGATCACTTCGGATGGTCCTTGTCACTGACCCGGACAATGACGTGTGTCCGAGTCAGTGAGATGGAAAGTGCATTTAACCCATTTCGGACATAGAAAAACTTTATTGATCCACAAAGGAAGTGATTAGGACACAGTCGCTCATACATCACAATATAATATAATAACTAAAAGAAAAAATATAAATGGTAATAATAAAATCTAAATATGTAGCAAAAATAACAAGAGACTGGTTTTCAAATAATAAATATAGTAATACAAATATATCTCAGCTCTGTACTTGCACACATTGTAGTTTGTGCGTCCAGCCTCACTGCGTTAAATATGGACAGTTTGCCTTGAGTCCATGTAGTCCATGTACAAAGCTGCAGTTAAAGGAAAGTGAGCAAGGAGATGAGTTTGTGAGTAAAACAGAACAGACTGTGGCCTTGGAGTTTCTCTGGAGCCTCTGGAGTTTTCCAGTCTGTCTTATGCAATTATTTCTGCTTCCCTGCAACTCACCCACTGGGTTCTTTTATTCACTGCACTGCACTAACTTCTTCCATAAAAGACGAGTGGAAGAAAGAGTGGAGCAAGGGATCAATGGCCAGTTGGGAAATTTCAGCCTTGTCCCACCAAAATACCATTCCTTTTGATGAGTTATTATGTGCAAGCAACAGCAAACACCAAAACAATCTCTTCTCGCTAGCGTACTTTCACGTCAAGAACCTTTGCTCTGCTCTGCAGGGGCGTCCTTAACTGTAAGACCCCAAATACTCAGTATTCATTCTTTATCTTTATTACATTGCATTTACACTACATATATAAAAAAAAAAAATCAGGGCTCTCAAGTTTTGAGCGGGGTCGTGCGTGAGACTGCGTAATTTCCGAGGAGCGGTGGGGGGGGGGGGGATTGCGTGAGAAATGCCGTGTGAGCGTGTGAACGCGTCGAATTGTCTCTCTCAATGCGTGAGACTTGAGAGCCCTGCTGTAAATGTTTGTTAGTTATTACCTGATGGTTCTCAGTTTGTTTTATCATCACCGCAGTGTGCGCTTAGCAGCTAGAACTACACTCTACAGTCTGCCCAACAACAGAACAATCTATTTTCTGATTGGCTGATTTTTTTCCGGGGAGCGGGGCGGGGAGGAGGGGGGGAGTTTTTTTAGCTAAAAAAGCGCGGTGCCTGCATAAACTGAGCCACACAGACCGATTTTCTGGGCCAAAAAAAAAAAAATCAGCGTGAGAAATGCCATGTGTGGCGTGTGAGCGTGTGAACACGTCGAATTGTGTGTGTCACACTCTCAAGTCAACTGCGTGAGACTTGAGAGCCCTGATAATAATTCAGCCTGTGTCTGATCATAAACACAAATTTACAAATATGATCCAAATAATATTTCAAATATAAACTTGATGATACATGATTATTAGATATTCATTTGTTTATCTTTGTTTATCTTTTTTTTTTAACTTGTTTATTACGTTTTTTTGTTTTGTTTTCTAGGCTCCCTAGACTTAAAACAGTCTTCTTTAGTTAGGTAGCATGCTAACAGCTAACAGCATTATACTTACGCAAAACATATCAAAAGTATGAATAAAACTTCTCCTTTCCTTTGATTTTATGTTTGTCATTCATAATGACTTAAAATACATTTAAATACATTTAAAAAAATCTAAATTTGTGCTGATGTAATTTTTAAACTAAAAATGCTGTCTTCTCTAACTGAACAAGGATGGGACAGCAGTGGTCCAAAGCAGCTGACTGTGATTGGTCAGTTTAAATGTATTCTGTGTTTTAATTGGTTCAGGCACATAGACCCTTATAACACCAAGTGAATCTTCAAAATTGCCTCTGTTTTTGCGCATAAAATCCTCAAAAATGCACCAAAGTCCATAAAAATCAGGCACCCAGGAACAGAAATATATGAATAACTTAAATATGAATAACTACATTTTGATAAAAATGTCAGCTAGAACCTTCCAATTCTAATAGGATGTATTCTCAGCAGATAAGCAAAGTTTGGCCTGGTAAGTACTTGGATGGGAGTCCACTGGAAATGCCATTGTGTCCTTAAGATAGACACTTACATAGACACTAGAGTGAAAAGAAATAACACACAAAATTGCACAGGGGCTTTAAACATCTGGACTATATAAGACTTATGCATTATTATTATTTGAAGATTACTGCTGCTCCTGTATTGGGCCCATAGACTGTATAAAGTGGGACTTGAGAGTGTGATGTCTTCCACAGCATTCAGCTCCAGTCAAATGAAGCTCACTGAAGCTACAGTTATGGGAGCCGAGTTCCATATTAGTAATAGGGATTTATTTATGGACAAATTAACAAAATAAACAAACGTTTTAAGACCAAAATGACAAGTCTCACTGCAGCAGTTATGGAGAGAGGGGTGACAGTTATTCAATGTAAATCAATTGGAGCCAGACTCAATGGAGCCAGAAGTGCCCCCATATTCACATCCTATTTGGAACAAGGCAGCTAGCAGGTTAGCTATGTCCATTTATGTATACAGTCTATGCTTGGATCATTTTTCATAGATTCTGGCAACTGCTCAAACTGTGCCTCCTCTAGACCAGATCTAAACCAGGTCTAAACCAGGATTAAACCAGGATTAACGCTCTTACCTGTGTTCGTTCATGCGCTCGGACTGCGTGCGGTCCCGAGGGGAGGCACATCCCCTCCCCTCCTCGCTGCTCGCCTCAGCCGTGACTCGTGAGGTACACCGGTGCTGCTGCTAATAGCAGAGCTAGCACCAAACCAGGAAATAGACCCGCACGCGCCGCTTTAATCCTGGTGTCCAGTCCTGGTTTAGTCCAGGTTTAGTCCTGGTCCAGTCCTGGTCCAGTCCAGGTATAGACCTTGTTTAGACCTGGTTTAGTCCACGTTTAGTTCTGGCTCTACAATCTCTTAGCCAATCAGGATGCAGAACACAGTGTTACACTATAAAAAAAAGTTACACTATAAAAAAAAAAACTTGGATCGGGGCCTTGGAACGAATCAGGCTTTTTCCATTGAAATAGCTACTCAACAATTCACGTTACGAAACCACTTCTGGAACGAATTAATTTCGTAAGGTGAGGTACCACTGTATATATATTTATTTGTTTATTTAAATAATAATAATTATTATTATTGTTGTGTATTATGTTTTTTTTTTTTTGTGCAGCCACAAACTAGAGTCTATCTCAAAACACTTAAAAGACAGACTGGTTAACTCAATGTGCACTATAAAGGACACAAATGAATGGGCGGGTCTCAGGAGGATATAAAAAATTTGCCAAACTGTAATACCAATACCAACAAATTTCTGTTTATTAGATCGTAAAGGCAACTAATACAGTATAACAATTTAAAGGGCCCCTATTACACTGTTTTCTGGTCTGTTATAATGTTGCATAATATAGGACCTGTAAATACTAAACCAGAACTAAACCAAAACTAGAATTAACCTACCGCGTGACAAGATTTAAAAAAAAAAAAAGCTCATTTAAAACCAACCACAGAAGCATATGTTGTGGTCTGATAAAAGGCTATCTCCTGCATCACGCTCACCACTCCAAGATGGCTGCTGCTGTGCTGGTGCATTAAAATGTATGAGCGTTAGGACCAGAGCCCAGCAGACGGGCGTGAGCGCAGATAGGGCCCCTCTGCATCTCCAAGGTCGAGCTGTGAGTCTTTATGCTGCACAAAGAGCAGAGGAGATATAGGACAGCCCTGTGATTGTGGTCAGAAGAATGTGTGTGTGTGTGTGTGTGTGTGTGTGTGTGAAAACAATGCAGAGAAGCTTTAAATGTCCTTCATCACACAACATTGACTCTTGAGCTTTAAACCATGTAATAATGTTGTTGCCTCATCACAAAAATACCTGATATTGTGTTTTGTTTCATTCACGCATGTTTGAGTAAACCATTATTATTAGTCTGTCTACATCGCCAGAGCTCAAAATGCTCTTTTCCACCTTGTGGTCTTGTTCAGTAGAGATTGGCAATTCATTTTCATTTTTCATTTATTTCATTTATTTGACAGGGACCATGTACAGGAGCATTAATCACAGTCAATGAAGAGATGCTTTGTACCAGACTATAGATCTTTGAGCTCATTTCCATCTGCAGTCCCTGAGACACACAACACGACAAAACATTAAACACAGCATAAAATAATGCATTTCATAAACATTTCATCAAAGGTACATTATTTACATGAGTTAAAATGGATTCCCCTTCACCTTCCCAGCCCCTTCTCAGGTTTGTCTTGATGCTGACAAGTTTGTATTCTTAAGAAATGTCGATTGACTCCTACACTAAATTGTTTGAAGTCTTTGCACAGTTTTAGCTCAGTGGAAAGTTTGTTCCATTCTGAGATTGTTTTAACAGAAAATGCAGATTGTCCCAGTGATGTTTTACGTTTTGGTATTGTACATTGGCCACTGACCGTTGACCTGGGGGTCAGATGTTAATTTGACAAACTTTTTCAGTGGTGGAGGTGCCACATTATTAATGATTTTGAATAATAATCTAAGATTGGCTGATTTGACGATGAGGGGTTTATCGTGGTTAAATCCGTGACAGAGCAGCACGTGTGGCGCACTTCTCCAAGGGGTTGGTGCGCGTCGCGTCCCGGGATGTGGCAGTGCTCCTCGCACGTCCGGCGGGGCTCCCGGAGCCGTGTCTCCCCCCACGCATCACTATTAATACATTTTGTTGAAAATCTATGAAATTTTGAGTGTTTAAACTAGAGACAAATGTGAGAAAATGTTAATTCCAGTCTGAGAAAAGTGTATAATGTGTGTGGTGAGGCATTTACAGCCTTAAAACATGTAGAATAATTGTAAAACCGGGACTAGACCAGGACTAAACCAGGACTAATCCAGGACTAAACCAGGACTAATCCAGGACTAATCCAGGACTAAACCAGGACTAATCCAGGACTAGGCCAGGTCCAAACCAGGACTAGGCCAGGTCTAAACCGGGATTAAATCTTTGCCTTGTTTCTTGACGGTGAAGGATAATAAATAATATTCTTTAGACCAGGGGTGTCAAAGATGCAGCCCGGGGGCCAGATCCGGCCCTCCAAGACCTTTAATCTGGCCCTCGGCTGATTTTCTATTAAAATATTTTAATTATATTTTAATTTTCTACTAAAATATTGGTAATTCTCTGAAGACTCGCCTCTTTCCAAACGCTCTTAAGGGGCCATTGTTTTGACTGTCGACCGTGACACCCTCATCAGCAAAATGTCAAAAATGAGAAAAGTGGACGCCGAGTGCAGGATTTTCCAAGAAAAATTTACTAATTCCTATTTGTTGACAGAGGTGAATGGGAAACCTGTACGCTTGTGTTGAAATAGCATTTTTCTTAAAGTTTCAGGTTGTTCTTAATATTATAATATTTTGTAAAAGAAAGAGTTCATCAAATAAAAAAGACTTCTGTAATAGATTTGTCTTTCTCTGGACAAATATTTTGACTTATTTCTAGTATTTCAAAGAAGGCTGGATACGGCCCCTGGGCCAAAATGAGTTTGACACACCTGCTTTAGACAATAGGATGTGATTTCCAATATTAAATCATAGTACTTTCTTTTATACTGTGTACTCCCTCAGGGGTCCTGTAGGTTCCATACTGCTCCATGGGCGTATACTAGTCTTTGTGCTCTTATATTGTTCTGATACAGCTCAAGATCATTCAGGAAAGGTTCATTTCTGTCCTGTGAATGTGACTTTTTTAGCATCAATACCAGCTCATATAAGTATCTTCTTCCGAAACTAGTTTTTGTATCGATTAGTATCTGATTTGCACTACTTTTGGTAATCCTAGACTGAAAAAGTCCTATCTATTCTTCGCTCAGCATTATATTTCCTCTGGGTCAAATCGCTGTATTCTCCCTATTGAACATGCGTGCATGGTGCTGTATCCCCTGTTTCCCTGTAACCACTTAAACATTTGTTAACCCACTCTTTCAAAATAATTCAACGCCAAAAACCTGCAAAAGTCATCATGGCCGCTGTACCATTCACTCACTTCTTCTGTAATTGGATGCAGCTGCTTCTCTGCCATGTCTTTATTACAAAATCAGTCTTTCCCCCTTCGCTCCCAACTCTGAAACGCAGTACTCGACTCGCATTTAGTTGTAATGAACCCAATTTTTACAATGGCGCAAACAGACGCTCAACAGGTCCCTAATGCGATGGGCCGAAACACGAAAAGCTACGAGTGCATTTTGGCTTTTATGTAAATTCGATAAAAGTCTCGCAAATGGACGGATGTTCAAAGTGAACCATGTCGCCTGGTTGCAGCGTTCAAACCGAAATCGCCACTTGAAAGCCAACAGTAAAAGTTAGCGTCGTAACTGCCAGACCGTTTAATGATTTTTGGTTTTTAATATAGTCGTGTAGAGTTCTCATGGGTCCCGCAAAAAGTAGAAATACAACCTTAAGTATTATAGCAAGGTGTGTATAAGTCAAAATCTTAATTAAAAATGCCATCTGGTAATTTTGTGGGATGTAGTTTTGAAATTTATGGCTACATCTGTCGGGAAAATACAGTTTTATATTCCACAATGGACTTGTTTTTGTGGCATGGGAAAGTCTACGGTAGCCTCGAAGGGACATACTGTAACTGTGATGGTCTGCTACCTGCTTGTCGCCACGGAAAAGTGTTAATGGTTTGCCTAGAATGTCCCACAGTATATCTCTTTGGAAACAAACAGTGGTTTCATCAACGACCAAGGTGTTTCAAGAACTGATTAAATGCAAAAAATATATATATTAGGGCTGTCAAACGATTAATTTTCTTGATCGCAACTAATCTCAGAAATTTCATAGTTAATCGCGATTAATCGTGATTTATTTTGCATGTTTAAAATTGATATCTTGCAGTAATTTTAATTTAAAAAAAGTGCAGAGAAAGGAAAAAGTAACAATGAACCAGTAATAGTGCTTACTTTGAGAAATTGTAAATAAATGATTGAAGCCCGCTCGAGCTGCCTACGGATGCGTAGAAGGAACAAAATACTAGCAAACTCAAAATAGCGCGTTTAACCGACAATGAGTTTAATTAATACAACCAAATGAGCTGCATATAAGAGAACTCACGGGGCAGGTAACCGGGCCTCATGCCGACAGCGAACAGTTCAATGTCTTTGTTACACATCTGCTCCTTCACTGTACAGTGTCCAGGTTTACACCATTTCTCGTTCAGAAACAGCACTAGTCCTCCTCCCTTCTTCTTCCCGCTCTCCTCCGTCCTGTCTGCGCGCAGCAGGTGAAAGTTGTCCACAGTGACGGTAGAGTCCGGGATTTGCGGTGTTAGCCATGTCTCCGTAAAAACAATGACGCTAGCGTCCCTGTACTCCTGCTGAAATCTAACGAGCGCCGCGAGCTCGTCCGTCTTGTTGGCGAGGGAGCACACATTCCCCGTGATGACAGAGGGAAGAACGGGTCTGTAGCGTCTCTTCTTTTCCCGGAGTTTACGTCCCGCGCGGCGTCCACGGCGTGTCGTCCGCAGGATCTCGTCAGGGATAACATGCCTGTCTCGGGGGAACACAGCAGCGCTGCGCAGCGCCATCAGCTGATCCTTTGTGTAGACGAGCGGGGGACGGGGTCCCTTACACATCTTAAGCCGAGACAGGTAAATAATCCACCAAAAGTGCAGAAAAAGTGCAGCGTCGTGTGCGGCCCAAGCTTACGTACAGTGTTGATAAAAAATATTTACAAAAGTGGGGCAGTTTAAGGCAAAAAGTTAGGAAAGTGCAGGAGCGTTGTGACGGGCAGCCAGCTCGCGCCGGCGCCGGAAGTACTATGGATGGTAGAATTGCGGAAAATGCTGGCAAACTCTGATCGCGATTAAAAAAATTGTTCGCGATCATAACTTACATTAATCTAATCGCGATTAACGCGTTAATATTCCCAGCCCTAATATAAATGAATACATATCGTGGAACTTTCAGGCAAAGCAATAATATCTTCCCTAGTGCTGGACCCTACCACCAGAAAAGTCACGCACTGAACCTTTAAATGTGCATTGTGTAACTTTTCTGGTGGAGGGTCCTTCAAATGTTATTTCTTTGTCTGGAATGTTTCACAGTATGGTATTAAATTTCCCCACTCACAGTCAGAACGCCTGTTTTAAGTATTTTTGAGCTATAACACCACCTGTAATTGAATAAATGTAAAGTAGAGCTGTTTAATGTCACACTGTGGAACATTCCAGGCAGAGCAGCAACGCAAACCACAAACAAAAAGTTACATACTACACCTTTACATAAGAAAAAATAAAGTTGTCACAGTTTTCAATCACAAAGTACTTTTTATGGTGCAGAAAATACAATACAAGACATATATTAAAGGCCCTAGTTATTGTAATAAATATATAATTACAAAATTCCAAAGATTGAACACTGGAATTAGAGTTAAAGGTTTGAGATAAGCCCTGTCTGTTTATTTATAACTGAAGTTCCTGGAATATTCCACGGTAAGACTTATTAAACTTAGCTCTGCTTATCTCTGTTGACACAAGAGGCTGACGCCACCAATCCAGATTACAGGTCAGATCTGTGGAGAGGCCGCCCAGTACAGTGAGAACGTTTCTCATTGTTTTAGCAATAACAACATCTGTTAAACTTACTAAGACTTAGACAAACTTTATTGATCCACAAGGGAAATTACTTGGAAACAGTAGCTCAGACATCACAATATTTTATAATAACAAAGAGGAAAAGTATAAATGGTAATAATACACTCTAAATAACAGGGCTGGGCGGTATACCGGTTCATACCGAATACCGGTGTTTTTTCTTTAAAGATCCCATGGCATGAAATTTTCACTTTCTGAGGTTTTTGAACGTTAATGTGAGCTCCCCTACCCTGTTTAGGCCCCCCCCCCATGGTTAAAAGTTGCGAAATGTCTAAACTGAGCATTTGCGATCCTTTTCTGCGTTACGGGCGATTTTGAACAAGGCACCTTATTGACGTCAGATCGAAAAAAGAAATGCAAATGCAGTTCCACCCCCGTCTGTCTGTACTCAGCGTCTCTGTAAATCACGCCCAGAGAGTTTGGACTGTGAATGCGCTAGGCAATGCGAAATACGTTTTTTTATTTGCCTGGAGGCACATCCGAGTGTTTCTAGGCTCTGGACCTTTGAACAGCAGTGGTTTAATTTTATTTTCTGTGGAAATGTGTTTATTTTTCAATGGAACGCTTCAAATCTCTCCCCCCGTGCAAAAACACGGAAATGGATCAGCGGAGAGCGGAGAGTTTGGCCACGCCCCCACCCTCTACTATAGGCCAGCTCTTTTCTCCTCATTTGCAACAACACCCAGAATAAAGTGTTTGAGAGAGATATTTATGACTCTTTCTCATCTTATCTGTGTTTCTCATGCACTGAGTGTTGATTTTGAAGAAGGATTCATTTACAGTATTAGGGAACCATTAAGGAGCCATATAAAAGCATCAAGAAGTACCATGTCATGGGATCTTTAATGATATGAATTTTTCATTTACCACAATACCGGTGAGTGTGTACGCACAAAACGTCGCGCCGGAACGTCGTGGCGGAGGACTGTTTTGCAGTGGCATGAGAGCGGTGGAAACTGCAGCCTCCGCTGCTTTTTCAGCCGCTTTTTCAGCGGCTCCGAAGGCTGCGAAAGCTCCAGCCCTTGAACTAGCCTCCGCGGACTGCAAGGGAGGTGGGACAGGTCCACAGAGCCGCTCACAGCGCCCAGACACGCTACTGCTAACAACACGCACATTTTTGGTCAAACCGCCCAGCTCTACTAAATAAGTAGCAAAAATAACAAGCGGCTGGTGTCAAATAAGGTATAATTATATAAATGCATAATATAAGTCAAAATAAAATAGAGAAATATAAATAGTAGTAGTAGTAGTAGTAGTAGTAATTTATTTCGAGCATATGATACTTGTAGTGCACAGAAAATGTACAGTGTTATACAATTTAAATAAACAACAAAAAAAGAACATAAAAAAGAAAGAATATATAGACAAATACATTTTTTTTTTTTTTTTTTGCGTATATGTACATGCCCGAAAAGGAGTGGGTAGAAGTAAAACTTATTAAATCCCACCCCTTCTCCCAAAGTTAGTAGTAATCCTTATTTTTGTGTTTTTACAGTTAACCGGTGACAGTGGTTGGCTGCCAATACTTGAATACTTGTACAGTGTAAAGCAATTACAATAAGACAGGAAAAAAATGAGATGATGATGTATATCTCAACAAGAGGTCATAAGGAAACCAGTGCAAAGTGGGTAGATAGGTTTAAAGCAATACTGAGGAACTTTTCAGACAGCAATTGCAGCCGTTTTTTTTTTTTGTTTTTTTTTTTGTAGAAGTAACTAGTAGTACTAGTATAATTTTAGAAAACTCCCAAAGGTCACTGGTGTCCAGATGACTCAACTAATCGCTCATTCATCCAGGACCACTCCTGGAAGAACGAGCGTTTACATCAACAAAATCCCCCATTATTAATACAGAGTTCGTTAGCTTTATAGTTCGTTGAAGTCTTTGACACTGTGTTGAGTCGGCTCTGTTTTCTATAAGGAAATATCAGGAAACTTGTGGCTTTAGGAGAGGCCCATAAGGAATTCCTGAATGGCACCAATAATCAGCAAATATTTTATGAACATTTTGAGGAGAAACAGGGGAAGAGAAAGGGGTCTGTTGTCCTGGAACCCTGGGTTTTAGGGGCCCAGAATTGGACCCTCTTCCTATTAATCAGAGGTGGATGAAGTACTCAGTTTTGTTACGTAAAGGAAAAGTAACGTTTCTTACAGTTTGAGCCTTATTTCGGTAATAAAACAAGTTGTTTTACTCACCCATAGCACTTTGGTGTCATATGGAGCATTTCCGGAGATGTTTTAGATTAGCGTTAGGCTAACGCCGTTAGCCTAGTGCGACTTATAGCCATAGCTCGGGGCATTCCCCGAGCATGTAATATGCCCCGTGCGGGCTCCAAATAACACAAACTTTAGCACTTTTCAAATCATAGAAGCTCGATGTCTTTAGTCTACAATTTCGTTTTAATCAAAAGTGGCCTGTAATCCAAGATTTATCCATAGTTTACAGCTTTGCGTTTCATGTTTGGGTCCCGGGAGCTGAGAGCACACTCCGCGCATGCGCACTGGCGTCCTCATCTACTCGAAACTATGGCTAAATCTCGGATTACAGGCCACTTTTGACTCAAACGAAATCGCAGACTAAAGACATCGAGCTTCTATGATTTGAAAAGTGCTAAAGTTTGTGTTATTTGGAGCCCGCACGGGGCATATTACATGCTCGGGGAATGTCCCGAGCTATGGCTATAAGTCACGCTAGGCTAACGGCATTAGCCTAACGCTAATCTAAAACATCTCCGGAAATGCTCCATATGACACCAAAGTGCTATGGGTGAGTAAAACAACTTGTTTTATTACCGAAATAAGGCTCAAATTGTAAAAAAAAACGTTACTTTTCCTTTAAGTAATAGTACAGACACTGATGCAAAAGATACTTAAACGTATTAAAGTACCTGCTTAAAAATGTACTTAAAGAATAAGAGAGTTTTAGAACAATTCAAGGATGAAATGTCATGACTCTCATAATGAGTTTAGTGGATTTTTCTAGCTGTTTTATGTTTTTGGGTCTTTGGTTTGCTCAAAGTTGGGACGTTAACTCCAATTCAACATTTGTATTGTACTTTTACTTTAGTTCTACATTACCTTCCACCGCTACTATTAATAATTGGAGGAGGGCCCATGTGAGATTTCTTGCCCTGGGCTCCCAAATATCTGTTTTTCAACTAAAACTATTTTTCATGATTAATACAGAGTTCGTTAGCGTTGTAGCTCGCTGAAATCTTTGACACTGTGTTGAGTTGGCTCCGTGATCTATAAGGAAATATCAGGAAACTTGTGGCTTTAGGAGGGGCCCGTATGGAATTCCTGAATGGCACCAATAATCAAGTGAACATTAGCCTGTATATGAGGAAAGCTACAGGACATAACCACAAGTCCCGTGTTGCCTCGGAGATTAGAACCCGCGCCTCCATTAACAAGTCTGTAAAGAGATCTGTTTGGCTTTTCCCGGTGTGTGACGGATAGTTGCTCCCGGTCACAAATCATTCCCATTGGCAGTGAAAACAGAGTACTTCAACTCGGAGGTAACAGTACACCGACTCCCCCCGTTCCTCCCCCCTCCCACTCCGAGAGGCAGGTATAAGTGATTTAACAGACCCGGCGAAACTGAGCACCGCTATTGTCTGTTTAAAAGGTCTGGCTCACACATGGACTGAATCTGTGGAAAAAGAGAATAAGGAGGAGATGTGAAAATGTGCTGCCTTGATAACGTTGGAATTTGACAGTGTTTTGGGCCAGACTCAGGTTGTAGTCTGTAGTAATATGTGTATTTTAGACCGCCAAGGTGTTCTCTGATTCTAGAGATGGTCAGCATGTGTATTTTGCCAATTCAAGTGAGTGCACTTCAATGGCCCAAAGATAAACCATGTAGTGTTTAGTGATGGGATTTTCGTGAATGACTGTGAGGAACCAATTTTTTAACCAATGATTAAAGGAGAATTAACGTTTTTTACAATCTGAGCCTTATTTCGGTAATAAAACAAGTTGTTTTACTCACCCATAGCACTTTGGTGTCATATGGAGCACTTCCAGAGATGTTTTAGATTAGCGATAGCCGTAGCGCGAGTTCTCGGGGCACATAATATATGTCCCGAGCGGTCAGATTACAGGCCACTTTTGACTCAAACGAAAGCGTAGACTAAGACATCGAGCTTCTATGATTTGAAAAGTAGTAAAGTTTGTGTTATTTGGAGACCGTGTTATTTGGAGGCATATATTATATGCCCCGAGAACTCGCGCTACGGCTATCGCTAATCTAAAACATCTCTGGAAGTGCTAAAGTTTGTGCTATTTGGAGACCGCTCGGGACATATATTACATGCTCTATGCCCCGAGAATGCTAATCGCTAATCGCTAATCTAAAACATCTCTGGAAGTGCTCCATATGACACCAAAGTGCTATGGGTGAGTAAAACAACTTGTTTTATTACCGAAATAAGGCTCAGATTGTAAAAAAACGTTAATTCTCCTTTAAAGGGAGGCCCAAGTGAGGCTTCTTGACCCCCGAGTTTCTTTCGACGGGCCTGCCTCTCTAATTAATTTGTAGATGAAATGAGTTCTCACATTGGATTCCGTCATACACATAAATATGAAAAGAGCCTTTTGAACGGCTCTTTGAAATGAACAGATGACAAACGTTCAGATCCCATTAAAGAGCCGAAAGTCCCGTCACCAGTCGTGTTACTCAGTGAAGGGTGTATTTTTGCCATAACAAACCTGGTGAGAAGAGCAATATGTTGGAATATCGATGAAAGGTTTAGGAAAATGTATTACTGATCAAATGATAAAAATGTAATTCAAGTTATGTTCATAATATATACTGTAAGCACATCCACTATTAACATTTGAGAGATGCCTGAAATATGCTCATACTAAAGAAAATAGGAATGTAACAATGAAAATCCCTCTATAAGAGATTTTCATGATATGCATCTCACACTTCAAATATTTTGTGGAGGTTAATAAAATGTGAATATGCTACTTTTTCCTTTTAAAAGCCTTGGAAAAGTCTTGAAAAGCCTTTGGTACTGATAATAACAGTAATAACAGTTATTTTTTCATGTAGTCTGCACTGACAAACTTAAAGGAAAAGTAACGTTTTTTACAATCTGAGCCTTATTTCGGTAATAAAACAAGTTGTTTTACTTACCCATAGCACTTTGGTGTCATATGGAGCATTTCCGGAGATGTTTTAGATAAGCGTTAGGCTAACGCCGTTAGCCTAGCGCGACTTATAGCCATAGCTCGGGGCATTCCCAGAGCATGTAATATGCCCCGTGCGGGCTCCAAATAACACAAACTTTAGCACTTTTCAAATCATAGAAGCTCGATGTCTTTAGTCTACGATTTCGTTTGGTCAAAAGTGGCCTGTAATCTGAGATTTATCCATAGTTTACAGCTTTGCGTTCCATGTTTGGGTCCCGGGAGCTGAGACCACACTCCGCGCATGCGCACTGGCGTCCTCATCTACTCAAAACTATGGCTAAATCTCGGATTACAGGCCACTTTTGACTCAAACGAAAGCGTAGACTAAAGACATCGAGCTTCTATGATTTGAAAAGTGCTAAAGTTTGTGTTATTTGGAGCCCGCACGGGGTATATCACATACTTGGGGAATACCCCGAGTTATGGCTATAAGTCGCACTAGGCTAACGGCGTTAGCTTAACGCAAATCTAAAACATCTCCGGAAGTGCTCCATATGACACCAAAGTGCTATGGGTGAGTAAAACAACTTGTTTTATTACCGAAATAAGGCTCAGATTGTAAAAAAACGTTACTTTTCCTTTAATTTAAACAGAGACTTGCAATCTGATATATTGTTATGGCCCTCGATTATTGTGATTATATGATATCATGATATTTTGATGATTGTTAATAGAAAATATCAAACACCATTAAGCACTAGATCTACAGGTTTGACATACAGTAATAAGACCTGGTGAAAACACAGGGGACATTCTATCACCATCATAACTGCACATTTGCTAATTGTGACCATTTTAATTAGCCTGTGTTTAGTCTTGGAGCGGAGCTTTATTTCTGAACCATGATTTATGACTGTTCACGTGGAAAAAAACGCACATGCAGTCAGTTAAAGAAAACATTTTTCTAACTGGTGATTAGCTTCAGTGTGCCAGCACAGGCTCGCGGTGTTCTGGTCATAATATCATCATTTAGTCATTTTAAGATAAGTGGAAGAACTGGAAAGGCATGAGACTTTGTGTCGTTATTTTGTAACATGGAAAAAGTGTTAAAAGAACCACAAATAAACAATTTTTTTCATTATTATGGTAAATGGTCACATCTTTATATAGCGCTTTTCCACCTTCAAGGCACCCAAAGCGCTTTACAACAAGGAACCAATCACCCATTCACACACACATTCACACACCAGTGTACGCAGACACTGGGGGCGAGGAGGGTTAAGTGTCTTGCCCAAGGACACAACGGCAGCATTCATCTGTGGGAGCTGGAATCGTACCAACCAACCTGTGGGTCAGTGGATCTGACCGCTCAACCACTGATGTTTCTTATGTCAAGAGCGGGATTTGAACCGCCAACCTTTGGATCAGTGGACAAACGCTCTACCAGCTGAGGTACTTCCGCCCCTATTGCGCCCTGACAAAACAGCGGTGAAATAATGAAAGGTAAGGACGGTGAACGTAGGTGAATAATAGTTACAGGTCAGATCTGTGGAGAGGCAAACCTGCTCCCAGTAAGGGGCCGTTTAGACGAGGACGACTGCGACTGAAAACGACAAAATATTCTATCGGAGTGTCTTTCGTTTACACGGCAACTGCGCCGTCGGGCTCTGAAACCGCAAAAATCTGAAGACTCCTTCCAGAGTGTGGAGTTCTGAAGACGGCCCGGGTCGTGTCTCCGTCTAAACGGCAAGAAGCAAAAAACATGTTCACGCCGCATACAGCTGACGTCACACTGGATGCACCAAGCCGGTAAAAACAATAACAATACGTCACAGGCGACAGAGGCGAGTTTGGACAAGACCGGGCAGAACCAGTCAGTGGTGGGACAATTTTGAGAATGGATTAGTTGCTGACAGTGCTTGGGTGGAAAACTTCAGAATGACTAAACAAGCTCTTGTTGCATTAAGCGAAGAGCTCCGACCCAACATCGAGGGCGAAACAACCGTAATGAGAGCCCCTGTCGGTGTCCTGAAAAAGGTCGCTCTGACATTATATTAGCGGCCTGGCATGCATATTCAATCAAATTCGCCCACTTTTGCGTCTTCGTATAAACAAACATTTCCTGTTGAGAACGCTCGTCTAAACGCGGATAAAAAATTGAAGACGAGACGCCACTTTTGCGTCTTCTGTTTTGATCGTCGTCGTATAAACGTAGCCTAAGAATGCATGCTTTTCACGGATTTTTTTGAGCAATAGAACAGCTCCGATTGAACGCATGCAAGATAATGCCATACTGTGGAACATTTTACGCAAAGCAATGACATTCTCGCCCAGAAAAATTCCTATCTTTGATGTAATATACATTACCAGTCAAAAGTTTGGACACAGTTTCATTTATGTTTCTTCTTTATTTATATATACTACTTACACTGTTCACAATTCACGATGAAAAAAAATATACAAAAATAAAACCTTTTGAAAAATAGTCTTTATTCATTGCTTTGGTCACTGGTCCTTAAAGGAAAAGTAATGTTTTTTTACAATCTGAGCCTTCTTTCGGCAATAAAACAAGTAGTTTTACTCACTCATAGCAGTTTGGTGTCAATTGGAGCAGTATTGCAGAACTTATGTTGAGCCGTTCTGTTCTACTAATGATCCCGTATCCGTTAGCGTGAGTGCTCGGGGCACTGATTTGTGGTCTCCAAATAACACAAACTTTAGCACTTTTCAAATCACAGAAGATCGCTGTGTCAGCGTAGACTTTTAGTAGATTCCAAAACGGCCTGAAACCCGATATCCAGCTATAGTTTCATTTGATGACGTCATCAGAGAGGACAGTGCGCATGCGTGAACTCAGCTGTTTTGTAAACACCGCTAGTCCGAAAGAAGCTAACACCGCTCTGAACTTTACTTTTCTGTTGCGATATCGGGTTTTAGGCCGTTTTGGAATCTACTAAAAGTCTACGCTGACACAGCGATCTTCTGTGATTTGAAAAGTGCTAAAGTTTGTGTTATTTGGAGAGCGCAAAGTAATGCCCCGAGCACTCACGCTAACGGATACGGGATCATTAGGAACAGAACGGCTCAACATAAGTTCTGCGATACTGCTCCAATTGACACCAAACTGCTATGGGTGAGTAAAACTACTTGTTTTATTGCCGTAAGAAGGCTCAGATTGTAAATAAACGTTAATTTTCCTTTAATCCTTACATGGTACACCTTCAATCAAAAACCATTTCAGGAGAATTTATTGTGAAACTCAGTGAGAGAAGGCTTCATCTCTACACTTTGAATGGTCTTCTCTCCTCTCATCTTGTGGAAATTATGTCTCTAGTATTGTATATATATTTTTTTTTTTGTTCTTTGGAGTTCTTGGTAGGTATTGTCCTGGTTTCTCCCTGACTCTACCCTTTGAACGGTCTCTCTCCTCTTGTTTTCACACTCCGCTGCTCCTTCCGTCTGACCTCAGCACATTTTCTGGGATTCCCCGTAGGTCGCACTCCCGCGGTCAGGCCCTAATGCTGCCTCAGCCGAGTTTAAAAATGGCCGCCGGTCCTGCCAGGCACTTCCTGTTTGGGTTGGGCGCTGTGGTCAGGAGATGATGATATGTGTTGAATATAGAAGATGGCATTGTGCAGTGGACTGTAGCGGCGTACTGGAATCACGTTGGAGTGGACAGTCCCAGAGGTCCTGCCCTGTTCCAGCTGCAGTGTTGAACCTGTCACACCGCACTGCTCCTTATGTCATTCTGTGGACTTTACGCTGATCCTAGTCACACACAGGCAGACTTTATAGAAAATACAGGATTAGCAAAAGGAACTGCAGAAGAAAATGCTCTGTTTGTGAATATAATATTTCCATTTAAAGGTGCACTATGTAACCTCTCTGGTGGCTTCACGACTCAAATTATTGGTTTGCCTGGGTTTATGGTGAAAATAGAGAGACTTTTAATGCCATACTGTGGAACATTCCAGGTAAAGGCAAAGCAATAGCTTAGACATAGACATAAGCATGCAGCAAACCCACCAGCAAAAATGTTACACAGTGAACCTTTAAGCAATTGTTGAACCAGGCCAAGCAGGACCAAACTAAATCAGGACTAAACAGAGACTGGACTTCTGAACATCTTTGCTTGACCAGATCTCAAGTCTCAAGATTTAGACCTGATTTAGACCTGATTTAGACCTGATTTAGACCTGATTTAGGTTGTTTTAACACCAGGAAAGTCCAATAGTTCACTTGCTTTGGTCCGGGCCAAATTTTTATTTTTTTTAAATTTTGGTGCGGTTCGCTTTCACACTGCAGTTTTTTCCCAAGTGGACCAACATCTATAAACAAAACCACGTGTGCTGAGGTCGCTCAGCCATTGGACAGAAATGAGCCGTGTCCAAACACAGAAGGAGAGTCATGGCGTTACGTGCTGTTTTCAATCTAGCCTTAGCGATATGGTTTGCTCAGTTTTTACAGTTCGCACAAATGTTTGAGCAGCATCGTGAGGTTTACACTATTTTACAATCAATTTCCAAACGACAAAGACACAGGGCAAGACTACGGAGGACAGAACTCATGTGCGCATCAAGTTCTGACTCTTGCTCTTCACGCAAAACATAAGTAAGCCTCGTAAGTTTCGTTTCGTTTAGTTTCGTAAGCCTCGGTTTCCCATAATGCTCGACATACGACAGGAGCTCGTTAAAGGAGAATTAAGGTTTTTTACAATCTGAGCCTTATTTCGGTAATAAAGCAAGTTGTTTTACTCACCCATAGCACTTTGGTGTCATTTGGAGCAGTTTCGTAGATGTTGTGTTATAGCGGTATTCGTGAACGTGAGTGCTCGGGGCATTTGGTTGCGGTCTCCAAATAACACCATCTTTAGCACTTTTCAAATCACAGAAGATCGCTGTGTCCGCGTAGACTTTAAGTGGAGTCCAAAGCGACCTGAAACCTGATATCCAGCTATAGTTTCCTTTGATGACGTCATTATAGAGGACAGTGCGCACGCGTGAACTCAGCAGTTTAGCAGGTAAACACGGCTAGTCCGAAAGAAGATAACTTTAGCTAACTCTGAACTTTATTTTTCTGTTGCGAAACATGGCTGAAGATTCGGACTTTGAGACTGAAGAGGACTTATTTGAGTGATGGCCGTCCCTATCGTTTTGTGCCTGAGTGTACGGATGAGGATTCAGAATGGATATGGAAAGAATGAAGCGCAGAGAGTTTTAGGAGCAGCGCAGAGAACAGCCATCGGTTTCGTATTACTTCTCAGAGCCATGTGCTGAAACCGTTGGCCTTCTTTCTTTTCTTTTGCTGGAAAAAAATCGTCCGGACTGAAGTGAGTACTGCAAACACGATGGTCCAGACGTCTTACAGCTTTCCCTGTCATGTTTGGGTCCATTCTCAAAGCAAGTAGCCACATTTTCAATAAGTCAGGATTCTGATGCGGAAGCCTGTGAAAGCTCAACTTCGTCCAAGATGTCATTTTGTTTTCGCAGCCGGGATAAATGCATGTTCGCACCATTTTCTCAAGCGGAGATGTTTTCGTCTTCTTAGCTTCTGTACCCGAGATCTGACAGCTGGGAATTCGCACATGCGCAGTGTCCTCTATGATGACGTCATCAAATGAAACTATAGCTGGATATTGGGTTTCAGGCCGCTTTTGACTACAATTAAAGTCTACGCTGACACAGCGATCTTCTGTGATTTGAAAAGTGCTAAAGTTTGTGCTATTTGGAGACGTAACCAAATGCCCCGAGCACTCACGTTCACGAATACCGCTATAACACAACATCTACGAAACTGCTCCAAATGACACCAAAGTGCTATGGGTGAGTAAAACAACTTGTTTTATTACCGAAATAAGGCTCAGATTGTAAAAAACGTTAATTCTGCTTTAAGTACAAAAAGCCAACTTGTGTCGGATCGAGTCCGGTCTGCATTCTTACTTCAAACGAACCGCACCAGAGTTGTATGGAACTTTGGAGCTTTTTAGGTGGTCTCGGTTCGCTTGTTTGCTCCGGATCGAGACTTTTGGTTTTTATTCACACCAGAACAAAAGGTCCGAATCAAAGGAGCAAACGAACTCTGGTTTGTTTTAAATGAACCAAACAAGGCAGGTGTGAAAACGACCTTAGACCTGATTTAGACCTGTTTTAGACCTGATTTAGACCTGCTTTAGACCTGCTTTAGACCTGGTTTAGACCTGATTTAGACCTGCTTTAGACATGGTTTAGATCTAGTTTAGACCTGGTTTGGACCTGATTTAGACCTGCTTTAGACCTGCTTTAGCACTAGAAGTCCCGCGGAGGGGTCAATTGACCTTTTTACCTAAAAGACCCACAGAGGGGTCATCTGACCCTTTGGACCCCCTGTGGACACTCCTTTTGTTGTGGAAATGTGGCTGTTAGCGGCTCACAGCAGTCGCTTGAGTCACAGAGTCGCTTGAGCCTGTGTGGGGGAGGGGACCCCCAGGCAAGCGTAGGTAATGCGTGTTTTTGCATGTGTGTGTGTGTGTGTGTGTGTGTGTGTGCGGATTTTTATGCAGTGAATCATCAGGATCAACGAGAATTTGGGATCAAAAACTCTAAACATTTATTGTTAAAAAAATACAAAACAAAACATATTTACAATGAATGCAAAAGCAACTGTTTTCCCAGTTTTTGTGTGGAAGGTTGTTGCAGAAGTAACTTATTTTTGTGTGCCAAAAATAGAAGAAAAAAAATTACAAAGGAAAAAAGCATATTTACAAAGAATGCAAATGAGTGAAATACATTTGAGCAGTCACTAACAATTCTGGCACTGCCATTGCTCCTTTCGGCATTTCCCACATGTATATTTGTAACAGTCATCACAGCGCACTGTTGCACGATTGTCCTTGCATTTGATTTTAGCCTGACACTTGGCTCTTTGTCCGAGTTGTGGTGTGGAGGGTTGTTGCCGAAGCAATTGCTCCTTTTGGGCCTTTTTCATACCCACGTGGGAGTGAGCCAACTCTCTTGCCAGTTCAAACAGGAAATCCACCCGTCTTTCCTTTCTCCCAGTGCATAATTGATAGAGCACGTGGGCATTCAGTGCTGCAATGTCTATCATGTTGTAGAACACTGCTACTGGCCAGCGCCTTGTTCCTGTGCGGACAGTGTATTCCCGCACCATCTGGTCCATGATATCGACGCCGCACTTTGTTGTGTTGTAGAGTGTGATGGTGTTTGGCTTCTTTTGGTGGTTTCCTGTGTCTGAATCGTGCTGTGCATGCTGCTGAGAATATACACAGTCTTCTTCCGCTTGGGTGCATACACAGTCAGTGTGGCACCAGTGGATGAAAACACCTGGGTGGTAAATTCATCGCGGTGCATCTGTCGAGTTGACGGTGGGATTTCTTGGCGAATCCTGTTGACTGTGCCGAGGATGGTTGAATTCCGGCTAAGTAGTCGTTTTGCAAGTGACAGTGATGTAAAGAAATTGTCTGTGGTAACATTTCTGCCCTTGTCCAAGAATGGTTCCATCAGCCTCATGACTACACTCTCAGACACTCTCTCCCCACGAGGTCGAGTGGGGTCCTTGCCAAGATATGGGAGGATGTTGCAGACGTATTTGGTTTTCAAGTCACACGCCACCCAAAACTTGATACCAAACTTGTCTGGTTTAGTTGCAATGTACTGTAGGAAACAGCAGCGAGTCTTGCACGGGAAAAGTTGTTCGTCAATGGTGATGTGTCGACCAGGGATGTAGGATGTGATGCAGTTGGTGACAAACAATCCCCATATGTTTGAAATTGCCGCAAACCTATCAGTCTGTACTCGCTCGCTGCGGGTGTCTCTGTCATCAAAGCGCAGGTGATGCATGATGTTTTGGAAACGGCCTCGGGACATGGTTTCGATGATGTGTGGGCTTCCCAGCTTTTTCGACCAGCAGTCACGCAGTGATGGCACCTTGAAGATTCCCCTCATGATGGTGATGGAAATAAATGCCATTAGTTCAGGTATGCCCATGAACCAATCCACATGCTCAGTTTGCTTCGCATGTTGAATTGTGCAGTCTCGAATGATGTCAAGCATGTCCGGAGTGATGAAACAAAGGAAGCTCTGAAGGCGACTTGTGATTGACCTCCTGGCCTTAGCTGTTGGCTCTCCATCTGCGCTGTATGGCGATGGTGGGGTGAAATGTGGACCGGTTCCCACCTGTTCTTCATGCCATACTGTGCCATCTTTTGCAGTCTCTCTCACATCAGTCGCCAGCCGAGCTCTCTTTGTTGGTTGGGGAGCACTCTCCTCATCTGTTGCGTGAAAAAAATGTAATAATGAGCAATGGGAAATTCAAATGATATCACAAATGCAAGTATAGAAGCTAATCACTGCAAAATTGGTTTATTTTTCTAGTTTCAAGTAATGTAGTAAAAATCACCTTGGAACTAGTATTTTTCAAATAGAAATAAAAACCTCAAATTAGACTATTTTTACTTGTTTTAAGAAATTTGCCGATGGGCAAGCATTTTTTTTACTAGGTTAGCAATATTTGCTAGCCAATTTGCCAGGCAAAATTTGCTAGGCAAACAACATTTGCTGGAAATGAGTAAATCAAGTAAATCTTAGCTAGTAAAAAAGCTTGCCCCATTGGCACGCAAAAAAATACTAGTTCTGAGGTGATTTACTCCCTCACTGAAATGAAATGTAAAATGGGAAATAATATGAAATCAAATATTACCTGAAGACAACTGAGACAGGTCGGAGTCTGAATCCACCTGGAGATTGATGTCCTCCCCCCTGCTGATTCAACAGGTAATGGACGCATTTACAAATGAAGAGATGCTAATTGTGGCCATCAGAGCCATCAGTTTGGACTAAGGGTCTTTTGACCCTTCTCCAGGACTTTAGGGGGGCTGTCAAAATTCCCGGGACTTCTAGTGTTAGACCTGCTTTAGACACGGTTTAGATCTAGTTTAGACCTGGTTTAGACCTGATTTAGACCTGCTTTAGACCTGCTTTAGACCTGGTTTAGACCTGGTTTAGACCTGATTTAGACCTGCTTTAGACACGGTTTAGATCTAGTTTAGACCTGATTTAGACCTGTTTTAGACCTGCTTTAGACCTGCTTTAGACCTGCTTTAGACACGGTTTCGATCTAGTTTAGATCTAGTTTAGACCTGGTTTAGACCTGATTTAGACCTGCTTTAGACCTGCTTTAGACCTGGTTTAGACCTGATTTAGACCTGCTTTAGACCTGCTTTAGACACTGTTTAGATCTAGTTTAGACCTGGTTTAGACCTGGTTTAGACCTGATTTAGACCTGCTTTAGACCTGATTTAGACCTGCTTTAGACCTGCTTTAGACACGGTTTAGATCTAGTTTAGACCTGATTTAGACCTGTTTTAGACCTGCTTTAGACCTGCTTTAGACCTGCTTTAGACACGGTTTCGATCTAGTTTAGATCTAGTTTAGAGCTGGTTTAGAGCTGGTTTAGACCTGGTTTATACCTGCTTTAGACCCGGTTTAGATCTAGTTTAGACCTGGTTTCGAGCTGGTTTAGACCTGGTTTATACCTGCTTTAGACCCGGTTTAGATCTAGTTTAGACCTGGTTTCGAGCTGGTTTAGACCTGGTTTATACCTCCTTTAGATATTGTAAACCCCACTATAATATCAATATGCTTGATCTATAATTTGCCACTGTAAAAGAGAGATCAGTTTGATTTGTCTGGCGTTGTCGCAAAAGTAATTCTCTTAGTGTGCTGATGTGTTTCAGAATGATTAAATATTAGGATCGCTGCCAAAAGCAATTGCTCACAGTGAGAAGAACCACGTTTTGAAAAGCTCTCTCATCTCATAAATTGGACAAGAAACCGTGGTAGATGAATTTCTCAGTTTTGTGAATTAAGCAAAAGTCCTGATACAGAGACAAAAAGTAGTGCTTTTCATAAAGAACTTGGCTCATTTTAAGTGATTCAATTGATTTCTATTTTTTTCTAGCTGTTTTTGTATAGTTGGGAGTTAAGAAACCATCAAGAAATATGTCCACAGATGTGTATAATACTGGGGAAAGGATAGTTCTAAATGAAATGATACCACGCTACAGCTCTAGAGGCTAAATATGTTCTGTCTGGAGGTTTGACAGCTCCTCTCACTGTCTCACTGTGAGCACTGCATGAATGGTACAGAGAATAGAATCAGCTCCTGTTGCTCTGGCTCTGAAAAGCTTTGACTCCACTTTATCAACATTTTACAATACTTTGCCTGTTTTCAAGGGTTTAAGCTTGCTCCTATATGCAACATTTTGAAGACTTTTTTTCCAATCAGGAGATATAATATTTAGTTTTAAAGGTCCCATGGCATGAAATGTGAGCTCCCCTACCCTGTTTAGCCCCCCTCCCCCCCATGGTTAAAAGTTGCGAAATGTCTAAACTGAGCATTTGCTATCCTTTTCTGCGTTACAAAAAATCAGAGCTCAAACGGGCGATTTTGAACAAGGCACCTTATTGACGTCAGATCGAAAAAAGAAATGCAAATGCAGTTGCACCCCCGTCTGTCTGTACTCAGCGTCTCTGTAAATCACGCCCAGAGAGTTTGGACTGCGAATGCGCTAGGCAATGCGAAATGCGTTTTTTTATTTGCCTGGAGGCACGTCCGAGTGTTTCTAGGCTCGGAAGTCCTTTATCTGAGCCTCTGGACCTTTGAACAGCAGTGGTTTAATTTTATTTTATGTGGAAATGTGTTTATTTTTCAATGGAACGCTTCAAATCTCTCCCCCCGTGCAAAAACACGGAAATGGATCAGAGCGCACAGCTGAGAGCGGAGAGTTTGGCCACGCCCCCACCCTCTACTATAGGCCATCTCTTTTCTCCTCATTTGCATTCAAGCAACAACGCCCATTATGGCCTGTTCAGAGAGAGAAAAAATACTCTTTCTCATCTTATCTCTGTTTCTCACGCACTGAGTGTTGATTTTGAAGAAGGATTCATTTACAGTATTAGGGAACCATTAAGGAGCCATATAAAAGCATCAAGAAGTACCATGTCATGGGATCTTTAAAGGTACACTGTGTAAGATTTTTACCCGTTAATTACCCTAATTGAAGATACCCATTCAAAAATACAGTGTTTTCCAAGCCTTTTCACTTCCATCATGAAATCAAAGTATTCTTTTGGACTTAGATATAGTCGATTTCACCTGCATAAAAGGGGGATCTTCCCCATGTAGCGGCAGCCATTTTAACTACGAGAGCCGCAGAAGGACATACTGTATTTTGGGCTCCGCCTTCGCCGTTTTCTTTATAGCTGTCGGCACTCGCCCGTGGATTTCAGACAATGAGACAAATTATACAAAATTATAGAAAAAACAAGAAATTTCAATTCAATTTTAACTGTTTTATTTGAGATTCAGTTTGGTCGTTAGAGGGGTGGGACAAGAGGGAAATGGCATTTTGGGGGTACTCCAGACTTATTTGGTATTTTAAAAGTATTTTCAAGCATTCTTTTCTCTTAGTTTTTTTAGATTTGGTCTCAGGACAAGTAAATTCACTCAGAAACTGTATGTTTTAGTATTTTGTATGTGGATTATTTAATATTTGATGGGTGGGACGTAAAATGTCCTCCAATTCTGGAATGACCCTTTAATAACTTTAGTAACTTTTCTGGTGGAGTGTTTGTCAACTTTCACCATGGTAATGTTATTACTTTGTCTAGAATGCTTCACAGTATGGCATTAAACCTTTCCATCTTCATGAAGACCAAACTGGACCAAGTTATAGGTCAGATCTGTGGAGAGGTCAGAATGTCTGTTTTTCTAGGTACAGTGGTACCTCACCTTACGAAATTAATTCGTTCCAGAAGTGGTTTCGTAACGTGAAAAATTCGTAAGTTGAGTAGCTATTTCAATGGAAAAAACCTGATTCGTTCCAAGGCCCCGATCCAAGTTTTTTTTTTATAGTGTAACTTTTTTTATAGTGTAACATTGTGTTCTGTGTGTTTCTCACATTTGTCTCTCGTTTAAACACTCAAACTTTCAAAGATTTTCAACAAAATTATTAATAGTGAAGTGTGGGGGGAAGGGGGAGGGGGGAGAAGACTGCGCTCTGACACGTGTGATAGCGCAGCATGACCCGGCGCGGAGCTGACAGCAGGTCTAGACCAAGGTCTAAACCTGGACTGGACCAGGACTAAACCTGGACTAAACCAGGATTAAAGATGGACTAAACCAGGACTAAACCAGGACTAAACCAGGACTAAACCAGGACTAGACCAGGTGGATTAAAGCAGCGAGGAGGGGACTGCACGCAGTATCAACGCATGAACGAGACCCATGCAAGAGCCGCGGCTCCTCCTGGTTTAGTCCAGGTTTAGTCCTGGTTTAGTCCAGACCACCGCGGCTCCTCCTGGTTTAGTCCAGGTTTAGTCCTGGTTTAGTCCAGACCACCGCGGCTCCTCCTGGTTTAGTCCAGGTTTAGTCCTGGTTTAGTCCAGACCACCGCGGCTCCTCTAGACCTCCTCTAGACCTGGTCAGGTCTAGACCTGGTCAGGTCTAGAGGAGGTCTAGACCACCGCGGCTCTTGCATGGGTCTCGTTCATGCGTTCATGCGCTCAGACTGCGTGCAGTCCCCTCCTCGCTGCTTTAATCCACCTGGTCTAGTCCTGGTTTAGTCCTGGTTTAGTTCAGGTTTAGTCCTGGTCCAGTCCTGGTTTAGTCCAGGTCTAGACCTGCTGTCAGCCCCGCGCCGGGTCATGCTGCGCTATCACACACGTGTCAGAGCGCAGTCTTCTCCCCCTCCCCCTTCCCCTCACACTTCACTATTAATAATTTTGTTGAAAATCTATGAAAGTTTGAGTGTTTAAACGAGAGACAAATGTGAGAAAAGTTTAAATCCAGTCTGAGAAAAGCGTATAATGTGTGTGGCTGAGCGCGCATTATTTGAATTTTTGAGATTTCGCGTTTCGTAACTTGAATTTTCTTTCGTATCTAGAGACCAAAATTTACCGTGAAGGCGTTTCGTAACTTGAAATTTTCGTTTGTTGGGTCATTCGTAAGGTGAGGTACCACTGTATTATTTTTGAGCTGTAAAACCACCTGTAATTGAATACATGTAAAGTAGAGCTGTTAATGTTCTACTGTGGAGCATTCCAGGCAGAGCAATGACATATCCACAGAGACAAGCAGGTGATGGTCCCCCAACCAAAAAGTTACACCTTCGACATTAGCCTGAAGAGATAGATTTTCTATTTCACTCCATCATTGATCTATTTTAAAACACCAAACACTAGAGAAAGCGACTGTGTTTGAGTCATCTACAGTATAATTCAATCCTTGACTTTCAACCGTAATATTCTGCTTTGACTTTGAGCAAAGATGCATTTATTAAAGTGATATCACACCATATTTGAAACCTCCAAGGCTCTACCACAAGAGGGTTAGAAAAAGAAGTGATTGGCCTGGTTCTTGAGATGAGAAAAGCTGTGCGCATGAGGCATTGTCTAAGAAAATGGAGGTGGGAGTGAGGGGACAAAAGCCGCCGAACAAAGATGACAATACACCTCTGAGTCCGCTCCATCTAAAGGGAGTCGACGGCGGCGTCTGATTGGTCCAGGGCTTAGACACTGTGCTGTGATTGGTCAGAAGTATGGCCTTTAGTAACTCTGTTTTCAAGTGGACCACACTATTGTTCCCATAGTTTTAGATCTGGGTTCAATGTGGCAGGTGGTGCTCTAAATAATGCATAGTTTAGACCTTGTTTAGAGCTGGTTTAGAGCTGGTTCAGTCCTGGTTTAGACCTGGTTTAGACCTTGTTGAGACCTGGTTTAGACCTAGTTTAAATCGGTTTTAGGTCAAGTTTAGAGCTGGTTTAGACCTGGTTTAGGACCTGGTTTAAGACCCGGTTTAAGAATGGTTTAGACCTGGCTTAGACCTGGTTTCAACCTGGTTCAGTTCTGGTTTAGACCTGGTTTAGACCTTGTTGAGACTTGGTTTAGCCCTAGTTTAGAGCTGGTTTAGAGCTGGTTTAGGACCTGGTTTAAGACCCATTTTGAGAATGGTTTAGGACCTGGTTTAGACCTGGTTTAGACCTTGTTGAGACTTGGTTTAGCCCTAGTTTAGAGCTTGTTTAGGCCAGGTTTAGAGCTGGTTTAGAGCTGGTTTAGGACCTGGTTTAAGACCCAGTTTGAGAATGGTTTAGGACCTGGTTTAGAGCTGGTTTAGGACCTGGTTTAAGACCCAGTTTAAGAATGGTTTAGGACCTGGTTTAGACCTGGTTTAGACCTGGTTTACACCTGTTTTAGACGTGCTTTAGGCCTGGTTTAAACCTAATTTAGACCTGGTTTACACCTGTTTTAGGCCCAGTTTAGCTTTATGGTCAGCTCCAGATTACACAGTTGGGACACATTGTATATAAGAATGTAAAATGTGTATTTCAGCACACTATAATATCACTTAGGTGCTAGACGTATAATTTGCCATTGTAAAAGTTACATCAGAATGATTTTTCTGGGCAGTGTAGCAAAAATAATTCTCATAGTGTGTATCGTCGGGTTTCAAAATGATTAATATTAGAATCATTGCCAAAAGCAATCTCTCACAGGGGGACCAAGAGCCAAAACTTTTACTGTTAGTTCAATAAAATATGACTCAGGAATAAAAAATATACTGCAAAGAAAAGTACGCTTTACAAAATTCATCAAGTAAATGTAACTACTGTGTACTTTGCCCACTATTGCTTACTTTTTAGCTGACGTCATCAACATTTCCTGGAGGTGTGATGCTAACTGTTGGCTCTGCTCTGTCTGAAGCTCTGTTTTAAAATTAGGCTTTAACACAATCAGTCCAGAAATAATGGGCTTAGATGGAATTACAACAGTGAGATGATTTGTGTGTTTAAACAAGTCTAAATAAACAATTCAAAATAAAATTACAGTCAGAGGCAAGCTAGCATTAGCCAACATTTTTTTTCAGTTAGCCACTCTCCCCTTTTTGTTGAAAATCAAACTCTTAAAGATCCCATGGTACTTCTTGATGCTTTTATATGGCTCCTTAATGGTTCCCTAATACTGTAAATGAATCCTTCTTCAAAATCAACACTCAGTGCATGAGAAACAGAGATAAGATGAGAAAGAGTCATTTTTCTCTCTCTGAACAGGCCATAATGGGCGTTGTTGCTTGAATGCAAATGAGGACAGAGATGGCCTATAGTAGAGGGTGGGGGCGTGGCCAAACTCTCCGCTCTCCGCTCTCAGCTGTGCGCTCTCTGATCCATTTCCGTGTTTTTGCGTGGAGAAGAGATTAGAAGCGTTCCATTGAAAAATAAACACATTTCCACAGAAAATAAAATTAAACCACTGCTGTTCAAAGGTCCAGAGGCTCAGATAAAGGACTTCCGAGCCTAGAAACACTCGGACGTGGCTCCAGGCAAATAAAAAAACGCATTTCGCATTGCCTAGCGCATTCACAGTCCAAACTCTCTGGGCGTGATTTACAGAGACGCTGAGTACAGACAGACGGGGGTGGAACTGCATTTGCATTTCTTTTTTCGATCTGACGTCAATAAGGTGCCTTGTTCAAAATCGCCCGTTTGAGCTCCGATTTTTTCTAATGCAGAAAAGGATCGCAAATGCTCAGTTTAGACATTTCGCAACTTTTAACCATGGGGGGGCTAAACAGGGTAGGGGAGCTCACATTAACGTTCAAAAACCTCAGAAAGTGAAAATTTCATGCCATGGGACCTTTAAACAGGACTGTGGACGCTCGGACTGATCACAGGCTCCTGAAAATGCACTGTTTAAATCCGTTTTGTGTTTTTTCTTCAGTTTTCAGACAATCTAAAAACATTTGTGGTAGTTGCTAATGTGTCCATTATGTGACCATGGTAACAGCTGAATCTTCCGCCATAGAAGTACATCGAAACACACCCCAGCGTGATGTCACTGCAAAGTATCTATAAAAGGTACTATGTCCACTCATCTAAGCACATATAGGCTACAGTTACTTGATCAGTTGTTGTTGGTTTAGACCTGTTTTAGACTTGGTTTAAACTTGGTTTACACCTGATATAGACCTGGTATAGATGTACTATACCCACGTATGTCTTCCAAGCACTCATCATATAGGCTACAGTTACTTTTATCTTAAAGGGATAGTGCGATTTTTTAAATGTTAATCTGTATGGGTTTCCTTCTAAAAGTTCCGTGTGTTGACACCGGTTTACCTCTGACAGTCTCAGCTGATCCCGGTTCAGCTCGCTTTCTGGAGCCCACGTAAGTAGGTCCGGTAACTTCCCTGGAACATGAAATAAAGCTTGTTTTTCTTCTCAAAACAAAACATTTGTTAGAAAAGGTGATATATTTGCGTCCCAAACAGTTGTCCATGAAACATCCAGCAGCGTATTTCCACTCGTATCACTACGCCCATGTTAACTCTATCAGCCTGTTCACCTTCAGTGGATGTCTACGCCGAAGTTTACAAGTGAACAGGCTGATAGAGCTAACATGGGCGTAGTGATACGAGTGGAGAGAGACAATACGCAAATGTGAAATACGCTGCTGGATGTTTCATGGACAACTGTTTGGGACGCATATATATCACCTTTCTAACAAATGTTTTGTTTTGAGAAGAAAAACAAGCTTTATTTCATGTTCCAGGGAAGTTACCAGACCTACTTACCTGAGCTCCAGAAAGCGAGCCGAACCGGGATCAGCTGAGACTGTCAGAGGTAAACCGGTGTCAACACACGGAACTTTTACAAGGAAACACATACAGATTAACATTAAAAAAAAAAAACGCACTATCCCTTTAATATCTCATCACACAGGCTACAGTTACTGGATCAGTTGTTGATGTGACATCAGACTGTGCTGTGGTGTTGGTGTTGCTTGTTTCTTCTCCACTCGAGTCCAAATGGCTTTTTTTCAGCTCTCGAGGTTCTTGTGCCAAATCCCAGCGCGCTCTGGAGTCCCCCTCTGTTTACAGTCCTGCTGAGATAATCACACACTGAGAGCAACGGAGGAGAAAAGAGACAAGGAGAGAGGGAGAGAGAGAGAGAGAGAGAGAGAGAGATGCATCAGAGACACAGAGAGATGCAGACAGAGGAGAGAGAGAGAGAGAGAGAGATGCAAACAGAGGAGAGAGAGAGATGCATCAGAGACAGAGAGATGCAGACAGAGGAGAGAGAAAGAGAGAGAGAGAGATGCAAACAGAGGAGAGAGAGAGCTGCATCAGAGACACAGAGAGATGCAGACAGAGGAGAGAGAAAGAGAGAGAGATGCAAACAGAGGAGAGAGAGAGAGATGCATCAGAGACACAGAGAGATGCAGACAGAGGAGAGAGAGAGAGAGATGCAGATAGAGAAGAGACAAAGAGAGAGAGATGCAGACAGACAAGAGAGGTAGAGAGACAGGAGAGAGAGAGAGATGCACACAGAGGAGAGAGAGATGCAGACAGAGAAAGGAGAGAGAGAGATGCAAACAGAGGAGAGAGAGATGCAGACAGGAGAGAGAGAGATGCAAACAGAGGAGAGAGAGACGCAGACAGGAGAGAGAGAGATCCAGACAGAGGAGAGAGAGATGCAGACAGAGGAGGGAGAGAGAGATGCAAACAGAGGAGAGAGAGATGCAGACAGGAGAGAGAGAGATGCAGACAGAGGAGAGAGAGAGATGCAGATAGAGAAAAGAGAGAGATGCAGACAGAGAAGAGAGAGAGAGAGAGATGCAGACAGAGGAGAGAGAGGGATGCAGAAAGAGGAGAAAGAGAGAGAGAGAGAGATGCAGACAGAGGAGGGAGAGAGGGAGACAGAAACAAAGACAGAAAGAGAGAAAGAGAGAGATAGGTACTGGGGGGAAGAGGGGGGAAAGGGGGAAGAAGCAGAGAGAGGGAAGAAAAGGAGATGCTGAGACTAAGGAAAGATAGAGAGAGAGAGGAAGGTACAGACAGAGGAGCGAGAGAGAAGCGTAGACAGGCAAAGAGGGGGAGAGAGAGATGCAGAGACAGAAGAGAGAGAGAGAGAGAAAGAGGAAGATGCAGAAATGGGAGAGCGAGCAAGAGAGACATGCTGAGACTGAGGAGAGAGAGAGAAAGATGAAGTGGTGCAGAAAACAAACAAACACAATGAGATTTTAACATGAGTCGAGCGATCAAGTCATAACGGAGAGACTGAAGCATCCAGAATGTGATTGAATTATCTTCATCTTTTGTCTTGTGTGGCTTCGGCTGAAAAGGCGCACACTTCATTTCAAGTTTTAGAAATATTGAAAGTCTTTTAATGATTCCTTCACTTTCTTTGTGAAGGTCTGGCAGTTATAAGCATTGTACTAACTTGATTTGCTAGTCGGTATAATTAAACACGATGCCCTTCCTTGTTTGTCCCTGTTCTATATTTATCAGTGGTTTTTTTTTTAGATCTGTTCTAATGTTTCCTCATCACAAACATACCTGGAGTTGTGTTTTGTTTCATTCACATGTTTAACACACAAACCCTGCAGATTTCTTTTCTCAAACAGAAAACACTCTATTCCACCTTGTGCTTCATTGTGTTGAATTGATCATTTCAGGAATAGCCTATCTCTACTGAACAAAAGGGAAAAAGGTACCTGTTAACTTGAAAATGAATGCTTCATGACATCACAAGGTGGAACAGAGCATTTTAAGCTTTGGAGATATAGAGAGACTAATAATGATAAAAGGAGAAGTTCAATTTGTCAACTGGACAAAGTTTGTTTGGTTGAAGACGTTTCGTCGCTCATCCGAGAGACTTCTTCAGTTCTGGTTCTAGTGCTGGTTAGTCCCTGTTTATATCTAGCTGCAGGGAGGAGCTCACTACACTGGAATCGTTCTGAAACTATCTCAACTAATCTGTATCTTTTGTTTCCCTGGCGTCTCGTTTAGCATCTCTATTTAGCCCTATGAGGAGCTCACTGCTCTGAAATAGCTCTGAAACTATCCCCTCATTTGTTCCTTTTGTTATTCGAATATTTAGCATCTCTATTCAGACTACAGACCGTCTCCACCCTTCTGTCCCTGACTTGTCTGCCCTAATGTTTTTTTTTTTTTCCGTCTGTTCTGACTTGGTTTAAGAATCGAATTATAAATGGGAGACAAGTTGTGTCTAACTCCCCCATTTCTGTTTAACAACGGATTCTCTTTTTTGACAAAAATAGCCTCTTTAACTCCCCTCTCAAACCAATTCTTTTCCCTGGCTAAGATCTGAACCTCACTGTCCTCAAAAGAATGGCCCGTGGCTTCTAGGTGAAGATGTACGGCAGATGACGGTCCACTCTGGCACGCCCGTCTGTGTTGGTACATCCTCTTGTGAAGTGGCTGTTTTGTTTCTCCAGTGTAGCGCTCACTGCAGTCTTCACTACACTGAATGGAGTAGACCACATTGTTTTGTTTGTGGCTCGGTGTTCTGTCCTTTGGGTGGAGACTAATAATAAAAGATTACTCATACATGCTTGAAAAAAAAAAAAGAAACACAACTCCAGGTCTGTTTTTGAGGATGTAACAGCATTCTAACATGAATTCAAGCTCACAAGAGTCCATTTTGCATGTCAAAGCCTGATCCCGTCTCAGAAGCTCAGCAGGGCCTGGTTAGTACTTGGATGGGAGACACTGGGAACTCCAGGTGCCACAGGGGGGCGCCAGTCACAAAAACTGTCGATGTGTTCTTAGACAAGACACTTCACCCACATTGCCTAGTATGAAAGTGGAGTGTGTGTGAGTGTTGGAGGTGTTCGGAGGGGCCGGTGGCGCAGATTGGCAGCCTCGCTTCCATCAGTCTGCCCCAGGGCAGCTGTGGCTACAGAAAGTATCTTACCACCACCAAGTGTGGAGTGAATGAACAATGAACTGTAAAGCACTTTGGGTGTCATGAAAGGCGCTATATCCTCCTGGGACCCGAAGAAAAAGTGTATCTGAATTATTATTATTATTATTTTAATTTTCTATTTGGAGGTAAATGAACACTTTAGCATTTACATTTTGTTAATTTTATCTTTATTCATAATGTTGTAACATGTCCTCTGTAATGGACTGTAATAGTGTTAAATCCATGTCAAGTTAACAACGTAACAAAAACATTTTTTTGGTCGGTTTTACAGTCGCCTCAAAACGTTTTTAGACTCCCTTTTAATTTCTTATTTATTTATGTATGTATTTTTATTTATGATTTTTTTATGTTTTATTTTTATTTTTTATGTATTATTTACTTATTTATATATTAAATTTTTTTATTATTTTTTTTTATTTTTATATATTATTATTTTATTATTTTATTTTTTTAAATTATTTTTAATTGTTTTTATTATTATTATTATTATTATTATTATTATTATTATTATTATTATTATTATTATTATTATTATTATTATAATTATTATTATTATTTCATATATCTTAATATTTAGTCAGTGCGATGCCCTGACCCCTCTGTCGTCATGGTGACGTTGAGTCCTCTGTGACGCGCTGCACAGCTCAGGCCCAATTACAGTTTAATGAAATTCTAATGAGACACAGTTTAAGGCTGACAGTAAGAGGAGGCACTTAGTGTTTTCTGTCCTCACGGTCCTCTCTGTCAGGGACACAAAGAGAAGGAGAGAAAGAGAGGGGGAGAGAGATAAAGACACAGAAAGAGAGAGAGGAGGAAGAGAGGGAGAGAGACAAGCAGAGAGAGAGGGAGGTGGGATTGAGAGAGACAGAGACAGGTAGAGAGGGAGAGGAGGAGAGAGATAGAGACAGGGAGAGAGGGAGGGGAGAAAGAGACAGGGAGAGGGGAGGGGAGGGGGAGAAAGAGATATAGACAGGGAGAGAGAGAGGAGGAAGACAGGGAGAGAGTGATAGAGACAGGGAGAGAGAGAGAAGGGAGAGGAGGAGGGAGAAACAGAGACAGGTAGAGGGAGATGAGGAGAGAGAGATAGAGCCAGGGAGAGAGGAGGGAGAAGGGGAGAAAGAGAGAGAGAGAGAGAGTAGGGAGGGGGAGAAAGAGACAGGGAGAGAGAGAGAGAGAGGGAGATAGAGGAGGGAGAGGGAGGAGTGAGAGACAGAGACAGGTAGAGGGAGATGAGGAGAGAGAGATAGAGCCAGGGAGAGAGGAGGGAGAAGGAGAGAGAGAGTAGGGAGGGGGAGAAAGAGACAGGGAGAGAGAGAGGGAGATAGAGGAGGGAGAGGAGGAGTGAGAGACAGAGACAGGTAGAGGGAGATGAGGAGAGAGAGATAGAGCCAGGGAGAGAGGAGGGAGAAGGAGAGAGAGAGAGTAGGGAGGGGGAGAAAGAGACAGGGAGAGAGAGAGAGAGAGGGAGATAGAGGAGGGAGAGGAGGAGTGAGAGACAGAGACAGGTAGAGGGGGATGAGAGAGAGAGAGAGAGAGAGAGAGCCAGGGAGAGAGGAGGGAAAAGGGGAGAAAGAGATAGAGAGAGAGAGAGAGAGAGTAGGGAGGGGGAGAAAGAGACAGGGACAGAGAGAAGGGAGGGGGAGAAAGAGACAGGGAGAGGGAGAGAGAGGGAGAGAGAGGAGGGAGAGGAGGAGTGAGAGACAGAGACAGGTAGAGGGAGATGAAGAGAGAGAGAGATAGAGCCAGGGAGAGAGGGGGGAAAGGGGAGAAAGAGACAGAGAGAGAGATTAGGGAGGGGGAGAAAGAGATAGAGACAGGGAGAGAGGAGGGGAGAAGGGGAGAAAGATAGAGACAGGGAGAGAGAGTAGGGAGGGGGAGAAAGAGTCAGGGAGAGAGGAGGGAGAGAGGAGGGTGGTGTTTCTGTTTAGATACAAAATAATGTACTTGAATCAGAGTGGAGGCACGCTCTGGTTCAGTGCCGCTGAGTTTAGATGCACCATTTAACAAACAATTTGAGTTTTAAAGAGACAGACAGGTGCAGGTTTATGTTTGTTTTGTTACTGCTGTTTTGTGCCTTAAAGGTGCACTATGTAACTTTTTTGTTTGAGGGTCCGTCATCTGCTTGTTTCTATGGATATGTCACTGCTCTGCCTGGAATGTTCCACAGTGTGACATTAAGCATTACCTTCCATTTACTTGTGGTTTTATAGCTCAAAAATACCTAGAAAAACCCACACATTGTGACTGTGAGCGGGGTCGCCTCTCCACAGATCTGACGTGTAACTTAAAAGTTAAACAGTGCACCTTTAAGCAGCTGAAACTTGTCGAATGTTCCTATAAAGCCCCAGACACAGCTTGTTTCTGGCGTTGCCTCACAGAATGTGGGTCAGACCTACGCTCGCTCCTCTCGTAAGCACAGACGCTGTTTCTAGAGGAGCAGCTGTTAGTGCAAATGACTGCTTTAAAGAATCAAAGAGGAGATTGGGCGAAGTTGTACTGGGTTATTTTCAGTGCGGTGTGACGGGTGTAGACTCCAAACCACAAACCAGAGGCAAGTCTCAAAGTTTAGACGTAAAAATACAGTCAAATATTTCATCCATAAATGCCATCTGCCAGCTTTAAAGGGTCCGCGTTACCCCATTTTCTGATTTGTGCTATTATAATATTGTTTCCTTATCACAAACATGCCTGGAGTTGCGTTTTGTTTCACACACAAACCCTGCATAGTTACGGTTCCACCTTATGATGTCATAGTAATAAAAGTGCTCCACAGTGTTTTAAATCATACACCTTCACTAGAATCATTTGAATCATTTCAACCCTGGAACTGGGTTTATTTGTTTACTTATTTATGTATTTTTATTCATTATTTGTATTTATTATGCATTTATTTGTGTATTTTTATTCATTTTTAAAAATTTTATTTAACTATTTATTATTATTAAGTTTTTATCATAGTAATTTCTTATGTGTGTATTTATTTACTTATTTATGTATTATTTATGTATTTTTATTATTTTTTAATTTTATTTATATTTTTATTATTTATTTATGTGTTTACTTATTTATGCATGTTTATTTTTTATTTTTATTTTTATGTATTGAGAAACACTTGGACGTGCCTCCAGGCAAATAAAAAAACGTATTTCGCATTGCCTAGCGCATTCGCAGTCCAAACTCTCTGGGCGTGATTTACAGAGACGCTGAGTACAGACAGACGGGGGTGGAACTGCATTTGCATTTCTTTTTTCGATCTGACGTCAATTGTTCAAAATCGCCCGTTTGAGCTCTGATTTTTTCTAACGCAGAAAAGGATCGCAAATGCTCAGTTTAGACATTTCGCAACTTTTAACCATGGGGGGGGGCTAAACAGGGTAGGGGAGCTCACATTAACGTTCAAAAACCTCAGAAAGTGAAAATTTCATGCCATGGAACCTTTAAAGGAACTGTCGCCTGCACTCTTACGGTTTAAACAAACAAAACAAAAAAAGTGAACAAACAAACGAATTTGGGTTGCCAATGCCTAAGCCTGTAGACCAGAGAGAGTCATTTTAGGTTTCAACCAATTTCATCCTTGCAACTGGCAACCCAAATGAGAGAATCATGTGAAGCTCATTCTGTGTTCTGATTGGATAATATTAATAACATGAAGAACTTTGCCATCACGTCCAATGTTTTTGTAATTAAGAACAAATCAGCATTAGAATTGTGATCAGTAATTGTTAATCAGTATATTTGATTTGAACATGTCTACCTCATATCCGGGGACACAGTCAGGTCATGTTCATGGAATTTAAAATATAAAACATAAAGATCCTTTAAAGCCCCAGTGTGTAGGATTCGTGGCGCATAGGTGGATGATGCTATTGCACTTTCTGTTTTGTCCCGTTTTTTCTCATGAAAACACACATTCCCGATCATGTACCATGACACTCTACACATCAAATGAAACCTTACAGTCTCCTCTTTTTGACTATGCAATTCATTTCCCTGCACAACAATCACTTCCCGAGCACATGGGTCTTTTATACGGAAAAGCACAAAAGGAGGTTAGCTTACCTTAGAATGCTTTGCACAGGTCAAACTCTGTATTTCACCATAAACTTGCTCTCAATTTGTCCGTAAGGATCCAGCGAATAAAATCCAGTAAAACAATTTAGTCCAAAACACGTGTTAGATCCATTACGACGTCTGATCCGGCAGCATGCTTGTGTTGTTTACCCAAAACCACGAGCCTTGCCGAAGGCGAAGGCGGAGCCCAAATGTCCTTCTGCGGCTCTCGTATTCAAAATGGCTGCCTCTGCATGGGGAAGATCCCCCTTTTATGTGACTATATCTAAGTCCAAAAGAATACTTTGATTTCATGATGGAAGTGAAAAGGCTTGGAAAACAATGTATTTTTGAATGGGTATCTTCAATTTCAGTAATTAACGGGTAAAAATCTTACACACTGTCCCTTTAAAGATAGACCTACATTCACATTCATGTACATACATTGAGTTGTGAGTAACACATGAATCTCACAGCCTGAGTAAAACCCACGGGTATTTGTGGCAGAATCCATTTGAAAAAGCACAGTTCAGATTCAGATCAGATAGTAAGACTTAAATGAATGTAATGCTGAATAAAACATGACGGGGGCCTTTCTGGCCCCAGGGCAGGACACAGCATTGCAGATTGAGCTCGTCCGTAGAGCAGTGGGTTTATGCAGCATCATTTCAGCATAGGCGAAATCTGCTCCACATCACAAATGTGTTCTCCAAAATGAGCCTGGGGCCAACCACCAAAACCACTCCACTTATGTCCAAAATACAAGCCACGCTTTTTACAAATCTACACAAGCATGTCTTTGATATTCAGTATGGTGGACAGAACACTGTGGTTGTATTATTGTAGCCAAACTATGCACTTATTTCAGTTCATACTTTCTGGTTTGTTGTAATATGTGTGGTTAAACTGTGTCAAAGGTAGAGCAGCTTCCTTATTGTGCCATATTACACTATTTGATTTTATATGATTTAATTTTTTTGTACTGTCTGATCTGTATTATTGTTTTTCCTCATCACAACCATACCTGGAGTTTAACACACAAACCCTGCATATTTAGGGCGAGTTCCTTTCTCAAACTCCATTAACCTTTCCTAGAATCATTTAGCTATTTTCAGCTCTGAAATTGCCAGTCTCTCCTGAACTAAAGGTTAACTTGAAAACTACCACTTCATGACATCACAAGGTGGAACAGAGCATTTTGAACTTTGGAAATGTAGACAGACTAATAAAAAAGTGTTACTCAAACGTGTGTGGATGAAACAAAACACAACTCCTTTCTAATATGACTTAAAATGCACAAGAGTCAATTTTGTGTTATATAGCGACTTTAATACAATAATCTTTGGCAACTAAAATGTACTAGTATACATGGAATATATATAGGCTACATTTCATGCATGCAGAACATCAGAATGATGTAGATGAAGCAGCAACAACTGCATGGGTAAAAATAGCATGTTGATAGTATTTTCATGAAATGGAAAATGACTATTAAACTTTTACACTCTGCAAAAAGTAATAAAGTTAAAGGAATAGTAACGTTTTTACAATCTGAACGTAACGTGAGTGCTCGGGGCATATGGTTGCAGTCACCAAATAACACAAACTTTAGCACTTTTCAAATCACAGAAGCTTGATGTGTCAGTCTATAGTGTCGCTGGAGTCCATAGCGGCCTGAAGCCCGATACCCAGATATAGTCAGCGATAGCCGTAGCGCGAGCGGTCTCCAAATAACACAAACTTTAGCACTTTTCAAATCATAGAAGCTCGATGTCTTAGTCTACGCTTTTGTTTGAGTCAAAAGTGGCCTGTAATCCGAGATTTATCCATAATTTACAGCTTTGCGTTTCATGTTTGGGTCCCGGGAGCTGAGAGTGAAATAAACTGTGACTCCGCACATGCGCACTGTCCTCCTCATCTACTCGAAACTATGGATAAATCTTGGATTACAGGCCACTTTTGACTCAAACAAAAGTGTAGACTAAGACATTGAGCTTCTATGATTTGAAAAGTGCTAAAGTTTGTGTTATTTGGAGACCGCTCGGGGCATATATTACATGCCCCGAGAACTCACATTACGGAGATCGCTAATCTAAAACATCTCTGGAAGTGCTCCATATGACACCAAAGTGCTATGGGTGATTGTAAAAAAATGTTAATTCTCCTTTAAGTTGTATCTTTAACCATTTATTTTCAAACGTCATCAACCCCTGTTTTCACTGCCACCTGTACACACCCACTAATCTGTATTAACTTCATTCTCCAATTTTATTTTCTTAATTGGTGATACACGTAGGATTTGGCCGTGTTGCGTAAAAAAATCGGTGACTTTCTGGCGTGATCTGCAGCTATGTTTTGGAGCTGCTGCAGACTTGTTTCCTATATGATGCCGTTTTCTATAACATTATGATCCACGGGTGTTGTAGATTATAACTACATAACAGGCTCAAGCACAACATGTGTTCTTTAGTCTAAAAAAGGTCAAAAATTGAGGTCAATATAACTTTTTGCGGTGTTACATTCTGCAAAAAGTCACATAATTTTTCATGTTTTCCACTGTGGTTTTACAATCATTTAAGTTGAGCACTTTAAACACCCCAGACTATGTTGTGTGAACTCGATTTTCCGCTTGTCAATCTGCTTTAAGCTCTTGCTGCAACTTGATTTACCCTGCATATGTATTTATATCCATAATTTCAACACTCACTCCTGTAGTTTACATTTGCCACTGGCCTCAAACCAACCCTGGGGGCTAAACAGTGCATGAGACGCACAACAACGCCGCAAATATGTGTGAAAGCTGCCTGCCCCGGCGCTGTGGTGTGTGAGTGTGTGAGTGTGTGTGAGTGTGCGTGAGTGTGTGAGGGGCTCTGTGGTTTCAGGCCTGTGTTACTGCTGCAGTGACACGAGTACAGGCTAATGAGCTCCCATGCTCCATTTGTCCAGGCAAAGACACCGCTATAAACACGATTAAAGACGACGTGCTGACGGACAGACGGCACTGTTGTGGATGACTTCTA